>CM056729.1:32002817-33222037 GCA_029844215.1 Przewalskia tangutica | reverse complement strand
GGTCGGACCGGTCTCTGTCGAAAGGCCTGTTGGCATGGCGTAACAAGTGCGACTGGTCAGGCACTCCCAAAATGAGATCTACCACGGTGACCACAGGGGCAAGGTGGCCTCTCACAGCTACTATCCCGACGTGCGTGAACCGGCCGGGCCACGACCCGGCTCCGAATATCACGGCGGTCGAACCACGCGGGAAGGTCGAGAAGGAGCACTGCGTCGGTGAAATGTAGACCTGCACATTATTCTGGTGTCGCCTCGAAAGCTATCCGAAACTCTGTAGTCCACAGCCTCTTAAGGGTGGACTAGGTCTGGTGACCCTCTCCTATTCTCGATCCGCGTGCATAAGCGCGCATCCTGGCGATATCGTACACGGTGAAGAGCCCGCTCCCGGACATCACGGTAACCGTATAGCGGTCTAGCCCGTCACATAGCGGTGAACTCTGTCGCCCGTATCCGCGATGAGTGGGTGCGTACAGCGATGAGTCAAATTCGGGTTGTACTCTCGATGGTCCTCCGTTCTGTCTCGATGCCAGAACCTATCGGCGGGCTCTCGCCGTCTCGGTAAAAGTGGCCAGAAGTCTTGATGAACTCGTCCAAGGTGGAGGGCACGCGCCTCTGCAACACCAGCGACTCGAGCGGTTCGATGCGATATCGTTAACGGTATGAAGCTAAAACAACGGACTCGTCTACGAGGCCACTAAGCACTGCATAGTCATTGCACTGCCGAATGAACTCCTGAGGGTCCTCGCCGGGCCTCGAACCATAGAACTGGGTGGATTACAACTCGAGAAAGTCTGAATCCTCGAACTATCGGCTCACAGGGTTGGCTCTGAAGCTCTGTCGGCGATGCCGCTTCCACGATGCTAGTCAATAACCGGATCGCTCTCAGTAATCTCTATACTCTCGGCCAGTTTTGTGGGGTGGAGGCTCAGTGCAGGAACCTCTGAACTCTTGCCGCTCTCGGCTCTCTGTCTTTAGGAGTGGTGAACTCGCGATCCCGTAACCTCGGGCATAGTGCAGGGTGAATCTAGAAATCCTCTGTGTACCAGCTATGACTCTTCTTGCGCCTTGCCATACAGGCCAGTGCCAGTGGAGGCATAGCGATACATAAGAATAGGTCGGAGAGGATTGACATAGTAGGGCGGCTCTCTGCGCGATCTCGAGAGAGAGAAGAATGAAACAAATCCTAAATGTCCTGTGACCTCACGATTATAGATGTAGTGCCTGTGCGATAATCGAATCTACTAGACACGATCGTAGACACTTTCAGAGGACTAAGCGCTCTGATACCACTTTTGTCGCGACCACTGCACTTGGCCCGGTGCCTGCACCGCCCCCGGTATATCTCGAGAGATAATCGGTAGACATACACAAACTTAATAAGGAAATAAATATTAGGTTAGTAGATAAGGCTACCTCGTGGATATAAACAAATCCAAAGCGATTACCTCGAAAAAATATAAGTGACCACGAGATATGACTACAGACCTACAGAATTTACATAACAAGTGTGGCGGACGGGGCCGCCGTACCCGTGAATGAACAAAAGTCAACAACTTGAGGAACCGTACAAAGCAAAGCCTCGGAGAAATGGAGTTTCAAGGCGAACCGTGATCTAGGAGTGCGGATCGACAAAGCTATGTTACCTCGACTGCTGGCGTGACGCGGCCAGAAGGAGGGCGATTACAAAATATATACGAGTATGCAAAGCGAAATCTTGTAATTTAAATCATAATAGTCAAAAATACAATTGAAGACATATATGACAGCGATTAACGATCTGTTGTGCCTGCGAAGTGGAAGTAATGAAAGTCGGTTTACGTATGCGACTGTTTGACATATGAGCGATAGTCACGCGGGGCTATGAACGCGGCCCTCGAATATCACGGCGCGTGGGATTCAATCCTTCTTGCCGGCCAGGTGTAAATCTAACCATGTGGCGCGTGGCATCTGCCTGTTGTCGGCGTACACGCGCGACACGTATATATACCTCGCACGTGGAATCCCCGTCACTTAGACAGTAGTGTAAACTATAACCGTGTGGCGTGCGTGGCATCTACCGCGCTGTCGGCGTACCATGCGCAATACATCGTATATATATATCTCGTGCGTGGAATCCTCGTCTCGGTACATGACTTCATGGGAGCTAACCCGTGGGGTAATAGTCGTATCAGAATTTAACGCATCGCAGTCGCGTGCCTCGAAATCCTCGTCGTAAGCATGTCGAGTGCGTGCGCCGAAATCCGCTCGTAAGCATGTCGGTCGACCACGTGGAAGCATGCAGTGGAATCCCGTCACTTTGTCGATGCGTCGGGTAAACTTCATCTGCGTGCCTCGGAATCCTGCGTATTAAGCATGTCGAGGTGCGTGCCTCGGAATCCTCGTCGTAAGCGTGTCGAGGATCGATCCGCGAGGAAGCATACGTGGAATCTACATCAACGCCCGATCGTCGGGTAAACTCGTACTAGGACAATGGAAGCATGCGTGGAATCCCGTCGCTGCAGAATGCGTCGAGTAAGTTCACGATAAAACAATGGAAGCATACGTGGAATCCCGTCAGCTGTCGATGCGTCGAAGTAAATTCATAACTTCTTTCAGACTTTCATTAACATACAAAATGGATCTCATTTTATGACCTTAAGCGCTTTTCATATCCTTAACAAGTCAGGAGAAATTCAACCCAAAGTCATGTATTTCTACTCTTTCCAGATCCCTTTCCACATGGACCCGAGATACTAACACGTAGTATCGAGGCTTATCACATTCAAACAGTCACTATACTTTTAGAAATATGCTTGACTACTAAATCAAGTGACCTCATTTTAACATTAAGCGATTGATGCCTTTAAATCAAATTGTCCTTCCCAGTTCCAATTCTTTCATCTAGGTCTACCTTATTGAGAAAAACAATTTCTTTAACCTTGGCCAAAGTTACTATAACCAGCTTCCCATAAAGCCGTTATACTAACTTTATGCTTTAGAAACTAAGACCATCTTATCCTTTTCGCCATAAGGCCGTCATAACTAACCGTAAAGTCGTTATAACTCATGTCTTGAACAACCGTTCTTTTATGATCGAGACTTGCTTCAAATCAAGTTACACCACTTTCAAAATGCTTGAGTCTCTTTGCTTTAGAAGACAAAATTCTTAACTTAGAAAACAAGTTCTTAACTTTGTAATAGTTCGAATCAATACTTTGAAATCAGTATTCCATACTTTTCACGTCGAAGTCCTTGTCTGCCCGTTAGAATAACCCGTTCTTATAACCTTTTCTCAGGACATGTGAGTTAATCCTCTAACTTTCGGCCCGACTAGGCATCTTTAACCCAAGTCAGTATATCGATGACTTTACCTTATTTAAATCACGTCGTCGTGCAAAGTACGATTATAACTACTCGTACTCGAGAGATAAGAAAGTTTCCACATACCTCTTACATTAAATCCCTTGCCAAGTCAATATGCCGTCAGTAGATGTCAACCTATAATGACCATATCGTCCAGTGGCAGCCAGCGTGAATATTCTAATGTAAGTTCCTTGTCCTACGGAAAAAATGGGCTAACTTCCTTTGTTTCTCGTACTTTTCCACATTTTCAAGGTCAGATTCAATAACCAAGCGCGCATTTAAGGCCTGACAATTGACTAACCAAAAGCGGGATTACACGCTACGGAATGGCGTAAAATTACGCGATAATACAAACAATCCGATAATTCCAGCCACGTTGGTACAATTTCACAACAATTATCAATTTCCTTTCAATTTTCGTTTAATCGACTCGTTATTCCAACATGTTATATAAATCATAACCCGATTATATACCATACATTCATAACGTATAGCGATTTTTAGCTAGCCAAATTGATTACAACATGAGTGGCTAACGTACCCGTTTCGGTTTTAATGAGGCAGCAAGATCCAAATCTTATCAAACTTTAATATAACAACCACGTACTCGTTTCTTAACTACTATAACTTGAAATCTTCATTTACACGAAGGTGGAGATTTTTACCTCAAGAAGCCCTCTTTCAAATCTTCTTCACTTTAAAATTACCCTTTGAACCTCTCTGAAGCTTAACACTTTTCCTTCTTGAAGCCTTTCCAAAAATCTCAGGTTCGTGATTTGAGAGAGAGGAGAGGAATTTTCTTAAAGAAACCCTTGCAAATGGCCAAGTCTTGAAGACTTGGTCCTAAAATAAGACCTCTCTTGGTCAAAAGATGGGAGGACAACATGTCACTCTCATGGGCCTTTTATCAAAATATCCCTGTTTTCGCCCTTTGCGTAAATCCCTCCTTGGCGTCGCGGCGCTGCAACCTCAAAGGATTTTCAGAAATATGTGCGTGCAGCTGCTGGCGGCGACGCGTGTGGCGCTGCTGGGAAAATCATGTAAATACGTCGACCAGGAACTTCGCGTAACCCTACGCGATGTCGATCGGCCAGTGGTTTGTTGCGTTAAACTAGACTCAACAACGCCCATACTAGTCTTTTAAAACTCCACAAAACTCCTAAGGAATGGGGATATACCGCTCCACAGTTGACTGAACGTCTGCCTACAACATTTTGCCAACCCAACTTTCCAAATTCAAATCTTATTTCCTTTCGTACGTTCTTAACTTATCCTCTTGAATTTACGGGGTGTAACAATATGTGTCGTATTAGGATAGTTTTTCTTTCTTTTGAGTCAAAGTGGTTAAAATGGCCAAATGGCGGAAAAGGAGCTAAAGAGGGCAAAGTGGAGTTCGAGCTTAAAGCGAAAGTGGCGAGCAGTGGCTTCGAACGGCGCCATGGCCTCTCCGATCGAAGCGGGCGCGACACCTAATCATCGCGAGGCTGTGGAGGTTCAGCGCATGGCTGAGCAGCGAGAATCGGGCGCAGCGCCAAATCACCGATGTCTGCGGGAAAATCGGGTTTAATGGCAGTCTGGGCGAACTGAAGGAAAAAAGGTTTAGGCGGTTTTGACCTATAAAAAGAGAACCAAGCGGTTTTAAGGGTTCACTTTCTTCCTGACACAAGGTTTTCTTGGATTGAAGATTGGAGACCACTAAACTTAGTAATTTTCTTTTCTTTTCTTTTTTTATTTGATTTTGTATGATGAACCTTGAATTAGTTCTTGTCATGTATCAATGGCTAGGAACTAATTCTTTTATAGAACTTTCCATGTTAATTCACTAGAAACTTATGTTATAAATTGATCGTGTTATGGTTATTATTACTTGTTGAGATTTATCGATAATTGCGTTAAATGCTTGGTAATTAATTGATCACTAATTATCATTATTTATATGATTTCTAATCAAACTTGAAGGAGGAGGTTGTGAATATCTTTGTAAGTTGGGTAGACATATTTTGGATTGGGGATGAAAATACCTCAATTATTTATGTAAGCGTTAATGAGAGGCTTAACAACAATTTCTGCGTAGTGCGTGACGGTTAACTAGGTTTTGTTCTTAATCCTCATAGAGTTATCCTTATCATAGAAAGGTAGAAAGGACAATCTGAGGTTGAGTGTTTATATATCATAGCGGGAATATAAAGCGATTTAAGTAAACACTGCTAGCTCAGAAGAAAACCATAATTCATTGCGTTAATAAATAACATAGCGGATAGTTGAGGAGGCATATAAGCCTATTCCCATCCAATGAAGTAAACCTATAGTTAATTAGCTTTTATAATTGTTAGTTACAAACCACAAAATCAAATATCAATTACCAAATAGATGCGAAAGATAGATAGTTGGTACTTGAACACTAATCACTTGTGGGCGATATTTGGTCTTACGAGACTATATTACTTATTCGATAACGTGCACTTGCGTTAAAGTGTGTGCATCTTTTAGCGCGTCAAGTTTTGGCGCCGTTCTTGGAGTTAGGCATAGTTGATATCAAATTTATCTATTTTAATTTCTAATTTGGTTTTTATTTTATTTTTACGTTTTTTTTAATTTATTTCAAAAAAATTGAGGTACCGTGATTAGTTGTTTGTTTTTGATCTATTTCAGGAAATCAGTTTATGCGAAGGAGAAGAGGAGCAGACACTCTTGTTCCTTGATCAGAAATTGAGAAACACATGCGAGCGAGAAAGAATCGTGGATTGCAACTTTGATAGAGATGGGCGGTGTTGAAAGCAATGACATGATGAGAGAAGGGTTAGGTGAAAATCAACCTAACCCAGGAATACCTCGGCAAGTACCTATAGATGTAGAGGAGAGAGTCCAAGTCCAGGCAGAAAGAAGTTTGGGGTATGTCTTCAGAGTGAATGGAGCAGACGTGCATTAGGCTCCTGATAGGAGCAAACAACTTTGAGATAAAGCGGCGATTACGAGCATGGTGCGGCAGCGATGCAATTTGAAGAATTGCCGTGAGAGGATCACGTATACGTAGCTAATTTCTTGGAGCTATGTGCAACTTTCCGATCTCTTGGCGTTCGATGATCTTGCGTCAGTTGAGGCTCTTTCATACTCACTCGGGGATAGAGCAAAGTATGGTTGAATTCCTGTAGGATTCGATTTTTACATGGCAGAAGCCCACACGAAATTTTTGGCCAAATTCTTCCCCCAAGCAAAGCAAATTGAGAGGGGTTGAATAACTCTACCAAGCAAATGGAAGTCCTTATATGAAGCTTGGGAAGGTTGAAGATTCTGAGAGAAAGTGCCAGCACGTTGTATTGAGTTGTGGAATTTAGTCCACATCTTATAACGTGGCGGTACCTGACCGGGACCGTTATAGATCGTGGCCAGTGGGACGTTAATGAGGAAAGCGCCCGAAGCTCCACGAGTTATTAGAGGATATGGCCACCAGCAACCGTATCACGGAGGAGATCGATGAGTGGGATGAGAACGGTGGGGTCCATGAAATAGATGTCATTCTTTGCCTTGAGCGCCCAAGTGGCCTTGTTGACAAAGCGATTCGGCAACATCTGATGTCGATGAATGCGGTGCGAGATGCCGAAGTTGTGAAATACGCAGGCCAGCATCGTTGATAGGTGTCCTTGGTGATCCCGTTAATATGCGATAGAAGCGGCGAGAATGTCGGTAGTGGGTAACTATCAAAGGCCGCAAAACAATCCATACTCGACCACATATAATCCGAGTGGAGAATCGCCCAAATTTCTCACGGAGGGCCGGGCGGCGAGAATCATCTGAGGGCGATACGAGCCAGAGAACCAAAATCAGCGACCCTACCGGGCCCGCATCTCCAGCGATTGATACGCGGTTCGTGAAAAGCGGACGGCTGGCGGCTTTGTTAGCACTTACAGCGCCAGACTCGATTCGTGAAGCTAGATCCTCGTTCGGGAACTTGAAACACAAGTGGGTCATGGCGAGCAAAGCGCGAAGCAGCCACGTAGTACATTGCAGCAACAGAGGTGAATCGAGGAGCGATGCCGAGCAATCTGATTGAGAAGTGGCAAGCGGTTGGAAGCGGCGACCTCACCGGCCCGATAGTTGAGCAAAGGCGAGAGATAGAAAAAGAAGATGCTTGAAACTTCGCCCGATGGTAGAAAACTCGGAGAAGGAGTATCGAAGATCCCATTCCCGAGATTCTGTGGAAGGCGGTTGATAAGCAATTCTCAAATTCTTGGAGACATTGAAGCTGCATATCAACATACCTTTTATAGAGCTTTGGAAGCGGATGCCCTCTGTTTCAAGTTCATGAATGAGATCTTGGGAAGAAGAAGAAAGCGGCGAGTGCGAAATAGTAGCGCGGACGAATGAGTGTAGTGCTATCTTGCAAAGAAGTTGCCGCCAAAACTAAAAGACCGGGGAGCTTTACACTACGCCTTGCGATTGGCGAGGGTAACGTCTGACAAGGCTGTGTGATTTAGGGGCAAGTATAAATCGTCGATGCCATCGGTATTTAAGCGATTGGAGTTGGGAAGCGAGCCGACCACGGTGAGCTGCGGTGGCGATGGGGCGGTGGTTCATCGAGGAAGATTGAGGCGTGATTGTCAAAGTAGGAAAATTCTTTTTCTGCGGACTTCTCATTCTTGACATGGAAGAGGATCTGAAATCCTATCATATTGGGAGACCGTTCTAGCGGCGGGAGAGCCTTGATCGAAGTAGAAAGATGAGAGTTGACATTGAGGGTGGAGAAGGAAGAAATGGTGTTTAAAGTTTTTAAACCGTCATTGAACCATGACCGTGAGTAGGTCTTTGCAATCGGACACCGACCCCGCTTGTGAGCTCGTACAAGTCAAACAAAGGAGATGAGCCAGCAGCGGGCATGGTTTGCGAACCTCATGAAGCGGTATGTGTTCTGAACTTCCATGCCGATAATGCTAAGAGGAGAAGAAAAGAAAGCGAAAAATGTGGAGAAAATGGGTTAGTTGTGGGCTTGACCCACGCGTTATTAAACTAAGGAACTGCGTCAGGCTAAAAGGCGTTAAAGACAACGCTACTTGGGAGGCGACCCAGGTATTTTGATTTATTTTGCTTTAATATAGTAATTTTATTAAGAGCGGTCTCGGAGGTAGTGTTTGTGTTGTGATTGTGGTGTAGGAAAATAAAGCGAAGCGGCGAAAGTGAAAAGCGAGATTTCGGACAAGCGGGTAGCGCGCGGCTCAGAAGCGGCGCGGCAAAAATCGAGAAAAAATTGCCAAGTCTAGCGCGTATTTCATAATGGCGCTGAAATTCGAAGGAGTCTGCGAACATTAGCGTATGGCTAAAGCGGTATGGCGCGGCGAAATCGAGAAATTAAAGGCGCCAATCAGTTGCCCGATTTCAAAACCAAAAACCTAACCTCTCTTCTCGAAAACCTCGAAAATCCACGATTTACCTGAAATCCTCATAAATCAAACTGACCACAGCCAAAACTCTTTAATTCCTAAAACCATAGCTATCTCAACCAAAACTTCATCTCATTGCCTCGAATCACCATTAGAAGCGAGAACACCTTGAAGAAACGCGTAAAAGGTAATCTTCGTCTTTTCTTGAAAGCTTCGATTAGTTAAAGAAGGTAGTAGTTTGGAGAAGTGTTGCGTTGTGAAGTAGTTGGGGTCTTTGAAAAATTAGTTGTGAAGTTTAGAGAAGGAGTAGACAAGGAGGGTGTGGGTATTGAGTAGTAGAGTTGAAGTTTGGGGGTGTTTGTGTTTTAGCTGCTAAATTGATTGATTGTGTTGGGCAACATTTGTGCTAATAAGTTGTAAGCTGCAGAAAGTGTTTTAGCCATGTCCGTCAGAAAGAGAAGAGCCTCGCGTCCCACCATTGCAATCTGATGATACTAGGTTTGTGAGCTACGAGCCTTCCAAAGATACAAAAAGCTTAATCTTAGGCCCTTAATCACGAAGGGAATGGGTATCAAAGGGAGTCATTTGTGGAGGAGGATGTCTATGAACCCATTCGGGCGATGATTGAGATGAGGGGGTGGAAAAGATTTGTAAAACAGGGAGGGTTAGCACCAATAAACACAGTAATGGTGCGTGAATTCTATGCTAATCTTCCGGAAAAGGTGGAAAGGGGATGCTTTGTGAGGGGAAATTATGTGCCTGTGGCGTGAAGAGGTAAATGCACGATTGAAGGCGGTTGATGTTGAAGAAAGAAGTGATTGGAACCATTTTAGAACATGGTCTAGAAGCACAGCAACATCCATGGAATGCGTCGCGACGATGAAACTACAGAGTGCGTTTGATATTGCAGAAATGAGTCAAGAGCACTTAGCGGTGCGGTTCAACAAGCGACGAGGTTGACTATATTTCGTCGGCGCGCGTGATTCCATCCACGCACTGCGAGTGCGGAGAAGATAGGATCAGTGATATATGGAATTATGAAAGAGGCGGGCGATTGATGTGGGAAGGAGATAGTGCTAAGTATTAAAGAGACGGTAGGTTGGTAGCAGCGGTGGGTTGGGACATGACTTCGCTTATTACGACTCTATGTGCCTGATGGGGTCCCAGCCACCCAGCGACACTCGTAGGAAGAACCATTGCACATGTCATATGGGATAGTGCGCCTTTTTGGACCCGATCCTCCGTGGCGGCAAGAAGAAACCTGACCACCGCGCGTGGCGGCGAGGCGCGATGAGCGAAGATGAGCACGAAATAGAGGCTCGATATGCGGCGAGGCCTAGCCACGACCTACCACGAAGCGGAACCGGTGCCGTGATGGAGCAATTACTCGAGAATCGGATGAGGATGATCACGAGTTTGAACCGATGATACAAGGGCGGAAAGAAACAAAGCGGCAAATTAGCGAGATGAGCTCATTGTTCAACGATGGTCCATGCACTACCTCATGCGCGCCGCCACGCATTTTAGCGAGTTTGTAAGGGTCTTATTTCTTTTACTGTCTTTGAGTCTACACACATTGAGGACAATGTGTGATTTAAGTTTGGGGGGGGTGTTTTATTTGTGTCTTGTTATAGTATTTTTGGATTGTTTTGTGTATATTTTGAGTCACAATTTTTTTTTTTCATAATTGTCTGTCAAAGATCATGTATGATGTAGTTGCTAGAAACACCTAGTGAAGTAAGGTGGAATAATGTAATGGAATTGAAGCAACTATCTAAACACCTAGGTTAGATATGCGAAAAACTCACAAAATCTGTCTAGTTGGAGTTTCTTGCTTGAATTGTGCATGCTAAATAATGAAAACCTATGTGTTATGATTGCTTGCTATTTGAGGCGAAATAGTTAGGATATACATGTTAGGGAGATGACTCAGACATTTCTTTGTTAGCCAATTCTTACCACTTTTTCCTATCACGACATTAAAAATATCCCTAGTCAGCCCCGTTGAGCCTAAACAATAAACGCTTTCTTTGACACCCTATATTTCCACAAATTGTGCCATAAGTAAAAATATGAAATAGTGGAATAAATTGTGTTAAAAATAGACAAAAAGAGTGAATAAACTGTTGCGCTGATAAAAAAAGTAATAAGAAATAGGCAGCATAAGTTTGGGAGTGCTTGTCATTATTATACACTTCACTCTCCCAAAATAAAGGGTAAAGATAGAATTGAAGTGAAGAAAAGAATCAAAAGAAAGGGAAATCTTGAAAAGCTAAAGAGCTTATAGTGCCTGAGAATGAGCCTAAATGCCTATTTTACCAACCCTACCTAAGCTACATTACTGACCATAAAGTCACGAAGATCTCTTTTATGCATATCGAGATTAGTGGAGAATAGCAAGTAAGCATGCCGTATGATTGTTCTATTTTACAAACATGATTCAGTATGTTGACTTCCATTAAACATGATAAAAATGAGTTTGCGTAATATCTAGCTTAATGTGTTTAGTGTGCTAAAATTTCATGCTATATGTTCCTGCATATTATTACGCTAACCTTGTGTTTTCTAGATAACATCAATGCAGCAAAAGTGATCAATGTCAGTGAGTCCTTTATTTTCGTTTCTTTGAGTCTTTTATTTATTTCTTTCTACCTTTGCTCGAGGGCGAGCAAAGGTTAAGTTAGGTATTTGATCGGTGTATTTTATATACCTTTTAGTCATTTTAGTTAATCTTTTGTCACTTTTTACAAATAAGTGTCGTATTAGGATAGTTTTCTTTCTTTTGAGTTAAAGTGGCCAAATGGCGGAAAAGGAGCTAAAGAGGACAAAAGTGGAGTTAGAGCTTAAAAGGCGAGAAAGTGGCGAGCAGCGGCCGAACCAGCGTCGCGGCGCCTGCCGATCGAAGCGGGCGCGCGCTAATCATCGAAGAGGCTGCGGAGGTTCAGTAGCGCGCGCCTGACAGCGAGATCGGGCGCGGCGCCAAATCACCACTTGAAGTTCGGCGCATGGCCCAGTGGCATGGCGCGCCAGCGGTAAATCGGTTTAATAGCGAATTAGGCGGGCACTGAAGGAAAAAGGTTTAGGCGGTTTGACTATAAAAAGGAGAACCACAAGCGGTTTTAAGGGTTCCACTTTCTTGCCTGAGTTTTCTTGGATTGAAGATTGGAGACCACTAAACTTAGTAATTTTCTTTTCTTTTCTTTCTTTTATTTAGATTTTGTATGATGAACCTTGAATTAGTTCTTGTCGTATCGATGGCTAGGAACTAATTCTTTTATAAAGCTTTCCGTGTTAATTCACTAGAAACTTATGTTATAAATTGATCGTGTTATGGTTATTCTTCTTGTTGAGATTTATCCAATAATTGCGTTGAATGCTTGGTAATTAATTGATCGCTAATTATCATTATTTATATGATTTCTAATCAAACTTGAAAGGAGGAGGTTGTGAATATCTTTGTAAGTTGGGTAGACATATTTTGGATTGGGGATGAAAATACCTCAATTATTTATGTAAGCGTTAATGAGAGGCAACAACCACAATTTTCTGCGTAGTGCGTGGCGGTTAACTAGGTTTTGTTCTTAATCCTCACATAGAGTTATCCTTATCAGAAAGGTAGAAATGAGCAATCTGGGGTTGAGTGTTTATATATCATAACGGGAATATAAAGCGATTTACGTAAACTGCTAGCTCAGAGAAGAAAATCATAATTCATTGCATTAATAAATAACATAAGCGGATAGTTGAGGAGGCATGGAAGCCCTATTCATCCTATTGAAGTAAACCTATAGTTAATTAGCTTTTATAATTGTTAGTTATAAACCACAAAATCAAATATCAATTATCAAATAGATACGAAAGATAGATAGTTGGTACTTGAACTGCAATCACTTGTGGGCGATATTCGGTCTTACGAGACTATATTACTTGTCACGATAACGTGCACTTGCGTTAAAGTGTGTGCATTTTTTCGCGCATCAGTTAGTTCGGGCGTAACTCTAAGCCTATGGGGAGAGACATTAATTATTGTAAATATGATATTAAATAGAATTCCTCATAAGAAAAGTGATCAATCCCATTATGAGTTATGGAAGGGTCGATTGTCTACTTTTAAAAGGATGAAAGTGTGGGGTTGCCTAGCAAAAGTTCAAGTCCCCTTACCAAAGAGAACTAAACTTGGACAAAAAATAATGGATTGCATATATATTGGTCACGCGATAATAGTGCAACATATAAGTTTTTGGTTTATCATTCTGATGTTGAAGGTATTCACAAAAACACACTGATGGAATCTGCTGAAGCAGAATTCTTTGAGGACATGTTTCCTTACAAAGACAAGGAAAAGGATAAAAGTGATTCTAATCATAGGAAGAGAACGTTGCCTCAAGATGAGTTAAACCAAAACACACAAAATGATAAAAGTAAGACTTCATCTGTTCAAAAAGAAAATTCTTAACCAAAGAAAAGTAAACGTGGGAAAATTGCCAAAGATTTTGGACCGAACTTTATGACATTTTCCGTTGAAGGAGAACCTCAAACATATATTGCTGCTATGGAATCATCTGAAACACCTTATTGGAAAAAGACTATCCAAAGTAAGGTAGAATACATTGTGCAAAATAATACATAGAAATTGGTTGATCTTTCTCCGGGACAAAAATCAATAGGCCATAAATGGATTTTCAAACGGAAATTAAGATGCGATGGTACTATAGAAAAATACAAAGCTCGTAGAAGCGAAAGAGTTTGACAAAAAGGTGTAGATTTCTTTGATACTTACTCACCAGTAACTAGAATTACTTCCATTAGGACAATAATTGTTATAGCGGCCCGAAGGATTTGTTGTTAAAGATCAAGAAAATAAGGTTTGTAAATTAATTAAGTCTTTATACGGACTTAAACAAGCTCCAAAACAGTGGCATGAAAAGTTTGATAATACATTATTATAAAATGGTTTTCAAATAAATTAATGTGACAAATGTGTCTACGTTAAAGAATGTAAGAATGCATGTGTCATTATATGCTTATATGTTGATGATATGCTAATTATGGGAACAAGTAAGGATGTCATTAACCAAACAAAAAAGATATTGCATGCCGCTTTTGATATGAAAGATATGAGAATAGCGGATGTCATTCTTGGTATTATAATTCAAAAGAATTTTGATGGTTACATACTAACTCAATCCCATTATATTGAGAAGGTCCTTAGAAAGTTTGGACACTATGATGATCGACCGGTTGTTACACGTTTGATTTATTTAGTCGCCCAGAAGAATCGAGGTGAAAGTGTGTCTCGATTGGAATATACCTGAGTTCTTTGAAGCGATGTACATAATGAGTATATGCTCAAGATTAACATATCTGAGTCGACTTAGTCGATCCTCGCCTGATCTAGGAAAGGATCATTGGTTTGCACTAATTAGGGTGCTCCGATATCTAAAACATACAATGAAATATGAGTTGCATTATACAAATTATCCTCCTGTTTTAGAAGGATATTGTGATGCTAATTGGATTTCCAACAATTCAGAGAGTAAGTCCACAAGTGGTTATGTATTTACACTTGGTGGAGCGACGATCTTGGAAATCATCAAAGCAAAATGTGAATACACGATCGACTATGGAAGCAGAGTTTGTAGCCTTGGACAAAGCTGCCGAAGAGGCAGAATGACTCAAAAACTTTCTAGAAGATATTCCTTTGTGGACAAAGCCTGTTACATCCATTTGCATACATTGTGATAGTATGACTGCTCTTACGAGGGCAAAGAACTAAATATACAATGGCAAATCAAGACACATAAGACGACGCCATAATACTATATGAAGCTTGCTAAAAAATGAAATTATATCCATTGACTATGTAAAATCAAAGGACAATATAGCGGATCCTTTGACAAAAGGCCTTAATAGAGAGCAAGTCATAGTTACATCGAGGGGAATGGGCTTAAAGCCAATACAATGAGTCATTACTTGGCGGAAACCTAACCTAGCAACATTGGAGATCCCATGGTCTAGGTTCAATAGGATAACTAGTTGGGGAAGACTCAAGGAGCATAGAACACACATATGATTATTCCTATGGTGAACCAAGGTGTGTTAATCCGTTGATGACTAAGGGCTGAATTTTATTCTTAATAATACTAAAAGTCATTATGGAGGGATAGTACGGGCTATTCTTGTTTGGTATTATCTATATGATATTGATGTGGGGTCGCATCTATGAGAACCGATATGGCTATGTTTTCTAAAAAAATCTCACGAAGAAGGAATTGTTCACGATCGAAATGAACACAACCGTAAGAATTGAAATATGTTGGTATGATGTGTGTGATACTTCTTGTTTCGATTTACTACAAAACGTGAATAGTTCAAGACATACGTTCACTATTTCACAAAGTAGACCCGATAAGTACTCATTCTGAGCAGTTCGAGTCGAAAGACACATTTTCCGATGCATGTCATATCTAGTTTTTTTCAAAATAACAATAAGTTCCTCATTATCTTATTTCCTATCCAAATGTGAGGTATTATTGGAACTTGTACAAGAAAGAAGAATAAGTGATCAAAAATATCAAAATATTGGCCAAGCGTCGCGACGCCTAGGGAGAGGGCCGCGGCGCGTATGTCGATGGCGGAAAAATTAGGTGCTCGCGCGCGGCGTCGATAGTCGAGCTCGGCGATAATAAGCGACTGCGCGCTAAGAGGAAGAAATCGCGACATTTGTGTGATTTCGTGTTAATGTAACACCATTTTAACTTAGTCGAAGCGGAGTACTCGTATGGTATGATTTCTAGATGTATTTAAAAGTGCCACCTAATTAATTAAGTGAATTAGGACAACGATTTATTGCAATAAAAATCTGCAATTAATCTCCGTTTTAATGGTGCGAAATTAATGAGATTACGGATCGGGGTTCTTTATTATCTAAAGGAAGGGTTAGACATCCTTTAAGATCATTAACTTGCGGTTATCAGTTCAAACCTAGGTTAATTATTTATTGTCTTTCTATTCTACCTATTCTAAACATTTTTACATAATTTACAATTAAATAAAATGCAATCTGAATAATAAAACTTAAAATTAAATCTGACGTAAAATAAAAACTCGGACATCTTTTAACCCTTTAGGTGTACTGCGCAAGATGATCTTGGTACTGCGTAAACACTTAGTAAAAGTGTTAATAATAGAATAAATAATTTTAAAGCAATGAGAATTAATAAGTAAAGCCAAAAAATAAATCAGTCTTTTGCTGAGAGGAGGCCTTGGAAATCGAGCGGAGATTCCTTCATCGACCAATATTGCTAAAAATAATAAGATAAATAAAACTTTCAGATCGCGCCAAAGCGGTAATAGTTTTAAACACGGAGGGCTCGGATATAAAAAATATAAAGTGGGGCGGCTAAGCAAGTGCGTTTCACGAGAATTCGCCACGGTAGCGTGTTGGTTATCGGTGTAAGTGGAAGAAATCATCATTGCGAAAGCTTCATTTATTTTATTTTAGTCTTTATAGCATGGAGACCTCAAAAATCGACGGATAACTTTTTCATTGGCGATCAAGTGTAGTATCTGTTCAAAATCGGTTAACTTGATAGTGTAGTATTTGTTCTAAATCGGTAAAAATATCAGCGATAACATCATTCTCTTGGAAATAAGAAAATTTATTAGATCGGTTTAATAAAGATAACAAGGAGGGCAAAATAGTCCAAAATAATTTGAACGACAAACGACATACGATGGCAAAACCAGCGAAAAATCGGTCAATATGAGCAGAACAACAAAGCGTGGCGACAAACATCGCGGAAAATTCAAGATAGTACAAAGCGGTTAAAGGGCAAAAATGTCAAAGCAGTTCTGAAAGCGGTAACACGTACAGATTGGCGGAAGCGATAAAATGCGGAAAGCGATGGGAGTTCGCGGAGTTTTAGAACTCGTGAATCACCAAAATAAATCAAATCGATCTCAGGCCAAATATACAACAGCGGATATCGAGAACAAAAGCGAGGTTAGCTAGAATTTCCAGAACTCTGTTAAGGCATAAAGATCGAGAAAATAACATTAAATCAGTCAGCATAGCCAACAAAGAGATCTGGCTTGTGTTATCGCCGAAGTTAACAACACGAAAAGGCAGCGGGCAGCGGCGGTAACGGGAGTGGTGAGTTATTGTGTGCGCTGTGTGTGTGTGAGGGAGGGGATAAGGGAGAGGGCGACGGGAGAAGTGGGGGTTTAACGGTGACGGGATGGTGGCGACGGGAGGCGAAGGGCGACGAAGGGTAAAAATAAAATGAGGGAGGGTTGCGGTTGAGAGGGTGTGAGAGAGAGGGTGAGACGGCTGTGGAGGTTTAACGGTGACGGGATGGTGGCGACGGGAGGCGAAGGGCTGTGAGAGAGAGGGTGAGACGGCTGCGTAGGTTTTAGAGAGAGAGTGAGACGGCTGTGGAGGTTTTAAGGAGAAGAGGGTGTAGACGGCTGAGGTGATGAAGTAGGGTAGGTTTTTTAAATGAGGGGTAATGTTTTATTTATAGGGGGTATTTAGGTTTAGGGTTTTGGGTATTGAATTTTGGGTATTGGGTATTGGGTATTGAGTATTGGAGGAAAAAGATGAAAGGTGTATTGGGCCTCAGTTTGGGCTTCGGTTTTTGGCGGATTGGATTAGTCAGTTATTGCCTTGGGTGGTAGTCAGTTGTGCCTTAATGGGTAGTCAGTTGTGCCTTAATTTGGTTGGTTTGACAAATATGCAAAATGGATTAATTATTTAAAAGAAAATTATTTAAAGATACAAAATTATTAAAATGCAAATGTCGAGGCAATAATAATAAAATACAATATTTAACAAATATTTAATGCCTGATTAAAAGTAAAGACGGGATGTCAGTTAATTATTTAAAGAGATGCAAAATTAGTAAAACAAAATGATCGCGCAACAATAATAACATAATATTTAAAAAATGTTTAATACCTAATTAAAGTAAAAACATGATGTCTACAAAAATAAAACAACATAGAATGTTAGGTAAAAAATATACAAAAATGTCAAAAATGGTGATAAAATGCGGTGTCCTAAAATGCTTAAAATTGCAAGAAATGACTAAAAGATGGGTCAAAATTGGGTGTCAACATTAGCGTCAAGGGTGAAGGGCCGCGACGCTGGTCCAACAGACATAATTTCTTCTGGATCAAAATTCAAAAGGTGTAACCTTTCAGAAAAGTTTCAACCTTTTGGAAAGATCATGTCTATTCAGATATATAAATAGACATGACCTCTATATAAATAATGATCACTTAGTTGGAAAGGACAAACATTATATGACTCATATATACAAGAATAAAATTTGATTGCTTCCTCTTCTTCCCAATAATCTATTTTTGAAAAATAACATAAAGTAAATTCGGCTGGGTCAGGTTCTTGTGCGAGAACTTGCACCAAGATAGTTGTATCCTCTAGATAGACGTTCAGGAACTACAACACAAGTGGAGACAAATTTCTATCTTAGGACAACTTAGCGTGAGCCTCTATCTATCAAGATAATATTTGTTTTTTTCATTTACTGCATATTTTCTTTGTTGATTTCAATTTCAATTCAATAGTTATTTTATAATTATTGTATTTAATCGAAAATACTAGATTGGTACTAACAAAGGTATAGGGTGTTGAAAGATCGCACAGGACAATAAATTGATACATTGTGTCATTATTCTCTACATAAACTTTGTTATTTGACTACATGCAAGCTGAAAATTAAACTTCAACGGAACTTCAGATATTTTAAAATACATAAAGCACAATAAATACTAATCAAGGTACAATAGCGGTTAAATACGTTTGTAATTTCGTTATACTAGCAGAATTTATGTATTGCGTATTTTCTTTATGAAACATTCTGAATCTGGAGCTCATTTGAGATTTGAGAACGGGTAAGTTTAAAAGCACCAATTATTTTTCAAGTCTGTATTGATGTTATTTATAATCACCCAAAGTTGTATACAACCCAGCTTTATATATATATATATATATGTAAATTACTAGAACCTACAAAAAAATTATGAACCTAAAATTTAAAAAACACAGTGAGCGAACCACGGGAGCGCCTAGCGCCCAGAGGAGCAAAGCTCATTCTGCTCACAAGACAGTCAAGCCTTCAAGGAGATGATTCAATAGCGATAGCATCGATCGTGAACCGAGTTCAAACTCTTACAGTTAATAAGGTTAAGCGGCAAGACTAGCGGGAGCGAGGCGAGCATCTATTTACTCAACGGTGATTCAATTGCGACAGAGCACATTCAATATACGAAAAGACCATTTAAACATCAATGGCGAGTGACTACTATGGGTCCTTAACCAAGCACTTTGCCGTCTACGCTTAGCAAACAATTTGTCCTGAATTTGGACTGTCGATTACGATTTATCAGTAATGAGTTCATTGTAAGAGTCTAAAAGTTAAACGTTAAATATAAACTCTAAATCTAAATATGTAGTAATACACTCACTCTTAAAGTAGTGGACCGTCATTACACTTTAAGAAATAGAGACATTCATAGAAAATAAAATGTTTGATCCCTCAAATATAATGTCTTCTTTTCATCTTTTTGGGGGAACGAATGATCAAATACATTGTGTACTATTTGTGAAAAATATTTTCTTTTTCCCATCCAATATTTTTAATAAATCATTAAACGGATAACATGTGCTTTTCAATACTAATAACTTTTATCCCTTAATTATACTCCTTTTTTTTGTTGTGAAGCCATGGCGCTCTTCTTTCAGTGCGCGAGGGTAAACCGGTTGTATGATAGCACGCAAACCACGTCGGTAGATTAACCCAATGAGCCAGCATGTGTGTTTCCAGCCAAAGAGAAGGTTTATGCGAGGATCGAACTCGTGGCCTTGCGGTCGACTTTCTTCTTCTGTGACTTATTTCTGCTTGCGGGTCTTAATTATACTCCTTTCATTTTATAATAAGTGGTGTTTTAAAATTTTCATAATCTTTTAAGGGAGGATGTACATAAGCTAAAATGATTACTTATTCCATGGGGTATTAGATTTTCACTTTAGAGACTTTGTAGTTTGTAAGTATACCTTGGGGCAAAAACGGTAATACACATTTTCGTTCCTTCTCCATCACCACGTAAACCTGATTAGGGGTTTAGAATTAGAAAATAGAAAACTAACCCAAAGGACTCGCTGTTGTCTTCTCTTCTGTGAGTCTTAAAGTTTCGATTTTTCCCTATCTATTCATTCCCTAATCTGTCATTATTTGATTGGCAAGCCACCAAGATTTCCAGTGTTTCCGTGATTTAGCAGTAATTGCTTTCATTTGTTTTCCAATGTTTGCGTGCTATTGTTTTTGAACAGTGAATTGAGTGATTGGCTGACAATAATAATTCAACCTTATCATTTTTTGATAAAATGGGTGTCTGAATTTTTTCAGTTTCATATGCTTATAAGGTGTTCGATGAATTGCTTCTATGAGTTTGGAACCCTAATTTGATTTGGCTAGATATTTTTCTTAGTTTTTAACATGATTGTTGGATCATAGATATGGATTGCCTTTGATAATACACCATTTTTATGTTAGTCCTTACAATGACTAAAATGCCTCAATTTTGTACTAGTTGGGGTCATCTATGTGAAAATAAAAATTCAACCTTTTCATTGTTTGCTGAAATGGGTGTCTGAATTTTTCAGTTTCATATGCTTATAGGTGTTCGATGAATTGCATCAACGAAATTGGTGTTAATATAATATTGCATCTCAACCCTAATTTGAAATTAAAACATCTGGCTAGGTATTTTTGTTAGTTTTTAACACGATTGTTGGATCATAGATATGGAATGTCTTTGATAATACCCCATTTTGATATTAGTCCTTACAATGACCAAAATTTTGTACTCCTTCCATCTCGATTTATGTGACATAGTTTGACTAGGCACAAAACATGCACTAGTTAATGCATACTTTTTGAATGCGCTATCATGGCTTATTAAGCTTTTGATACGACAATTTCATATTACTTTAAAATTTTCCTAACCTTTGCTCTTGCTTGCTTTACTCTTGCTTTGGTTTTGCTTGTGCTTATGCTCTATCTTGAGCCGAGGGTCTCTCGGAAACAACCGCTCTACCTACCAAGGTAGAGGTAAGGTCTGCGTACACTCTACCCTCCCCAGACCCACGTTGTGGGATTTCACTGGGTATGTTGGTGTTGTTGTTGTAGTAGTTTGACTAGGTACAAAGTTTAGGAAAGAATGGAAGTCTTTTGAAATTTGTGGTCTAAAACAAACCGTAGACATTCGTGTGGCTATAGATATAGATCATTTCATTAAGGGTAAAAAGGAGAATTTAAAAGTTATGTTGATTCTAATTATAGAAAGATGACATTCTTTTTTGGGACAGCCTAAAAAGGATAGTGTGCCACATAAATTGAGACGGAGGGAGTACTAGTTGGGGTTCAGCTAGGTGAATCCACTATCTATGTTCTGATCCATCCCTATTCATTCTAATGCTATTTTAAATTAGTCTCTACTTGAACATAATTTTGATAGCTTAGCTTCATTGGTCTCGTAAGGAGGTAGTATGCTTTGTAGATCAGGGTTTTCACCGTCTTTTTGGGAGTGTGAAGCACTAAGAACTGATTTGTAATTTTTCTTATTTAATTGTCACTGCAGCTGAAAGAGTTTGAGCAAACTGCGGCTTTGATATTATGGCGAGATCATTATCTCAAATGATGTTGAAGCGCTTTGCATCCTATCCACTTGCACGTTCATCTGCTATTGTGAGAATAGATACTACTCTCATCCTGTTTGTGCTTAGTGTTAACAATGCATCAACTACTGCCTTTTTTCCACTGCTCTGTCTGACCTAGCTGGTTGCTTGGAAAATAAAAATTTGAGCTTTATTATGAAGAGCTCCTTACCCTTTCTTTTCTCTGTTTGAACTTTGTGCACCCCATTGCTCTATGCTGGACACTATAGTTTATCTCTCGCTAGCTAAATACAATCTGGGGTACATGCTAGTTACATTATAAATTACGAACATTTGGTTGAATCCCCTGCCCCCCTAAACCGAACCCAACCCAAAGAAAAGGACCATTTGCATCAACTATGGTACTAATGAGTTTTGCCGTAGATGCGATGAGACAAAAGTGTTATCTTTTTTAAGGCTCTTTCTTTTATACCTACAACAACAACAACATGTGAAATCCCACATCGTGGGGTCTGGGGAAGGTAGATTGTACACAGATCTTACCTCTACCTTAGTAGGTAGAGCGGCTGTTTCCAACCCTCGGCTCTTTCTTTTATACCTGTTTAAAAAATATTATGCTTAACAATTGCTTGATTTGTGTAATAGACATCCAGGTCTATCTACCAGGGTGAAGTGCGGTATTCAACTACTGTGCCTAGCGACCCTGATACTCATGAAGATTTTAGACCTACTAGTAAGCTTGAGAGTTCAGGACTTTCTCTGGAAAATATTGTTGAGCAGGTAGCTTTAGTCACTATCTGTACATTTTCTGCTTGTTAGCAAGTCAAAGATCTTTAGTTTTCAATCTTTGAATATAGAGATTGTGCTACCCTTTTGGCTTATATGCTGTTCTGTCAAGTGTTCAGTTTTTAGTTATTCTGCCAGCCTTCTATTGTAGGATGTCAAGGAAAATCCTGTGATGATATACATGAAAGGTGTGCCAGAATTTCCTCAATGTGGATTCAGCTCATTGGCTGTCAGAGTGCTGAAAGCATACAGTAAGTCCATATGTTGTAAATGACATCTCTTGTTGTTGATTTTTCATCTTCTTCGCTGCAAGTGTAGGTTTCTGGTAGAGGTCAATTTTTATGGAGTAGCGATTTATAATTTTCTGGATTCCCCCCGTATTATTATTATTATTCAGATAAGAACCCTCAGAATCATAAATTGAAGTAATAGTAGTATTAATATTTTTATAGCCTGTCCTTAATTGGTTTTCATCTTCTTACCAATTAATATGGTCTTTGCAGATGCTCCTATAAGTGCCAGAAATATATTAGAAGATCCTGAGCTTAAGAATGCTGTAAAAGCTTTCAGGTTAGTTTGATGCTAAATGGTCTATGGAATGAAAATTGTTTATTGACGAACTTGTAATTGCGTGTTTTTTTCCAAGGGATTGATACCCAATTCTAGATGTTAGACGGCCATCTTTTGCCCTCTGATGTGATCTGACCAATACCTTTTTTAACATTAACACATATCCTTGCGAGAAATCAGGGTCGTTTGGGTCTTTATTTTGCTGAGCTGTGGGATATCAGCTGCCATTTAATATCGTAGTAAACTCTGGAAATGATTAATGGTTTGTTCATAAGTCAGATGATATTTTGACGAATGGAGGTTTGAGTGTTGAGGCAGCTCATGTTTTTTCTTTTGACTAGATGCGGTTACATTTGATTCTTTTCACTCTTATGGTATGACATGATTTAGCTGGGTGATGCAATTTACATAATCTTGTTGACGACTCTGTGGCTCTATAGTTATTTGAGGTATATGTAGGTTGTATATATACATTTTTTGTAGCTTTAACATGGCGACCCTTTATTTTGTATATAGTGATTAGTGAGTGCATTTTAAAGAGCATCAAGTGGGTGTCACAGAACTTGTACATCTGTTTTCCAAGCTATGTGTTGGCTCTGTCACCTTTCCGGAGCCCCTTCTATTTCTTTCTTTCCGTAGCATCTGCCGTATGCATAAAGGAGTTATATTTAAAACTTTCTAATACCATTATAGGTGAAGCCTCTTAAATAAATGGTGCAGTGTGCACATGTTCTTGATTCTATTTCTTTGGCATGTTTAACATGGCTGCAATATAGTTCATGCGTGAAAGAGAATTTCCTTTGAATTGGTACACGATATTTGTGAGAGAAGTTTCTAGCTTGTGCTTCCTATCCATCTGATCGGTGTATTTTATATACACCTTTTGAGTCAGTTTTAGTTAGTCTTTTGTCTCTTTTTGTACAAATAGGTGTCGTATTAGGATAATTTTCTTTTCTTTTGAGTCAAAGTGGTTAAAATGGCCAAATGGCGGAAAAGGAGCTAAAGAGGGCAAAGAGGAGGTTTGAGCTAAAAGCAGAGAAAGTGGCGAGCAGTGAAACCGGTAGCCGCGACGCCTCCTGCGATCGAAGCGAGCGCGGCGCTAATCATCGAAGCTACGAAGTTCTGTGGCCGCCTACCGAGCAATGAAGAATCGGTAGCGGCGCAAATCACCGAGGACCACAGAGATTCCGGCATGGCGCTGGCCGGCAGCGCGGAAAAATCGGGGTTTGACAATTTTAGGCGGACTGCGAGGAAAAGTTAAGAGCGGTTTCGGCTATAAAAGGAGAACCAAGCGGTTTTAAGGGTTCCCTTGCACAACCTGACAAGATTTTCTTGCTTGGAGATTGGAGACCTAAACTTAGTAATTTCTTTCCTTTTTCTTTTCTTTATTTGATTTTGTATGATGAACGAGAATTAGTTCTTGTCATATCTATGGCTAGGAACTAATTCTCTTATAGGCTTTCGTATTAATTCTCTAGAAACTTATGTTATGAATTAATGCGTGTTTATGGTTATTATTCTTCTTTGAAAGATTTATCAATAATTGTGTTGAATGTTTGGTAATTAATTGACAACTAATTATCCTTATATGATTTCTAATTTACTTGAAAGGAGAGATTGTGAATATCTTTGTAAGTTGGGTAGACATTCTTGGATTGGGGATGAAAATACCTCGATTATTTATGTAAGCGTTAATGAGAGGCTTAAAAACCACAATTTTTGCGCGTAGTGCGTGGCGGTTAACTAAGTTTTGTTCTTAATCCTCGCATAGAGTTATCCTTATCAGAAAGGTAGGTAAGGTGCAATCTTTGAGGTTGAGTGTTTATATATCCTTAGCGGGAATATAAAGCGATTTAGTAAACCTAACTTTCTCAGAGAGAAGTCTATAATTCATTGCATTAATAAATAACATAGCGGATAGTTGAAGAGACATGGAAGCCTATTCCGTCACGTATGAAGTAAACTCATTAGTTAAATTAGTCTTTATAATTCTTAGTTATAAACAACAAAAATCAAATATCAATTTACCAAATAGATACCAAAAGATAGATAGTTGGTAATTGAACCCTAATCCTTGTGGACGATATTCGGTCTTACTAAGACTATATTACTTGTTACGATAACGTGCACTTGCGTTAAAGTGTGCATCTTTTCGCGCATCAAGTTTTTAAGCGTAGTTCTGGTGATTAGGCATAGTTCAATATCAAATTTGTCTATTTTTAATTTCTAATTTGGTTTTTAATTTTTAATTTTTACGTTTTTTTTTGTATTTTTCGGAAAGAAATCAGGGTGCCGTGATTTGTTGTTTGTTTTTGATCTATTTCAGGAAATCAGTTTATGCGAAGGAGAAGAGGAACAAACACTCTTGTTCCCTTTAATCCAGAAATTGAGAAAACTGTGCGAAGCGAGAAAGAATCGGATTGCAACTTTGATAGAGATGGACGGTGTTCAAAATAATAACATGATGAGAGAAGGGTTAGGTGAAAATCAACCTAACCCAGGAATGCCTCGGCAAGTGCGATAGGCGTAGAGAGAGAGTCGAATCCGGCCGAGAAAAAGTTTGGGAGACTATGCTGCCTAGAGTGAATGGAGCCTGGCGTGCATTAGGCTCCACTGAAATAGGGCAGCAACTTGAGATAAAACCGATTACGGCATGATACGGCCTGATGCAATTCGGAGGCCGTGGAGGATCACGTATATGCGTAGCTAATTTCTTGGAGCTATGTGTAACTTTCGAATATAACGGCGTTCTTGATGATCTGCGTCAGTTGAGGCTCTTTCTCTTCTCGCTCGGGGATAAAGCAAAAGTATGGTTGAATTCCTGTAGTGGGTCGATTTTCACATGTACGGTGCGAAATTTCTAGCCAAGTTCTTTCTCGTGCAAAGCAACAAAATTGAGAGGAGTTGAACAACCGCAGCGGATGGAAGTCGCATATGAAGCTTGGGAAATGTTCAAAGACTTGCGAGAAAATGCCAGCATTCGTTGAATTGTGGAACTTGGTCGCATCTTACATAACGGTGGCGGTACACGGAACCATCGTAGATCTGGCAGTGGGGCGTTAGCGAGAAAACAACCGCGGCGCTCGCGAGTTGCTAGAAGATATGGCCGCGGCAACCGTATCACGGAAGAAGGTCGACAAGTGGGAGAAGAGCGGTGGGAGTCCACGAAATAGATGCTATTCTTTGCCTTGAATGCCCAGTGACCGCTTTTGGCGAAAGCGATTGCGTGACATCTGATGTCGATGAATGCGGTGCGGATGCCTAAAAGGCATGAGATATGTGGTGGCCCGCATCGTTCGATAAGTGTCCTTGGTGATCGACAATATACGATGGAGCGGCGAGTGTCGGTAGTGAGCGTATCGAGGCCGAAAACAATCCGTACTCGACAACATAATCCGGTGGAGAATCGCTAATTTCTCATGGAGAGACCGAAGCGGCGGCGGCGAATGTCTGGTCGATGCGAGCAGCGAGAACAGTCGTGACCGCCATTCAAGCCGCGGCCTCAGCGATTCAATGCCGGATTGTGAAAGGCGAGCAGTGGCGGTATGGCGGCGCCAATGCCGAACTCGGCTCGTAGCATGTGAAGCTAGATCACCGTTAGAACTTGGAAACCTGAAGTGGGTCGGTAGCCAAGCGAGCAAGCAGCGAGCGCGTAGTACATTGCAAGCAATACGGTAAATCAAGTGGCGATGTCGGTGATGATTGAAAGTGGAAGCGATTGGAAGCGGCGATCTCTTGACGATAGTTGAGAAGGCATAGAAAAAGAAGGTGATTGAGCTTAGCGGTGATAGAAAACTCCGGAGAAGAAGTATCTGAAAAGATCCTTTTCCCAGGAGATTCTGACGGAAGGCGGTTGATAAACAATTCTCCAAATTTTTGGAGGTATTCGAGAAAATGCGTATCAACATACCTTTTATAGAGGCTTTGGGCGGATGTCTTCTATTTGAAGTTCATGAAGGAAATATTGGGGAAAAAGAAGAAGTGGCGGAATATGAGATAGTAGCGCTATGAGAAGAGTGTAGTCTTGCGAGAAGAAGTTGCCACGAAACTAAAGGATCTGGAAGCTTTACCTTTACGCACGATGGGCGGGGTGACTTGCAACGAGCTCTGTGTGATTTAGGGGCAAGTATAAATCGATGCCACTTATCGGTATTTAAGCGATTGGAGTTGGGTGAGGCGAACCAGCATTGTGAGTGCTGACTGGCCAGATAGGACAATGGTTCGTCGAGAGGAAAAATTGAGGATGTGATTGTCAAAGTAGGAAAATTCTTCTTTCTGCGGACTTATCATTAGACATGGAAGAAGATGCGGAAATCCACATCGTATTAGGAAACCATTCCTAGCAGCGGGAGAGCTTTGATTGATGTAGAAAGGAGAGCTAACATTAAGGGTGGAGAAGGAAGAAATGGTGTTTAAAGTTTTTAAACATGTCGTGAACCATGACCATGGCGGAGTGCTTTGCGATCGCACCGTGAAGCCCCTGTGAGCCATTACAAGTCAACGAAGGAGATGAGCCAGCGAGCATGGTTTGCCAAACCCCAGCGAAGGTATGTGTTCTGAACTCCCTTGCGATAATGCTAAGAAGAAAAGAAAGAAAAAGCATAAAATGTGGAGAAATGAATTAGTTGGGGTTTGATCCGTCCATGGTTATTAAAGCTAAGGAATTTGCGTCAGACTAAAAAGGCGTTAAAAAGCGCTACTTGGGCAACCAGCGTATTTGATTTATTTTATTATAGTAGTTTTTAAGAACGGTCTCGCGGAGGTAGTGTTTGTCTTTGTGATTGGCAGTGCAGGCCAAAGCGAAGAGGCGGCGAAGAAAAGCGGGATTTCGGAAAAAGCGGGGTAGCGCGTGACGCGCTCAGGAAGGCGGGCGCGGCGAAGAAGCGAAGTCTAAGCGCCAGCTGAAGCGGCGCGGCGCCAAAAATCCAGAAAAATACCAAGTCTAAAGCGTATATTTCCAATGCATGGCGCGAAATTCCGAAGTCTGCAGAATATTGGGCGCATGGCTAGCGCCGCGTGCGGCGAAATCGAAACTTAAAACGCCAATCGGATCGCCCCAAATTCAAAACCAAAAACCTAACCTTCTCCTCTCCAAAACACATGAAAATCCAAAAATTTGCCCACAAATCCTCATGAAATCCAACCCAACCACAACAAAAACTCTTAAATTCCTAAAAACCCTTAGCTATCTCAAGCAACAAAGCTCCGTTCCATAGCCTCGAACCACAATTAAACGAAACGACTTGAATCTTACCGTAAAAATGTAATCTTTTACGTTCTTGAGATCTTTCTTGAAGTCACGTGAGGTAGTAGTTTGAAGGAGTATTGTAGTTGTGAAGTAGTTTGGAGTCTTTGAAAAATTGATTGTGAAGTTTGGAGAAAGAGTAGAAAAGGAGGGTGTGGGTATTAGGCGATAGAGTTGAAGTTTGGGGGTGTTGTGTTTAGCGCTAGTTGTTGATTGTGTTTGAAGAACATTTGTGCCACTAAGTTATAAGGCTGCGAAGCTGTTTTTAACCGTATCCACTTTGAGAAAGAAGAGCCTCGCATCCACTTTGACCCAGCATTCACGATAATACTAGGTTTGTGAGCTCTGAAGCCTTCGAAAGATACAAAAAGCTTAGTCTTAGGCCGCCCAATCACTGAAAGGGAATGGGTATCGAGAGAGTCGTTTGGGAAGAGGATGTTTATGAGCCCGTTCGGGCAATGATTGAGTTAAGGGTGGAGGAGATTTGTAAATCAGGAGAAGATAGCACGATGAACCACAATGATAGTGCGTGAATTCTATCCGACTTTCAGGAGAAGGTGGAAAGGGGTGCTTTGTAAGAAATTATGTGCTGTGTGAAGATATAAATACAATTGAAGGCGGTTGATGTTGAAGAAAGAAGTGATTGGAACCATTTTAGAACATGGTCTAGGAAGCGGAGCAACGTCGGCGAAATAACATTGCGAACCTGATGAGCTACCACGAAATTGCGTTTGATCTTCTGAAATGGGTCGAAGGGTGGCGGTGCGGTTGACCAAGCGACGAGGTTGGCTATATTTCATCGATGCCGTCGATCCCGTGGCGCAGCGAGTGCGGAAGATAGGATCAAATTGATATATGGGATCGTAGCGGGAAAACAATTGATGTGGGGAAAGAAATAGTGCGAGCATTGAAATCGGCGGGTTGGTAACAGCGGTGGATTGGGACATGACTTCGATTATCGCGGCTATGTCACGTAGTGGGGTCCCGATCCTGCCAGATACTAATGAGAGAAACCAGTATGCATGTCACATGGGATAGTGCACTCTTTCCGGACCAAGCCCGGCGAGAAGAAGAAACCTGACAGCGGCCAGCGAGAGGCGCGATGAGCGAAGATGAGCACGAAATAGGGGCTCCGATATGGCGAGACCTAGCCGCGACCAACGCGAAGCGAGAACCTCCGGTGCACATGATGGAGCAAGTGCTCGAGAACGGAAGAATGATGATGCAACATTTACGACCTGATGATACAAGGACAAAATGAGTTGAGGCAGGGGACAGCGTGAGTTGCGACAAGAGCGACAAAGGTGGCGGGAAGCAGCAGCGGTTGCACAGCGGTTTGGCGAGGCGAGTTCCTGTTCAACCGATAGTCGATCGTTATCCACCGCCACCATTTAGCCAAAGTGCGTAAGTGTCTTATTTCTTTTATTGTCTTTGAGTCTACACACATTGGGGACAATGTGTGATTTAAGTTTGGGGGTGTTTTATTTGTGTCTTATTTTATTTGTGTCATGTTATGTTTTATTTAAGTCTTTTTGATTGTTTTTATGTATATTTTGAGTCACCAAAATTTTTTCTTTTTTGAGTCATAAGTGTCTGTCAAAGATCATGTATGCTGTAGTTGCTAGAAACACCTAGTGAAGTAAGGTGGAATAATGTAACGGAATAGAAGTAACTATCTAAACACCTAGGTTAGATATGCCAAAAACTCACATAATCTGTCTATTTGGAGTTTCTTGCTTAAATTATGCATGCTAAATGATGAATACTTATGTGTTATGATTGCTTGCTATTTGAGGCGAAATAGTTAGGATATGCATGTTAGGGAGATGACTCAGACATTTCTTTGATAGCCAATTCTTAACATTATTTTCTATCCCGGACTTTAAAAATATCCCTAGTCAGCCCCATTGAGCCTAAAAATTGAAACTTCTTCTTTTACACCCTATATTCCCACAAATTGTGCCATAAGTAAAAATGTGAAATAGTGGAATAAATTGTGTTAAAAAAGAGACAAAAAAAGTGAATGAGCTTGTTGCACCCCAATAATAAAAAAAAAAAGTAATAAGAAATAGGCAAAAGCCTAAGTTTGGGGGTGTTTGTCATTATTATATACTTCACTCTCCCAAAACAAAAGAGGGAAAAGATAGAATCGAAGTGAAGGAAAGAAAAACAAAAAGAAAAGGGAAATACTGAAAAGCTAAAGATCTTATGGTACACGAAATGAGCCTAAAATGCCTATTTTTACCTACCTATACCTAAGCCTACATTACAACCCTTAAAGTCCTGAAGATCTCTTTTATGCATATCCAGGATTAGTGGAGAATAGCAAGTAAGCATGTCATATGATTTTTGAATTTATATGCATGATTTAGTATATTGACTTCCATTAAGCATGATAAATATGAGTTTGCGAAATATCTAGCTTAATGTGTTTAGTGTGCTGAAATTTCATGCTATATGTTCTTGCACATTATTAGCTAACGCCGTGTTTTCTAGATAACACTAATGCAGCAAAAGTGATCAATGTCAGTGAGTCTTTTATTTTCGTTTCTTAAGTCTTTTATTTCTTTCTTTCTATCTTTGCTCGAGGGCGAGCAAATGTTAAGTTTGGGGGTATTTGATCGGTGTATTTTATATACACATTTTGAGTCAGTTTTAGTTAATCTTTTGTCTCTTTTTGTACAAATAAGTGTCGTATTAGGATAGTTTTCCTTTCTTTTGAGTCAAAGTGGTTAAAATGGCCAAATGACGGAAAAGGAGCTAAAAGAGGGTAAAAGAGGAGGTTTCAGAGCTAAAAACAGAGAAAGTGGCGGCAGTGAAACCAGACCCGGCGCAGCGCTGACATCGAGAGGCTGCGAAGACCAGCGCGGCACCTCATGCAACGATGGCGGCGCGGCGCTAATCATCGAAGCTATAGAAGTTGCGGCCGCATGGCTCCGAACAACGAGAATCGGTAGCGTAAATCACCGAGGACCACGGTTCCGTGGCCATGCAGCGCGGCGCTTGAGGAAAAATCGAGGTTTTGGCGATTTTAGGCGGACTGCGAGGAAAAGTTAAGAGGCGGTTTGATCTATAAAAGGAGAACCTGGCGGTTTTAAGGGTTCCCATACAGCCTGACAAGATTTTCTTGCTTGGAGATTGGATACCTAAACTTAGTAATTTCTTTCCTTTTTCTTTTCTTTATTTCAGTTTTGTATGATGAACCAAGAATTAGTTCTTGTCATATCTATGGTTAGGAACTAATTCTCTTATAGGGCTTTCCATGTTAATTCTCTAGAAACTTATATTATGAATTAATGCATGTTTATGGTTATTATTCTTCTTTGAAAGATTTATCCAATAATTGTGTTGAATGTTTGGTAATTAATTGACAACTAATTATCCTTATATGATTTCTAATTTACTTCGAAAGGAGAGATTGTGAATATGCTGTAAGTTGGGTAGACATTCTTGGATTGGGGATGAAAATACCTCAATTATCTATGTAGCGTTAATGAGAGGCTTAAAAATCCTAATTTTGCGCATGGTGCGTGACGGTTAACTAGGTTTTTGTTCTTAATCCTCCTATAGAGTTATTCTTATCACCGAAAGGTAGGTAAGGTGCAATACTGGGGTTGAGTGTTTATATATCCTTAACGGGAATATAAAACGATTTCGTAAACCTGCTTTCTCCGAGAGAAGAAGTCTATAATTCATTGCATTAATAAATAACATAAGCGGATAGTTGAAGAGACATGAAAGTCCTATTCCCATCACATCTGAAGTAAACTCATTAGTTAAATTAGTCTTTATAATTCTTAGTTATAAACAACAAAAATCAAATATCAATTTATCAAATAGATACCAAAAGATAGATAGTTGGTAATTGAACCATAATCCTTGTGGACGATATTCGGTCTTACTAAGACTATATTACTTGTTACGATAACGTGCACTTGCGTTAAAGTGTGTGCATCTTTTCGTGCATCACCATCCTGTTGGTATTTTGCCTGCCACCATAGTTCAAACTGCTTCTTACTTAAGTGCATTTTTCGTTTTCAAAGAACTTAGACTAAGATTGCTGATATGGAAAATGAGCTCTCTCAAACTTATTGTTTCTTCAATTTTCCCTGTGGTAACTAAACGCATAATGACAACTACATTTAGAAATATTTAGCCTCTAGCTTGGGGTGATAAATCTGTTATTCTTCTTACTTAAGCGCATTCAGTCTTCAAAGAACATAGACTGAGATTGCTGATATGGAAAATGAGCGCTCTCAAACTTTTTGTTCCTTCAATTTTATCTGTGGTAACTAAATGCATAATGAAAACCACATTAAGTGGTAGTACCGATCTCTGTGAAGATACTACCACAGATCTATATGTTTGCTCGAGGACTCATAGTCTCTGTATATATTGCAGCCACTGGCCCACATTTCCACAAATATTTATCAACGGGGAGTTTATTGGGGGATCAGATATCATCCTCAATATGCACCAGGTAATTTAACTTGTTTATGTGAATCTAGTTAGATTGGGTAAGTGCGAAATGTTCATCAATTCTTTTTTCATGCAGAGTGGTGAACTCAAGGAAAAACTGAAAACTGTCGTGGGCAACCAGGGTAAAGAAGAATGAGATATAGTACTGCAGAAAGTAGAATCATTCTGCCTATGCATCGAACTATTGTAATGCTTCTAGCATTGAGTTTGTAATCTTTAGGCTAGTGAGCTGTAATAAAGTAACACTTGATTCCATCTTCCATATTTTTGTGGAAACGATGAATAATATACATTCTTCACATTTTTGTCTCTAGATTAAATTGTTCCAATTCAATCTGTTACTTGAAATTAGTATTGTTAGTCTGTGTAAATGACAATACAGCAGTCACTAGAAGGTGAACTTTCAAAGAATCCCAAGACTTTGATACTCTTTCGTGTACTCTCCAATCCCCTCCCACCAAGTGTTAGTTGAGAAACCAGCTGGCGTGTAACAATCTGAGCCATCATATTTCTAAATATTCTGCACTATGTCTTACAAGGAAAACTCTGGACTTTAACTCGAAAATTTGGATGAGACTACTGGGAATTTGAAAGTCTTTAGCTAGTTGGAAAATGGATGATGCTTTAACTAAACGTCGAAATGTGCGTGTGTGAGAGAGAGAGAAAGACGTAGAAATTAGAATACACAGTGTCCATTAATATTGATACAACATGGTACAACGACTGCCAAAATTCTGAGTGGAATTGAAGAGAACAAAAGGTCAGGTGGTGTCTACAAGTGATGAAAAGAAAAACACATCCAAAACTTTATTTCAGAGTCAAAACTGGAAGACTAAGTCCTAGAATTCACCAAAGGCATATAATAATTAACTACCTAGAACTGTTAAGAGTGTATACTTCCCATATTATTACTTCTTCATGCATTTGTCCTCACTCCTGAATTACTCATAACCTGAAACTCCTTGAGTGAGTCCATCATCGGCAACCCTCAAGCCCAAGCTTTGCACTTAACCAATTACACACCTCATCCATTTCTCTTGGCACTGTGTAATGACCAAGCCTGCAGAATAAGAATGGCTGTTTTAGAAAACACTACCATGAGAACTACGATTTTACAAAGGAGAATAAGGGATACCCGTCATATTTTTTGAATGCAAGATTCCTAAATCCAGCTGAGTTCAAGACAAGGGTAGACCTTTCTCCATATTATGAGAACGACCTCATCACCTATAAATTACAAAGCAAAAGGGTAAAAATGGCTATGCAGATTACAATTTACTAATAGTCTAGAACTCTAATAAGGTCAAGATAGCCTTAGTGCACGTAGTACCTAGCAGGTCAATAAGAAGAATGAAGAGTACAAATAACAGATTATCTCCATGAAAAGGACTCAGAGAGACATCCTATGCATGGATAAGCTAAAAACAACTAAAAGGTTTTATACAAGTATTTGCAAGTAAAGTACATACACATTCCATGACAGAGTAGAATGGGCAAAGACGCAGCTCGTCTTGCAGCCTCCAGTGATCCTTCAATCTTGTTCCGCACATTCCTGCACAATTCTAGTGGTTAGCTCCTATGTATGTTTGTTCTCCAAAAAGAAACAACACAAAAATAACCATATAAGCACTCTCTACTTTTTATTGGTACCTCCCTTTTTATAGCTCTTGAAAAGAGAAGCTTTCCAGGAAGCTCATTTGTAAGACTAATGTTTTGCACAATTCATAAATAAACAAAATAATGCAGATAATATTTCATATTATTCCTTAGGTGTAACAGAATTTGATACGCATATGGAATCATACCTTGAATCGGGAAGCCACCCACTTAATCCAATGATAGCCCTTAAGTTGACTGGGTAAGTGTTTCCATTTCCATATTCTCCTTGTGCAAAGCAAGTTGCCGAGTAAAGAGCAGTGGCTGCACCCATGCTGAAGCCTCCAATACCAAGTTTAACTGTACCACACAGTTTAAATAGTTAATCCAGATCGTGAATAAAACAAACCTAACAACAAATATTAACAAAAGGTCAATCAACTTACCATCAGCAGGTTCAGTTGACAATAGGTTTGCAATATGTGCAACTGAAGAATCTAAGCCTTCAAAATCATCAGGACCATCATCAGAAAGTTCTCCCACATCAAACCCTGTAATAACATACAGGGACCCTTAGTGACAGTTACTAAAGTTAACATGTTATAATTTTGAGTTTTATTCTTACATGCAGTGCAAGGAAATCCACCGAGTATAGCTACGGCGCGAGTTGGGGCAGTTGGACATATCCATTTGATCTGCAAAGTTATATAATTTCACAAACAATGATTTAGGATAAAGAAGAATATATCTAGGTTAAATTTTAAGGAGTTCTTTGAGCTCATTGCTTACATTAGGAAGGGGTAGGCTTTCCAAAAGTTGGGACCAACTGCATAAGGAAAAGCGAATCAATCAGCAAATGCATCCACCGTATCTCACAATGAAATAACAACATTAAAAGTAAGAGACACAAAGAATAGATAATACAAAAAGGCTAATGCTTGACAAAACTTACTTAACATGTTGAAAATCCACAACATAAATAACCAAGTAAGTGAAGTAGTCGCCTAATGTAATAGTTCGCATTCTGCTTTCTCAAAAACTCAATTTAGCAAACATATTCTAAAAGTAAGAATTGGGTACCTCTGTTACTCCCAATCAATAAGGTTAACCTAAGAATCATAGAAGTGTGAGACAACAAAAACATTTAACAATAATCGACTTTTTAATTAGACACGTCAATCATTGATATTTTCTTAACCTGTTATTTTCTTCTCCTTGTTTACAGAATAACAACTTTCCTTGTATATTCTTGTAAACGATACAGGGAAATCCATATAAAGAAGTATACAAAAGTCTTTCTTTTTCCCTTTGCTAATAGAATACCGTACCTTGCAAACACAGTACTAATATCAAAGTTATCTATGAGATCTATGACAATATTCATAATTGCTTACATTTTAGAAAGTGACACTAAAATATGGAGAATGAGAAAAGCACAAAAGTTTTCATTAATAGCTTCTTTTGTGTCAAATTAGTGAAAGAAAAGCAGGCACAGCTAAGCACAAGAAAGTAACAATCTTCGATTTGTTAACCATAAAATGGCGGCTTAAAAGGCAAACAAAATTTACCTGGACCCATTATCACCAAGACCATGCAGCCAAGCTATTGTAGCCTGGTGCTTTCCTTTGGGCTTCACTACATATGTCCTCCCGAACTCAAATGTGCTCTTAGAAGTTCTACTTCCTGTAATGGTGTTTGACTAAGTTAGTAGTTCACAATCAAATGCTTGAAGAAATAAAGATGTTTAGCGAAGACATAAATTAGAGAAGGGAGAAAAAAGTTCCCTACAAAGATTGTAACTACTGCAATGTTAAAGTGGCTTTACTGAATCTAATGCCACAAGTACATAACATATAAGATACAATAACAACCATTACTTCTCGATCCCAAGCAAGTAAGGGTTGGCTATATAAACCATATCACTCCATTTAAGCCCATCTAATTTGATGTTATTAGCCTGTTTGGCGATGCTTCAGAGAAGCCAAAAAGTGCTTAATTTAGAAAATTAAACTGTTTGACCAAACTTTTAGAGGAAAAAATAAATGTTTTTTATTAGTAGCAGAAGTTGTTTCACAAAAACTAAAAGAAATAGCTTTATCCGAGAAATACTTTTGTAACATTGGTCAAGCACAAAGTACTCCTCTAATTTGACAAAAGTATTTTTTTTCAGATTAATTAGTCAAACACTAACTACTGCACTCCAAAAGTACTTTTTCGAAACACGCGCAAAGTAGTCAAGTTGGTGGAGTAAGAGAGTGCGGGACCGAAAGGTCACGAATTCGATTCACTGTCAGCCATGCTTGGTTGAGTGCATCGCGTAGACATCGAGTGTGGTTTCACGCAGGCGGCGTGGTTTGCGGTATTGCGTCGATTCGAGTTTCTTCGGTGGCGCTTGTAAAAAAAATAGGGGTTGCGGTTTCCCGTCATAAAAAAGAAAAAAGTACTTTTTCGAAATGTATTATTCAGAATAAGCCAATTTTAAAAGATTGGTCAAACATAATATATATACCATGAATAAGCTAATTAAAGCATTTCCAAATGAGAGTAGAACAACCCTCAATGCTAAATGAAATGAAAAGCTAGCACATTGCAACTAACCAGAGCCAGTTGAAGGGTTTAAGTAACTCATATCTCTCTCTTCAATGCAACCTTAGTAGTATTGTCTGAAAGAGCAATGGTACTGAACTGCAATGAAGACAATAGCCAAACCAGTAGTCCCTATTTATATCCACACACAAAAAAAAAAGAGTAGGCCCAAAATAGAATAAGGCATGTAAATATGCAGAAAACAAAAAATAAAAACTTATGTGTGAACCAGCTGCACACTATGTATTGCCTAATACAACCTAGAAACTCATAAAAAAATATAAAGAGCATCCATGACAAAGGCAAAGGAAAAGGCAGGCAATCTTTAGCAGAGCACAAAAATTCATCCGTCCATTATTTTCCCCTTAAGTTTAGAGTTACAGAGAGAGAGAATCTATACCTGTTGGACAGGGCAATAAATAAAGCTAAGCATATTACTGAAAACACGAAGGAATAATACCAATTTGATATAAAAAGTAAAATATGTCAATCATTTATTTATGTATTGTTTGATGATTGATGGGTTTAGATTCTCACATCGGATACGAAATGAGAATATGAGCTGATATGTACTTGAATAATTCTCAACTTATAAACTAACTTTTTGGGATGAGTTAGGTCCAATATTCATTCAGTTATTCCAATTCTTTGTTCATGTTGGACGTTAACAAGATTTGAACATGCGGAGAGTGTTAAGATTCTTACATCGCATATGAAATGGAACATGGACCGACTTGGACAATACTCCCCCGTACAAATTAACTTTTGAAGATAGATACCCATTAACTTTTTTTTTTAATAAGGTGAAATTTCAATCGTCCAATTTATCATCATTGTGAAATTGTTATGCCTCCCAACAATATTCAATCAAACACTTGAAGAAACCAGCACAAATTCCATGTTGCCTATTTTCAACAGCTATACATACATATAATATATGCCGTTGTTTTCATTTTAATGACAAAGGTAGTTCAAAAATTATTTGAACGGCGAGGGGGAGTGTCAGCTATGTGTGTGGTTAAAAATCCACCGGTTCAAATTACGTATAAATTATTAATTTAGAGTTTAATAACATAAAATATTAAATTCAAAATTCATAAATTTTAAATTTAACTCCACCGCACGCACAACCGACATGTACACACATTTTAGTAGGAATAGTGAAAGAACAACTAAAAAAATTACTCTAATTTGTGAGACATTATTTGATTGAACACGAAGTTAAAAAAAAAAATTGAAATGTAAGGTTTAAACAAACTTTAAATATTTGTGCGACTATAAATATAATTATAAATAAATTGTACATTATAAAATTAAATTATTTTTAAATATAAAAATATAATATTCTTTTTAATAAAGTAATTTTTTGGGGGAAAAGGTATCCTGTGATATAAATTAGGCTGTACTATATTAAAGGTATTAGATATTGTCATCAACCTGGAAATCTTTGGGACAACATTTGAGAAAAGTAAATGAACTTTTTATCTTCAAAATGATTTCTCTCTCTAGCTTTTCTGGATTGCCACCTATAAATTAGTGGCTCAAAAGTCCTTTTTCTTGAAATCCAAAGTCTAAATATTCATCATGAGTATTTTTGTTCGTTTTATACTGAAAAGGGACTCCACAACCACAAAAGTTGCATGACCGAACACTCATCTGGCTTCAACTTAGTATGGGTTCTTACAACATTTGAGTTAAATTTGAAACCAAACTAAAAATAATTGAGGTTAGACCTGAAAAAATATTTGAAAGCTAAAGTTATATGTAGAATTTTGTATGCCGATGGTTTATCGGAAACATCCTCTCTACCTTCACTCTATTCTAGTATTAAAGTAGATGAGGTTAAAGATGTTGTCGCGAGGATACGGGAGGCAGCGGCGAGGGCACGATGAGATCCAAATTAAATTTTGGAAGAGCGCAGACAGGACAGGTTTGAAATGGCTGACTAAGTTGTTTAACGTCATTTTGGAGACGGCGAGAATGACCGAAGAATGGAGGTGGAGTACAATGATCTATTTGTACAAGAACAAAGGTGATATTCAGAGTTGTAACAACTATAGGGGTATCAAGTTGCTAAGTCACACTATGAAAGTGTGGGAGAGGGTCGTGGAGATGAGGGTGAGAAGAGGCGTGTCTATTTCCGAGAACCAGTTTGGATTCATGTCGGGGCGTTTGAACACATAAGTCATTCATCTTATTAGGAGGTTGATGGAGCAGTATAGGGAGAGGAAGAGAGACTTACATATGATTTTCATCGACCTTGAGAAGGCATACGACAAAGTTTCTAGGGAGGTTCTATGAAGATGTTTGGAGGTTAGAGATGTACATGTGGCGTACACTAGGGCGATCAAGGATATGTATGATGGAGCCAAAACCAGGGTACGGATAATAGGAGGAGACAAAGCAAGAGCACTTTCTAGTAATGATGAAATTTGCGCGGTCGTCTTAACCCATTCTTATTTGTCTTGGTGATGGATGGACTGGCGCGACAAATCTAAGAGGAGGTGTCATTGTGTATGTTATTCACAGACAACATAGTTCTGATTGATGAGACTCGCAGCGAGTGAATGCAAAGCTGGAGGTTTGAAGACAAACTTTGGAATCTAAAGGATTCATGCTAAGTAGGACCAAGACAGAATACTTGAAGTGTAAGTTCAATAACTGGAGTGACCTTGAGACAGACGTGGATGTGAGTTTTGGTACTCAGGTCATTCCAAAGAAAGAAAGCTTCAAGTATCTCGGGTATATTATCCAAGGGAATGGATAGATTAATGACGATATCACACATCGTATTTGGGCAGGGTGGATGAAATGAAGGCTCGCATCTAGAGTCTTATGCGATAAAAATGTGCCACCAAAACTTAAAGGTTGGTTATATAGGGCGGCGTTAGACCGACTATGTTGTATGAGGCAGAGTGTTGTCCAGTAAAGACTTCACACATTCAAAAGATAAAAGTTGCGGAGATGGATGTGCGGATATATAAGGAGACATATGATTAGAAATGATGATATCCGGAACAGAGTGGGAGTGACATGTGGAGGATAAGATGCGGAAAGCGAGGTTGAAATGGTTTGGGCATGTACAGAGGAGAGACACAAATGTCTCAGTGCGGAGGTGTGAGAGGCTGGCTATGGACGGGTTCAAGAGGGGTAAAGGTAGGCGGAAGAAGTATTAGGGAGAGGTGATTAGATGAGATATGACACAGGTGCAACTTACTGAGGACATGGCCTTAGATAGGGGGTTGTGGATGACACAAATTAGGGTAGAAGAGTAGTAGGTAGTCGAGCGTAGTCCTACTTACGATTGCAAACTGGTAGGGGTAATGTTATTATTATAGGCCTGATTAGCCTATCATACAAATAAACACATTATGTTTTATAGTTACTTGTAGCTGTTTTTCTGTTGATATGTCTCCTTTGGTGTACTTTGTTTAGCTTATTTACATGTGCTAATTAATGTTTACTTTTTCGAAATGTGTTAGCATGGTTTATTCACTTTTGATACCAACATTTTCATACTGCTTTAAAATTTTCCGAAATGTTTCTCTTGCTTGCTTTACTCTTGCTTTGCTTTTGTTTTGCTTGTGCTTATGCTCTGTCTTGAGCCGAGGGTCTCTCGAAAATATCTACTCTACTTACCAATGTAGAGATAAGGTCTGCGTACACTCTACCCTCCTCAGACCTCACGTTGTGAAATTTCACCAGGTATGTCGTTGTTGTTGTATGTTATTGTTGTAAAGATATATGTAGAATAAACTTCACTTAGAGAAAGTTCGTAATGCATGTAAAAGTCAAAAGATTTTTAAGATTTTCACTTGAAAAGAACTTCAAATTTCATGGTTAAGCGGGCCCTAAACCTGACGAAGTAAACGTGAATTTTTAATTACGGTAGAACATAAATTATTGTAAAAATTAGCTTCGTATTCCATGAGAATAAGTTGACTTCGATTAGATCATACCGTCTCAAAGAGGAGCGTGCCCACAGATGTACTCCCAAATATTGTAGATAAAATCAGGGGTGGTCTTTTATATACATATTTTTAGAATTGATCTAATATTATTTGTTGTATTCGTTCTTTAACAATGTAACATCTTTTTAAATGTTTAAAAAGTAATACATATTCCATCTTATAAATCAATTTAATTACTTACAGGATGAGATATTTGTTTGAAAAAAGAAAAGAAATGCGATAATCCATATAGCTACCCAATCTAAGGCAATGCATGGAAATATAGGTGATGGATTCCTCGGCCCATTCTGCGCGGCTAGTCTTGTCCCCCTGCTAGCCCTGGGCCCGTTCTTTTTTGTGCATGATGGAATCGTGGACTTAAGTTTGGGAAATCGGAAATCCTTACGTTTAGGTGGACGACAAAAAATTAATGGACAATTCGCACGAATGACCTTATTTCCGGGTGGTCTTTAATTTTTGTCAATAAAATTGGAAATTTATATTTATTTTATTTTAAAAAAAAAAAAAATGGGTTCTGGGTTCGAACCTCAACACAGTAAAAAAAAAAACTAAAAAAAACTCGCAAGGCAGAGTTTGCCTTTAGGCATAAGACAAACTCTGTCTTGCGATTTTTTTTAAATTTTTGACTAAGCGGGGTTTAGAAATCGCAATCTCAAACTTTTGATTAGTTCTTGTACTCCCACCCCTGGAGAATAACTGACACAGAGGGATATTTCCGTCCATTTTTTTAAGCGAAGTGCAAAAATTAAAGACCAACAATTTGAGGGATAAAATTAAAGACCATCACCTTTAAAGGGAAATTCGCGCAAAAATGAAAATTAATTAAATAAAACACAAATGTTATAGCCTCGTAAACAATGGTAGAGTCATCATTTTATAGATGTACATATAAGTAAAAAATTATTGGGTGTGTTGAAGTTATATATAAATTGAAAAAATTGAGAAGTTATACATAAATTTGGTAAAATGTTGTTATAATGGTGTGATACTTTTGGAGAGGACGTGCTGTTGAGAAAATACACAAATGTACACAAGTGCCATAGAAAAGTTTACTTGTGGTGATTATTGTAATTAAGCAGAATTTAGTTCCTAATCTTTAGTGAGGTAGTTAGATATTTTGTATATTTTAGATATTTTCCAAGTGTGTAGACATTGTATAAATAGGGGATACAAGAAGAGGAATAATAACACATTTTCATTTTCTCCCATCTCTTCTTTCGTTCTCTCTCTCTCTCCATGCAAACTTCTGTAGCTTAGGACTACTCCACCGACAATGATGGTGTAGCAATTTCCTCCACCAAGTGCTGCTTATCATGGTATCAGAGCCACCTATTAAACACATAAATTGTAGGATCTAGGAAAATTGGACTGATTGATAATCACATCGATTAACAGTTCGAAATCGAAGGAGATTTGTCGAACAGAGCTTCGGTGGAGATTGAAAGTGATAATCGATCACATGCAGTAGTTGTTTGTTGTTATTGATTGAGATCGATATAATCGATCACATGCAGTAGTTATCTGTTGTTATTGATTGAGATCGGATTCTGTCAATTGCATGCAGGAGATTTCATGACTGAAATCGATCGAGGAATTGATTAATTGACAGAGGTATTGTGATTATAGTCGATCGATTGAAGGAGATTTTTCATTCGATTGAAGGAATTTATCGATTGAAGGAGATTTTCCTTTTTTTTTGCTTCTGATTATAATCGAGGTAATTGAAGCATGAGAACAGTTGAGGAATCAACAAATCATCCACTATATCTTTTTTCTTCGGATGAACCAGGATCATTGTCTATTGGAGTAATTATAACAGGTATGGATAACTATACCTTATGGAGTAGAGCTATGAAACTAGCTTTGTTAGGAAAGAACAAAATTGGTTTTATAGATGGAAGTATAAAGAAGGAATTGTATCACGGATCCCTGTCTGGATTATGGAAAAGATGCAATGCTATAGTAGTGTCGTGGTTGATGAGAAATGTGAGTAAGAATTTACTCACAAGAATGTTGTACAATGCAGCTGCATATGTAATTTGGAAGGACTTGAAAGAGAGGTTTGATAAAATCAATAGTTCAAGGGACTTTCATCTACACAAGGAGATAGTTTCACAACGACAGGGTACTTTGTCGGTTTCGATGTATTACTCTAAATTGAAAGATTTATGGGATGAATATGACTCAATAATATCACTGCCATCTTGCTGTGACAAATCGAGGGAGTTTGTGGATCATCTTCAATATCAGCGAATGCTACAGTTTTTAATGAGATTAAGTGACAGTCACAATCAAGCTAAGAGTCAGGTGCTTATGATGCAATAAGTGTCTAATCTAAATCAAGTCTATGCTATGATTAATCAAGAGGAGAGCCAAAGGTTAATGCAGGACTCAATTAAACCCGCTGTCATGTTTACAACAAGAAGTAATAATGGATTTCAGAAGCAAAGAAAGCCATATAATCCTAATACAGTGTGTGATTATTGTCATGTCAAAGGACATTTGAAGGTGGACTATTTTAAAGTAATGAAGTGTGACTATTGTCACAAGACTGGACATATTCTGGATGATTGTTATAAATTGAATGGGTATCCTGAAAACTTCAAGGGAAAGTTAAGGAAGGTGAATGTTGTAATGGGAGAGGATTCATATTGTGAAGACAGTGGCCAGAGTAGTAACCAAGGAGTAAGTGTGAAATATTCTCAGGATACAATACATTGCTGCAAAATCTTACACCAAAACAATATTAAAGGCTGCTGCAGTTACTGGATGGTGATTATGCAGGAAATATGTCACGACCCGACCCGGCCATGGTGCCCTACACAGGCACCCTTTTAGCATCGTCGAGAGAATAGCGGCGAACATACACAACCGATAAAATACTTAAACATAAAATAACAACGCTAGCCGATAAGGCAACCTTCCGTAACTTATACCAATAAAGCGGTACATTTTTTCTTTACAACCCAATCCATTTATGTGACTCTGGACCTCACAGAATAACAATCTGGCGGGGCGGGGCCCGTCGTATCCGAATGTACAACAAGCGACAATACGAGAGATAAGCCTCGAAATGAGGAGAGCTTCCAGCGGTGACAGTGATCTAAGGCGAGGATCGGACACGTACTCACTGCGGCGTGACGCGGCCCGAAGGAGGTCGATTACAACATGTACCAAATATGTGAAGAAATCTTGTAATGAAATCATAAGTCTAATAATAAAGCGGAGACATGTATGATACTCGATTAACGATTGTGCGCTTACTAACGATGAGAGTAAATAGGTGTATCTTCTGATATAAAGTAGGAAGCTCGCGATCAAAGCAGGACCACTGTCGCGATGTCGTTAAGCGATCCTATTCACGGGACTATTTCACCGCGTAGATCGCGTGGACGCGTGAGGTATTCTCGCATGGGACTATTTCACCGCGTAAGCCACTACGGACTCGCGTGAGGTATTCGCCATAAATTTGGACGCCGCGTGAGACTATTTCACCGCATAAGCCATACGGACTCGCGTGAGGTATTCCTCGCATCGTGGGTAGCAAATCCACGGGAATATGCAATGCCACAAACCCAGGGAATGACCGCATGATTATTCTTGAACTACTAGCACAAATCCGGCTATCACGCATTAACATAAGCACTACTGCTTATCATATAATATATAAGCAAGTTAAGCGATCCCAACTTAACATTATTACGTTTCATATACACTCTCATTTTAGTTTACTTAAGCACTAACATGTTCTTTATAAAAATCGGAAATTTAACCCAAAGTACTACGTCTTCTATTCTTTCAAAATGACTCGTTTCATTATAAAACTTCCAAGATACTAATAACCGTAGTATCAAGTTACAATTTCTTTTTCAAGACAAGTCACAATACTTTTAGAAATAAAATTAGGCTTCTAAATCAAGTGACTTCTATAAGTAAAAGCCTTAGGCAATTGATGCCTTTAAATCAAATTGCCTTTCAAATAAATCAAGCCATTTATCTTTCCATAAAGCCAATATAACCAACTCCCATAAAGTCGTTATATTCACTTTATACCTAAGTCAAGTACAATTTCCTATCGAGGCGTATCGTTTAAAGCGAAACAAGTGTCACGTTCTTTAAAACTCTTGAGTCCCTTAACATGCTTAAATTACTTAAGAGTAAACCATTCTCTTATTAACTTTCCATAAAGCTATTATAATCAACTTCCCATAAAGCCGTTATACTAGCTTTATACATTAGCAACTTACATCTTCTTTTTAACCAAGAGACTTAAACTTTCCAACAGAACAAGTATCAAAATACTTTCAACATACTTAAAGTCTCTTAACTTTTGAAAACCAAGATATCCTTAATAATTAAACAAGTGAGTTAATTCCCTAACTTTCAAACAACTTGGGCATTCTTAAAATAAGCCAAGGATATCAAATAGACTAGATTGTCAAAATCTTGTCGTCTACCGTACTATACATTTACAACTTAATCATGCTCGAGAGATAAGAAAGTTCCACATACCTCTTGGTTTAATCCACTTGCTAAGTCGATCGCCGTGCGTAGTATGCCAACCTATAATGACCATAAAATGCGTCTATTAACTTCTAGTTTCAAGCGTAGAATATTCCAAGTGCAAGTCACTAAATTCTATGGAAAATCGGACGACTTCCTTTGTTTTTACTAATTTTGCCACCTTTTTCAAGGCGAATACAATAACCAAACAGCCCCAATTGGCTCACCACAATTTATAAGGTAGTTCAATACAAATGAATAACCAAACGACCCGATTGGCTCGCGTAAGCGATAACAAACTAGTCTAATCTATAATGTCAATTCGGCAATTAGGCAACAATACAAATCGTTTCCAATTCCTTTTTAATCCAAGTGGTTTAGTATAACATGATATCAAGCCGCAATCGATTACAACTACTACAATCCTCAAGTAGGTAAACATGCGACGATTCTAATAAACGACCAAAATTGTATTTCAATTTCAAAAGGCTAATCATTTCCTTTTCGGTTCTAGGCTTCTACAATCCATGTCACTTATCAAACTTCATAACACAAATCACATGATCACTTATAACTTATCATAACATGAAATCTTCAATTACAAAAGTAAAACGAAGATTATACCTCAATTAGCCAATTATGATCCAAGATCACAAGTCGCTCCTTAACAACTTTAGCTCCTCCTTTCGACGTTCCAATCCACTCCAAGCAACCCTTAGAAGCTTATAAAAGACTCATCTTCAAGTTTCAACTTCAAAGTTGAATAACCCTTTAGGTTTTCGCCTTGCGACTAATACGAAAACACCACATTTCCGGGATCTTTTTATTGAGAAACACTTACTATACCATTAGGTACCTTGGTTTAAAGTGGGGGAATTATTGGACAACAATTGAAAATTTTTCCTTCAAACCCTAGCCCTTGGCCGAGAGCTCCCTCAAGCCTCCCTCAAATTTTCTTGAAAATTTCTAAGTGTCTAGCCTTGTCTTGCACTAGCATACAATATAACATGATGGAGGGTTAAGATTAGCACAATTGTGTGGCTTGGATAAGTTTCACATGGATCAAGTCTAGGTGGCCTTTGACTTAGTCAACTTTGTCAAGCTTCAAGACTAGCAAGACTTGGTCATTTAATTTATGGTCAAATGACCATTCTAACGATGACAATTTCGTCCATGACCATAAGGGGGGGTGACACGTGTCGCCTAAGATTCGTCGCAATATTTCATTTCCGACCAATTCCAAAAATTCCGACAAACTTTTACTTGTCTCAAATCTTAACATTGTTGAGTTCTTACGTACGTTCTTATAAACATATCCTGAAATTCCGGGGTGTAACAAAATATTTCTGAAATTGTTGCAAACATGGCAGGTATGTCTGCCATAGATACAGAAAGATTCACAAAGTGAATTGTGGACACAGGTGCCACAAACCACATGGTGCACAATGAAAGATTATTGAAGGTTAAGCATTTGATAGGAAATGAGGAAATGTGAAAATGCCTACAGGGGATTCGGCAAACATTGCACATGTTGGAGATTATCATCTAGGTGGAGGTGATGTGCTTAAGCATGTATTGTGCATACCTACTTTCAAGTTCTCATGTTTGTCTCTAAAGTAATTAAAAGGTTGCATTGCAGTATTACATTCTTCCCTAAATGTTGTGTATTTCAGGATCTCTCATATGGAATTGGTAATGAAGAAGGAGGATTGTATATACTGAGCATTGATGAATAAAGAGGGGATGGTTAGAGCTTTGACAACTTCACGACAGATTGATGCTGCTACTTGGCATCTTAGAATGTGTCATGTGCCTATGAGTGTGTTGAAGAAAATACCATATTTCAGTACTACTGATTCTTTTACATTGAACAATTGTGAGGTATATCCTTTGGCTAAACAGATTAGATTACTTTTTCCTGTTAGCACAAGTAGAAAGTTAGAACCATTTCACCTATTGCACATGCATGTATGGGGTCCTTATAAGGTTGAAACTTACAATGAAATGAAATATTTTTTGACTATTGTGGATGATTGTTCAAGATGGACTTGGGTATTTCTATTGAGACTAAAGTCAGATGTTGTAACTGTGCTGAAGAATTATTTTACTGAGGTTATAACTCAGTTAGTTGCATCAATAAGAGGTGAGAGATCAGATAATGGCTCAGAGTTCTTTAACTCCAATTGTATACAATTATTTCCGTCTTATGGTGTGGTGCATGAAAGTTCTTGTTCATATACACCTCAACAAAATGGTGTAGTGGAAAGGAAACATAGGCACCTGCTAGAAACAGCTAGAGTTGTTAAGATCCAAGACAATCTACCAGATAGATTTTGGGTTTCTGCATTGAGAATGATGCATACATTGTCAACAGAGTACCACCTTCTACTACTTTGAAGAATAAGTCTCCTTATGAGATGTTGTATAAGAAGACACATTCACTTACACATTTGAGAGTGATATGATGTTTATGTTTTGCAACTTTGTTACCTAAGTTTGATAAACTTGATCTCAGGGCTGTGAGAGCTGTTTTGTTGGGATATGGATCTTCCCAAAAGGGTATAAGTTGTATGACATGAAGAATATAGTGGTATTCATGAGTAGAGATGTAATATTTATGGAATCAATTTTTCCTTTAAAAAGTGATGTGGACAGTAAGAGTGAGTTTAGGACATCTCAAGAACACTTATGTTTTGAAGACCTCGTTATACCACAGAGTCCAAAGAGTCAGGAGGATGCAACAGTACAGATCCCAGCTCATGATCCTCAAATGAAGGATGCCCAACATGGTGTGGATCCAGTTGACCTCATTATATCACAAGGTCCAAGAAGTCAGAAGGATGTGGCAGTACAGATTTCAGCTCTTGATCCCCATGTAGAGGATGCCCCTAACCAACATGGTGTGGATTCAGTTGCAGAATCTGTGGATACAGTAAGGAAGTCCAACAGGACATCCAAACCACCTATTTGGCACAGAGACTATGTCACTGCTCAGGGATCTTCTAGATGTCTATACTCCATTTTTACTGCAGTGAATTACTCAGGGTTGTCACCTACATATAAAACTTTGTGGGACATGTTTCTAAGGAAGTTGAACCACGCAGTTATAAAGATGTAGTGAATGATAAAAGATGAATAGAATCAATGAAGGCTGAAATCCAAGCTTTGGAGGATAACAAGACATGACAACTGGTGGATCTTCCACAGGGAAAGAATGAAATAGGATGTAGATGGATGTATAAGGTGAAGTATACAGCTTCAAGGGAAGTTGAGAGATTCAAGGCCAGATTAATGGCAAAATTATATGACCAAAAAGAAGGACTTGACTACACTGAGACATTTTCTCCTGTAGTTAAGATGACAACTATGAGAACTGTGGTAGCTATAGAATCTGCTAAACAATGGATGATATACTAGATGGATGTGTACAATGCATTCTTACAAGGGGACTTATATGAGGAAGTCTACATGATGCCTCCTGAAGGTTTTCTTCCTATCGACCAGAAGCTAGTATACAGACTGTTGAAGTCTTTGTATGGGTTGAAACAGACTTCTCGATAATGGAATATCAAACTTACAACTGCACTGTTAGTAGCTGGTTTTAGCCAGAGTCACAGGGATTATTCTCTGTTTGTCAAACAAAGGGGAAAGGAAATAGTAGTCATACTTGTGTATGTTGATGATCTTCTCATCATAGGTAGTGACCCAGAAATGATTCTGCATACTAAGAAGACATTACAAACAACTTTCAAAATCAAGGATTTAGGAGAACTTAGATATTTCCTTGAAATTGAATTTGTTATGAGTAAAGAATGGATTGCCATGCATCAAAGGAAGTATGCTTTGGAGCTAATGTCAGATATGGGATTGGCTGGGTCGAGGATCACTTCTTCACTAATGGAAGTGAACCAAAAACTCACAACAGTGACATATGATCAACATATACCAGATGATATTGGTCAGTTATCAGACCCATTGTTGATTGGTCGACTGTTATACCTCACCAATACAAGGCCGGATATATCATTTGTTGTTTAGTGCCTTAGTCAGTTCATGCAGTCACCTAAAGCTTCCCACTTGGAGGCAGGAATGAGATTAGTAAGGTATCTCAAGCAAGCACCTGGTTCAGGTATTATTCTATCCAACAACAGTAGTACCACACTTCAAGTGTTCTGTGATGCAGACTGGGGAGCATGTGTGAACACTCGAAGGTATGTTACTGGGTTCTTAGTTATGTTTGTACAATCCCCTATCTCGTGGAGGTCAAAGAAGCAAGTTACTGTGTCCAGAAGCTCTGCCGAGGCAGAGTATAGAGCTATGGCAGCTGCTATTGCTGAAGTCGTTTGGGTCACTGGTTTATATGCAGAGTTGGGGGGTACAAATACAACTGCATGTATCTGTGTTTATAGACATTAAATAAGCACTTGAAATTGCTGTGAATTCTGTGTTTCACGAGAGAACCAAACATATCGACATCGATTGCCACATTGTGCGCGAATGGATACAGAAAAGACTAATACAGTCTACTTATTTGCTCTCAGATGAACAACCAGCTGATGTGTTTACTAAAGCACTTGGCAGCCCCCGTCATGATCGTATACTATCCAAGCTAGGATTGAAGAATATCTTCATGACTCCTAGCTTGAGGGAGGGTGTTGAGATAATACACAAATGTACACAAGTGCCATAGAGAAGTTTACTTGTGGTGATTACTTGTGGTGATTATTGTAATTAAGCAGAATTTAGTCCTAATCTTTAGTGAGGTAGTTAGATATTTTAGATATTTTCCAAGTGTGTAGACATTGTATAAATAGGGGATACAAGAAGAGGAATAATAACACATTTTCATTTCCTCCCATCTCTTCTTTCGTTCTCTCTCTCCATGCAAACTTTTGTAGCTTAGGACTACTCCACCGACAATGGTGGTGTAGCAATTTCCTCCACCAAGTGTTGCTTATCACGTGCTGACTTAGCTCAAGTTAGACAATATCACACTATTTTAAAAATATTTTTGGTCTAACTTAACTCAACAATTGGTATTAGACTCGATGAATCGACGAGATGAGTCTGAGAATAATGGAGTGACCACGTGGGGCTCGGTTTTGCTATCTTTACTATGTCAAAGATATATCTTGAAGATACATGCGCACAGTAGACATAAATGCTCGATCACGTGGGTGACAGACAATTAATTTTGAAAATTGACGCATGCATGTATAGTTGTAATAAACCACATGAAATGTAGTTCAAACCGTGGTATAGTGATACTCTAATAATGTAATTCTTTTTGGAATAAATTATGTGAGTTTGATTGAAAAACGGACGTTATCACACTGTCTTTGCGCGGTATGTTTTAGAAATATCATTGCATCCGTAAAACATAAAAACATAACGATCTAATGATGATAACTTGTGAAAAGTACATATTTAGATGAATTTGAATGACTAACAAATTATGTTGAACCTATGCTTGGACAATAATTTAAGAAAATCATAAAAAAATCTTTTAAGTGAAAAAAACAAATGCCGCGCGAATAACCATTTAGTGTTTAGGGTTTAGAATTTAAGGTTTTAGCCATGTTAGAAGTTTATAACAAGGTAGGTATGTTCTAAATGTAAGTAAAATTCTAACATGTATAGGCATATGGGCAAATATAGATTCGACGGGTGTTCAATAATGTTCTATATTGTACCTCTGAAAAATGACTAGACAGTTCAATTTTTTCCCATTATTTTCATTATATATAATGATTTTGATTGGATATATGAAGTTTAAGAAATATTTTTGACACATATAAAAAATACCTTTAAATTTGTAATCTTCAACACATTACAACATGATTTTTTAAAAACATATTGAAAAGAATGATTGACATAGATCAAAGGCCGGCAGTCTATATTTTTGTTCAAACCATGTCATGAATGCAAGGGCAGCAAGGGGGAGCTTGGGGTACAAGGATTTATTCTAACCCTTTCATCAAAAAAAAAAATTGTATAACAACAACAACATATTTAGTGAAATTCCACCAAGTGAGACCTGAAAAGAGTAAAGTGTACGCAGATCGTACCTCTACTTTAGAGGTGAGAAGTTATTTCCGATAAACCCTCGACATAAAAACAAACATTTTAGAAAATTATATTGTAATTTTTTTATATGTACATATAGTAAATATTGGATTTTCTTGATTTTTTCCGTGTTTAATTTTTATAGTAAAAATCTTGACTCCAGTGTATTTGTCAGCTTGTCGAAATGATCTAGAAAACATTTCAGTTTGCGGACATAACAATTATTCCGTTGACAAGAAGTCTTTCTTGGATAGTAATTATAATGAGATCTTTTGAATGTCAACTCCATTAATTTACCCCACTTAGTGTATCATCCATGTTACAGCAGTATGATTAAATAGGATAATAATCATATCTGTTGATACTCAAGAATCAAGATCAGGTTTTGGTGTTGTTACCACTAGTATATAGCTAGCACCTCTTTAATTAACCAAAAAATTGTTTAATTGTTGTGAAAAATTAAAGTTGTTAATCTATAGAATTAGATTAAGGAAAAACTGGCCTCAATGAGGATAAGTGCATGCCTTTTCAAATTATAAATGATGGCTGTCCCTTTGCATATTTTGTATGTCCTATGCCATTTGGAACAGTTGAAACTAAAAGACTGGAATCTGATTATACTTTTGGACTTTTAATTTTTATATATCGTTAGTGTAACTGTTAAATCATCCAATAGGTACTTACAAATATGTTTATAATAAATTGGAAGTAACTTAAAAAGTATGATAAGCAATATGTCAAATTACACTAATAGTGTAAAATGTCTTTATAATACTGCTGATGCATGTAATCAGTTAAATCTATATTTTTTTAACTCGATGAGTGTGTTTGGTAGGGAGAAAAATACTTTCTCAAAAATGCTTTTCTATTTTTCTACGTTTAGTTGATCAATTTTTTTTTTTTTTCTAGAAAACAAATTTCTTATAAATAAGAAAAATGACTTCTCTAGTAAAAGTAGGGAGACAAATTAAATAGTGAAATTCCATATTGATTTTTTTCTCCCACCTCCACTCTTACCCCTACAATCACTACCTCCACCTAGGCACAGTCGGTGGTAGGGCGACCGATCGACCAGTCCTACCGACCGTTATAATTTTCTTACGATATCGGAATTCGAACCGGGACGGGACATGGCCTCGTCACTTCGGTCGATCGCCCCAATCCCGCCCCTATCCCACCCGAAACCCCCCTTTGCAAAAAATAGTCGTTGCACCAACGATCATTTTACATTTTGGTCGTTGTGCAACTACCATTTTTTGCCTCCCCCTCCCCCAACCCCCTACCCCCTTAATATTTATTTTTAACCCCTAAGTTATTATATTTATACTTTAACCCAATTTGTCAACTATAAATACTTCATTTTCTCTTCATCTTTCTCACAAATATTCCTACAATCTCTCAATCAATCTCTCTACAAGTCTACATTGTCTACTAAATATTTAATTTTATTTATTTATTTGGAAGTAAAGTTGGCAATTAGCTTGAGGATCATCCATCGAGCAAAGTTTCAATTTTCAACCTCTCGATTACACGTCGACATTACGTCGAGGTTTGATACATTCGTTCCTTCATTAAATTATTATTGTTTCTTTATTTTATTTAACGCACTTAATTTTATTATCTTTAACTAATTATTAGCATAATTAAAATGAAATCAATAAGAGGTATGCTTAACGGTAAAGGTAAAGCTTCTTCTACTAGGGGTAACAAGGGCCGAGGTACTTCTTCTAGTCATCCTATTCCTAGACAGGATCCTATTCCTAGACAGGATGATTTTGTTGATACTGAAGATTTTCCTGAAATACCATATGGTTTAGACGAGGAGATATTTTCTGGAACTCAACAAGACTTTAATTTAGAAGATGATCTAGATGGCACACCCACTAATGTAGATGACACACCCACTAATGTAGATGACACACCCACTAGTGCGCCTTCAACTGAAATGCTTTCTATTCCCCCTAGTATGAGACGAGGTCCAGCAAAACGATCATTAAAATCAGATGCATGACACTTTTTTATTAGGGACATAGAGAATCAAGTAGTTATATGTAAAATTTGTAAACAATGTTTTAAATTTAAAACTGAAAAATGTAGCGGTGGGACGGGGAGGAGGTTTAATGAGAGACAGAGCACAAAACACCCAGCTAGGTATGCCCAATACGAGGCTCAAAACCGGGTGTGCAAGCGCCCTCTTTATCGGGACAAGGTTCACATACTGTCCCGGACCAAGTACATGGTCAAATTAACCCTATGACGGGGGGGGGGGGGGGGGGAATTTTAGGCCCTAAATACAATAAACATAAAGATAGGGAAGCACTAGCAAAATTAGTTGATGTGGATGGTTTGCCCTTTTCATTTTCTGAATCCTGGTTTTATTCATTACATTAGAGAAATATATAACCCTGCTTTTAAAGGTTTTCCTAGATCAACTGTTAAGAGAGATATATTTAAATTTGCACATGAATATCATCAGTATTTACGTTACTCATTATATCATTTTAATGACAAATTGGCTATCACTTCTGATATAGGCCGTAGTACTAACGGTCATGATTATTTAACGGTAACCTGTCATTGGATAGATTATAAACGGTCTATGCAAAAATGTATTTTAGCGTATAGATATATAGATGATATGCACACTGGTAATTTTATTGCATAAAATATTTATTCTGTTTGCCATTATTATGGCATAACTGATAAAATTATGACTATTACATTAGATAACACTTCTTCTAATAATTATTCTATTACAATTTTTAAAAATAGTTTAACTCCATCTTTTCCGGATCATTTTCATATAAGATATGTGTGCCATATATATAACTTAATTGTAAATGATGGTCTATCACTTTTTGCAGACATTCTTGATAAAATATAATTTGCTATAAACTATATTTTGAAAAATAATAGAATACAACGAAAAAAGGAATATAAAAAAACTTGTCACGATTGACTTATAGAAAAATTCGAAGAAGTACCCACTAGGTGGAATTCTTTGTACCAGCAACTACTTGTTGCTTATGACTATAGAAGACCTATAACTTTATTTTTTAATGTCCATAATCAAAATCCAGCTTATATGGTTGTAGATTGCGATTGGGACAAAATTGCCGAACTTATTGTATTTTTAGAGAAATTTTTTCAAGCAACAAAAGAATTTTCCGGTATATATTATATTACTATTTCAATTCTGTTGTTTTATATAGCTCTCATATTTTTTATTACTTAATGAATATATGGCTAAACCAGCTTATAAGACAGCTATTAAAAAATATTTATTAAAATAAAATAAAATATTTTATTCATATTCCCACTATTTATATTATTGATGCTGTATTAAATCCGACTATTAAAATAGATGGATGTAATTCACTTATTGAAACTATTTATGATTGTATAGCAGTACTACCACCTCCAAGTCCCAAAAATCTAAATGACACACCACCTATTGAACAAACTAAAGAAGAAGTGTTGTCTAGCATAGAAAACGAATACAAAAAAGTTTATAGGTATTATCACCAAGAAAGTGCTAGCAACCAACCGACTTCCATACCATCATTTTCTTCTTCAACACAATCTCAAAAAGACATGATATTTTTGCGGCTAGTATTGAAAGCCTCAGAAATAGAATGTGTGGTGCTAACATTACTAACCAAATTAGCGAGTTTGATATTTTTGTTTTGCAGGGTGTTTTACCGTACCAAACAGTTATCAATGAAGAAGGAGATGAATACTTGCTGAAATACTGGAGGGGGAATGAGAAGACCTTTCCGACACTTTCAATGATGACCCGAGATACTTTGAACATTCAAGTGTCATCAACGACATCTGAAAGTGTTTTTTCTGCCGGCAGATTTCAAATAGGAGAGCACAAACACTCATTAGTCAGAGACGAGATTGCAGTAGTATTCAGATATTGGATACGAGCGGAGTGGAGAAGGTGCGGTCAATCGGAGATGAACGAAGAAGAGGACGAAAACTACAACGACATCCTATCCGAAGGTGATGGAAGCGACGTGGAGCAATTTGATCAACAAATAACAATTCCAACCGAACCACATGAAATTATAAGGAAAATAGAACAATTTTTTTGAAAATGTAATTTCTTTAATTGCAATTTACTATGTCATTTGCAACTTTTGAACGACACTACAAAGTTGCAATTTTGACAACTGTATCTGTATACTGTATTAGAAAAAAATCATAATTCTATTAAATAATATAAGAGACACAAAAACAACATTGGAATGTTTTTATTACACTCTTTTGTTTAATTATTGAGTTGTTTATATATATGTTATTTTTTTTAATTAAGTGCAAAAAAAAAATGCCCGATCCCGCCCCCCTATCCAACGGGACCGGAACCGGGACGAGACTTGATATCGTCCCGCCCCCTCCCCGTCCCGTCCCCGCCCCGATCCCGCCAAACCCGCCCCGATCCGGCTCACTGGACACCCCTACCTCCTGTCGCGCCCTTTTTCGACCGCGACTTTATTCTTTTTTTTAGCGAATCTCCTGCTCAAGTAAAATGTTAGGAAATAAATAATAAAAATGTTAAATGTTAAAAAAGGCTAGAAATCGCTAAATGCTAAGGGGTTCGCGGAGTCGCCACCTAATTAGTTTGGGTGAATTAGGACACCTAAATGTTAACTAGTTTAAAGTGAACATTACCTCCATTTTAATGGTCTGCTAAACTTAATGAGATTTTGGGTAAGGGTTCTTTATTATTCTAAAGGGAAGGGGTTAGGCACCCTAAAGGATCCGCTAACTTGCGGTTGTCCGTTCAAACCTAGGGTTGATTATTATGCTATAAAAGATTTAAAATATAAAGATGATGAAAGTGCTTCATGAAAGGGTGCATTTTTAATAGAGATATACATGCAAAGTTTGAAAGTATAAAATGTATAAATTTGAAAACGTCCATTTTATAGATATATGCAAAGTTGATTCAAAGATATGCATTTCTCTTGTAAAATCAACATATATATATATGGCGTGGTACGAAAAGATGCAATTTATAATAGCAAGGATATTCCAAATAAATTATTCGTATGATGTTAATAAAAGAGCTTAGGAGAAAACCGACTTCTTTTGTTATCAACTTGGTAAGAATAATGTGTTAGTTCCATGATTAGATATGCAAATAAAATTATCAAGCGAAAGATTAAACATGCATGATAAGCCTAAGATAAGCAACTGAAGGTGCATTTCTGATTTCTTGAAACTTCCCGCTCAATTTATTTATTTAGAGGCTAATTGTTCTATGTCTCTTATTAATTACAAAGTTAGCTAATTAAATTGCAGTAAACAAATAAAGGCATAAAATGAGGCAATGAGATTAAAGGAGTAAAGGGATTGAAGTGGATGACTCCGTCCTATTTTGTTTTTTCTAGGAATTGCCGAGGAGGGAACACAATGGATGTAGATGCAGGCCTTTATTGACGAAAGTCGGGATGAGTCTCGCCATGAGACTCTTCATTTTTGCTCCGATGCATTTCATGTAAAAGAAGAAAAGATAAGGATTAGTATACACCCAAATTATATTAACAATGCCAGTGAATGTTTGTGCGAATTAAACACATATGTAATTTGATTATAGCAATACAGGATAGGTAACAGGCAACAAGCAAAGGACATCTCAAGATGGTTCAATTAAAGATTAGGCTTCAAGTACAAACGACAAACAGAAAATATAATGCAGGCCCTAAGCACGTAATTTTCAGCCTTCTTGTTATAAACAGAGGACAATAAACTGGCCCAGACTACACTATTTTTAGATCTCTCATTACAGGCAAAGGGACGAGAAAACAGCTGGACCATGAATATGGGCAGTATATGGACCAAACATGCGTCATGTACACGAGACATATGCACGAATATTTAATTCTTTCATACGGCGAATACATATTGGCTTATATATATCTCATATGCTTTGATATACATCGTCTTAAATCGCAGAGAAACCAACAAAGGAAGCAGACGATGGATCATTTAGACATATACAAACCCACAGTTAACACTTTAGCATACGGAGATAGATATATATGAGATATTCAGAATATATACATGTGATATATGCAGAAGTATACACTGACTCAACCTCAGTATACAACCAGTAGCCATTGAGAAATTCAAGACATACACGTATACACCTCGTCGTGATCTGTGAACGATACCCATCCGTCGAACTTATTACATTTTATCATTAATCAACATATTGCGCTAAATATGAATCTAATTAACAATTCAAAGTAGAATACCCACAGATTAGCTATAGCAAATCATTCAACATCAAATTTATGCATTAATGAAGGCATCAACCTGAATGAACCAAGCCAACACACGTTCAACATCAAACACACAAAGTTTTAAATCCCAGATTCATATGTTTACAGACAGGGATTCGAACGACATTCAACACATATTAAACATGCTTGAATACGAGACTAACAGTTCTAAAACTGAAACTAGAACTTGAACTAAATGTTGTTTGTCACATAATTAATTCATAAGAAACACACAACCGAAATTAGCGAGTAGAACTGAGAGGAAATGGATTTACCTTCTCCGGGCAGCGAACCGAGGCAGCGTATCAAGTCGTCGAAGCCACTCGGAGATTTATTGCGGTTATGCGAGAGAATGAAACTTCTCAAAAGCTTGAGGATTCTGATTATCTGCTCTAGAATGCTAATTTCGAATGATTCTTGCCTGTTTTCTCTCAATTTCTGAATGCCTTTTCAAGTGTATAGAGATGGGTTTATATAGCCTCAAATTGGGTTCTAAAATAGGTGCGATTTGGACTGCATGTAAAAGCTTTGGTAAGGATTGATTCGTGAGGTATTTTCTTACCATTAATGGGTGATTCGGACAGATTTGGCTGCTTATTTTAGAACGATTTTGTGGGCTATTTTTGGTCGATTCTTAGGGTAATCTTGCGCGATTTCGTTCTGACTTTTAAGTTCTTTAAGGTAAACGATTCTTATGGGAAGATTTGTTGCTGTCTTTGCCGCGATTATGGTAAGTTAATGACTTGATTAGGGTCTTGGTACTTGATTATTTTTGGTGTAAGACTTGTTTTTGGTAAGTTTTTGATTATGAGGGTGCGATTTCGGCGAGATTTGGGCGTGATATGGGTTGATGCCTGATATAGGGCGTAACAGGTGATGGAGGCGGCGAGTGTTTTTTAGGTTTTGTTTGTGCGTGATAGGGGAGAGACGAGGTGTAAGGGCTGAAGTATAAGAGATGTGGGCTTGCGGATCGTGGGCCGGGTAGGTAGTGGGCTAGCGGGTTAGGCTGATGTAGTGGGCTGCGTTGGGCGTGGGTAATTGGGCTGGGTAGTTAGTTTTAATTAGGTATTAGTTTTAGGTGCTTAATTAGCTAATTAGTGGTAAAAAAATTAATTGATTAAATTATTTTGGTGCTTTATTAATCTATGTTTGAGATAAAGAAAATAAAGACGGACGTGCTATTTAACTAGTGCTTAATTTTTATGATGCGATGCCGTTATTAAAACCTATTTATTATGCGTATCTTGCGAAGTTAAATTAAAATTGAATTGAGTTTAGATTAAATTATTTAAATGCTAAATGCAAGTATGATATTTAAGAATTGTTTAAAGCTTTTACTTAAAATGCAGTGCTATTATTTAAAACGCATGTGTTAGATTAATTTAAATTAGGAATTGTGAAATTGTCTTGCTATCAAAGAAATGCGAATATTTATTTTATTATCATTTAAGAACTATGACAGGGCTTAAAATTAATAAATGCGGGCGTGAGATTCTAAGTGTTTAATTTTCTACGTAAGACGCGGTGCCATTATTAAATTGCTTATTTATGCATGTATTAATGTTTTTTATTTGCGGCATTTTATTATAAAAATTATGAGAAATTATTTTGCAAATTTAGTCTAATTTTATAGCTAATGACTGCACGAGAGGGTCAAAATTGGGTGTCAACACCTTCACCACCTTCCCCTATAGTGTTTGCCTACGTACATGATATTCAATTGCTTTTGGCATAGTATGTTTTTCTTACTTATCAAATACTAATTTGTAGAAAAATATTTTTTATTTATTTATCAAATATTACCAAGTAAATATCCCATATTTTTTTACCAAACATACCCTATGTCTTTCTTTTAAGAGAAAAGAATAACAAAAAGAAAAAAACAAAGAAGGTTGGCAGGATAATATTATTCCATATGACCTAACCCCTCTTCCCGTTAATTTTGCTTACTTCTTTGGCAAAGTGAGTTGATCAATGCATGAATCATCCCCTTTACTTCTTGATGACTACTAATGCATGAATCATCCCCTTCTCAAGCAAAGCATTGGGCTCCAAGTTTTAGGCGCCATTTTTATGAATAGTAGGTTCTATTGTTATTTTTTCTTTATAAAATATTTAATATTTTAAGGTATAAAAGACAAGATCTTTATTAAAAGAAAGGAAAGAGAACTATCTAGGCATGTGATTAATTTGGCTATATTATCAATCAAAAGAATTAATTATTAGTATCTTAAAACGATATAAAAATAGACGTTAATTAAAAATATGTATGATTTTTTTTTTAGGCTTGAGGCCTTTTTCAATTAAAGTTTTGTTTTAGCCCATCAATTTTATTGAACCGCCTGCCCACCCATGTGATCACTATACCACTGCATGAATCATCCCCATCTAGTTCTTGATGACTAGCAACGCATGAATTCTCCCTTTATTTTCTTTTGTTGTACTTGTGGAAAATTACTAAATGTGAAATTAAGTTTAACCCATTATTTATAATTCGAATAATTGAAGCCTCGCCCATCGGAAACATCGTTTCCACACACGTGTACACGTAGTGCCTAATATCGTAAATTTCATTAGTGAAAGAGATATTGGTACGTAAGTGAAACGTTTGGGACATAGAATGATGGACGGTTATTGGCCAAATTGACGCGTGTTCCACGTGGTAAATGAAGGAAGAAGTGTACGAAGTGTAAATGTCGAAACGGGTCGGAAAAGGGTCGCGACATCTCCGCGGAGTCGGAGAGCAGCGATGTTGGTTGGTCGTCTGGTCACTGCAGCCACGACGCTGATCCTCAGCGTCGCGATGCTTCCGAGGCAGTGTATGTGCAATTGGAAGTCCAAAAATTTGGCTGATTATGGAGACGTTTTGGGGTGTTCAAACATAAGTTTTTCCTCCATAAATCAACCATTATTTGGCTGCATTACTTGGTGAATTAAGTGGCCATTACATGACACTTAAATGGCCAATACATGGGCACATGAAGAGACATTCTTACACAAATATATATTGAGGTCTTTGGCTTAATTGGAGATAATCTAAAATCTCTAACACTTACTCATTCTCAGATTTTCTGAAAACTCTTCCTCTCTAGCATACTTTCACACACTCAAATGTTCTTCTTGAGAAACACTTGAGTTTTCTTTGCTCATTTTTTTAGTTGTTGTTTTATCTTGGGAGACAGTTACTCATATCGTAAAAGGATATATATGAGACAATAATGTCTTAAGGACATAATGAATATCACTCGACTCAGCAGCGCAATTGTAACGCTGCCAGATTTAGTGTCTCTTGGTTTCGGGTTATCAAGACCAAGGAACTTTTTGCAACTTGAAGAAGATCCAAGACGGAAGACTCAAGAACGTAGATCAAGAACTCAATAAACTTGTTGTTGGTGTAACAACTCTTGCTAGGCTTCAAGCATGTTGTATTGTAATTCATTATAGTTTATCCTTTCGAAGCACTAGTAGTAGTTGTATACTATTCTCGTACATCCATTGTAACTCACACTTGTACGGTAAAAAAAATAGAAACAGGCTGTGTTTTAAGGTCCAGTTCGGGCATGATGGAAAAAAAAGAATTATGGTCTTCCACAACTCACAAGCAAGACTGGAGTAAATGGCGGAAAAGGTTTCCATAAAATTTCCTAGGGTATAAATAGGATTAAAATAAATTTGATTAGTTATATGTAAACGATTGAATCTCTTTGACATAAAGGGATTTTTTTAACGAAGTGGCAAATAAAATTCAAAAATTATTTTATGTCACAAGGTATTCCATATATATATATAATTCGAGAAAATGCCAAACGAGAATGATGTCATGGATGACGTAAATCTCCACTCGAATACTATCATGAATAGTGTAGTTACTTTTTGTATTTATCAAAATGTCATGTAATGCTCATATAAAAGGAAACCATCTCCCTTTCATTTAGGACAAGTTTTTCTAGAAAGAAGTTTAAGCTAGAGAAATTTCCCTCATATGAAATTCCTCTCATCCCAAAATATCTTATTCGAAATTCCCAAATCCCTTGTAAACTCCCAAGGTCTCATTGAAAATATTCAAGTATAGATCTTGTAAGTTTTAATATTTTGAATAAATATGATTATGGATGGTACCACCTCCTAATCTTTTAAATTCATGTTTTAAATTCTTGCACTATTAAATTCATGTTTAAATTTTTGGTCGGTTCTATCGCTTATTTCATTTAAATTCTTGGAGATCTTTTGAATTATGGATTCATTAATAGGAACTGTAATTTTCAAGTTAATCTTACTTTACTTTCTGCATATCTTCTTTATCTTTTAAAATTTCAATCCCTTATATTTCAATTCTTTCCTTGTCTATTATCCCCTTAGCATCCTCATGTGTCGTTTTTTATCAGAGCCAAGGGGGTAGAGATATAGAGAAATGTTGTCCAAATCAGATGAAATTCTTGTCTAGAGTTTTAGGCTCTTCTGAGTTTTATTGCCTAGGAAGGTCCGGGTAGTAAGTCCTCAAGGGAAGACAGTTAGACCCGTGAATAGCTTGGGATTGTAGGAAGAACTTAAATTTTGAAAATAAGATTTAATATACATAGATCCGTTTTTCAATAAATCTACTTCTTTTGATTTTGGTACAACTTCTTCCATGGATTCCAAGAAGATAATAAATTCGGAAGAAATCGTTATACAAGATTTTGAAAAATGAACAGAAAATTGAGAAATACCTAAAGTAAATAGAGATCAAATTTACAAAAAATTCAAATATCAATTTTTCAAAATTGATTTCACTATTAAAACAGAAGAAAGAGATATTCAATTAACAAAACCATTTGAAACAATACAATTGCTTTCTCAAAATTCCTTGAAAAAACATAGGAAAAGAAATTATAAATATATTCATATTGGCTTAGTTCAAGTAGGGATAAAATCCTTAACTAAGGAAGGATTAAATACCTCAATTCTTGCGATCTTAAGAGACGCCAGATTTACTAATTTTGAAGATTCCTTATTAAGTTATGTTGAGTCTAGTCTCTGCACATGACTAATCTCTTTTGATTGTTACCCAAACTTTTCAGTATCCCTTAATGATAAAAATATCTAAAAATCACTTTACAAATAAAAACCCACAATTACCAAATGCTTGAAGGTTCAATTCCGGTAGCAATAATCTTTAGAATTCATTACAAAACTATGATTTCTGCTCTTGCCACAAAAGTTAGGTACCATAGTAAAAAGGGTGAAACACTACTTTTACAAATAAATCTTTTCAGATCTAACACCGTAATACCAAGACCTATTAGGTGGAAGAATATTACCCTACCAGAAGAATGGATCTTGGAAGGAGTAGTTAAACCCGAACTCGTAGAAACTTCCCAACCAAATACTCATCTTAAAGAAATAATACAATACCAAGATGGTAAAGTTAGCCTATCATTCCTAAGAAGATCTACGAGTAGTAGATACGATGATACAAGTTCCGTAGAGATCCTAGATTTAGGAAGAGTCTCACAAATTTCTTCAGTAATAAATGCCCCTTATAAAATAAAACCTAGATATTCCACGTCAGATTTACCCAATCTAAGAAACGTAGACTACACCAATGATACCCAGGCCCGTATATGAAAATTCAACTGTTAGAGAGAAAGTAGATGACCGAGAACCTACTAGTCCGACATTTTCCTCAATAACAGAAAATATAGTAAACGAAATTGGAGTTTTAGAAAAAGAATTCCAAATAGATTAAAAATTCCCACAAAAAGACTTTTATGAAAAATATAACTTAGAAAAAAGAATTCTGTTATTTAAAAACTTTTTAAATACTAAGAAACAAATACAAGAAAATTCTATGAATTTGTAAATGAAAATAAAATAAACATTCTATTTTACGACTGGTTTGAAATATATTACTCTCAAATTTTCATAGAGTATCCTTTTTCTAAATCGGTAAAACCTATTACAACTAATAAAATAACAATTTTAACATATGATTCTGATAATAGTGATACAATAGAACAATTCCAAAATAAAACACTCAGTGTTAATAAAATGGATTGAAAACAACCCATACAACAACAATTACAAATAATTCCTGCTCCAGACCTCAGAATAGTAAAACTCCTAGCTCAATTTCGATTTAATGCCTCTTCCATTTACGATTGGAACAAGGATGGAATGACTTAATACAATATCCTTATCTTCCTTCAACAAATGATCATGACATAAAATGACTATAAAACGCAAAATAATGCACAAGATAAGACCATAGAAGAACTGCTCATCGTAGAATTCAACACCATCTAATTTTTGGGTGTGATCTATGAAAGAGGGAGTGTGGGTTGATAAAGTAACACTTGGTTAATTAACTTTTGTCATAAAGATGGACTTTATTTGCAAAATCTAAAATTTTCACTACAAAAAAAAGGATCTATCGTGACAGTTTGGGTGTGACGGTTTTAAAAACCGTCACACGTTATGACGATTTTAGCATTGATTTTCTGATCAATGGGCGTTCGTGACAGATGTGTGACGGTTATTTAAACCGTCACAGCTTTGTGACAACTGTGTGACGGTTATTTCAACCGTCACATGTTTTTGTGACGATTTTTAAAATACGAATTTAATTTTCTTTTTTAAAAATAATAATTTATACCTCAACCCGAGGCCCAATTCTCCATCTCTCCTGGACCAAAAACTCCCGTCGGCCCACACTCTTTCCCCCATTATTTATCCCTTTAACCTAAATCCCTTTAAACATAACATACCACCCTAAAAAACCAAAAAAAAAGATACTCCAAACTGCTCCCGTCCTTCGCCGGGTTCCCCCATCTACATCCTAATCCCTTTCCCCCATCTCACAATCGCCGCTTCCGTCCTTCGCCGGAGCAGCTCCCGCAAACTCCAAACCCAGCACCCCGAACAACAGCTCATTTAGCACCACAACACCATGAAAATCTCTGGCAAAACAAACACACCACCACTGTTCTTCATCTCAAACAACCAACGACAACCAGATCGACGACCGCCGCCGCCGCCGAATTTTCACAAGTATCCTCTGAATCAGCCAATACCCGGTGACCTCACAAGAAATTATTTTATTTTAGTTCCATTGCTTGAAATTTGCTGCTCTGTTCATATCATTACAGTGTTCTACAGTGAGGAACATTCGAACGATACGGGAGAGCAAAATGGGGTTCTACAGCGATGAAGATTTACTGGAATTTCTGGGTTTTCAAAGACTCAAGAACAAAAAATACTAAATTCTCATTACTTCGAAATCGTCGCCAAAGAAAATTAGAAAGGAAACCTGCTACCACTCTCGATTCTGATTTGAAAAAGCCTCAAATAATTAAGCTTATGTTCCTCTTAATCGCATAAACAACAAACATATCCGAGCGGAGTCGACGAGTCGAGACGATGCATCGGTTCGCTGCCTGAAGAAGGTAAAATCAACCCCCTTTCTTTAATTTTAGGTTATTGCATGTTTGTTTCTGTGAAACTTATTTGTTATCCGAATTGTTGTTGTAGCCTATGCATATTCGTATTTATTGCTTCAAGATGTGGATATTTTTCCTTCTAAAACATCTTGATGATTTACTCTTGTGAATAGTCCCTGCTTGCATTTCATATTTAGCTTGTAAACATGTTTCCTGTAGTAAGCATGTACATGATATAATTTGGTCCCAAAAAATGCTGAGGTAATTAGAGATGGTTTGGCAAATGATTTGAATATGTTCTATCTAGGAATGACATGTCCCTGTCTGTCAGTTTTCTTCATATATATTTGAGATCCTTATGCCTAAATGCCATTTTATCAAGTATATAGCATGAGTTGGACTTTGTATGTCCATCATATACTGATTGGTTCTATGCCCCCTTTGGGATGTTATTCTTTAAAAGATAAGAGGCTTGCTAAATGCAAGTATTAATTTTGAACTTGGCATAATGTATTATCCTTTTGCCTGATCCTGTTAGTTAGGGGACATACTGTTACTTCCAGGACATACTCCTGATGTATATATGTTTGTCCTTTATTTGCATATATTCTACGTATTTGTTACACCCCGTAATTCTAGGTCATGTATTTGAGAACGTACGAAAGAAAATAAGATTTGAATTTGGAAAGATAAGTTGACAGAATGTTTTTGGACAGATTTTCAGTCAACTTTGGAGCGGTATATCTCCTAATATATTAGGAATTTTAGGTGTTTCAAGAACCTAGCATGAATTTCGTTGAGTCTAGTTTTCAACGCAACAAACCGCTCGTCGATAGGACATCGGAGTAGAAAGTTATGGACGTTGCAAGTTCGGTGTGAGAAGAGAAGAGCGAGTTGATCGGCGCCACGGCGCCGTATTTCAGGGTCGTGGCTCCGTAAGCCCTGAAACCTTCTGAAGTTGCAGCGCCACGGCGCCGAGGCGGGATTTTTGCGAAAAAAGGGTAAAAATCAGAAGATATTTGTGTAGAGGACCTATGAGAGGGCGACAAGTGTCCCTCCCAACTTGTACGCCAAGCAAGGTCCTATATTATGACCAAGTCTTGCAAGACTTGTCCATTTGCAAGGCTTCACCCTAAAATATCGCTCTTCTCTTCTCTCTAAAAAAATTGATAAAACCCTAAGCCTAGATGAAATTGTTGGAAAGGCGACAAGAAGGCAATATGTTGGCAAGCTTGTAGAGGGTTCGTGTGGGTGATTTTAACGTGAATAAGAATTGCGGAAAGAGGGCTAAAATGGGCGAGATTGTTGGACTGTTTTGGGCGAAAATACCAAGGTAAATTCGTTCTCCTTCTTGAAATAAATTATGTCACGTGTTGTAGAAATTGGAGAAGGGTATTGTGATGGGTAAAATGGATATAAGAATTGAAGGTTGTCATGTCACAAATGAAAGTATAAAATGGTAGTTTTCGAGCCTCTAGTTCGTTGGATTTATAAGGTCATCGTCTTCACTTTGGGTAGTTTTGGTTGGAAATTGAAGGAAAGTTGCTTGTGAACTTCTAAAGGTTGCAAATAGCGGAGTGGAACGCAAAGGAAAAGGAGCTAAAGTTGCTAAGGATCGACTTCGACGCTTGGATTTTATTAGGGCTTATTGAGGTAAAATCTTCATCTTCTTAATGTGATTGAAGAGTACATGTTATAGTAGTTGATAAATGAGCATGTGGTATTTAGATTGAAGTTTGAAAATATTTGGATCATGTCGACATATTATAAACCGAAAATGGGCATGTTAGCCTTTATTGTTGAAAACAACTTGGTCGATAGTTATAAACGTCGCATGTTATCTAAATAAGGGATTATAGTTGTTGAAATTGGTTGCGGCTATATAACATGTTACAACGACAATATGGATTGAAAAAGAATTGGAAAAGATTGTATGTGGTTGTACATTGTAGCCGAGAATGACATTTAATATTGGACTGTTTTATAAATTGTGGGGCAGAATTTTACACGTCATGTTAAGGCGTGTAATCCCCTTTGGTTAGCTGAATTGTTGCGCCTTAAATGTTGCATGTTGGTTATTGATTTCGGGCCTTGAAAAAGGTGGAAAAGTATGTAGAAACAAAGGAAGTGTTGTCCAATTTTCCGTAGAATAAGTGACTTTACACTTAGAACATTCTACGTTTGAAGCTAGAGGTTAATAGTCGTGTTATGGTTTTTATAGGTTGACATTCTACGTGCGGCATATTCAAGTTAGCAAGTGGATTAAGCCGAAGAGGTATGTGGAACTTTTCTTATCTCTTGAGCATGAGTAGCTATAAATGTATAGTACGGTAGACGTACGAGATTTAAATAAATTTAGTTTCATTTGATATCCTTGACTTGTTTAAGAATGTCCAAGTTGGTTGAGTTAGAGAATTAACTCACTTGTTTTAAAGGTTAAAGATGTCTTAGTTTCTAAAGCATAAAGTTAGTATAACGGTTTTATGGGAAGTTGGTTATAACAACTTTATGGAAAGTTAAAGGAATGGTTTTCTCTAGTAAGGTAAACAAAGAAAAATGACTTGAAATAAAGAAGAACAATTTGATTTAAAGGCATCAATTGCTTGAAGTTTTAAAGTAAGGGTCACTTGATTTAGAAGCTTAAAAACGTATTTCTGAAAGTGTAGTAACTTGACTTTTAAAAGGTATAGGTTACTTGATCTTATGTATAAAAACATCTTGACGTGTAAAGTATTGATTACTTGAACTATGTTAAAGTTAAGAGACTTGAAGTATTTTGAAAGTTATGTAACTTGATTTGAAAGTATATGATACTTGATTTTTAAAAGTATAAGTCTCTTGGTTATAAAAAAAAGAATGAATTTGTCTAAAACATAAAGAGTCATAACGGCTTTATGGAAAGTTAGTTATAACGGCTTTATGAAAGGTTAAGAGAGTGGTCTATTTTGATTTATAGGCATGAGTTGCCTAGGTTGTGAAATTATAAGTTACTTGGTTTCAAAGCCTTGAAATGAATTTCTAAAGGTTAGTAACTTAAATTTGAAAAATAGACATGCCTTGATACTACGGGTGTTAGTATCTTGAGGTTTTTTTTTTATAAAAATGAGTCTTTTGAAAAGAAAGGAAGTACGTAGTACTTTGGGTTAAATTTCCGGCTTTTTATGTGACACGAAAGTGTCTTGAGTTTATAAAATGAAGTTCATGTTCGTATGATAATGAAAGTCTAAAGATTTTATGAACTTTCCTATGCTTGCTTGCGATAGCCTTTGAGTGCAAGTATTATATTTTTTTAAACTGCGTGACTCTCGGTTGGAGGGTCGACTGTCTTGTTGTGAATTTACTTGGACGTACCGACAGTGATGGAGGATTCCACGGGTATGCTTCCATTGTGATTGATCAATGGACATGCTTATACGATGAAGGATTTCGGGGCATGCAACCATGATGCGGGTTAAATTCCCGGATGCTATTATTACTCCATGGACATGCTTATACGATGAAGGATTCTGGGGCATGCAATCATGATGCAGATTATATTCCTGGATGCTATTATTACTCCATGGACATGCTTATACGATGAAGGATTCTGGGGCATGCAACCATGATGCGGGTTAAATTCCTGGATGCTATTATTACTCCATGGACATGCTTATACGATGAAGGATTCCGAGGAATGCAACCATGATGCGGGTTAAATTCCCGGATGCTATTATTACTCCATGGACTAGCTCCCCATGAAGACATGTACCCGAGATGAGAGATTCCACGGACATGTTATATATTATTATTACTCCATGGATTAGCTCTCCATGAAGTCATGTACCCGAGATGAGGGATTCCACAGGCATGATATATATATATATATATATATATATATATATATATATATATTGCATATGTGCACGCCGACAGTGAGGTAGGATTAGTTACATGGATATATTTTACACTTACGGCTGTCGACATTGATGGAGGATTCCACGGGCACGCTTTGATGTTTTACGGGCTTGAGACCCTTACTGGACTGTGTGATGATTTTGAGAGCTTGTGTCCCTAGCCCCGGTGTGACTATTGTTTATATGTTGAAATAGTCTTTAAAAAGGTAAAAACTGACTTTCATTACTTTCGTTTAGAAGACACGGTGAATGCATTAATTTGATTATCATACTTGTCTCCAACTTTTTATATCTAGACTTTATGATTTAAATTACGTACTTTCGATTACATACTTGGTACATATTTTGTATTGACCTCGCCGGGGCTGCGTTCATCATGCGCGTGTTGAGGTACATAGCTGCGATCCTCACTCTTAGGATCATTTATTCGATTCTTGAAAGCTCCATTTCTCGGAGGCTTTGTCTTTTAGTGATTTCTGAGGTTGTAGATTTATGTACATTCGGGGTATGGCGGGGCCTGTCCGTCCACGATTGTTATGTAAAAATTCTTAGAGGTCTGTAGTCATATTTTGTGGATTGGGTTGTAAAGAAAAAAAAAGGTAACTGCTTTTTGGGTTATGTGTATACTTTTGGAAGGTGGCCTTATCGGCTAGCCTGTTGATATTTCATGACTTGTACTTTTTGAGTTGTATGTATGTTCCGCTACTATTCTCTGATGTATACCTGTAAGGGGTACCCAGGTAGGGCACCAGTCGCGGGCCCGGGGTCGGGTCGTGACAGTATTATCTTGACCTTAGTTCATCATTCGGTTACCTGTTCAAGCATCAAAATGCCTCCATATTAGCATATAAATCCCCCCCTAAGTTATCTTGTATTATGCCATGTCCATTAGGTGGCTGAGAGACATATGTACTAGTATTTGTACTGATTTATACTAGCTTATGAACTCCTGTAAAAAAATGTGTAATTTTGGATACTCACTTTTCACTCCTTCTTTCTTTGCATGACTTTTCACCAGATCCAGTGTTTATATTTTTTTACTGTGTTCAATTTTGATTTCGATTTTTTAAATCGATTTCTGGTTATTAATATAACTATTTTTTGTCAGGTTGGATGTTATAAAGAGATCTATAGGGTGCTGAAGCCTGGTTAGTGCTTTGTTGTGTATGAGTGGTGCATGGCCGTCATCTGATCGTAATAACGAAGAGCAAAAAAGGATCAAGGTACATCTTTGAAGTGTTGAAGTGATTTATCAGTTTATTGTACTATATGCGTACATTTGTGTTGATTTGTTGGATAATCGGACTTATTTTAGTTGTTCGTTGGCCATAGGCAGAAATTGAGCTCGGAAATGGTCTCCGTGAGATTAGATCGACACAACAGTGCCTAGAAACAGCTAAAAAGCTGGTTTTGAAATAAGTTCCAAGTCCTTTTCTTCTAAGAATATTTTCAAACATTTGATTGCTCTTTGCAATTTGATTACTAAATTCTACTTGTCGATATGAAGGTTGTGTGGGATAAGGATCTCGCTGAGGACTCACCTGTTTCATGGTACTTGCCTTTAGAAACAAGTCACTTCTCTCTCAGTAGCTTCCGCCTAACAGCAATTGGTCGACTTTTCACCAGAAATCTGGTAAGATCTCTTACAACACTATCTCTTTTTGTTTTCTGATAATTTTCTATAGACCAACACCGAGGTTGAATTACTTTGACATCCCAATTAGTTCAGTGTTAAGAGTTAGAACAAAGAACTAGTATGTTCGTTTGGTTTGAAGTATGAGATAATTTGATCTCCTATAAAATTCGTATTCCATCTATTCCTGTTTATGTGGCATTATTTCCTACCAAGTGCATAGGCTTAACGATTTTTTACCTGTTTGACATGTTTTGTTAGGTTTCTGCACTTGAATACGTGGGACTTGCTCCTAAAGGTAGTCAAAGGGTTCAAGCTTTCTTAGAGAAAACTGCAGAAGTTATTCATGTATAAAATTAATACGATATTCGGTGTGCAATTTAAAATCACATAACTAATACATGTATAAGTTATGAGAGAATCTATATATTATTTTATGTAGGACAAATATGAAATAACTAATACATGAATAACTAATAAGTAATACCTGCATAAATGATACATAAATTCCTCATAACTAGTCCATGTATTACTAATATCTGCATAACTCTGACTAACTACCAAACGATCCCTCAATGTACAAAAGCTAAACTCGTTTCAGAAAAAAAAAAACAAGGACAAAATGCAAGACTTGCCATAAGATTTTGTGTGTAAAATGTTGTTAATATCTTTCTGTGGCGAGCCCAATTTTTTCCTTTGAGATTCGACAAACCATCGGCTTCAAGCTTCTTGGGGAATGGATCGGAGGTGTTTCAATTTTCTCAAATCTGTCTGAATTTTGAAGGAAGAATATATCCCTAATAAGACTTAGAACTTACTAGGATTTAAGTTAAGTTAAATTCATGTCTCCTTAATAACTTTTACACCATCAATCTTATAACAGGTTATGTTCCCAATCAATATTTATTAAGAGTTTAATTTATATATATTGTCATGTAATTTGCACTATCATATCATTTTTGTTTATTGTAACAAATAATTTCCCTTATTTTTAAAATTATAATTTATAGCTACTATTAATACGTTGGTCCTCAAATTGTATAAAATATTTTATATCACCGTGTATATAACCAAAACTCAACTTACGTGTAATATGACAAGCGCAAGACATTGAAATAATAAACATAAAATAATTCCCTAAGAGATAGATGCTAATAAAAATGATGCAGTTGGATTTAAATTATATAAACTGGCGATTGATGTGAAGATCTTTGATGCTATGCTATAATTTAACTTGTAATAGCAAATTAGTTATGCAATTAAACTTTGTGCATAACCTAGATCATAAAATTAAGCATACATATCATGTGAACTGAAAAGAAAATTAAGACTAATTAGTAAGTACCATAGATTTTGTTTCAGTGATGGTAGAAGGAAAATATAAGAAGTGATTTTGGATTCTCCTTGGTCTCCAACAGAGATTAATCACCACTTTCTGTGCAATTAACAAAACAAACCAAAATATAAGAATACTGTTAAATATGCATACAATGTACACGATATACATGTATATTGTATGTATATTGAAGGATTCGGTCCAACCCATAATTGCCAGCCCATCTCGAATTCTCTTGGACTGCACGGCCTCACTGGATTGCATGGGTGGGGTCCACAATTATGTATAATTATGTAATGTAATATTATAGTATAATTAGTTTTGTACTATTACCATAATTGTATAATTAGTCTCCAAATAGAATAGGGTTTTATATGTAGAATAAGAAAAGGATTTTTCTATATGTAACTTGTATATATACCCCTTTCATTAATGAGAATAATCAATGAGTTATTTCTTTCATGGTATCAGAAGTCTAGATTATTTTTTCCTTGCTTCCGCTAATCTCTCTTTCTCGAAATTTCGTGAAACCCCCCTCCTCTCGACTTTCTCCCAAACTCGAGACCCTCACATACAAAAATTCCCTTCTCCAAAATTTCTTATTCTATTCACTATGACTGATAATAATATGTTTCATCCTGCCATAATAGTTTCTAACATCAAGAACATTCTTCCTATTGTTCTTGACTTAGAAAACGTTCAATATGGGACGTGGGCAGAAATTTTTAGACATCCAAAAAGGAAAAGCAGCGCTTTAGAGGCGAAGCAATTAGTGCTTCACATAATCTCTCCGACTCCTGGTACAGAGGGTGTGCCCACCAAGGAGGAAGATCCTAAATTATGAATTACTCTTGATGCAAAAGTTCTTCAGTGGATTTATGCAACTATCTCCTTCGACCTCTTACAGACGATAATTGAATGTAACTTTACAGCTCTGGCTGCTTGAAATAGATTGCGTGATATATTTCAAGATAACAGTAATTCCCGTATTGTCACTATTGAATAAAAAATTTCTCAAGTCGCTATGGAGAATTTTCCGAACGTTTCATCTTATTGCAAATGACTCAAGGAATTGGCGGATCAACTTCGCAACGTGGGTGCTCCTGTTAGCAATAGTCGTCTCGTTCTACAAATGGTCGCAGGCCTGTCAGAGGCCTACGACGGTGTTGGTTCGATCCTTCGTCAAAGTAACCCCTACCACAATTCTATCAAGCCCACTCCATGCTTACGTTGGAAGTAACCGATTTGGCTAAGAAGGTGGCTACCAGTACGAGCCCCGTAGTTATGATAACGCCCTTCACAAATTCTCCAAATTTTGTTGATAATTCGGGCCAAAACTGTGCTCACGGTGGCGACAAAAATAATCGTAAAAACAACAAGAAAAATCGTGACGGCAAACGCGGTGGTTCTAGTGGTAATAGAGGCGATAGTGGGTCCCACCACAATAGCAGTGAGCCACCACTGCCGGTCTCAACTCGGGCGATTGGCGTAGGCACGACTAGTGGCGATGTCCCAATAGCCACCACCCGATAGTGTTCGATCCGCGAGTTCGGGCGGCCAGCGATCTTCCAGGCCCAGCACGCTTGTCCCGATGTTTGATCCGCGAGTTCAGGCGGCCAATAGCCTTCCAGGCCCAACATGCCTTGGCCCAGTAGGCACGGTCCAGCAGCAACATATCGCCATCCTTTTGGGCCGGGGCAGCAAGTCGGTGTGCTTGGGCCCCGGCCTCCTCAGGCCATTACACAGCGGGCCCCACCCCGACTGACGTTGAGGCTGTGATGTACACTCTTGGATTAAATCCAACTGACGACAATTGGTACATAGACATCGATGCAACCACCCACATGACATCCGACCAAGGTACTCTCTCGTCTTATTCTAATTTGAGCAATAATCATGGTATAATTATTGGTAATGATAATTAAATTCAAATTAAGGGTTATGGTCTTAAAGATGTCTCCCCCCATCCACCCCTTGTCTTAAAAAAATGTCTTTCATGCCCCTAAATTGATTAAAAATTTGGTGTATGTTCGTAAGTTCACCACGGATAATTGAGTTTCTGTTGATTTTGATCCTTTTGGGTTCTCTGTAAAGGATTTCAATACGGAGATTCCTCTCATGAGATGTGATAGTAGGAGAGATCTCTATCCTATCATACCCACGTCCAGTTTTTCGCGTCAAGTCTTGTCATCTACTTTTTTGGCTATTTCTCCTTCCGTGTGGCATGCACGTCTCAGTCATCTATTTTGTCTTCCTTAGCTCAAAATAATTTTATTTCTTGTAAGGGTACGCGTAGTACTCCGAATTGTCAAGCTTGCTCTTTAGAAAAAAATGTTAAGTTGTCATTTGTCGACTCTAATTCTCATACTTTAATGTCATTTGATATCATTCATAGCGATCTATGGACGTCTCATGTTCTTAGTTCTTTGGGTCATCGATATTACTTTCTTTTTTTGGATGATTATTCTAAATTTTTATGGACGTTTCCGATAGCGAAAAAATCTCAAGTTTTTGTCATCTTCCTAAAATTTAGAGCATTCATTAGAACCCAATTCGAACGGAAAATAAAAAATATTCAATGTGATAGTGACAAAGAATATGATAATGGGGTGTTTTAGGAATTTTATGCTAATAATTGGATCAATTTTTGGTTTTCTTGCCCGCATACCTCTTCACAAAATGGGAAAGCCGAACACAAAATTCGTACCATTAATAACATTGTCCGAACTTTATTAATTCATGCTTCCGTACCCCCGTCTTTTTTGCATCATGCTTTACAAATGACTACATGTCTTCTTAACATTCTTCCTTCCAAAGGTTTGACATATTCGTCACCTTTTCAGATTTTATATAATAAGACTCATTTGTATTCACATATTTGGGTCTTTGGGTACTTATGTTATCCATTATTTTCGTCAACCATAATTAACAAACTTCAGACTCGTTCTACTTCGTGTGTGTTTTTGGGTTATACGTCTAATAATCGTGGTTACAAATGTTTGATTTGTCATCTAATAAAATCATCATTAGTCGCCATGTTATTTTTGATGAGTCCAAATTTCTATTTTACTAAAGTAGGTAGTCTCGTGCCTAGTTCGTATAATTTTTTGGATGACAATCTCTCCCCATACATTATCCACCATTTATCGGACATGTCCCGCACGAATCGCGCAATGGCCCATTGGTCCTTCCGATACGTCGTCCGGGTCAAGCGCCATCTTCCCGATTCGCCCGGATTCGTGTCTCGGTTTCCGGTTCATATTCTGGCCCAATTCAACTGATTCTCGTGTCTAGTTCTGGGCCAGCATGCCCAATGCCTGCTGGTCAGTCCGTCCCAAGTCATAAATTTTCCCAAAATCCACCCAATTCTTCCCCGAGTCAAAGACCAGTCACTCGTAGTCAATGAGACATTTTTAAACCAAAAAAACATTTAAATTTAAATTTTACTATTCTTAAATTATCCTTACCACGTAATCATGTGTCTGCTTTAAATGACCCGAATTAAAAAATTGTTATGACCGATGAATATAATGCTCTTATTGATAATAAGACGTGGAAGTTGGTTCCCCGTCCATCTGGTGTTAATATTATTCTATCTATGTGAATGTTTGCTCATAAGGACAATTCTGACGGTTCTTTTGCGAGGCATAAGACTCGTCTTGTAGGTGATGGTAAGACTCATCAGGTTGGTGTGGATTGTGGTGAGATATTTAGCCCAGTGGTCAAGCCATTACCATTCACAGGATGCTCAGCTTGACTCTTTCGAAAGCATGGCCCATTCATCAGCTATATGTGAATAATGCTTTCCTATATGGTGATCTTAAGGAGACAGTTTATATGCATCAGCCCTTGGGATTTAGGGACCCCAAATATCCTCATCATGTCTGTTTGTTAAAAAAGTCACTGTATGGGCTTAAGTAGTCCCCACGGGTATGGTATAAGAGGTTTGCAGACTATGTATCGACCATTGGGTTCACTCACAACAGGTCTGATAATTCCTTGTTCATATATCATCGTTTCTCTTCCTTGGCTTATATACTATTATATGTGGATGATATTATCTTGATTGCCTCTTCTGATGCATTACACAAGTCTATCATGACAATGCTCAGTTCTGAGTTTGCTATGAAAGACTTGGGGCCCTTGAGTTACTTTTTGGGGATTGCCGTCACTCGTCATGCAGGTGAGATGTTCTTATCACAGAGGAAGTATGTAACTGAGATCATTGAGAGGACTGAGATTTCATCCTATAAGTCCACTTCCACTCCGGTTGATACTAAACCCAAGATAGGGGTTGTAGCTGGCTACGAGGATCCGACCCGCTATCGCAGTCTGAAAGGGGCCCTTTAGTATCTTACATTCACGCGACATGATATTACATATGTCGTACAACATGTGTGTTTGTTTATGCATGATCCCATGATTGAGCACATGATGCTCTAAAACGCATTATCAGGTACATCAAGGGGACACTTGAGTATGACTTGCATTTATATCCTTCGTCGATGTCTACACTTGTATCGTATACAAATGCTGATTGGGGTAACTGTCCGGATACTAGACGGTCTACGTCTGGATATTGTATGTTTCTTGGTAATAACTTGGTCTCCTAGTCTGCCAAGCGCCAGTCAATGTTATCACGTTCTAGTGCAGAGGCCGAGTATCGAGGGGTAGCCAATGTGGTCTCTAAGTCATGTTGGTTACGTAATTGTTATGCCCCATAATTCCAAGAGGATGAGATGAGAACGTACGAAAGGAAATAAGATTCGAATTTGGAAAAAAGAAAAAAAGTTGGTAGAATATTTTTGGACAGTTTTTCAGTCAACTCTGGAGCAGTATATCTCCTAGTCTATTGGGAGTTTTTAGGCGTTTCAAAAGCCTAGTATGAAGTTCATTGAGTCTAGTTTCCAACGCAACAAACCAGTCGTCGATAGGACATCAGAGTAGAAAGTTATAGACGTTACAAGATCAGCTGACAGAATAGACAGGGTCAGGCGCCACGGCGCCGACTGCAGGGCCATGGCGCCGAAAACCCTGAAATTGTTTGAAGTTGCATCGCCACAGTACCAGCTGCAGGGCCGCGGCGCCGAGGCGGGATTTTTTGCAAAAATGGGGCAAATTTAGAAGATATTTATGTAAAGGATCTATGGGAGGGCGACAAGTGTCCCTCCCAACTTGTATAACAAGATAAAGGCTATATATGACCAAGTATTTCTATATTAAAATCATTTGCAAGACTTCACCCAAATTTTCTCTTCTCTTCTCTTCTCTTCTCTCTCAAATGGTTAAAACCCTAAGCCTAAAGGAGATTTTTGGAAAGGCAACAAGAAGGAAATATATTGGCGAGCTTGTAGGGGGTTCGTAGAGGTGATTTTAGCGGGAAGAAGAAGTGTTGCGGAAAGAGGGATAAAGTGGGCGAGATTGTTGGACTGTCTTGGGCGAAATACCAAGGTAAATTCATTCTCCTTCTTGAAATAAAGTATGTCATGTGTTGTAGAAATTGGAGAAGGGTATTGTGATGAGTATAATGGATATAAGAATTGAATGTTTCCATGTCATAAATGAAAGTATAAATGGCAGTTTTCGAGCCTCTAGTTTGTTGGATTTATATGATCGTTGTCTTCACTTTTATGTGGGGTTTATTGAAGTGATTTTAGTAGTTGATAATTGATCATGTGAATTATGCATTGAAGATTGATAAGTGTTATAGAATATTGGGAGCCTAAATCCGAGCATGAGCTTATTAGCCATTGAAAGTACAATACAAATTGGTCGATAGTTATAATAATCGCATGTTATCTAAATAAGGGATTTTAGTTGTTGAAATTAATTGCGACTATATAACATGTTGGAACGACAATATGGATTGAAAAGGAATTTGAAAAGATTGTAGGTGGTTGTACATTGTAGCCAAGGATGACATTTAATAATGAACAGTTTTATGTAAATTGTGGGGCAGAATTTTACACGTCCGGTTAAGGCGTGTAATACCCTTTTGGTTAGCTGAATTGTTGAGCCTTAAATGTGGCGTTTGGTTATTAATTTCGGGCCTTGAAAAAAGTGGAAAAGTATGTAGAAACAAAGGAAGTGCTGTCCAATTTTCCGTAGAATTAAGTGACTTTACACTTAGAATATTCTACGTTTTAAGCTAGAAGTTAATAGACGTATTATGGTCATTATAGGTTGACATACTACGTACGGCGTATTGGACTTAGCAAGTGGATTGAACCGAAGAGGTATGTGGAAACTTTCTTATCTCTTGAGCATGAGTAGTTATAAATGTATGACGGTGACGCGTTTGAGATTTAAATGAAGTCAGTTCATTTGATATCCTTGACTTGTTTTTTAAGAATGTCTAAGTTGGTTGAGTTAGAGAATTAACTCACTTGTTTTTAAAGAAAGGTTAAAAGAATGGTTTATTCTAATAAGGTAAACAAAGATGCCTTGACTTGAAAAAGTATTGAATACTTGATTTGGAAAGTATTGATTCTTGAACTATTCTAAAGATAAGAAACTTGATTTCTAAAGTTAAGAGACTTGAAGTATTTTGAAAGTTGTGTATCTTGATTTGAAAGTATAAGTCTCTTGGTTATAAAAAGAATGAATTTGTCTAAGACATAAAGAGTTATAACGACTTTATGAGAAGTTAGTTATGACGGCTTTATGAAAGGTTAAAGATGTCTTAGTTTCTAAAGCATAAAATTTGTATAATAAGCTTTATGGGAAGTTTGTTACAACGACTTAAGGAGGATAAAAGAAACGGTTTACTTACTTGATTTTAAAGGCTTCGTAATGATTTTCTAATGGTGTAGTAACTTGGTTTGATAATCAAACATGTCTTGATACTACGGGTGTTAGTGTCTTAAGACTTTTTGTGGTAAGGAGGTTTGTTTCTGATTTGCTTATGTTGGTTATGATGGCCGGTTGTGTTTGTATTATATCACTTAAACCCCTGACCATGTTACGTTGTTCATATTATGCGGGTCTACATGACCTATGCGGACTGTAGGGGTGGTAGTCCAGGAATTACCGCGGGTTTGCTACCCCCGATGCGAGGAATACCTCATGCGGGTCTACGTGACCTATGCGGACTGTAGGGGTGGTAGTCCAGAAATTATCGCGGGTTTGCTACCCCCGATACGAGGAATACCTCATGCGGGTCTACGTGACCTATGCGGACTGTAGGGGTGTTAGTCAGGAATTACCGCGGGTTAGCTTCCCCCGATGCGAGGAATACCTCATGCGGGTCCACGCGACCTATGCGGACTGTAGGCGTGGTAGTCCAGGATTAGAATTTGCACAATGATACTAAGGGAGAATGGCCCTAGTTTGATCATTGGCTGTCTATTCAGAACCGGCCAGGTTACACCTATTTGCTCTCATATATTACATTGGCGCCTGCCGGCAGTGAGGAAGGAACTCCACGGACACGCTTGATATTGTGGGCATGAGACCCGTGGTTATATTTAAGTAATGATTTTGAGGGCATGCGTCCCTGACTTGGCATGACTGCTTATATTATGAAATGGTCTTTTAAAAAGATGGGAGTTATTTTCGTTACTCTTGTTGATAACCAGGCTTTGTGTACTGTATTTTGGTTATCATATATGTCTCCTGTTTTATTATAGACTGTTGTGATTTCATTACAGTACTTTCAGTTTCACATACTTGGTACCTGTTGTACTGACCTCCTTCGGGGGGCTGCGTTCATGCCGCAGGTGGAGGTACTTCGGTTGTTGATCCTCGCTCATAGGATCACCGTTATTTGTTTTTGGGAAGCTCCGTTTCTCCGGAGGCTTATCTTGTGGTATGATTCCCTGTCATTGTAGGTTCATGTACATTTCAGGGGTATGGCGGGTCCCTGTCCCGTCATAGTTGTTATAAACTCTTAGAGGTCTGTAGTCCTGTTGTAAGTTGGGTTTGTAAAGGATATAACTGTTCAGGCTTGATTTTATATACATGTTGAAAGGTATCGGTTAGCCTGTTTCTTATTTTACATTGTTCCATGTTTTTAAGTTTATTTCCGCTGGTTTCTCTGATGTATATCTACTAGGGTGCCCGGGTAAGACACCAGTCGCGGGCCCGGGGTCGGGTCGTGACAAAAGTGGTATCAGAGCAGTTAGTTCTCGGAAAGTGTCTACAGACCGTGTCTAACAGAGTCTTGGTTATCGGTGTGTTGTGCACCACATCTATAACCAGGAGGCTGCAAGACATTTATGATTGGTTTCCATTCTTCTCACTCTAAGATCGTGCGATAGAGTTGTGTTGTTAGGGTCGTCTCTCCCTAACGATTTATGTTGATTGCAGCTACGAGAAAGGCAGCAGTGACCCCGGAAGGATTATGTGGATTGCGTATCCAGGTTGGTAATAATTATAGTATAGTTGGTATTAAGACATACAGCTATACGGAGTTATGTATGAGGGTCAGACGTGTGTTGCCTAGAATGATTATAGATTACCAAGAATTGGTAAGGACTAATCAGATACCGGGAAGGTATGAACATCTTAATGAATTCTCATCAAAGTTTTACCTGCTACTCTGAGATAATTAGGAGGGGATGACTTGTCTGAGAAGGTAATGAACCCATAAGAAGTCACGATTAAAGGACTTAATGGAAGACTATGTTAGTAGATTAAGCTTCTTGGTATGCTTAAGAGGATTGTACGAATGAGATCCGTATGGAAGTAATTATGGTTGTTATGATTAAGACAACACGATTATGGGTTATGAAAAGTTATTTTTACCCGTTTACGGGGGGACTGATAAGGTAGGCTTGGAGCATGGAAAGTGCGAGCCTAAGTATATTGATAACCGCCGAGACCTTAGGTATATAAGGCCTTCTCGGCAATAAGATTTAATAGATTTAATTCAGACTTATGGTAAGAGTTAAGTACGACGGTGGGTCGGGTTGAGAACCTATTACGGGTCGCAGCATAACCTAAAATGGATTGGGATCAGTTGGTAGTAGTCCCGCTACGTGATAGGGTCACGAGGATGCCAGACCCAAGTCTAGTTAAATTGTTTTGCGGGTTCGTGGACGCATTCCACCGGAACCAGGTCGTGAGAGCCGGAAATGGCCTTATATTGTTTAATGTAGTGACTCCAAAGATCGGAGGCCAGACTCAGTATGGAAGTTACGTACGTATACTAGTATAAGTTTTGAAGTACGGGAAGAGTACAACCAGTAAGAAAAAGAGCAAACTAGTGTAAAGGAATATAGCCTGGATCCATGAGAACCTTTTGGGGTGACTACACCCGTGAGTGATGGGTGGTAGCTGAGCGGATATATAATAATTGCCCGGTGATGATATACGATTGGCAGACTTGATTTTAGTAAGTCTATGTGACTTGTTCGGTTGAAGTAAATAAATTGATGTTGGAGGTATGTGGTACGTGAATTTGAAAGCTTAGAGACGGAGATAAGAATGTATGATCATTGAAGGATTTTATGTTAAGTTCCCTTGGAGGTGCTTGGAGTTGTTTAGTGTGGCGGTCAGGGCCACGACTTCCCGAATGATTTCAGGAAAATGCGCAAGGCAAGAATAAGATAAATACGAGTGTTGCCTGCGGAAAACTGAAGACATCATTGGTAGGTTTTGAAAATCTACACGATTTTTAAGGCGGTATTTGATTATTAGATATATACAGGACCGCAAGAGGACCATGTGAATAGGGTTGTAACTTCAAGAAAAGATTATGAAAGGGAGATAAGCTCTCCCCATACGTAAAAGGATAGTTTTACGTATTATTGAGGGTTATGCGTACCCATATCATTAGGCGATGGTTATGAAACTGGTAAAGTCTTCAGTTTCGTCATACAATAGGTTACAATTTTAGTTAACCGTGGGAAAAGTATCGTGTTGGGGTAATTGAGGGCGACACTAGAAAATGGTTGAAGAAGTGTCGTAAGGATATAAATGCAGGTATTACGCATGAATGAAACTGTATGATCAAGAATCAAGATAGAAATATTTTTGCTAATAATGAGCCTAAGGAAGGGTTATGACCAGAATGATAAAGAGAATGCAACTATGGTTACGTAAGTTGCACGAGATATGATTACCCCATACTAGTGTAAAGACCATTAGGGAATGATGGGCAGTAAGAACACCTCGGTGAAAGGTGGAAGAATCTGTACTGACGAGAAGGATAGTAGGAAAATACGGGGAGGTAAGAGACCCCAGGGCAACTTGAAAGGAAAAAGGTAAGACGAGTAGACACTCGAACGATGAGAGACCTAATCATGACAAGATAAGAAATCGTGGCAAGCCATTGGATTATGTAATACCGTGAATTGAGGTTGAATGACTATAAGTTCTATGAGCTGGGAGAGAATAATAGGATTACTACTTGACGAGATCAAGGAAATCTCCCCCCCTAAAAGTGCGATTTGCAGGAAGTCTTAGCCATACGACAAGTGAAGGAATTAAATCTAAGTATAGAGACCAAGTCTGGTTGCAACAGAGAATTAGAACCAAGAACCATAATTGAGATTAACGATGCCCGAATATTTCACAAGTATGAGAAAGGCTTCCAGTTATTGGAAGATAAGTTGACCACAACTACAGTTCTAACCCCTCCTGAGGGACTAGAGGGTTAGGTTATTATTGTAACACTTTGGGTGTTGGGCTAGGTTGTGTGCTGACGCAACACGATAAGGTTAGAGCCTATGTTTCCCGACGGTTATGGGAGCATGAAAGGAGTTACGCTACTCACGATTTAGAGTTGGCGGCAGTTAATCATGCCTTGAAGATTTGGAGGCATTACTTATATAGTTTTCATGTGGACATTTGTGCAGACCACAAGAGCCTCCGTTATATCTTCAGACAGAGGCAGCTGAATTTGCGACAGAGACGATGGTTAGAGTTACTCAGGATTGTAATGTTGATATCCTATACCACCCGAGGAAAGCCGATATGGTTACAGATGCTCTTAGTCGTAGATCTATGGGTAGTCTGTCAGATGGACAACCAGATAGACAGGATGTGATCCGTGAGATTCATCAGCTACTGAGCCGGGGGTTCGATTATTTATTTCCAAGGTTAATGGAGTTTGGATCCGAGGGGTTGCCGAGTCTTCCTTCATTGAGGAGGTGAAGAGGCGACAATATGAGGATTCAGTTTTAGTACGGGATCGAGATACGGCTCTCCGAGAGGAGAAGAGCCTGTTTGAGTAGCACCGGATATGGTGCTGTGATATGAGGATAGCTTGTGGGTGCCGATGCTACGGTATTTGTCAGCAATTTTTAAGAAAGGCACACAGTGCTCGTTACTCTATTCATCCGGGGTCGACTAAGCTGTATCATGACCTCAGATGTATGTATTGGTAAGATGGCCTGAAGAGGGACGTAACAAAGTTTGTTGCTTAGTGTCCGAATTAGTAGCAGATCAAGGTTGAACACCAGAAGCCCAGTGGGATACTACAGGCGATTGAGATCCCGACTTAGATATGAGAGGTGATTAATATGGATTTTGTTACAGGGTTGCATCGTACTCAGAGGAAGTGCGACTCCCTGAGAGTCATAGTAAACAGGCTGACGAAATCAGCCCATTTTCTTCCGGTTAGGACCACTTACTCGGCTGAGGATTATGCTAGATTATATAGAAGGAAGATTGTGAGACTGCGCGGAATTCCTACATTATGATGTCAGACAGATGAGCTCAGTTTACGGCTAACTTCTGGAGGTTTTTCAGAAGGTATTAGGGACACATGTGAGTCTCAGTGTGGCATTTCACCATCAGACCGACGGACAGGCAGAGCGTACTATCCAGGCACGTGAGGATAGGTTGCGGGCCGGTGTTATTGATTTCAGAGTTAGTTGGAAGAATTATTTTCCTCTTGTTGAGGTTGCGTATAACAAAAGCTACCATTCCAGTATCCAGATGGCCCTGTATGAGACTTAGTATGAAGAAAGTGTAGAATCGCCGATTGGTTGGTTCAACACAGGCGAAGTTCAGATAATTAGCCCGGACTTGATTCAGCGGGCTGTGGATAAGGCGAAGCTTATCCAGGAAAGATTATTAGCAAGCTCAGATTCGATAAAAGCTTTATGCAGATAACCTACGTCGACACTTGGAGTTCAGGTTGACGTTTTAGCATAAGTATTGTTATGTGGCCAGGTGTGGCAAGTGTGATTATGTTGGGTGTAGTCAAGGGACTATGCCAATATTCGTTTAGATTGGACTCCGAAAGAACATTCGGGGACGAATGTTTCTAAGGGGGGAAGAATGTTACGCCCCGTAATTCCAAGAGGATGAGATGAGAACGTACGAAAGGAAATAAGATTCGAATTTGGAAAAAAGAAAAAAAGTTGGCAGAATATTTTTGGACAGTTTTTCAGTCAACTTTGGAGTAGTATATCTCCTAGTATATTGGGAGTTTTTAGGCGTTTCAAAAGCCTAGTATGAAGTTCATTGAGTCTAGTTTCCAACGCAACAAACCGCTCATCGATAGGATATAGGAGTAGAAAGTTATGGACGTTACAAGATCAACTGACAGAAGAGACAGGGTCAGGCGCCACGGCGCCGGCTGCAGGGCCATGGCGCCGAAAACCCTGAAATTGTCTGACGTTGCAGCGCCACGGCGCCGAGGCTGGATTTTTTGCGAAAATGGGGCAAATTTAGAAGATATTTATGTAAAGGATCTATGGGAGGGCGACAAGTGTCCCTCCCAACTTGTATAACAAGATAAAGGATATATATGACCAAGTATTTCTATATTAAAATCATTTGCAAGACTTCACCCAAATTTTCTCTTCTCTTCTCTTCTCTTCTCTCTCAAATGGTTAAAACCCTAAGCCTAAATGAGATTTTTGGAAAGGCAACAAGAAGGAAATATGTTGGCGAGCTTGTAGAGGGTTCGTAGAGGTGATTTTAGCGGGAATAAGAAGTGTTGCGGAAAGAGGGCTAAAGTGGGCGAGATTGTTGGACTGTCTTGGGCGAAATACCAAGGTAAATTCATTCTCCTTCTTGAAATAAAGTATGTCATGTGTTGTAGAAATTGGAGAAGGGTATTGTGATGAGTATAATGGTTATAAGAATTGAATGTTGCCATGTCATAAATGAAAGTATAAAGGACAGTTTTCGAGCCTCTAGTTTGTTGGATTTATATGGTCGTTGTCTTCACTTTTATGTGGGGTTTATTGAAGTGATTTTAGTAGTTGATAATTGATCATGTGAATTATGCATTGAAGATTGATAAGTGTTATAGAATATTGGGAGCCTAAATCCGAGCATGAGCTTATTAGCCATTGAAAGTACAATACAAATTGGTCGATAGTTATAATCGTCGCATGTTATCTAAATAAGGGATTTTAGTTGTTGAAATTGGTTGCGACTATATAACATGTTGGAACGACAATATGGATTGAAAAGGAATTGGAAAAGATTGTAGGTGGTTGTACATTGTAGCCAAGGATGACATTTAATAATGAACAGTTTTATGTAAATTGTGGGGCCGAATTTTACACGTCCGGTTAAGGCGTGTAATACCCTTTTGGTTAGCTGAATTGTTGAGCCTTAAATGTGGCGTTTGGTTATTGATTTCGAGCCTTGAAAAAGGTGGAAAAGTATGTAGAAACAAAGGAAGTGTTGTCCAATTTTCCGTAGAATTAAGTGACTTTACACTTAGAATATTATACGTTTGAAGCTAGAAGTTAATAGACGTATTATGGTCATTATAGGTTGACATACTACGTACGACGTATTGGACTTAGCAAGTGGATTGAACCGAAGAGGTATATGGAAACTTTCTTATCTCTTGAGCATGAGTAGTTATAAATGTATAGTACGGTAGACGTACGAAATTTAAATGAAGTCAGTTCATTTGATATCATTGACTTGTTTTTTAAGAATGTCTAAGTTGGTTGAGTTAGAGAATTAACTCACTTATTTTTAAAGAAAGGTTAAAAGAATGGTTTATTCTAATAAGGTAAACAAAGATGCATTGACTTGAAAAAGTATTGAATACTTGATTTGGAAAGTATTGATTCTTGAACTATTCTAAAGATAAGAAACTTGATTTCTAAAGTTAAGAGACTTGAAGTATTTTGAAAGTTGTGTATCTTGATTTGAAAGTATAAGTCTCTTGGTTATAAAAAGAATGAATTTGTCTAAGACATAAAGAGTTATAACGGCTTTATGAGAAGTTAGTTATGACGGCTTTATGAAAGGTTAAAGATGTCTTAGTTTCTAAAGCATAAAATTTGTATAATAAGCTTTATGGGAAGTTTGTTACAACGACTTAAGGAGGATAAAAGAAACGGTTTACTTACTTGATTTTAAAGGCTTTGTAATGATTTTCTAATGGTGTAGTAACTTGGTTTGATAAGCAAACATGTCTTGATACTACGGGTGTTAGTGTCTTAAGACTTTTTGTGGTAAGGAGGTTTGTTTCTGATTTGCTTATGTTGGTTATGATGGCCGGTTGTGTTTGTATTATATCACTTAAACCCCTGACCATGTTACGTTGTTCATATTATGCGGGTCTACATGACCTATGCGGACTGTAGGGGTGGTAGTCCAGGAATTACCGCAGGTTTGCTACCCCCGATGCGAGGAATACCTCATGCGGGTCTACGTGACCTATGCGGACTGTAGGGGTGGTAGTCCAGGAATTACCGCGGGTTAGCTTCCCTACGCGAGAATACCTCACGCGGTCTCACGTGACTATCGCGGTTTGTAGGGGTGGTAGTCCAGAATTACCGCGGGTTAGCTTCCGTCACGAGGAATACCTCATGCGGGTCCACGCGACTATCGCGATTTGTAGGGGTGGTAGTCCAGATTAGAATTTGCCTGATGATACTAAGAGGCGAATGACCTAGTTTGATCATCGGGGCCTATTCGAATCGCCACGTTACACCTATTTGCTCTCATATATTACATTGGCGTCTGCCGGCAGTGAGGAAGGAACTCCACGGGCACGCTTGATATTGTGGGCATGAGACCCGTGGTTATATTTGAGTAATGATTTTGAGGCGCGTCCACGACTTGGCATCGCTTATATTGTGAAATGGTCTTTTAAAAAGATGGGAGTTATTTTCATTACTCTTGTTGATAACCAGGCTTTGTGTACTGTATTTTGGTTATCATACCTGTCTCCTGTTTTATTATAGACTATTGTGATTTCATTCTGATACTTCAGTTTCACATACTTGGTACTGTTATCGACCTCGCCCGAGTGCGTTAAAGCGCAGGTGGAGGTACGTCGGTTGTTGATCCTCGCTCATAGGATCGCCGTTCTTTGTTTTTGGGAAGCTCCGTTTCTCCGAAGGCTTATCTTGTGGTATGATTCCCTGTCATTGTAGGTTCATGTACATTTCAGGGGTATGGCGGGGCCCTGTCCCGTCATAGTTGTTATAAACTCTTAGAGGTGTGTAGTCCTGTTGTAAGTTGGGTTTGTAAAAGATATAACTGTTCAGGCTTGATTTTATATACATGTTGAAAGGTATCGGTTAGCCTGTTTCTTATTTTACATTGTTCCATGTTTTTAAGTTTATTTTCGCTGGTTTCTCTGATGTATATCTACTAGGGTGGCCGGGTAAGACACTAGTCGCGGGCCCGAGGTCGGGTCGTGACATTAATCTTCTTTTAGAGCTCCATTGTCCTATTCAGAAAGCTACCTTGGTGTATTGTGATAATATTAGTGCCATCTATCTTTCTGGTAATCCAGTTCAGCACCATCGCACTAAACATATAGAGATGGACATTCACTTTGTTCGAGAAAAGGTAGCTCGAGGACAAGTACGCGTCTGCCATGTCCCCTCCAGGTATCAAATTGCAGACATCTTTACAAAGGGTCTTCCATCGGTCCTTTTTGAAGATTTTAGGGACAGTCTCAGCGGTCGAAAACCACTGCTATGACTGCGGGTGTGTGTTAAATATACATACAATATACACGATATACATGTATATTGAAGGATTCCGTCCAACCTATAATTGCCAACCCATCTCGGATTCTCTTGGACTGCACGGCCCCATTGGATTGCACGGGTGGGGTCCACAATTGTGTATAATTATGTAATGTAATATTATAGTATAATTAGTTTTGTACTATTACCATAATTGTATAGTTAGTCTCCAAATAGAATAGAGTTTTATATGTAGAATATGAAAAAGATTTTCCTATATATAATTTGTATATATATCCCTTTCATTAATGAGAATAATGAAGAGATTATTCCTTTCAAAAACCTAACCAGTCTTCCATCACCACCGAATAGTAATTAACAGCAAATTAATTCAACTTCTTGCAAGAAATGGCTCCCTATATTTGGTTTATGAGAGTACTCATGAGGTGAATTAGTCCATTTTATATATACACTAACAATGTAAAATGAAAAACAAGGTCAAATGTTGAATACTCCAGCCATTTAAGGAAGTTATATAAATCTCAGTGTCCTTCTAACCTATCTTAATAAGGACATAAAACAAATGGTTGACTATATCTCAGAATTCTAAGTATCTCAGTATCCCAAGTAATCTATTATTATCTTACTAAGGATGGCTTGAATCACTTTAAAAATATCAGGAATGTAGAAACTATCGAGATTTAAAAATTACATAAAAATAATGAATTCAATGTATAAAATATTTCATTTTCAATGTGGTCCAGTTAATAAATTATCCATTTCTTGAACTAAAATTTGCAACTTTAGAAACTTATAAACATATTACTAACAAATTTACTCCAATAACTAACCATTCATAAAAATACTTAAAAAGAATTTTAGTCAAAAAAATAAATAAAATATAAAATTACGAATAACAACATACTCCATTAAATTACAGAGCGAGGCAGTAGAAAAAATTACATGATTTTCCTTCGTATGGATTGGTCTTTAATTTTATTCTTTAAAATACGTTTCGCGAGTCATAAATTTTTTCAGTGTGATCATAACTTATAAAATATTATGATGCGAAAATATAAATTTATGTTTGAGGTAAATGTTATTTGTTATATGAGTGAACAAAAGTGCAAATGACCCGAGTCAGTAGCAACTCCGAATTTGACCCGAAAGCAGGCGGCCGGATTAGAAGAATGGATCGATTTGTGACCCTTCATTCTCAAAGTGTATGAGCAAGACGCCCCTCTTTCTCGCGCACACGAACAAAATCAATCCGAACAGTGCAGCCATCGCAGACGCTACGTTCTTCTGCACAACGTCCTCTCTGTGAATCATGAGTAATATTTTCTGTAAATCCTAATCTCATTATGGATTTCATTGATGCTAATGAAAAAATGAGCTATTTTTTTTAATTTTTTTTACAGGTTTAGGGAAGAATATCAGACTAGGATTTGACGGTATCAGCTTAACTTTCAGCATCGATTTCGAAATCATTATCACTTGTTTTCCTTTCATTCCTGTGTGAAATTAGAAGCTTTGTTATTTTTCAAATTCAGGATTTGGAAGAATCAATCGGTTTATTACGGGAACATCTGGCCAGAGGAACCACTCGAAGCTTCCCAGTGGAAATGATGCATCGAAGGTATCGATTTTTAGGATATTTTAGTATGGGCAGTTAAATTGCAAGAGTGATTTATTGTGTAGATGTTCTATTGATGAACTATAAAATTCTGTTTGTCTGATTTGAAGCTTTGGATCATCTCGAGCAATTGTGCTTATCAGATTTATTTAATATCTTCTGTCTCATTTTATATGACAAAGTTTGACCGGACACAGAGTTAAAAATTAATTTGGCTTTTATATTACATTAGTGATAGTGGAAGAGAATATGAAGTGATAGCTGAAAAGTTAATATGATCACTAAAACGTCTCATGAGAGTTTAGAAACTGAATAGTTAAATGAATTTGATTAATTGAAAGTTGTGATATTGAATATAAAATCAAATATATCCATTCTGTTGCATCGGAAAATGGAAAAAGTGCTATAAAAAATTGAAATGGAAAAATTACAAAAGTTGCTTCAGCATAAAGGAGGTCCGTAGGATTAATGGAATTGACCCAATTCTTCTATCCGACACAATATTGATATTTGAATTTAGACAAATGTACATAATTAATGCTACATACAGTACATCATCTCCTTTGTTGTGACGGAAATTGTATATGTTTCTCAATTGACAAGAACTATAAACTTCATGTCAAAGATAGGAGAGAAGTGTTTGTGTTGATCGTTCCCCTGTTGTGACAATGTGGTATATGTGTAGCTTATACCATCCATCATGCTATTCTAACCTTGTAATATGACGTGTTATTTCCAATTTAATAGGATACTGAACAATCTATTGAGTTTGTGCAGAGGAGCTTTTCTTCAATAGTTTCTTTTAACTATTCAGACCTGGTTCTGAAATAGAGTTGTTCACAAGTGTTCATATAAAACTTTGGACAGGAGTAAGTTACCTTCCAAGAAAGATTGTTCTAGAGGAGGCTTAGCTTTGTTTTCCTTCATTCTCTCTCTCTCTCTCTGTCTGTCTCTCTCTCCTTTAGCATATGAATTCACCAAATGATCATGCTACGCAAGGGCTTAATTCCAGCTCAAAATGAGCTGACTGCTTTACCAAAGCCAGACAGTCGTATAATACAATGCTACTTTTCATAAAACATAAAGTCAGTTGCTTGGGATCATTTTGTTCATTATTCTACGAACAATTCAGTTTCCATTTTGAAATCCATAAAGTGCAAAACTTATCAAATAAATTATCAGTGTATTTGAGGTGAGAATACTTCATCTCAGTATCAATATTCACTGAGTAGCCCTTACTTTTGTTTCACAAATGGTAATGCACATTTCATGGGTTTTTTACAAGGTTTATGTAGTCAGCCTTTTCCACTGTGACAGCTACTGCACTACTACACATTTTCAAGCTAGTGTTAGTAAATCTATGACTGATCGCCTTGCTCACTTCTTAAGCTTCAATATGAAGCATCTGATCTGAAGCTTCTTGACTACATTCAATACCCGACATGAAGCAGAAGAAACTTGATTTTTTAGTTATTTATTCATATCTCTCAATCATATACAACAAATACCACACCTTAGTCCCAAACAAGTTGGGGTCGACTACATGAATCCCCAATTCTTCATTTAAACTCATTTCATATCATCATAATACTAAATAAAGTACAAGTAAAAAATAATAATAAGAACAAGTATAAACCTATTCTCACCTGTACATATCACCTATATATACTTTTTTCTTCCATTGTGCCTCATCTTTAGCCAAGTTTGCATTGATACCAAAGATTTGTAGGTTTCTCTTTCCTAGTGATTTTAGATCTACCCGGACTCCTTTCAACACCTTCACTCACTATCGTTTTACACCTACATACCGGTGCATCTGTCAACATAGGACATGTCCAGACCATCTCAAGCGATTTTATCCTCAGTGCAAGCTACTTGCACTTTCTGGCGAATTGATTATTTTTAATCTGATCTAATTTTATATGGCCGTATATCCATCTTAGCATCCACATCCCTACAACACTATTTTGGGAATATGTTGGACTTTAGTAACCCAACATTCACTATAATATAACATCATATCTCTATCATATGCGGAGAAAAAATACACGATTCGAGAAAAAATTCTTACAAAAATCTACGCCTTTGAAAGTGAAGTTTGGAAATAGAACAATTCCTTTTGTCATGTATCCTCGACTAATGCAACCTCAAATGCTATGTTTCAATTCTAATATTTAGCTAAAGGTTATGCCTAGAGGTTATGCATTATAGGTCAATAGGTGGCATAGGGGACAACACACTACATCTAGGAATCAACTACAAAAACTTTGTTGTTTTATTTCTTTTAGGTAGGTCTATCACAAGATGTAAGTAGGCTAGCATTGGCTTTGTTTCCCGTCCCATATATTAATATGACTTGTCTTGCCTATTAGGCTTCTTTTATACCAATACAATAACAACAAAAACAATTGTGCCACAATTCTGAAAAAGTTGGGGAGGATGGCCATAGTTGCCTTGCCAACTACACTTATTTTATTTCAATAATGAAGAATTAAGATGCAGAGCAGGAGATACTTGGAGGTCTCATGGATGCCCCCTTTGCATCTATGGTGTTCCAATATATTTGCATTTTCGTGAGTAAGTTGTTTGTATGTTGGAGGAACGACAACAACATACCTAGTAAAATATCACATCGAGGGGTTTGAGAAGAGTAGAGTGTACGCAGACCTTATTCCTACTTTGGGAGGTAAGGGAGACTGTTTTCGAAAGAATCCCAGAAAGCATAAAAAGAGGTCAGATAAGGACAAAATTCAAAGCAGTATGAAAATGAAAATAACAAAAGTGAGCTATGATAAAACTGTTTGAAAAAGGGACAGTAGTTACCACAGATAAAATAGGATAATCGAAGTACAAAAAATAAATGATAGTAGCAGAAATCAAAGCACAAGAAACTATAGGGCAATATTGCGCTAAGATGAAAGGATAACGAGACTACTTACTAGCCTTCTACCCTAATCTGAGTCGTCCATAACCTCCTATTTAAGATCATGTCCTTGTAAGCTATAACTGCGCTTCTCAATACTTCTTCGACCTACCCTACCTCTTCTAAAACCGTCCATAGCCAACCTCACACCTCCGTACTGGGGCATCTCTGTCTCTCCTCTTCACGTGTCCGAACAATCTCAGTCCTCCACTGAGGCCACTCCCACTTTGTCCCGGATAGCCTCATTCCTAATCCTATCTCTCCTAGTGTGCCCACACATCCATCGCAACATTCTCATCTCCGCAACTTGAACGTGAGAGATCTTAACTGACCAACACTCCGCCCCATACAACATAGTCGGTCTAACCACCACTTTGTAGAACTTGCCCTTAAGTTTTGGTATTACCTTCTTATCACATAGCACTCCGAAAGCGAACCTCCATTTCAGCCACCCTGCACCAATACGATGTGTGACATCATCGTCAATTTCCCTGTTGCCTTGTATAATAGACCAAAGATACTTGAAACTACTTTTCTTTTGGATGGCCTGGGTACGAAGCCTCACTTTCACATCAGCCTCATATGGTGTGTCATTGAACTTGCAATCTAAGTACTCTGTCTCGGTCCTACTAAACTTGAACCCTTTAGACTCCAGAATTTGTCTCAAACCCTCCAGCTTAGCGTTAACTCCGCTGCGAGTCTCGTTGATCAGGACTATGTCATCCGCGAAAAGCATACACCATGACACCTCACCTTGAATTTGCCGCGTCAATACATCCATCACCAATGCAAATAAAAACGCACTATGTGGCGTGTAGACTATGTTGCTTGAACTCTCTGAAATGTTGTCGTACCCGTGTTGGATCCTTAAAGATGTACTACTTTTGGAGGATCCGGCACGCACCCGTCGACATTTGCGAAGAGTCCGAACAACAAAGTATAGAATTGCTGTCGTATAGGTGAATTTGCTTTTGACTGTGCCAATATATATGTTATGTCTTAGATGACAACAATAGTATCTTTGAGGTGAGCAATTGCTTATCTACAAGGATATCAACTCCATGCTTTATTTGAAGTTGGTTGTGCTTACTGTGGCAAATGGAGGAAAATGAAGGCTTATTTATGATATTACACCACCAAAGAGATGAAACTCTTGCTTCTAGCTAATGAGATGGATAACTTTTTTTAAAGTTGCTAGCCTTGTGTTCGTGATTTTCCTTTCCTAGAAGAATTTTTTGCTTATGTTGCAAGTGGAAGCTATACTGGTGCTCTGGTAAATCATTAACATTTGCATTGGATGCCTTTAGCACATGGAGTGATTTTCAGCTGATCAAACAATTTCTATTATTTATTTTGAAGCATGGCCTAGATGGACTTGGATCTGCTGGCTCGAAGTCTTTCGGAGCACTTGCAGTCATTGGCGCTGGAGTCTCTGGGCTCCTTAGTTTTGCAACAATTGCTTATTCTGATGAGGCAGAGCATGGACTAGAGTGTCCCAGCTATCCCTGGCCTCACGAAGGCATTCTCAGTTCTTATGACCATGCTTCGTAAGTACTTATGTGCTGCTAGGTGATTGTTAATCTTTCTTAGTTTATATTCTCTCTTTATTGGTAAAGATCTGGTTTATTAAGTCTTTCTCTTAGTTATTATATATCATATGGAAATATTTGTCCACAGACAAAAGTAATTCAGCCTGTGTTCTTACAGTATTTTTCCCGTGTATCGTGATGGGTATATGTGTAGTTGGTGTTCATACTGCGTAGCCTTATTTTCAAGTCTCTTACCGTGTAGAGAAGGGATATCAATTTTTTGTTTTTCCGAAGCTATTTCTTACACTAAGTTTCAGATAAGATGCAAAAGCCAATTAGCTTGTGTGCCTCTACTTTTGATACAGGATCCGTCGAGGTCACCAGGTTTACCAGCAAGTTTGCGCGTCTTGCCACTCAATGTCTCTAGTTTCCTATCGTGATCTTGTTGGTGTGGCATACACCGAGGAAGAGACCAAGGCCATGGCAGCAGAAATTGAGGTGGTTGATGGGCCTAATGATGAAGGTGAGATGTTTACCCGCCCTGGGAAGCTGAGTGATCGTTTCCCTCAGCCTTATGCAAATGAAGCAGCTGCAAGGTTTGCCAATGGAGGAGCCTATCCTCCTGATCTAAGTCTAATTACTAAGGTACCGTTTGTCTTCTGAAGTTTAACAAACATTTGATCTGCATTGCCTGATTTACTTCCACTTTTCAGGCTCGTCATAATGGTCAAAACTATGTTTTTGCTCTTCTAACTGGATACCGCGGCCCTCCTGCTGGTGTCTCGGTAAGTCCTCTGTCTCTAGCTACTTTTGCTTTGTGACTGTTTTTCTTTTGTTTAGAATAGATTAAAAAAAAGATAGAAGATGTTGCTAAGAGAAATATTGGTACTGTCACATTCCAATTTAGCTGGTTGACCCTGCTTTGTGACTGTCTTTTGATACCAATTTGTCAACAATTCTTCATTTCAGTAAAACTCATTTTGGTGCTCAAATCCCATTATAGATTCGAGAAGGACTTCACTATAATCCTTACTTCCCTGGTGGAGCTATAGCAATGCCTAAAATGCTTAATGATGGTGCCGTTGAGTATGAGGATGGCACCCCTGCAACGGAAGCACAGGTGATATATCTTTCCTTTTTCTCCCTTACATCTGCTTTATGTTTTGAACCATTTCTGCGGAAGTTATAATGCTTACACTGGACAGATGGGAAAAGATGTTGTCTCATTCTTGTCATGGGCTGCTGAGCCAGAAATGGAAGAGAGAAAGCTGGTAAGTTGCAATAACTTCCCCTTCCTCCGTTTCCTGCATTTACATCAATCCCTGTTTTGTTTATTAGTTTGTGGCACCATCTTTTTTTTATTAAAGTTCTTCAAAAAGTGTCTATACATCCATGTATGCTTGCTGAAGCTTGAAGGAATTGAACTTGCTGAGATTATCCCACGTTTACCAAGTTTAGTGTTCTACCATCACATTCTGAGTAGCTGATTCGTGTGCATGTTCACCCCTGTTGGGTCCTTATGTCAGCCGATCACCCCATGCTACGTGCCATAAAATGTATTTCCAACTCTGACATTTTTTTTATTCTTACAGATGGGTTTCAAATGGATATTTGTTTTATCGCTCGCTCTTCTCCAAGCAGCGTACTACCGCCGTTTGAGATGGTCTGTTCTCAAATCTCGCAAGTTGGTCCTTGATGTTGTCAACTGATCTCAAGGATATCTAGATGTACACTCTAAGCATGCAAGGGCTTAGAGAATAATCCTACTATCATTTTGTCCAATGATTTGAGTTTGCATCATTATACAGGGTAGTCTAGACAATAGAGTGCAACAGGAACTGTCTCTCTGCAGGTATTCTTTTCGAGTAAATAAATAACTAAACTATTTATGGTACTCTGTATCTTTCATATGAGAACTTTATGTTGGAACCTTACGTGGGAATGTCAATTGTGCATTTCTTGTGTTTTCCTTTTTGTTCTAAGCCACCAGAGGACTGACACTTGAAATAAGTTTAGTAGTGTCGAGTTAGAAGTTGGTTAAGTGTTAGTTGGAGGTTGTTAGAGTAGTTGGAGGTTGTTAGAATATTGTTAGTATATTGTTAGAAGCAGTTCATTTTCTGATTTATGTATTGTATAAATAAGCACATTGCGCATTTGATTGAGTATGAAAATATAGAGAAAAGCTTCCACAATTTCCTTTCCCTTTTCTCTTCACTTCTTCTCTCTCGAACCATTTCTCGAACCATTTCTGCTTCGATCACACATAAACCATCTGGACTGCACAGTGAGTCTTCAATCCACATGAATTAACAAGTAGCAGGTTTCAGTCTGAGGTTTAAGTCTGACGAGAATAATATTCTACGACGAGGGATTACTTTACGAGATAGTAGTTTACTTGATATCTAGTGAGTCTTCAATCCACATGAATTAACAAGTAGCAGATAGTTGTTTACTTAATGCCCCAAGGGGGCAGCCTAACAATCGAATAGCTGGAATGAGAATCCGAAACTTAAATGACCTAAAAAAAGAGAGAAGCAACCAAAGTAACTCAAAAAGAAAAGGTTACCAAAGTATCTTTTGCGTAATATTGGTAGTTATTTTTTTGGTTAACTTTTTTATTTTTCAACACTTGTATTATTTTAAAGATTTGAAATTCATGTTTTTTTTCTTCATATTTTGATCAAAGATTAGTCACGTGTCAAGACTCCGGAACATCAATATTATATAAAACCTGATATTTTTTTCTGCAAACAATAATGTAGGTTCAATACATTAAGAATATTTAAACGTTCGGATCATCGTTTTAGGGGTTGTAAAGTGTCCGAACTTTTATTTGAAAACTTATTATCATTAGGTTTAAGTGTTTTATTTTTTAGGGTTTTGATTTAATATCTACTATACACATTGTTACTGATGAACAACCTACAAATATCACGACTAAGAGTTTAGTGTCAGGACAACGCTCTTATCTGTTATCCAAGTTAGGTGTGAAAAACTTATTTTTAGCACGTAGCTTGCGGCGGGGGGTTGAGTTAGAAGTTTGTTAAGTGTTAGTTGGAGGTTGTTAGAGTAGTTAGAGTTTGTTAGAATATTGTTAGAAGTAGTTCATTGTATGATTTATGTATTGTATAAATAAGTACATTGTGCATTTGATTGAGTATGAAAATATAGAGAAAAACTTCCACAATTTTCTTTCCCTTTCTTCACTTCTCCTCTCTCGAACCATTTCTGCTTCGATCACATCGAAACCATTTGGATTGCACATGCAATCCAGTGAGTCTTCAATCCACATGAATTAACATGGTATCAGAGCTCAGGGCATATGGATCGAGGGAATTTCTGGCAAGAAATCGAGGGATCCATACAGATTCAGTCAGAGCCAGTTTCTTCTACAAATAAGTAAGTCGATAGTTGTTTTCTTCTAAATAAGTGAGTCGAAGTAGCTTAATCCATCTTTACTACAAGATTATAACAACAAATTTGTGAGAATCATGGAAGATACAGTACCAATCGCATCTCGATTGTTGATGAGAGTTCAAATTCTAGTCTAAACATAGTCGACCACAATCACCCACTGATTTTGAGTGTCTCAGACACACCTAGTGCTGTGCAAGTTGAAATACAGTTGATAGGGATGAAAAACTATACTCTATGGAGTAGAGCCATCCGATTAAGCCTGTTGACGAAAAATAAAATAGGTTTTATTGATAGAACAATTAAACGAGAGACTTATGGGATCAATCAAGTAAAACAGTGGGATCGATGCAATGTAATGGTGATTTCATGGATTATGCTGAATGTAAGTAAGAATTTGCTCAAATGACATATTATATAGAGCAACTACATCTGTAGTGTGGAAGGACTTGAAAGAGAGATTTGATAAAATTAACTTGTCTAGAGTGTATCAATTAAAAAAAGAACTTGTGATGCTGCATCAGGGAGTATCACCAATATCCAGTTACTACTCTAAAATGAAGGATCTATGGGATGAGATTGATTCGATTATTCCTCCACCAACATGACTGTGCCAGTCCAAGGGAGTACATAGAACATCTAGCAAATCAAAGATTGCTAGAGTTTCTGATGGGACTGAATGATGGATATAATCAGGCTAGAAGTCATATTCTTCTAATGTCACCTACTCCTAGTGTGAATCAAGCATATGTAATGATTGCATAAGATGAAGTCAGAAGTTAATTACTGGAAGATACACAGGAACACAATTTGCTGAACCTGTAGCTATGTTTGGAAGGTCTACTACTCAGAACAGGCAGAAGAAATCATATGTCCAAAACACATTTTTGTGATCACTGTCAGATGAAGGGACATACTAGAGAAACATGCTACAAATTGATGTATTGTGATTATTGCAAGAATAAGGGACATGTAAGAGATAACTGCTATAAAATTATAGACTATCCTTCTGACTTTAAAGGAAAGAAGAAAGTCAATATAGTTGTGGCAAGATGTCAATATGGAGAGGGTGATGGTCCACAGACGCATCAGGTTGGTCAGCTATATCAGAGATATATGGGAGGATTGAAGCATATGTCCCAAAAGCAATGTGATCAGCTCAATCTCATGCTAAGGTCATGCCCTTCAGATAAATTTGAAAATGTGCTTGCAGTACTTACTCAACATCAACATGATACTGGTGTATTGTTGTGATATTTCTATGTGCTTACTCAAGTGAACGTATCGCTTAAGTAATAAATATTTGTAAGATCGAGTTATCGTCCTCAAGGATTAGCTTGTCAATTACCTATTGTCTAATTTTTAGTTTCTATTTGGTTATCAATAGTTTGATGAGTTTACTAATCTAAGAATGCAGTAATATATGGACAATAATCACTAATTAGAATCACGTATGGGAAAGATTAGAGATTCTCACCTTCATCACCTATCCACCCTATTATTCTATTAATACATATTCATCATCTTCTTTTTCTTCTTCTTCTTATTGAGATAGCAAATTAAGTAATATGTTCTATATTCTGGTTAGAACATATAGAAACTCAACCTTATGCAGAAATCTTCTATATTTCTATGATAGATTTTACCACACAGGAGGATTAAGAACAATAACCTCAACCACTACACAAGTATCGGGGTACTTTCGTCCACGATTTTAATCTATGTCTAAGCAACTATAACATATTCAAATATCTCTTTTCAGATCTCGATTTGAAATCATATAAGTTATGAGAATTAGTGATCAGTTAATTATCAAACAATCATCACAAGTTGAATATATCTCAATAACATAGATGAAGAAATCAAACTATACCATTGATATCATAATGAGGGGTTCAAGCGAATCCGGCTTAAAACCCTAACAAAGTAATTAGTTCATAATAAAAGAATTACAAACTAAAAAATCCATACATACACTAATACTGAATAACAAAGAAGAACTGGAATTGCAAGAATTCTTAAGCTCCAATCTGCTCTCAATAGGTGATTTATGGTCCCTGAATAATGAGCCAATACCTTCTATTTATAATTGTCCCAAAACCCTTTATGAGTCTAGGGTTTATTACTGAAATTCGGCCCATTTTTCTCAAATTTCCGCGTCGACGCCGCGACTCTAATTCGTCAAAAATCAGTTTTGCTTTCTGGAGGTCAAGCGCAGCGGCTCAGCTTCCGGGCGCCGCGACGCCTTCAACGGTGATTAATTTTTCTTCAGCCTCTGGAAATTATGCGCCTCAGCTCCACCTTCTTCAGCCGCGGCTCTTCAGCGTCGCGACCCTTGCTTCCTTGCGCCACAACGCTTTATCGTTTTTCGTCCGAATGTTTTCAGATTTTTTCTATACTTCGCAGGACTTTTTTGGTTGACTGCTTGGGCTTTGATGGTGCGTTTTTATCCTCAAATTTCAACTCCTTTTCATGTGTTTTCGCTTCTTGCCCATTTTAGGATCGATGTGACTCAAAATAAAGAAAAACAACCCTACCACTATATAAAACACAAAGAAAACAAGAAAAATACTAACTAAAAAGTACTCAAAAGTGTATATAAAATAGATTCAACAAACACCCCCAAACTTAACATTTACTCGCCCTCGAGTAAAGCCCCAAACAAAAAAAGACTCTAAGAAGTGAATCAAGTAGTTATATCAATATTGCCTCGAAAATCATGAATAAAGATTGAGATAATATTTTAGAACATACATATCATGAATTTTTAGCAATCTAGAATTTTAAGTCAGATATTTCGCAAATTCAATGATAATCCTGGATAGATCATGCAAATCATAATTACTGGAAATACAAGTACCAAACCTATTCATGTCAATTTATTTCATCTTTCCCAAACTCTATAGACCTGTCTACTTGTTATTCTCCACTAATCATAGACATACATATTAGGAATCTTCAGGACTTTCAGGGGTTGTAATGTAGTCTTAGACAGGGGTAGGTAAAAGTAGGCATTTTAGGCTCAAATACTACCATAAGCAATTTTTATTCAATCCATTTTGTTTCTTTTAACACCCTTTTTAGTCTCATACCTATTTTCTCCCCTCTTCTTTTCTTTTCTTTTTGAGAGAATAATACATACAATTCAAGAACAGGCACCTCCAAACTTAAGCTTTTGCATATATTTTTTTTTCCATTGGGGCATCAAATTTTCACTATCTTTTTATTACTTTTCCCAACACTTTTCATCCCAAGAATTTTTTCAATTATCACTTGCGGCACAACAAGGGAATCACATGTGTCAAACAAAGATATTATTTTAGACTCAAAGGAGCTGACTAAGGATACAATTTATGTCAGGGTAGATAATGAACGATAAGAAGGGCTATAAACATGCATATCCTAGTTATTTCGCCTCAAATAACAAGCAAACAGGCTTTCTAGTTATTTTTTCAACCTACTTTTCATAATTGACAATGCAATAAGCTAGACACAAATATCCCAATAATTACATATTCAAAAGAATTTTTGGTATATCCTTAAACACACAAAATTTTGCTTATAATTTCATTACATTATCCCAATCAATTCACTCAATCTCATCAGCAAATACAACATACTTGATTAAAAAAAACTGACTCAAAAACACATAAAACACGAATAAATCAAAAAGACTCGAAACAAATAAAGTAAGATCTCCCCCCAAATTTAATCACTCCATTGTCCACAATGTGTGAAAACTAAAAATAAAAGGAAAAACTTACAAACACAAATACAACGATAAAAAAAGAGTGGTCTAGGCGGTGAAGAATCCTCAGGCGGCTGATAGAGCGGAGGACACCTCAGATTAGACGTTGGTAGCGATCACAAGCCTTTACGATTTGAGGAGAGGGAAAAGAGTTAGATACCCCTTTTAAATTATGAAAATACACAGTGATGCCGCGAATCTGAGATGGTGGCGCCGCGACTCTGCTTCTAGGCGTTGCGACGCTGACCTTGGTCTTCTGAGTTCAGCTTTTGTTCAGAGTTTTCAGTCCATGTTTGTCTCGAATCATCTTTTCATTGACACATGTTCTCTCTTACACACACCAAAAATAACACATGTCGTGTAATAGAAAAGCAATTTGCTCATTACTTCTTGTTCTTCAAAATTATAACTAGAAATTTAACTACCATTTAACTAGACTGAAAGAAGAAAATTAAAAAAAGTAAAATTTGTGGGTTGCAGCACTGTCGTTAACGTTATTTAGCGGGACACATATAATCTTCACTAGTACCCCGTGGATACTTCACCAACGGACTGCAATCCGAACATTTATTGTTGTAGGTCTCACTTCACCTACACCAATTCTATAATACACAAAAAAGGGCAGTACTTTGATGCTTGCCCCTAAATCGCCAAATAGTTGCTTGCATTCAAAATTCCATGTAGTGCAGGGAATAATGAAGCTTCATGGATCTCTAGACTTCTGGGGGTTCCCTTGAGGGTATGGACTTTATGTTTGGGGATCAGCAATGACATCTGGTGGTGTCTCTTCTGCAATGGGTTGATCCTCAGTAACCTCTTCTTTCTCTTCACCAACTATCTCTCCCAATTTCTCATTGTTCTCATCAGCTTGTTGTGGTTCAGGTTCCTCAATCTGCTTACCACTTTCCACAACTGTGTCGCTAGCCAGATTTTCTTGAGGTGTATTGATTACCATATCTATCAGCTTCCCTATTTGTGTTTCTAAATTTTTGATGGACAACCTTGTCTCAGCCATAAACTGAGTTTGGGACTTGGTGAAAATGAGTATGGCTGCCTGCAACTCATTTAGATCTGCCTGTCGCTGTTGATGATTCTGCACCTTGATAGTAGTCCATGCATCCCTTTTTTCCTCACTAACTTTACCTACAAAATTAGAAAAACAACAAAAACTGATAAAAAGATGCTCGCAGAACAAGTTAGAAACTTGTTCTTGGAGCAACCAAATTAGAAATAAAACCAAATAAACAGATATTCACAATAAATTAATCCCCGACAAGGGCGCCAAAAACTTGTTGCGATATTTCTATGTGCTTACGCAAGTGAACGTATCGCTTAAGTAATAAATATTTGTAAGATCGAGTTATCGTCCTCAGGGATTAACTTGTCAATTACATATAGTCTGATTTTTAGTTTCTATTTTGTTATCAATAGTTTGATGAGTTTACCAATCTAAGAATGTAGTAAATATATGGACAATAATCACTAATGAGAATCACGTGGGAAAGATTAGGGATTCTCACCTTCATCAACTATCCACCCTATTATTCCATTAATGCCTAGTCATCTTCTTCTTCCTATTGAAATAGCAGGTTAACTAATATGTTCTATATTTTGGTTAGGACATATAGAAACTCAACCTTATGCAGAAATCTTCTATATTTCTATGATAGATTTTACCACACAGGAGGATTAAGAACAATAACCTTAACCACTACACAAGTTTCAGGGTACTTTCGTCCACGATTCTATGTCTAAACAACTATAGCATATTCAGATATCCATTTTCAGGTCACGATCTGAAATCATATAAGTTATGAGAATTAGTGATCAGTTAATTATCAAACAATTATCATAAGTTGAACAAGGGAAAGCCAGAGAAGGGGGCCTGCTAGAAACCCTCGCCTTCGGCTCCACTCAACAGCTCCCGTTCTTTTATGGGGTCCTATTGGGATAGGTAGACCCAAGCCTTTTCCCTCCCCCATCCCTCCCTAAGACCCTCTTTCTCTTTCCCTCTCGAAAAAAAGATAAGAAAGGATTCATTTTTTTCTTTCATGTGAACGGACCTATCTTGTATCAAAAGGTTTTTCGTGCTATAATAGATCTCAATAACATAGAACTGATAGAAGAAGAAATTGAACTATAGCATTAATATCATAATGAGGGGTTCAAGTGAATTCGGCTTAAAATCCTAACAAAGTAATTAGTTCATAATAAAAGAATTACAAACTAAAAATCCCATACATACGCTAATACTGAAGAACAAAGAAGAACTGGAATTGCAAGAATTCTTAAGCTCCAAATCTGCTCTCAATAGGTGATTTTTGGTCCCTGAATAATGAGCCAAGACCTTCTACTTATAATTGTCCCAAAACCTTTTCTGAGTCTAGGGTTTCTACGACGCCTTCAACGGTGATTAAATTTTCTTCAGTCTCTGAAAATTATGCGCCTCGGCTCCACCTTCTTCAACCGCGACTCTTCAGCGCCGCGACCCTTGCTGCCTTGCGCCACGACACTTCATCGTTTTTCGTCCGAATTTTTTCAGATTTCTTCTATACTTTTCGGGACTTCTTTGGTTGACTGCTTGGGCTTTGATGATGCGTTTTTATCCTCAAATTTCAACCCCTTTTCATGTGTTTTCGCCTCTTGTCCATTTTTGGATCGATGTGACTCAAAATAAAGAAAAACAACCCTACCACTATACAAAACACAAAGAAAATAGGAAAAATACTAACTAAAAAGGACTCAAAAGTGTATATAAAGTAGATTCGACATGTATCTTTCACCAATGCTGCAACATTTCACACCAATGCCAAGAGTACACATGGCATGTAATCCTAAGTTTAGTAAGAAAGATAGTGTCAGTTGGATAGTAAATTCAGGGGCAACAGATCATATGGGGAATGATAAAAATATGATTGAAAGAAATGATTTTAAAGATACTGCAGGTCAGGTACATTTGCCTACTGGCGATACAACCACTATCACACAATCAGAAAGTTGCAGATTAGGAGGATGTGATCTTGTTAAACATGTGTTGTGTGTGCCAAGTTTTCAGTTTAATCTTCTTTCAGTTTCAAAATTAATCAATGAGTTAAACTTAGTGCTAGTTTCTTTTCTGATTTCTTTGTTCTACAGGATCTCCTCACTGAGAAGGTAAAAAAGATTGGTAAGATGGTACATGTGCTTTACATGCTAGATTCAAGGAGGAACTATTTAGAGCAAGCAAAGGCACAAGTGCATTTAGCAACTGCATCTACAAAGGCAGAATTGTAGGCAGAACTATGACATAAGAGGATGGGACATGTTCCAATGAGTATCTCAGGAAGATAGATGATTTTGGAGATAAACCCCATCTTCACAATTAGACATTGTGATGTTTGTGCAGTAGTAGACAAACTAGGAAATCATTTCCTGTTGGTAATAATAGAACAATCTCTGCTTTTTAGCTGTTCCATTTAGATGTTTGGGGACCTTATAAGGTACCCATACATAATGACATGAGGTATTTTCTCACAATTGTGTATGACTACACTAGGTGGACTTGAGTGTTTCTATTGCATGTTAAATCTGATATGGCCACTGTACTTAAGAACTTGCTTGCAGAAATCAGAACACAATTTGATATGAATGTTAAGTGTGTTAGGACAGACAATGGTGCCGAATTTTTAAATAATTCTTGTTCTGATCTGTTTAGTCAATATGGAATCATACACCAGAGATCATGTCCATATACTCCACAGCAGAATGAGGTAGTGGAAAGGAGGCACAAACCTATTTTAGAAATTGCTAGGGCCATCAAATTCCAAGGACACTTACCAGCAAGGTTTTGGGGAGACTGTGTGGAAGCAACAATCTATGTAATTAATGGAATACCATCTATTGTCAGGGAATGTGTCACCTTATGAGAAATTATTTAAGAAAATGCCTTCTCTGTCGCATATGAGGGTCATATGGTGCTTGTGTTATGCTACTAATCTGGTCAAAAGGGACAAATTTGTTGTTAGGGCCATTAAGGGAGTATTAACTGGGTATGTAGCCAGACAAAAGGGGTATAAGTTGCTTAACCTGACCACTGGTACTATGTTTGTAAGTAGAGATGTTACATTTTATGAGGATATTTTTCCTTTTGAACAGGGCAAGGAAAATCTTACTGAGTCTCATTTTGGAGATTCCTGTAATGATCATTCCCATATCTCTGAAACATATGGCTATTCTCATAGGCATAAGACAATGAGTATGATGTTCATGAAGAAGTGGTTGATCCTGGAAATGCAAGGGAGCACAATGATGATGTCCAGGAGGTGGTTTCTGCTAATGATGTTGTTCCTGAAGAAGTGGTTGATTATGGAAATGTAAGGGAGCACATTGATGATGTCCAGGAGTTTGAATCTGAGATACAGAATGTGGCTGACACTCGGGCACTAGTGGAAACCAGAAGATCAAGCAGAATCAGAAGACCTCCCACATGGATGGAAGATTTTATTCATCCCATAACAGAAGAAAGGAGTGTCAGATATCCATTGTCAGACACCATTAGTTACTATGAATTATCTGCAACCTATCAGAATATTATAGTTAACATGTCAGAAGAGTATGAGCCACAATCATACAATGAAGCAGCAAAAGACAAGAGGTGGATGAAAGATATGAAAGCAGAAATTCAGGCCCTAGAAGATAACAAGACCTAGGAGGTGGTTGATTTGTCAAGTGATAAAAGAGCCATAGGCTGTAAATGGTTGTACAAGATTAAGTATAAAGCCACAGGTGAGGTGGAAAGGTTCAAACCAAGACTAGTGGCCAAAGGATTCAATCAGAAGGAAGGGGTTGATTATCAAGATACATTTTATCCTGTAGTAAAGATGGTGACAACGAGGTCAGTCATTTCAGTAATTGCTGCTAAAGGGTGGATTATACATCAAATAGATGTATTCAATGCATTTCTGCAAGGGATCTTAAGGAAGAGGTATACATGAGTTTACTACAGGGGTTTTCACATAAAGAAGGAAAAGTGTGTAGGTTACTGAAGTCATTGTATGGGTTAAAACAAATTTCAAGGCAATGAAATATCAAGTTAACTACTGCTTTGATGACTTCTTGATTCACACAAAGTCATTTTGATCATTCTCCGCTCACAAAGAAGGATACGGATAAAACAATGATTGTGTTAATATATGTGGATGATTTGCTTATAACTGAAAATGATGAGAATTTGATTAGAGAGATTAAAGAAACTTTGCAGAAACACTTTAAGATTAAAGATTTAGGGGAGCTAAAGTATTTATTGGGGTTTGAGTTTGCTAGAAACAAGAGTGGGATAGTGATGCACCAAATGAAATATTTACTTGAGCTGATTGCAGATATGGGATTGACAGGTGACAAACCTGCCAGTTCACCAATGGAGTTACATGTGAAGTTAATTACTGCTGAGTATAATCAGCACCTAAAAGAGACAGGAGAGGCTAATGGAGGCATTAGAAGTGGGATGGAAGATCCTGTCTTGACTGACCCTTCTAGTTACCAGAGGCTCATTGAGAGACTGTTGTATTTGACCAATACCAGACCAGATATAACATTTGATGTTCAGTATCTAAGTCAATTTATGCAGAAACCAAAGAGATCACATATGTCAGCAACATAGAGAGTGGTTAGATATGTGAAGCAAGCATCATGTATGGGTATTTTCATGTCTGCAGAAGAATCTGATGTGCTATCTGCCTACTGTGATTCTGACTAGGCTTCATGTCCCAACACTACAAGATTAGTGACATGGTATTTAGTGTTTTTTGGTTCTCTTATTTCTTGGAAGTCCAAAAGCGACACGCTTTCTAGAAGTTCAACGAAGTCTACAAGAGCTTGGCATCGGTATAGCGAGTGGTCCGCTTTGCAGTGCTTTCTTGAACTTAACATATGTTTGAAGCTGCCTATTCCAGTACATTGTGACAACAAACCAACCATCCAAATTGCTGCGAATCCAGTTTTTCATGAGTATAGAAAATACATAGAGATTGACTGCCATTTTATCCGAGAAAAGGTGTAACAAGGCTTAATATCTACTCTATACATTGTTACTGATGAACAACCTGCATATATCATGACTAAGAGTTTAGTGCCAGGACAACACTCTTATCTGTTATCCAATGTAGGTGTGAAAAACTTATTTTAGCACCTAGTTTGCGGCGGGGGGTGGGGGGTGTTGAGTTAGAAGTTGGTTAAGTGTTAGTTGGAGGTTGTTAAAGTAGTTGGAGGTTGTTAGTTTGTTAGAATATTGTTAGAAGCTGTTTATTTTCTGATTTATATATTGTATAAATAAGCACGTTGTGCATTTGATTGAGTATGAAAATATAGAGAAAAAGCTTCCACAATTTCCTTTCCATTTCTCTCTTTACTCCTCCTCTCTCAAATCATTTCCACTTCGATCACATCGAAACCATATGGATTGCACATGCAATCCAGTGAGTCTTCAATCCACATGAATTAACAAGATATTAGTTTACTTGATGCCCCAAGGGGGCAGCCTAACACTCGAAGAGCTGGAATGAGAGTCCGAAACTTAAATGACAAAAAAAAAAGAAGAGAAGCAACCAAAGTAACTCAGAAAAAGAAAAGGTTACCAAAGTATCTTTTGCATAATAATTTGTTGCGTAATAGGGGTAGTTATTTTTTTGGTTAACTTTTTTATTTTTCAACATTATTATTTTAAAGATTTGAAATTCATGTTTTTTTTTTCATATTTTGATCAAAGATTAGTTATGTGTCAAGACTCCGGAACATCAATATTTTATATAGAACATGATATTTGTTTTTGCAAACAATAATGTAGGCTCAATACATCAAGAATATTTAAACGTTCTGATCGTCGTTTTAGGGGTTGCAAAGTGTCCGAACTTTTATTTGGAAACTTGTTATCATTAGGTTTAAGTGTTTTATTTTTAGGGTTTTGATTTAAGCATGTTATCTTTTAGTCAAGGTATAGCTTTATTTCGAATATGTCGAGAATTGTTTTCCTAATTAATTTAGGATGTCACACGAGTTAGTAATAAACGATAATAAAGACTAATATAGCTAATTATCATTAAGAAAATGATACGCATAAAATATAATATTAACTTAAACTGTAGCTCGGACCTATGATTATCCTGTAGACTAAGTACTGATCTATCGATGGGCCCCAGGTGAACGTTGGGATCCATGGAGATGTCATATATGTACAAAAGATGTTTAAATTATTCATTATCCTGTACTATCAATTATCTAATCCTTTATCGATAATTATATTAATTAAATTATTCTAATAAAAAATTATATTAACTAACTAATCCTTTATCAAAAAATTATATTAACTATCTAATTTTCAGAAAATTATAATAATGGTGTTTAATAATAAACTAATGTTTAGTTTATCATTCGTTGTTCATTTTATGATAAGTTTGAAGTTTATCATTTATTCTAAATTTGTGAATTAGAATAATTATGTTGTATTATATTTTTATGAATAATTAAAAATTACTTAACTAATAATATATATAAAATAACTAAACTATTTAACGGGAAGACTAACTAATCTTTTATCGGGAAATTATATTAACTAACTAATATTTTATCAAAAAAATTATATTAATGATGTTCAATCCTAAACTAAAATATTACTAATTAATAATTGCTAATTAATTATAATTCTAGCTACAATTAACAAAAGATTATTTCATCTAACTAATCCTTTATCGAAAAATTATATTAATGATGTTTAATCCTAATTAACACACGAAACAATTAACTCACAACTAATAATTAACACAATTATTATTCTAACTACTATTAACTCACAATTAACAATGATAAATTAATTAGAAAATAAATCTCGACATATTCAAAATAAAGATATGCATTGACTAAAAAATAGCACGCTTAATCCATTATCCTACAAAATAAAATACTTAAACCTAATGATAACAAGTTTTCAAATAAAACTTACTTCGTGCACTTTACAACCCCTAAAACGACGATCCAAACATTTAGGTATGCTTGATGTATTGAACCTACATTATTGTTCACATAAAAAAATATCAGGTTCTTTCTATATAAAATATTGACGTTTGGAGTCTTGACACATGACTAGTCTTTGATCAAAATATGAAAAGAAATGTGAATTTTAAACCTTTGAAATAATACCAAGTGTTGAAAAATAAAAAAGTTAACAAAAAAAAATACTACCCCTATTACGCGATAAATTATTGCACAAAAAGGTATTCTGATAACTTTTTTTCTGAGATACTTTGATTGCTTCTCTCATTTTTGGGTCATTTAAATTCCTGACTCCTGGAATGACAACCTTGAAGCCAAGGTTCGAATTCGTAAGCGCCACTAGGTAATGTGTAAAATGTTCTAGTCTCTTAATCATAATTTTAAAGAATCTAAATGAAATACTATCTTGTAAATTTTGAAAATAAGCAAATCGTAACACGACTAATTTCCAAAAAAGAATATTGTGATGCTAAATTCAATTCACAATTGTTTTCTAGAATTCAAATAAAAGAGCAAATCTGATGTATAACAGAACTTGTGTACGACAATAACGTGAATGACATGGTTTTTCGTTTCTCCTGCCCTCACACCTCCCCTCAAAACGATAAAGCTGAAAGAATTATCCACATCATTAATAATATGATTCACACTTTATTGATTCATGTCTTCCTCCCTCCGTCCTTCTGGATATATGATGCTAAAATGTCAGAATACATTATAAATATTCTCCCCACTAGCACCCTTCACAATATGACCCCTACCGAAATCCTCTATCATAGAGTCCCCTCTTATGATCATCTACGAATATTCAGTTGTCTATGCTATCCTAACCTTGCCTCTACCGCCCCTCACAAACTAGCTCCCCGGTCCACTCCATGTGTCTACCTAGGCTTCCCGCCAAATCATAGGGGCTATCTATGCTATGACTTGTCCACTCGTCAAATCCACATCTCTCGTCACGTCACATTTGATGAGACCACATTCTCGTTTTCGAATCTTCAAAAATTCCAAAAACCGGATTACTCCTTTCTTGACGAGTCTGCCATCTCTCTCATCATTCTTAATCAACTACAGTAATCACCGTCATCAGCGTCACGACCCATCATGGAGGCGCCGCGACGCCAGTATTCCAGTGACCAAGATGTTTCTGTTCCGTCGTCAGCGCCGCGACCCAGTGATGAGGCACCGCGGCGCCAAAACTTCAAAGAAGACTGTCCCTCCACACCATCTTGTCGCGGCGGTGATGGCGCCGTCGTCAAAACTTCGGAAGGCTCATCGGTAGCCGCGACCCTTGATCTCGGCGCCGCGACGCCTACGATAGCTTCACCTCCACCCTCTCCATATCCGACCACCACTCAGCTGCCTCAGCCACCCACTGTCCCTACTCACCAAATGGAGACTCGTGCCAAACACGAAATCTTCAAATCCAAAGTTCAATTTAACTTGTCTGCTCAAACCATCTCTCCAATTACCAAGAACCCCAAATTGGCCAAACAAGACCCTAATTGGAATGCAAATATGTCTGAGGAATTCCATGCTTTGACTAAACAGCACACGTGAGATCTAGTACCTAGACCTGAGGGGATGAACGTGATACGTTGTATGTGACTTTTTCGTCACAAATTCAGAGACATTAGAGATCTTGAGAGGTATAAGGCACGACTTGTGGCTAATGACACCAATCAGCAGGAGGGATTGATTGTGGTGAGACTTTCAGTCCGGTTGTCAAATCGGCTACCATTCGCACAGTTATGAGCATAGCCATAGGAAAACACTGGCCAATACATCAACTTGATGTGAAGAATGCATTTTTACATGGGGACCTGAGAGAAACAATCTACATCGTAGCTTTGAGTTCACCCGTCAGTGATCCTCACTATGTGTGTCGTCTCCGTAAGTTACTATATGGCCTAAAGCAGGCCCCCATACGTGGTATGATTGCTTTGCCAGGTATATTTTGCAGATTGAGTTTGTATGCAGCAAAAGTAATACATCACTCTTCATTTTTCATCGAGGTAGTAACATTGCTTACTTATTACTGTATGTGGATGATATTGTTCTTACTGCCTCCTCCAATGGATTGAAAAATGAGATTATTACTTTGCTCAAGACCGAATTTGCAATGACTGATTTGAGCAAACTGAGTTATTTCTTGGGGATATCAGTGACCAGGTCTGCCAACCACATGTTCTTGTGTCAGCGTAACTATGCAGATGAGATTGTGTACAGGGCTAAGATGACCAATTGCAAAGTTATGTCTACTCTAGTTGATTCAAAATCTAAGCTCAGTGTTATAGACGGTGCTCCAGTCTCCGATCCTACTCTATATAGGAGTCTTGCAGGTGCACTTCAGTATCTCAAATTCTGAGACTGGACATTGCTTATGCTATTCAGCAGATATGCCTATTTATGCATGCCCCCAGGGAGTCTCATTTTACTGCCCTTAAGCGTATCATCCGATACATTAAGAGCACGATTATGGTTTGCACCTTTACCTCTCTGCCCCAAACAAGTTGCTCTCGTATACAGATGCAGATTAGGCAGGGTGTCCGGACACGCACGATCCACCTCCGACTTTTGTGTTTTTTAGGGAATAATCTGATTTCATGGTCTGCCAAGCGACATGCCACTCTATCTCGTACTAGTGTCGAGGCTAAGTACAGAGGCGTTGCAAATGTGGTAGTTGAGATTTGTTGGCTCAGAAATTTACTGTTAGAACTTCAGTGTCCTTTGCGTCAGACATCTAATGTGTACTGTGATAACATCTCTGCAATCTACCTTTCTCACAACCCGGTTCAACTTCAGCGAACCAAACACGTTGCGATGGACATATATTTCGTTCGTGAGAAAGTTGCGCTAGGCCATGTCAGAGTGTTACATGTTCCCTCATCATATCAGTATGCAGATATATTTACCAAAGGACTTCCCAGACAGTTGTTTCTTGACTTCATATCCATTCTCAGCGTCCGGCCTCCTCCCGCTCCGACTGAGGGGGTGTGTAAACATGTTTAGTAGTATAATAATATCCCTATCCATAATTAGAATATTGTGTAAATATATTTATGGTAAGATTATGATTCCTCTTGTATATGAGATTAGGATTACTCTTGTATATGTGATGAATATTGTACATTATATATATTGATATTAATGAGAAAGACTCCTCAAGGGAGATTAATATCATATTACCGTATATTACTTAAACCTTTGTAACTAGTTATTTATCTTCTTTAATTTAAAGTGTATTTAACTTTTGTACATATACTCACACACATAAAACCTTTTTACTTTAGAGGTAATATCTATAATCAATGGAAGTGAAATTAATAGCCTGAAACACAAGAAAAGTGATTTTCTATAATATGTTAAATTGTACTGATTGTGTAAAAATTCATTCACACTATCAGTGAGTATAAGATAAACCATATCCTTCCCAAGTCACTAATTTACTTTTTAAGTTCAGTTTTGTTGCACAGATAATAATATATAGATTTTTAAATTATCATGTAAGTTTTTTTTTTTTTTTTTTTTTTTTTTTTTTGGCTAGAACTTTCGCGTCTACTTCGCGAGGTAAACCGAGAGGGTCGACATGAAGCAACGCAAACCACCACGAACACCCCACCCACCGCGCCAGCCCAAATGGCCATGTGTGACCAAGAAAAAAGAAGGATTTATGTCGGATCGAACTCCTTGCGGGCGGTCCTCTTTTCTTTCTATACAACTTGGCTACCCTTGCGGGTAATTATCATGTAAGTTGACCTATATTAATAAGCTAAGTATATTTTTTTCGAGCAAGTCTAATATAATACTTATGAAAAATAGAATAACAACCTGATAATTTGATATTTCCAATTAAATTACATTAACAGTATAAAATTCTTTACTCTGCTTGTACATATAACTCAAATCCTTTTACTTTTACTATATACACTTTACTTGCAATTGGTTTACATGAGCAGTAACTTCAAAATTGAAGGAACAAACGACATATGTTTGTATTTACTAGGATTATGATATAGAATATATAGTCTTCAAGTCTAATGAAAGAAGATGGAGATTATACTTTGAATATGATTTGTCAAATTACTATATAAACACATTGATGATAAATATATTAATGCATGCAGACAACATGTTAAACTTTGAGGCGGGTCCATACATTTTCCCTAACACAACATGGGGGGTTCTAATTCCTCCCAACATTGAAGATGATCATTCTCCATTGCTCGGATGGATGATTGAATCTCTCAAGGCAGTAAAATACATCGACGCCGAACACTTCCACGTGCCGGAGGGCAAGCGAGCCATCGAACTCGTGGCCGGAAGAGAGAGTGCCATAGCACAAGTAGCAAGGACAAGACCAGGAAAAGTATATGATTTAATTTTCTCAATTGGAGATGCTAGCAATTCATGTGAAGGATCTATGCTTGTAGAGGCATTTGCAGGGAAGATTACTAGGCAATTTCCTTATGAATCTAAAGGAAAAGGTGGATTCAAAAGGGCTAGGCTTAGGTTCACAGCAATTTCTCCGCGCACGAGGGTGAGGTCTTTGAGCACGTATTATCATATGAAGAGTGATAATTCGGGTTCATTGTGTGGTCCTGTGGTCGATGATGTGAGATTGGTTGGAGTTCTCAATCCCCACCGTCCATAGAGCTTTTTAATTAATTCTGATATCGTTTATTGAGTTTAAGTTTTATGCATGATGGAATACTGGGATGTTATTCCTTGTAATATGTGCTATAGATGATGTGTTGTTTATTTCCATGTCATAGAAGCAAGAGAGTTAAAATGATGTATTTTTACATTATATTGTTGCATTTTACATGTATTTATACAAAATTTCTAATAATCAAATGAAAGAACCTTTTTGGTTCAGCATAGTATGTGTTCCTTCATTTCTTTATTTAGTAAGGTCAAAACTCAATCAGTTCTTAATTTTAAACTATATCTATTCATTGTTGTCTATTTTCCCTCTCAATTTCCATTTGAAAAGAATGTACTTGAGCAAAAATTCCAGGATTAGCTTTAGTGACACAAAAATTCAAGACTGCTTTTGGCCTCGGTCTCCTTGACTCCCAGCTGATCAACTACTCAAATTCTGTCTCTGTTATTGCATGAACCTGCAGAAGTTGAATGTCAACTTTGTTACTTTAAAAGTCTGCAGGCAGATTTATGCAAATGACAATGTTTTAGATAGGCATTTTCTCAATTTTCACCAACTCTGCATAATGCACTACTGTTATGAATAAGCTAACACTTTGAGGGAACTGATTCTCAAGATACCTACGGGCATTTATCCTCGCTAAAGCTCTTGCTGACCTTGAATTCTCCTCTGCTTGTTGTAACTTCATCTAATATCTCAGCACCACAAATGTCTACTTCACCTTCCTCATGAGTTCCATTAGTAGGTGCTTCCTTTTCCTTATAAAAACAAGTATTCGACAGTTCATAAGTTGATATACTTGGAAAGAATAATCAACAATTTACAACTTCTGTGGATACCTTAGAAGAGAAGCTGCGCAAACGTTGAGGGGCACCAGAAATTTCCTCATACTCAGCTGCATCTAGCTCTCTCAAATGATGAGGCTGGAACAGCTTGGGGAGTAAATGTTGTCTAATGCTTAAGAGAAAAAAAAATGGCAAGGGGAAGAGAATGCCAGCTATAGGGATCCAAGTGACTCCAAAGCACAATAATAAGTACACAAATTGGAAAACTGTGAAAATTGCAATGTATCTGAATGGCACCGACTCCACAAAAGATGCATGCACCCTTTCAAGGACCCTGCCAACGTGGTCACTCAAGTTAGTTAAAGGCGGTGTAGGACTAGCCAATGCTCATATTTACCTCAAGATTAAGTTGTGTACACTAGCAATGCATAAGTTTTTTACGCCATCAGGTAACTTTTCATATCAAGTCTGATATAGTACCTTAGAAAACAGAACGAGAACTTGCTACAACAAGTTAAATTGTAAAAATTCTTTATACTATTGATGTATATAACTTAAATCCTCTTTCATGTATGTATGCCATCAATAAGTTACTTTTGACATGCTAGTAAGAGAAAGAACTTGAAATATTGGTGCATTACCAAGTGAACTTACTTAAATCTCCTCCCAGGGGTGATGAAGAGAAGCAATAATCTTTCCCAGAGTTGATTTCCTGGGAGGCTGTCAATAGCCATATAAGCAAAATATCCCCAAAGAACTGAGGTCGGTATCTTTTTTATCACCGGCATAGCGCAAACTGATGCTGCTACTAGTAGCGATTGTAATAGATTGCTCACTCTTTGTTCATTCACTCGGACAGGCAAGTAGAGATCTATATGTTTCTCAGGATCAAATGTGACCCCCGTATTTCCTCCATTTTCGATTTCAGTACTTCTCATCACAGCCTCCTTCAGGTCTTCCAACTCTTTAGCTACTGTGGTCTGCAATGTACACAAACCATTCATTTACAAAGCTCACTATTTATCTGTATGAACTAAGTTGTACGCTATTATGGACTACTACAGCATCTAACAACTGAAATAATGGTAATAAGGATTACGAAATTGATTATATACAACAAAAAGTAAATTGAGAAGAGGTATACTTACATCAGGAGAACTATCAATCTCTACGAAAACTGCTTGCATATTGTCATAGATTTCAGAATTGCTAGCCTTCCGCTTTATACTCTCCTTGGCACTTTTGACCATCTTCCTCCGAATCAGCTGGTTCACATTGCATGAAGTTTTTAGGACTCAAAAAAGTGGCATCAACAAAATGACTAGCATATAACAATCATTTAATAGAGTGTCTAATGTGCTATATACCCGTCTTTTGGGAACAGCCAAGCTTTTAGTATGCATAGGGGACTGTGGCAGGACACCATTTGAAGGAGGCACTCCAATCAAACCACAAAGCAAAGTCTAAAGAAATACCATTCATATATTTAATAAATCTTGGATTATTACACTAGTGATGAAAGATGAAAAAAACAATAAAAGAAATCAGATAGATGAATAGCTTGATACCATAAACCCCAAGAGCAAGATGTCATGATGATAAGCAGAAGGATTCTTAAGATTGAATTCCTGTTGTTGTGCCATCTGTGAAGCAACAGTGTGATCAAAGAAATAAAGTCCACCTATCATTAGAGCTGGAATTAAGGCAGCAAAGATGTATGTTGGAGGAACCTTCCCCATATCCTGCAATTCAGATATCAAGTGTTCAATTTCAAGATTTTTGCACGAAGTATCCTATGTTCACGCAGGTACCAAGGAAGGGCTGCATTGTACGCTGAGATTCCACAAATTTCAAGATTTTTTAATAACCAGCGGATAATAATCGATGGATTTCACAACTAACACACCTTGATTACAGTCCAGTGATATGAAGATGGAGATTCCCAAGGAAGGGGACTAAAGAGCCTTCTGGGAACTCCAGATGGAACTTTGCTTGGCACACTATATGAGAGTGCTGACCACACAAGAACCATTAAAGGAACACCATAATCAGCAACAAAGCTTCTGAACCAGCCTGGTTTAATGAGAAAAGAAAGCACTATTAGTTAGTCACTACATGCAACTTCATGAAAAAGGATTTAAATCATATACATTGATAGTGTATAGAAATATTGCACTGTCAGTATAACAACAACAACAACATACCCAGGGTAATCCCACAAGTGGGGTCTGGGGAGGGTGGTATGTACGCAGACCTTACCTCTACCTTTGTGGGGTAGAGAGACTGTTTCCGATAGACCCTCGGCTCAAAAGAATGATCTTGTTACCTTCCCACAAAAAGGATCTTCTTCTGTCAAGTTGCTTTTATATCTTGATTGGAATAACGAAAAGAGACAAAATAAATGGGGAGGCTTTCTAAAAGCTATTAATGAGTGTTAATTTTCCACCAATAGAGAGATATTACTTTTGCTAGGAAGCCAACCTTTCTTCAAACTTATCTATCACACCATTCTAAATCTTAGACGATTTAAATCTAGCACCCCGAGTGACCCACAAATAAGTTGTGGGGAATGTACCTATACTGCAAAACATAATTTCTGCGAACTCCTCTAAATCAGGAGCTTCATTGACTAATAAATATTGCACTGTCAGTGTAAGTTAACATATTAGAAAGTTACCTGATTTATATTAAAGGTTGATAGTGTAAAATTATAAAGTTAAACTCTACTGAGATGCTACCATATCGCTACTTAAATGTTTGCCTCAGATACCTGTTCCATACCACCATGACCTTGCTTTTCTGCTTTTCAATGCTGTGTAGAGAAGGCCAAAAGAAAATATAACTCCAAGTAACCCGTTTGTATAGAGCCACTGGAATTGATATTTCTCTAAACTTGGGTCCTCACCTTTTGGAACTTTGAACTCGCTCACTAACCCCTACAAAATCACATAAAAAATGCTACCTCAAGTTAATTCCGATGGTGTAAATAAGCGGATTGGTTTAAATTTAAACGGTTTAAATGGATTAGCTCATCATCCACCCATAATCTACTTGGGTCAAGATTGTTGTTACCTTAATTGCCTCTTGCATAAAAAGCACAGAAATAAGCATCCCAAATGTCTCCCCAGCTATCCTTGTAAATCGATTGATAATGTAGCAGGCATTGAATATTGCTAGAAGAAACAACAAAAGTGCCGTCCAGACACAAACCCTGCACAATCACATCGATCACATTTCTCATCTCAACTGAATATTAGATGAAAATGTAGACAGATGAATCTAATTAACTTACCATCCCGCCCAAGCTAAGTAAAGGGTCTGTCCCAAGTCTTGTCTCCCTTTGGCAAATTTGTACATGTAAGTGTACATAATAATAGTAGGTTCTGCAACTCCTAATATTAAAAGAGGTTGCCCACCGAATATGGAGTGTATGATACCACATATAGCTGTTGAAACTAAAGTTTCCTCAGTGCTCACGCTCCCATCTAATTAATATGCAAGATAAGTCCATAGTATATAAGTATAATTTATTCTATAGTGCTGTATGAAGTTGAAATATGAAAAAAAACCTGTATCTCTGCTCAATTGTTCTCCAAAGGCAATCACCGGAAGAGCCGATGCAAAAAATATGTACGTAGTTGGAGCCAATATCCTGATACATATTCAATAGAAGCATCAGTTAGCTAGATAATAAAAATGAAACAAGTTCAATTTCATTTTAATGTTTGAAAACGGAATTTGACCTCATGTGCTTGTGAATTAAAGAAAGAAGAAGGTCAATCAAAAAAATATATGTTAAAGATTACACAAAGGATAGTATGATTATACGATATTCCGGATGTAAGTCCAGCAATCCAATCCTGCTTGTAGCAAGATGCTCTTCCTCTAAAATCATCGACAATGCCTCTGAATGGAGCTGTGAGAGTACTCTTCATCATCTCCACTGGATTAAAATATAATGACGAGTATGTTATTACGAAAACATTTATTGGACATGCAGTACTGTTCAGAAATATCGAAGTGTACAATCTTACATTTCTAATTTATATATGTATTGTTGCTATTTCCTTATCATTTGTCAGCTTGCTCTGCTGTTTACGTATTACTCCAGAAGACAAGATGATCTTGTTGAAGTGTTGCAAGCACATAAAATATTTGATAATGAGTAACGGTGAGATTCGATCTCAAGTTAAGCTGTTAGAGAGAACACATTTTTTGCAAGCCTAACTTGTCATTATTGGAAAAAACACACCATTTTTTTCTTTAAATAAATGACTAACAAATAAAAAACAGGAGGAGGATTTTGTCGCTCGTACTTAGCGGTCCATACATAAATTACACCTAACCAGAAGTACTTGAGGTTATATGGGAACAGAATATCTTTGCAGTCTCAATTGACTTATCAAAAGAAGTGGACAAATGAAAAAGATTATGCAAACACATGTGCGGCAGATTATGACTCAGTGTTTAAAATTTAAGGGAATATGCGTTTATGTCGCTCATATTGCTTCTACTTATAATGTTTTCTCCTAAAGCCGTGTAAATGCATATGGTATTTCATATTTCCCCTCTTCTTTTTATCAATAAATTAACCACGTAGTAGGTATATATAGACAAGTATTTTATGCAGATGGCATGCTTGCTTCTTTTCCTTTAGTAAGGTCTTGGTGAGTAGACTAGAAATACGACTGCTCCCTTTTTTTTAAAATGGATTTTGGTGGAATAAAACCCAACTAGTGTGGAATTCAGTACCAATGTCAAAAAAAGAATTAGTAAGAACAAGTACCCGGGAGTGTGTAATATTAGAGAACTCAGATGCGGGTAAGTATTTATCTATAGTATCTTAAACTTGCCCCCAATCTCTATTGTGATGAGGATTAGTTGGAAACAAAGAAGGGATGTGGATTCTTTAAGGTCAAAATGCATGATGAGTTGGAATATTAGAGAATTCGGTTTTATGCTGCCAACCACAAGATTAAAGAAACGAAGAAATTTTGACATAAAATTCCAAGAATTCACCTACCTATGAATTTTCTTACAGGTTATTATATGCAAACACAGGACTAATAACTTCCTTTAGTTCATGCATTTGACTTCAATTTATTGACGAAGGCCGGAATAGAGAAAGAGAGTCTTGACTGGACTATTCTTTATGGAAATTTTGGAATATGGAATATTACTATGGAAAGTGAATGTTTGTGTATTCTCTTTTGTAATTTGTAATTTGACTCTACAACAACAACATACCACTCAGTGTAATCTCACAATGTGGGGTCTGAAGAGGATATAATGTATTTGGACAAATGAGAATGTGTTCATAGAATTATCATTTATATAAACTTCCAAATGCAAAAATTTCAGTCCCCGGCTATCCTCTCCTCAACCTCAACTGATGTTGAATTGTCTTGATATGAGAAAAAGATCTAATAAAATAACAAAGCTAGTTCAAAAATTGTTTTATGTGACGGAGTTTAAATTTCATATGTGATATATTTTAGATAATTTTGTCAGAGACAACCTTTTATATATCATATTTTGCGAGAGACAACCTTTTATATTTTTTTGTAATGTCAGACCTTAATTTATTTTTTTTGGCGAAAGACAACCTTATAACGGAAAATTAATTTTTCTGTTAAAAATTAACACCCCTTATTTTAAAGAAGACTGTCCCTCCACACCATCTTCAGCGTCGCGGCCCAGTGATGAGGCGCCGCAGCGTCAAAACTTCAGAGAAGACTGTTCATCCAGCGCCGCGACCCTTGATCTCGGCGCCGCGACGCCTACGATAGCTTCACCTCCACCCTCTCCATATCCGACCACCACTCAGCTGCCTCAGCCACCCACTGTCCCTACTCACCAAATGGAGACTCGTGCCAAACACGGAATCTTCAAATCCAAAGTTCAATTTAACTTGTCTGCCCAAACCATCTCTCAAATTACCAAGAATCCCAAATTGGCCAAACAAGACCCTAATTGGAATGCAAATATGTCTGAGGAATTCCATGCTTTGACTAAACAGCACACGTGAGATCTAGTACCTAGACCTGAGGGGGTGAACGTGATCCGTTGTATGTGACTTTTTCGTCACAAATTCAGAGACAGTAGAGATCTTGAGAGGTATAAGGCACGACTTGTGGCTAATGACACCAATCAGCAGGAGGGATTGATTGTGGTGAGACTTTCAGTCCGGTTGTCAAATCGGCTACCATTCGCACAGTTATGAGCATAGCCATAGGAAAACACTGGCCAATACATCAACTTGATGTGAAGAATGCATTTTTACATGGGGACCTGAGAGAAACAATCTACATACATCAGCCGCCTGAGTTCACCCATCCAGCAGTCCCTCACTATGTGTGTCGTCTCCGTAAGTTACTATATGGCCTAAAGCAGGCCCCCATACGTGGTATGATCGCTTTGCCAGATATATTTTGCAGATTGAGTTTGTATGCAACAAAAGTAATACATCACTCTTCATTTTTATCGAGATAGTAACATTGCTTACTTATTACTGTATGTGGATGATATTGTTCTTAATGCCTCCTCCAATGGATTGAAAAATGAGATTATTACTTTGCTTAAGACCGAATTTGCAATGACTGATTTGAGCAAAATGAGTTATTTCTTGGGGATATCAGTGACCAGGTCAGCCAACCACATGTTCTTGTGTCAGCGTAACTATGCAGATGAGATTGTGTACAGGGCTAAGATGACCAATTGCAAAGTTATGTCTACTCTAGTTGATTCAAAATCTAAGCTCAGTGTTATAGACGGTGCTCCAGTCTCCGATCCTACTCTATATAAGAGTCTTGCAGGTGCACTTCAGTATCTCAAATTTACAAGACCAGACATTGCTTATGCTATTCAGCAGATATGCCTATTTATGCATGCCCCCAGGGAGTCTCATTTTACTGCCCTTAAGCGTATCATCCGATACATTAAGAGCACGATTATGGTTTGCACCTTTACCCCTCTGCCCCAAACAAGTTGCTCTCGTATACAGATGCAGATTAGGCAGGGTGTCCGGACACGCACGATCCACCTCCGACTTTTGTGTTTTTTAGGAGATAATCTGATTTCATGGTCTGCCAAGCGACATGCCACTCTATCTCGTTCTAGTGCCGAGGCTAAGTACAGAGGCGTTGCAAATGTGGTAGTTGAGATTTGTTGGCTCAGAAATTTACTGTTAGAACTTCAGTGTCCTTTGCGTCAGACATCTAATGTGTACTGTGATAACATCTCTGCAATCTACCTTTCTCACAACCCGGTTTAACTTCAGCGAACCAAGCACGTTGCGATGGACATATATTTCGTTCGTGAGAAAGTTGCGCTAGACCATGTCAGAGTGTTACATGTTCCCTCATCATATCAGTATGCAGATATATTTACCAAAGGACTTCCTAGACAGTTGTTTCTTGACTTCATATCCATTCTCAGCGTCCGACCTCCTCCCGCTCCGACTGAAGGGGTGTGTAAACATGTTTAGTAATATAATAATATCTCTACCCATAATTAGAATATTGTGTAAATATAATTATGGTAAGATTATGATTCCTCTTGTATATGAGATTATGATTACTCTTGTATATGTGATGAATATTGTACATTATATATATTGATATTAATGAGAAAGACTCCTCAAGGGAGATTAATATCATATTACCGTATATTACTTAAACCTTTGTAACTAGTTATTTATCTTCTTTAATTTAAAGTGTATTTAACTTTTGTACATATACTCACACACATAAAACCTTTTTACTTTAGAGGTAATATCTATAATCAATGGAAGTGAAATTAATAGCCTGAAACACAAGAAAAGTGATTTTCTATAATATGTTAAATTGTACTGATGGTATTATGTTAAATTCCAGAAATATCCCTTCTATTCCTTTAATCACGACTTCATCTGCCCGCATTCTCTTCTATTACTTTCACAATAAACTTCTGCGACTTCATCTTCTTCAAGAACTCATTTCCCCCATTTTATTTTTTCTCATCGTTTTCAAGAACCCAAATCCAAAAAAAACTCATTTCGTTTTTTATCATCGTCTTCTGCGACATCATCGATTTCTGCTTCTTCATATTCCTCTTCTCCATTTCGTTTGAACTCATTTAACTTGTAATTCGCTGCAATTCGTTCAACTATATATTCAAGTAAGTTTTTCATTGTTTTCGTTTTGCCATTGTTGAATTAGGCCATTACTTTCTCTGAAAATAACTTGCAATTCGCTGCATAAAAATTAAGGGTTTTTATCTAATTTTCTAAATCGATTGCTTTCATGTTGCTGCAATCATGAGTTGAAATAGTAAACACATTAACATTAGGTTGTATCATGGGGGTCAATTTATGACAAAAAACAACAATACACCATATGAAAAATGAGGTATTGCATTACATCCTAATGTTGAAGAGGTATGTTATTTTGAGTTTGTTGATTGGATTAAAATTGATTTAGGATATGATGAAATAGGTGAAATCTGATTCAATTGATTCATGTCAGTGCAATTCAAACTGATTCAATTGGATGCATGCCAACAAGGAATTCCAATTAGATTTCATTGCACTAATTTTTATGCAACGAAAACAATGGCCTAATTCAACAATGACAAAACGAAAACAATGAAAAAACTTTTTGTCATTTCTCATTTAATATTTTGAAAGATATATGTTCCAAAAAATGTTTACTTTCTTACATACATAAAATTACTATTATATGAACTTTCTACTTGTAGTTGTAATTTCACTTTTAGTTATTGAACTTATTTACAGTCTTACTGATATGCCTCGTGTTATTCAAATCTCAACGTGTACACACTTGCAAAATTGATTGTTTTATAATACGGGAGGTGTATCTATAGTTGAGTCATTATATAGGGGTGTTTAATCCCCCCCAACAATTAAGCTTCTAAACTGTTTCCTGTTTTAGTCTGCTTTGATCTTGCTTCCTTTCTGTCAAGTAACTTGCATGGGGTAAATTAGGCTCCTGTTACTAGAATTGTGTTATGCTGCGGATGACTAAAGGCCAGAATGACATAATCTTTTGTAAAATCAAAAGAAACTTATATTAAGCAAATGAAATGTTTTATCACCAAAAGAAAGAAATATTTAAACTCCTATTTTGAATTGAGAATCTTGATACAATCAAAAGGGCTGTACAAATACAATATTTCAAGAGGGAGGGTGACAAATCATGCAAAAGGCGTAAATATAATATATGCTGCTGATGTTCATATTATGATTAACCACGACTCCACAATTAATCTAGTAGAATGCGCTATTTGTCTATTATTTACAACCAAATACATCAGTGCATGTCCTCCTTCATGACAAGCACTTACAAAACAGAAAGGAGAAGAAAGAACTGTTCTTGTATTTAACATACTGTTAAGAGTTTTCACAAATAAGAGAGGGATAGAGACATTCTAGCAGGAAGTCTGCTACACTGTTCCAAGAAAAAAGAAATTGTACACAGATGTTATCTCCACTCTTATGTGGTGGATAACAACCAAAACCGAACTTAAGAATCTGCAAAACGAAAATAAAGAGGGAGGTGGAAAGATACATTTGAAAGCTCTAACATTCAAGCTGCAAATTCACAATTAAAGCTACGAAAAGGAGAGATGGACTTGGACTCTGCCCTTTGAGAAAATTTAGAAAAGAAAAAATATATGTGAAAAAGGGGCAAAAAGTTCAGTTGAATAAATACTTGCGACTTGACATAGAGCATCCTATTGATGTTGCAGTTGTGGTTCCACTAAAATTCTATTGATAAACGGCGACATGGCTGCTAGCAATGCTTTAGGACATTCCGGAAGATGTCCACAGCCAGATATGGCAACCAGTCTCTGTAAGTTGAGATCATTGTCAGATTTGCAGGAGTAAGCTTGAAATTTTGCAGTTAATGCACAGGAACAGCATACAATTCTCGTGACTCCAAAAATAGGGGGAAAAAGGGTCTAGACGGTATCAATTTAGTTTCTACTCTAAAGGTTGTAAATATTAATACTTCTTTGTGACATGCACCAATACATTAAACTTTACAATTGTTACACAAAGTAGACATGTGGTACAACAAACCCTTGTGGTCCGGCCCTTTCCCGGACCCCGCGCATAGCGGGAGCTTAGTGCATCGTGTAAAGAATAGATCTTGAACCTAACTCAACCCCGAAAGCTAGCTTGTAGGGTGAGGATTGTTCAAGTCCATATAAGAAGTCCATGTTCCTATGCTACTCTTAACACTCCCCTGCACGCCCAGACTTACTAGAGCGTTGATAATATAATTTGGGGGTCCAACAGCGGTGAACAAAAATTGGAATGAGTCTGACTCTGATACCATGTAAAGAATGGATCTTGGGCCTAACTCAACCCCAAAAGTTAGTTTATATGGTGATGATTGTTCAAGTCCATATAAGGAGTTCATGTTCCCATTCCATATTTGATGTGAGACTCTTAACACATCAGGCTGCCCTTTACACAAGTAGACATGTGAAGAAACTGCAATATTATACATATGCTTTTGAGAACATAATATGAAAATTACGAGCAATAAATATGGAACATATAAATGATTGTTTTTCACTTTTCGAACAATGTGCCATTGGTGTTCGGAAACTCCAAAAAGTGATTTCTTTTTCTTGTAATTTACTAGAAATAGTTAATAGGATTTCAATGTGTAAACCTAGTAAATGTAAACTCTTTATATGAAGATGTTGCAAACACTCCTTTTAAAATCACAAACTTCAATTGTATCTGTGTCTTCTTGTGCTACGGCTGCTCGCCTGGCCAAACTTCTTTTTACCCATAGTATGTCATCCCATACTGTTTTTTTTTTCAATCTTTTATTTTAACATTAGAACATAACGTTGTTTTACTTTAAAAAAATAGAATCTCAGAAACCATCTTTAAGAGAAGCATTCACATAATTCTTCAATTCTAATTTTTTGCTTTGTGCATCAATAGTTGTAGTGTGGCTTTAAAAGCAACAGTATTTCTTGCTTTTGTGGTGTGTCCGTTTAGTCTAAAACAGTCCATGATTCTTTTAGTTTCCTTGTATGAAGTGTTATAATATTGTTTTCCCAGAGAGTGTTCTTTTTACACTTTGAGGGAAATTTTCATATTTAAGAATATATTCCTAAACCCCAATAAGGTCAAGAGGCAAGATTCTCATAATAATGTAAGCTTTTATTAGTATTAAACTCTTTAGGATTATTAGGATATGATGACTAACTATGATCGAGATAATCACTCATTGATCTATCTATAGAATTGGGTTTCTATTGAGAAAACAATCCAAAACAGCACAAGGACAAGAAAATCACTTTTGAATTACCACGTGGTACAAAACAGGCTTTTCATCACCAAGAATGATCAATTCAAATAACTATTGAACAGTTCAGTTTCCAACCCACATAGTACAGCACGTCATCAAATTGAGTAAATTTTAAACCAAAAATCCCTAGAGGAAAAAGACTTCAGCTTTTGAAATTAATTCAGCAGGTATTCCCATCAGAAACATGTTGCACAAAATGCCTAAACAGGTGATACGAGGTTAAGGAAAGCACGTTCTTGTTTTAATTCAAGAAGGAAACACATGCAAAATCATAAAACACAGAAACAGAAAAATTGAGAAGATATAAGTCTTCCATACTCTATCTCATACAAAGCTAGACCATGATATAAAATAGCCTACTGCTACAAAGATCCAATATGATGAGAGAGGGAGAAATCACAGAATTTACAAGTTTTGATGCCATCACTTGAACAGATTTTATAGGTACAAGTGCATCTTCAGCTCCTCCGATCACCAGAACTAGTAAAGTTTCAACTGTTTTTAGCAGTTGTGCCGCATTTTCTGGTGAGAGGACTGTTTCAGATGAATGTTTCCTTATCTCATGAAGTGCTTCATCCCATCCTTCCACACATAATGGGGCCTGATTACACACAAAAGAAAAAGGACAATATCATGATCATATCATAATTTATAAATATATACAGTGAAGAGGAAAGACCGGAGGACTTGACATTGAGTATTCAAAGTAAGAAAACAGGGGAACATTTATTTGTCCCGCATACCGGCCAAACTAAAGGTTCCTAGACACCATCAATCTTCTCCATTATTATGTATTATATGATCCAGTGAAGTAAAGCAGAGATGCATCCTTTACGACCCCTACCAAGTTGTGAGTCTCTCTACCTTTCATTGTCTTCTCCATTTTCTTATAAATTTTGCCCCAATGACAGTTCATCTGTCCAAAACTAGTAGCATAGAAAAGAAGTCTACCTTGAGCTCATCATATAGTGGCCTCCCAACATTTGCAAAATTGCAAATGCAGAAGAAAAAAAAATCTTTGAATATGTCGGATAAAACTTTCAGTGAAAATTTTGTACTCCATTCATTTTTTTTCTTAGCACTAACGCATCCCCACCAAAGTCTCTTGTTAATATCAAAATCAGAGAATAAATATTTCTCCTTGAAATAAAAAAATCTAAGGAAGTATTTTTCTTTTAATTCTTTAATTTGTAGCATTTGTCCTGTTTAATCATTCCTGGTTAAAACTAGGGCTGTCCAGTGGGGTGGGGCGTACCGACCCCACCCCCACTGTAGCGGTATACCGGTAATGGTACGGGGTCGACAAAAAATGTCGACCCCGACCCCACCCCGACCATTCTTTCTTACAAATCTTCCTACATTGTCTACTAAGTATTCAATTTTATTTATTCATTTGGGACTTGGGAGTGAAGTTGACAATTATAATGGAAGGTAACAAGGGCAAGGGTGCTTCTTCTAGTCATCCTATTCCTCCAGGCCCTCCTCAACGAAAAGTAAAATCAGATGTATGAGCTTTTTTTGATAGGGACGTAGAAAATGTAGTTAGATGTCAAATTTGTGAAAATATTTATCAATTTAAAATGGCAAAAGGTCAGGGTGGGACGGAAAGTTTATTGAGACATGTAAAAAACAAACACAAATCTAGGTGGGAAGCGCATCAACAGCGTCTGAAAGCGCATTTCCTGCGGAAAGATTTCAAATAGGGGATGTGTTCCTTAAAATGTAATTCTTTTAATTGTAATTTTAGTATTTTACTATGTTATTTATTTGCAACAGCTTTGAGATGTTTTTATTAAACTATGTTGTTGTGTATGTGTGTTATTTATTTATTTAATTTAAAGAAATATAAAAATGACCCACCCGACCCCACCCTGACCCACCCCGACCCCGACCCCCTCTGGATCGGGACGGGGTGGCGGCACACCCCGCCAGCCCCCGACCCCGATCTTACCCCAGCCCCGCCAGACCCCGACCCCGCCCCACCCCGCTCCGTTGGACAGTCCTAGTTAAAACATATGCTAACACACGCAAAATCAGGTTTAGTTCACAAGTGTGAAATTCAAAACGTCCGACTGGAGAGAATCTAAGAAGCACATTAAATTTATTCCAAACGGTATCAGTTTTAATCCAGAAGAGCAGTCATTACCTAGCATCAATAAATATACAGCAAGAACACATTATATACCTTGTATAGGCTCAAAACATCAGTTGTCAACTTGGTGGCATCATACCACGCACGTCTATTAACAACTTGAGTAATTTTTGTTCGCAACAGTGAATGCACCAAGTGCTTTTTTCCGAGAGAAGTAAGCAATAATATCCTTGCAAAGGCTGGAACCAGTTCTCTTGACAGGCTAACATCCAATAATACAATCCCCTTAATATGGACCTAGAAGGCAAAAAATAATCAAGAAGGTTAATATCATTCAGGAACACACACAGAGGAGGTGCACATCATTTAAACTGATTCTAGAGTGCTTCTTATCAATTCTCTTCAAATAAAATAGTGCAATATATAGGTGACCAACTCACTACGGGAACTGAAATTGCTTGAGCAAAAGATGGGGCTAATGCCATTTTCTTATTTGTTCTTTGTGACAGTGGTGGTCCTGGGCACCTTCCTTGCACCTCGACTATTCCTCTGGGTAAGACTTAGGTAGATGCAAAGAAATCACCTAGTGTTTCTTGCCCCGCTGGGAACTTTTTCTTATTTATTAAATCACGACTTCATCAAATTTTTAGTTCATGCAGTTTTGATAACATAAAGCGCACACAGGTTCTTGCCAAGAAGAAAGCACATTCACAAATCATTTACATTAATCGACTTAGCAAAAGAAAAAAGTCAACTCATATTAATCGAATTTGTCTACTTATCCTAAAAAAAAGGTCAACTCACATTAATCGCACTTGTATTGGGAATGAAGTTCCCGCCTCACAATACCATGCACTAGAACAATTCCAAACTGATTATTCGCCTCTACATCTCGTATTGGGAATGAAGTTCCCACCTTACCAACATCATCTTCATCACCAGTTTCATCTAGGCTGAAACTAGGGATTTCTTCAGACAGTCTGGGGAAATTGGAGACATAATCTAAAAGTGGCATAGAGAGAGTGTGAGTATGAAATTGACTACTGTAGCTCCTCCGAATACGATAATCACTTTTTGACAAAACATGCAGCGGGTTTGCAGAAGAAGTAGTGGAAGAGAAAGAATGGTAAAGTGAGCCAGGCAAGCAAAGTTTGTAATGAAGAGAGAGCCCAAGGCAAGAAATGAATGAACTGTCACCGTCAGCAAGCAATATAGCAGGGATTTCCCCCTCCTCGTGAGCCGATCCTGCAAGTTTTCTCCTCATTTCACTATCAGTTCTTGTTTTACCCGCCCGAATTGGAGATCGTGGTACCTTATTGTATGAAGAGAAAACAACTTTGCAAGGAAGGACCTCTAATTGTAGAGGAAACCAATTGTCAGAAGCTTATAGGCTTCACATAACTGTATCTTCAAAGCTCATTAATAAATAAAAATAAAAGAACTACACAAATAATCTCTAAGATCTAAATTTCCTAGGAAAACAAATGCACCTAAACTGTAAATTGATATATAACCTTCATTCAAAAACTTAGTTGGGCAAACAGCATGCTCACTTTTTGAAAATAAGGGAATTGTTTCCCCCTGAGAGAAGCACATCCAAGAAGAGGAAAAGTTACTAAACAGAGGGGTATATTAGCTTACAGCTTCTGGGTCAACACGGTGAAACAAAAGCTTCCTCCTTGCTCGACAGCTTGTTCTGTAGGAAATTACAGTATGTCCAAGAGCAAAGACTACCGAAGAAAGAAACAACACAGGCATCCCCCATGACTTTTTCAAATGAAGCCTTTGCTTTGAGATAGAAGATGAAGCTTCAACCTCCAGATATGAATTGACAGATAAAACACAAGTTTTGATAGAAAGAAGAACAACGGAAATGATGGAACAGAATGTAACCGTTCCGAGGTATGGTCCTTGTGAATGAGCAGGGTCATCACACAAAGAATAAACACCTATCATCAGAAACTAAAATGGATTAGTCTTATAGCAAACAGTAGACAAATAATAGAACCCAAAAAACTGTTTAACGTCTAAAGACTTAAATGGGATCACCATCTAGCCATTTTAGTAAACCTTGACAAATTATTAGACCTTGGAAGAAGAAGCTCTAGCACAGGAGAAATTAATCTAACTCAGCAATCTGAACACATGGCAATGGGAAGATTAGCCTAGTGGTAAGAACCCTCAACCTCAAGTCACTGATGGAACAAAGCGGGAAACGCAACTGTTGGTCTAATAGGGTCATTGCTGAGGTTTACAATATCAAAAGAAAAAAAAGCCATCTTAAAGGACATCATGAAAAGGGTTTAGATATCCATATACAAATTAAAGATGTTACATTAGGGAACTATAAGTGCAAAGCCAAAATACAACATCAAGCTCCAAGTATCCGCAAATACCTAAGCTAGCGTTTGGCCATAGATTTTGGATCAGATTTTGAAAATTTATTTTCAAATATCTATTTAGCCATGAAATTTGATCAGATTTTGAAAATTTCCAAAACTGGCTAATTTCACTCCCACTCATAAAACTTCATAAGTAAAATGCATGTTGAAACACAACTTCAAGTTTCCAAAAATCACAACTTCAAAAACTCAAATTTTCACATTTCAAGTTTCAACTTCAAAATCTATGGCCAAACGCGAGCTTAAGAAAATAAAAGCACAAGCAAATTGGACACAAGCTTTTAATCTAAAACCAACAGTTAGAATTACATACACTATGCATTACTCAAAACAACACAACACCAGAAACTCAAACTACTTAAAAGTCCACTATACAATCCTCAATATCATTAATCAAATCACAACAAAACACAATACATTGTTGAAAATGAAAAAGTAACCGAAAATAATCACATACATGTAATGATAAGAGATCTCATGATAGAAACGAGATAAATATCCGTCAAGGAGATTTTAAACGCATATGTATGCAAATGTCTTTGAAACTATAACATTTTACGCATGTAAAGCTCGAAATCAACACACTCGGTACCAATACATCTCCAATTGCCACAAGCAGTGGCGCCGATAGTACCAACAACATCGCCACCATGAAATATATAATCTTCAAAAATCTCTTCACCTTCTCCAACATTCCTTTTTCCCCCGACGCCATTATCATAATTCAAATTCCCTAAACTCGATAATATTTTCCTCTTTAAGTAGGCCTTCGTGAAATAAATCCAGGCGACAAGGTGGCACAACGGCCATATCTCGCCGGCGGTCAGTGACGATGTTGAGTCTCGGTATTGGACGTGTTGTTGTTCCGGTCAGTGACAACATTCCTTTTTCCCCCGGACTGTTTTTCTCTCCCACTGCTTGTCTTCCTTAGTTGTGTCGACTTGTATTTTGCCGTAATTTGTTGAGGATTCACTAGTGTACCATTTAAAATTGAGCAATTTTACCCCCTTAGTAAAATTTCCTTTGATTATTAGGGGGAAAAAGTAAGTGAAAATTTGACTATTTTTGCTCCTAGATTTTGACACGATGTGAGTCCATCCATTTCATGTTGAAGCTTTCAAAATGGCCCACGCAAACACGTAATCACAACGCGTTTGATCATAAAAATTATTTAATAATTTTATTTTATTTTATTTTATTTGTAACTCATTATTTGGCTATTGAAGTTGTATTTCAAATTTAAAAAATCTCATGGTAAAAAGTATAATGAAACACAATTATATTTTTAATTTTAATTCCATAAATTTTAAATAAAATAAAAATATTTAAAATCTATTGCCATTTTGCTTACTAAGTTATTTGAAATGATCACCAGTGCTTAATGTTCGATATCCTCCAATGGATGGATTCCATTCTCACTATATCTTTTCCTTCCATTTTCGTGTTTTCACTTGATGACGGTCTTAATTTTAACTATTCAGATCTTAGTCATTAAATTTATTTATTTTTCAGGTCTGAACTTAACATTTAGTGTGTTTATTTTATTTATGTTACAAGTGATGAAGGGAAGACTCCCTTAGCTTGAATTGAAAATGACTCACATACATCGACATGAACTAATTCAAGCACCTCTTTGGCACGTACATCTTTCCCAGAAAGTGGCTTGGTGGTCATATTTCCTCTCAAGCAAGATTCACAATTACCATAGGATTTTAAGTCAAATGGTTCTAGATAGTCTAACTTCCTTAATCTTGTTATCCTTGATTCATTGATGTGACCAAGTCTACAGTGCCATAAGTAGGTGGGGTTTCTTGGATTACTTATTTTAGCTCGTTTATTTTGTACATTGAAAATTTCACGACTACAGTTTAGAACATACAAACCATCCACAAGTGGAGCACTTCCACAAACAAAACCATTAAAAGACAGTACATAACTGTCATTGACAATGAATGAGGAAAATCTCTCAATGTCTAACATTGGGATATAAATAATATTCTTCGTCAACGAGGGAACAAAATAACAATTATTTAGTTCTAAACAAAATCCTAAAGGTAAATCTAGTCTATAAGTTCTCACGCGTTCATCATCCACTCGTGCTCCATTTCTAACGAGCGGGTCTACCTCTCATGGTCCAACCTTTCTGTTGTCAGTCACACCCTTCACATTATTACAAATGTGAGAGCCACATGCGGTATCTAATACCCAGCAGTGAGAGTTGCTTATAGACATATTTATTTCAATGACAAACATACCTTATCCAGCAGGTCTAGAAGCACCTAGTGTTTTGCCTCCTCCTGGAGCAATGCAGTCCTTCTTCCAAATGCTCATCATAAGCCTTTAGCAAGTTGTGAAGTTCTGAAAGATTCACCTTGGTTCCATTCATGTTGAAGTTCACAATGAAATTCTCAAATGAACCAGAAAGCGAATTCAGGATCAGGTTGATAGAGACATTTACAGGCAGCTTCGTTCCAATAGAAGCCAACCTCTCTATTAATGTTAGCAATATTTCGACTGCTCACGCAAGCGTATGCATCGTTCACAAGTAATATAGTCTGTAAGACCGAATATCGTTCACATAGACTGGTTTCTAAGTACCGTTCATCTATTTTATGTTATCTATTTAACAATCGATATTTGATTGGGGTATTTATTTAACTACTAGAATAATTGCAAGATTTAAACTAATAAAGTTGTAATCAGTTATGAATAAATTAGGGCTTTCAAATCATCGACTATCCACTTTCTTCAATCCTTAATGCAACTAAAATGATTCTTCTTCTTCGTTAAGATATCGGTTAACTAGACTGTCTTATATTCCGGTTATGACATATAATCACTTAACCCAGTGCAAAACCCTTCTATATTTCTATGATAGGATTTACCACATAGGAGGATTAAGAACAATAATCTATAATGCTACACAAGTATCGGGGTACGTTCGTCCGCGATTTTAACATATGTCTAGTTAATTACAGCATATCCAAATCTCTCCTTTCGGTTTTTGATTCGAAATCATATAGGTTATGATAACTAGTGATCAATTAATTATCAAACATTCATACCAAATATTGACTAAATCTTAATCAAGCGAAGAAAAAATAAAACTACTGCGTTAATTCATGAATAACAGTTTCAAGCGATCATAAGGAAAGCCAGAATAGAGTGTTTAGCTCCTAGTCATAGTCACACTAATAACTAACACAATATTCATACATAAACTGAATTAAAAACGAAAGAAAGAAAATTACGTAGAACAAAGTCTCCAATTGTAGCTCCAAATCCGCATGTGTTGTGTTGTGTTGTAGAATGACCAACCCCCTTTCCATAACATTAATCCATAAGGCTTAAATATCCTATAATTTTCGTGCCCTATGGGCCAATCCTCCCTTAGCCAATTTGCCTTCGAAACTGAAATTTTCCGCGTCGGCTGATTACCAGCATCTGGCACGGTGCAAAACTCTGCAGACTTCTCGGACAAATGGCACGCGGCTTTTGAAAGTCCTGTGGCTCCTCGGTAAATATGGCACCGCGGTTCTGCATAGTGGCACCGCGGTGCTGCCTTCTTTCGCTCTGAGTTGTCAACTTCATCCTTTTCGCCTCGGGAACACCTTTTCTGCCCATTTCTCATTCCTTTTTGCCATTTTACCTTTTTGCACCACTGTAACTCAAAAGAAAGAAAAACAAACATACTACTATACTAAACACAACAAAAACGAGTAAAATACCAACTAAAAATGACTCAAAAGGCGTATACAAAATACGCCTAACAAACACCCCCAAACTTAACATTTGCTCGCCCTCGAGCAAAGATCAAAACAAAAACAAAGACACAAAAATACAAGACTCAAATCAAGCAGCTGCAAAAAGACTTAGAAACACATGAACGTCAGTTGAGATAATATGTAGGAACCAATATAACATGAATTCACCAATCTAGAATTTCAAGTCAGATATTTCGCAAATTCATTTCAATCACATGTAATGGAAGCATGAATACCTAACCTATGCATGTCAATTTCATGTAGTTTTACGGGTCTGTGTACTTGTTATTCTCCACTAATCATAGACATACATACTAGAGATCCTCGTGACTTTTCAGGGTTGTAATGTAGGCTTAGACAGGGGTAGACAAAAGTAGGCATTTAGACTCAATTTACGTACCATAAACGTTTTTCTCATTCAACCGTTTTGTCCTTTTTTTTTGGTATTCTTTTCAGTTCATACCTATCATTCTCCTTTTATCTTTTTGAGAGCATGAATCAATTCATATAGGCACCCCCAAACTTAAGCTTTTACATTTTTTTATTAGGGTGCATCACTTTTTCACTCTCTTTTTGTATTTCTTGTTCACTCTTTTTCATCCCTTTATTCAATTACTGTTTATGGCACACGAGCGAATCATGGGATATAAAAGAAAACAACCTATTTTAAGCTCAACGGGGCTGACTAGGGATACAATTTATTGTCAGGTAGGTAATGAAGGGTAAGAATGACTATCAAAGAAATGCCTGAATCATCTCCCTAACATGTACATCTTAACTATTTCGCCTCAAATAACAAGCAAGCAGACTTCACATACATTTTTCACTTGACAACACATATGCTAAGTATCAAATATTCCAAATAATCAAATTTTCATGAATTTTTGGCATATCTAACTTAAGTACACAAATTTTAGCTTCTCATTCCATTACATTATCCACTTAGTTCACTAGGTGTTCCAAATAAGCACAGCATGCATGATCATAAAAAAAAAATTGACTCACATAAAACACAAAAACAACAAAAGACTCACACATAAAACACAAAAACAATAAAAGACTCACAAAAATAAAATAAAATGAAAACTCTCCTCAAACTTAAATTACACATTGTCCCAAATGTGTAAAAGACTCAAAAATTAAAATGGGACAACTTACAGACATACAACGGCTCAAAATGGTGGTGACGGCGGATACTGCATTGTCCATTGGGTGAACATGAAACTCAAATTATCAACACGCTGGGTCAGGTGTTGATGGTCTTGCATCATTTGCTCTTGATTCCGCATCACCCTTTGTTAGTTCAAGAGCATCTGCTCCATCATTGACATTAGAGGCTCTAAGGACATGGGAGACTGATGGCTGCTTTCGCCTGCTTCATTGTGTGCCTCTGCCTTAGGCTCTTTCTCATCCATGGCTGCTGCGTCTGCTGATGATGGGCCCCTTTCCCTTGTTGTTGGTCCTGGGTTGGGGTCAAGGAAGGAGTGCACTAAACTGTAGGTCACAGTAGACTGACTCTTCTCTAGAATATCAGTGGCGAATGTTGGGACTCCATGCCTATCACATAAGACAGTAATGAGTGAACCATGTCTCAATCCGCCAGTAGTAGTCAGCCTACTAATCTCCATTATGTTATGCACTATTTCTCTTCCCACATCAATTGGCATGCCCGTCATGATGCCATAAATGAGTTTGATTCTGTCTGAGGGCACATTTGTGAAATAAGTTGACAGAATCAAGTGTGCACTTATGAAATATAGTCATCATTTGGTTGTTCTATTAAATTGGCATCGGGCAAGTCTCCTGGATCCGTTGCGGGCAAAACTAAACTCAGTGTCTGGGTAGCACAATGTCTGCGTCACTACGTTCCACAGGATGTGGTTGGTGTCTCTTGACCAACTTCTGAAGTGGTTTGTATTATCGCCTCGGTCCTCCACATCATAGGTCCTTAGTATCGCATTCACTATTTCGAAACTGACAGACACATATTTCCCTCTAACAAAGCACCGCCCATCCTCTTGCTCGGGGTAATTCGCATAGAACTCTCTCACAAGGCTAGAATTTTGAAGTGGGATCCTTTCTGGATTAGTGAACCTTCTCCACCCATTTGCCTCGATCATGACCCTAATAAGCTCGTAGTCATCATCATCATCAAATGGTCTGGCCTGGTAATTCATGCCTCTTTCTGGTAGCAATGCCCTAGTGTTAATCTTGTTGTATCGATTCTCCGTCTGTTTGTTGGCGAATCGAGTCACATCATAGTCTGGGGCGGATAAAGATAGGGATGCTCTTGAAGTTCGTTTCCTAGAGGCCATAGTGAAGGTTGTTGGAAAATTTTCAACATCGTTTCCTTTGTTTCTTTGAGGTTTCTCAACAACTCTCACACCACACAACAACAATAACCAAGCAAAATCGGATCACGACAGCAATACACAACAACTACACCACAATACGCCTCAATTCACACAACTACACAACAAACAACCACTGCAGCACACACCCACAACTACACAACGCCCTACCAACAAAGCTCGTACACCCCCAAACTTGCAAGTTACTTTTCCTACTAGCCTTGAAATTGCAAGAACAATGATGAAGATTACCTTTTTGAAGAGTTGTTCTTCACAAATTTCTTGACCCAATTGGAAGGAATGATGGTGGTGCAAGATGTGAGGGTTTATGTAGGGATTTTTGGAAGAATTTGCGGAAGTCTGTGGGAGATTTTTATGGGTAGAGAAAAAGATTTTTGGACTTTTTAGAGAGAGGAAGAATTTGTGTTTGTGTGGGAAAAGATTTGGGGGATTAGGGCTTTTAATTTGGAAATCCGAGTCCGACCGCAGATCTTCGATGGCACCGGTGCAACGATCTTGTGGCCGATTATTCAAGACCGCAAGATGTTGCATAATGGCATTGTGCATAAACTTGCCGACCCTCCGAACAATCGACACGCGGTCTCAAGATAACGGCGCGCGGTGCTCCCCCTATTCTGTGTTTTTCATCCTCTTCTTCGTTCTTAGTCTCCGCTTTCTCCACTGTCATCACAACACCACAAAAATACCAAAAATGAGACTATTCTAATTAAATTCAATTGCGTAATTTAAAAATTGGGTTGCCTCTCAAGTAGCGCTGTCTTTAACGTCTATTAGCCGGACGCAGGTTACTCATTAAATCATTGGGGTATTTTAACCCCACTACCTATCCATTTCAAAATCATCCTCCTCTTTCTCACTCTGTTTTTCTTTTTCACAGGAGGGGGTTCAGTAAGACTTACCTGTTCGACATTTTTCATGGCATTCATTTTTGTTTCAGCATTCTTGCTGACTTGTGGGTTCGCCGCTGTATGAATGATCTATCTAGCTTTGGCCTGTGTTGGCTGAACTGTTGTGTCAACTGTGCTGACTGTGAAGCACTTGTTGATGGCTTGAGATTCAGTGGTGGAATTGAACACTTTGAACACCATCTCTTCCTCCTGAACCCTTAGTCTTAGTTCTCCATTTTCTACATCAATCAGGGCTCTTTCAGTTGCAAGGAATGGTCTCCCCAAAATGATGGGTATTTCATCATCTTCCTCCATATCAAGAATGAGGAAGTCTGTTGGGAAGAAGAATTTTTCCACCTTGATCAGCACATCTTCTATTATGCCTCTGGGGTGCACTACGGTTCGGTCGACCAACTGCAAATTCACTGTGGTTGGTTTGACTTCACCCAAACTCAATCTCTTGAAGATAGACAGAGGCATGAGATTGATACTGGCCCCTAGATCACACATCTCCTTGTTGCATGTCACCTTACCAATAGTGCAAGGCAAGGTGAAGCTCCCTAAATCCTTCAGCTTAGGAGGCAGTTTCTTTTGCAGGATGACACTGCACTCATCTGTCAAAGATATTGTCTCATAATCCGCTAGCCTTATCTTTTTTCCAAGTATCTCCTTCATGAATTTAAAGTATGATGGCATCTGTTCTAGTGCTTCAATGAAGGGGATATTTATGTGAAGCTTCTTAAACACCTCCAAAAACTTGGAGAACTGCTTGTCAATTTCCTTCTTTTGTAACCTCTGAGGGTAAGGGATTCTATCAACGTACTCCCTAAAAGGTGTTCGTGGAGCTGTCTCAACTGTAGGGCGGTCCTCAGTGACCCCCTCCTTATCTACCTCAGCTGCTTTCTCACACTCCTTCTCACTTACCAATGCCGGCTGGGGAGCAACCTGCTCCAACTGCTTTCCACTCCTCAACAACACTTCTTGACACTGCTCTCAAGGATTTACCTCTGTATTTCTTGGGAGTGTGCCCTGTGGCCTGTTGGTTACCATATTTGCAAGTTGCCCAACCTGTGTTTCCAAGCTCCTGAGAGAGGACCTTGTTTCAGACATGAACTGATTCTGCGAATTGGTGAGTGTAAGCAATGCAACTCTCATTTCTTCAGGCTTCTCATGTTGTATAGGTAGTCTAAACTGCTGGGATGAAGTGGCCTGATTTTGCACCTGCTGGTTCTGGTAACCACCTTGATATGGTTGCTGCTGAGGCTGATCATTCCTCCACGAAAAGTTAGGGTGATTTCTCCACCCTGGGTTGTATGTGTTGGAATTATAAGGCCTCTGAAAGTTCCCAACCGCATGTACCTGCTCCATTGGCACATTATTAGGGTTCACCGCTGTGCATCTATCAAAGGAATGCGATCCACAATAAATCTCACAATTCACAGACATCTGGACTGCATTCACGGACATGGTGTTCTGCTGCAGTTGCTTCAACAAAAGGGCCACCTGTGTGTTCAGGGCAGCGATGGCATATAGTTCATGTATGCTCATAGCCTTCCTGCTGGTCACTGACCTGTCATATGCCCCTTGATGATTGTTGACAGCCATATCTTCCAGTAACTCATGTGCCTAATTGACACTCTTTCTCATGAAAGCACCCCCTGCTGCAGCATCAATGATGGTACGAGTTGTACCACTCAGCCCATTATAAAAAATGTGGACTAACATCCACTTCTCAATGCCATGATGTGAGCATTTCCTTTGCAGATCCTTGAATCGCTTCCATGAACCATAGAGTGATTCACCATCCACCTGATAAAAGTTGTTCAACTCTCCCCTTAACTTTGCTGCTTTGGAAGGAGGAAAGAACTTTGCTAGAAACTTTTGGGCCAGGTCCTTCCAGGTAGTGACAGAATTGACAGGCAGTGAGTTCAACCAGCTTTTGGCTCTATCTCTCAGTAAGAACGGGAAGAGCCTCAGTCTAATGGCATCGTCAGTAACGCCATTGTATTTGAAAGTGGCACACAACTCCAGAAAGTTTGCAATGTGCATGTGGGGATCTTCATATTGCAGTCCCCCAATTTGTATTGTGTTCTGGACCATGCTCAGGATGGCTGGCTTGATCTCAAAGTTGTTGGCCCCTATAGCTGGGAGCCTGATGCAAGTCTGTGCACCTGTGACCGTGAGAAGAACATAGTCCCCTAAACTTCTCTCTGCTGGGACATGTATTGGCTCCCCTGCATTCTCAGGAACCTCATTGTCCGCCCCATTCTGATTTGATTCGTTGTTCATGGTCACTGACTCAGATATCCTTTTTTTGCACCTATTTTGTTTGCATAGTTTTTCAATTTCATGGTTGAAGGGAATAGGTGTATCTGCTCCTCTCCTTCTTCGCATAGACTAGATTTCTGAAATAGATCAAAATCAACAAATAAATCAAGGTACACGGTTCTAATAGTAAAAATTAAAATTAAAATAAAAATAAAGCCAAAGTAGAGATAAAAACAGATGATTCGATATTAGATGTACGTCAGTCCCCGGCAACGGCGCCAAAACCTTGTTAGCGACATTTCGACTGCTCACGCAAGCGTACACATCGTTCACAAGTAATATAGTATGTAAGACCGAATATCGTCTACAAAGACTAATTTCTAAGTACCGTTCATCTATTTTATGTTATCTATTTGGCAATCGATATTTGATTGGGGTATTTATTTAACTACTAGAATAATTGCAAGATTTAAACTAATAAAGTTATAATCAGTTATGAATGAATTAGAGCTTCCAAATCCTCGACTATCCACTTTCTTCAATCCTTAATGCAACTAAAATGATTCTTCTTCTTTGTTAAGATAGCGGTTAACTAGAATGTCTTATATTCCGGTTAGGACATATAATCACTCAACCCCAGTGCAGAACCCTTCTATATTTCTATGATAGGATTTACAACATAGGAGGATTAAGAACAGTAACCTATAATGCTACACAAGTATCGGGGTACTTTCGTCTGCGATTTTAACCTATGTCTAGTCAATTACAGCATATCCAAATCTCTCTTTTCGGTTTTTGATTCGAAATCATATAGGTTATGATAACTAGTGATCAATTAATTATCAAACATTCATACTAAATATTGACTAAATCTTAATCAAGCGAAGAAGAAATCAAACTACTGCATTAATTCATGAATAACAGTTTCAAGCGATTCATAAGGAAAGCCCTAATAGAGTATTTAGCTCCTAGCCATATTCACGCTAAGAACTAACACAATATCCATACATAAACTGAATTAAAAACGAAAGAAAGAAAATTACGTAGAACAAAGTCTCTAATTGTAGCTACAAATCCGCCTGTGTTGTGTTGTAGAATGACCAACCCCCTTTCCATAACATTAATCCCTAGGGCTTAAATATCCTCTAATATTCGTGCCCTATGGGCCAATTTGCCTTCGGAACTGAAATTTCCCGCGTCGGCGCATGATTCTGCATCTGCGGCACATGATCGCGAAACTCCTGCAGCTTTTCAGTACAAATGGCACCGCGGTACTGCCTGATGGCACCGCGGTGCTGAACGTCTTGTGGCTCCTGAGTAAATATGGCACCGCGGTTCTACATAGTGGCACCGCGGTGCTTCCTTCTTTCGCTCTGAGTTGCTAATTTTTGTCCTTTTCGTCTCGGGAGCACCTTTTCTGCCTATTTATCGTTTCATTTTTCCATTTTGCCTTTTTGCACCGCTGTGACTCAAAAGAAAGAAAAACAAACCTACTACTATACTAAACACAACAAAAACGAGTAAAATACCAACTAAAAATGACTCAAAAGACGTATACAAAATACGCCTAACAATTAACCCAATCATCTTCAGAACATGCGCTGACACTTGACCCTATTCGTTCATCTTACACTTGAAAATGTCCCTCAGCAGTTCATACTCCTTTGTTTGAGAATGTGAGTCATATAGGCTCTTCAAGTGTTCTAGCATCTCGTTGGGGCCCATGTTTTCATGTTGCCTCTGTAACTCTGCAGTCATAGAGAACAACATTATACGCTGTGACAATGTAGCATCGTCTAGATGTTTCTGATAAACTGTCTTGTCTAACAAGACATACTCAATAGAATCTTCAGCAGAGACTGTGGAGAATACTGTGTCTAACACATACTCAATTCCTTTTTGCTTTAACACTAATCGCAGATTTCTTAACTAGTCAGGGAAGTTTGCTCCAGTCAACTTGTTTGTTTCAACCAACATTTTGAGTGACATATTTGACATTGTTTACGGAAGAAATAAATAGACTTGAAATTAAACTCTAACATAATTTCTATTGAACACATTCATTAACTAATTTAACTTGGCCTTTAGTTTAATTAGCTCCCACTATTTTAACATACTCTTCGACCCCATGGAAGAATATGGACTCATATCATATATGGTCACAATAGGCCAAGATTCAGGTTCATGTTATCTCCGCGTTTGATGAGACTGATAACTTCAACAACACAACCTGGTAGGTCTCTAAACCAATCACAAACAATTTACAACTCTTGGTTGACCGAATATTCTAAACAAACGATATGCGTCCCTCGGCTTGTCCGACACTGTGGCGCCAAGATAGCCTAGGTCAACCCCGTTATGCGACTGCAATTATGTATCTAAGTGAGTTTTGCCTTACAGAGCAAACATTGTGGTTTAAAAATTCATAAAGGTTTATCACTCACCTATACATTTAATATGCATCTATGAAAGATTCAGAGTCCTCGTAGACTACGAGAAAATACTGGGGCATAAATACTCATTTCGCCGAAAAGGATTTTGCACTACAATCAATTATAAAAAACGACACGTTCATTTTAAATGAGACTTGTATTAAAATTTTGGGGAACATTTTAATTTAGAGTTTTAACCAAGATCAACTCTAACATGCTTCAAACATCACTCAAAACTGTTTAAGCACATATTGGGTACCGCCCCTAAATATGATATTAAGCGGTTAAACATGTATTGGGCGCTGCCTACCCAAATAATTATTTGCGGATGCTATTCTAGTACTTTAAAATGACAATCATTTAGCACATAAACAGTATACCATATATTGTATAATAATAATTATGGGTTAACATTCTGAAAACTGAAATTTTCACTTTCTGGATAGGTGGCGCCGCGACGCCAGTGAGGCAGTTAACTCTCGGCTTTTGCACTGAATTAGCACCGTGGCGCTCCTCCAAGGAGCTGCGGCATTGGCATGGAAGAAACTTTTAGCTTCTGTTTTGTGAATTAGGATGGCGACGCCTACGGTCCAGTGAGTCCAGAATTTTAAAATGAACCTTTTAATCACGATCTCGGACTGGAGCCACAACCCCTGCATGTTACTGTGACCGGCGCCACCTCGAAACCCTAGCAAGCGTCGCGGCGCTGACGTCCTGTCAGAACGTATCCGTGTTGATTTTCTAAAATCGTCCTAATCCTAAATCTAATATAGGGATAAGATCACGACTTTTATTATCACCCACCAATATCAATAACGCACATATCGACCATCATCCATTCCTACCCGTTCTTTGTCGTGCACTATATTCGCAATGAACAGGTTTTTGCACAAGACTTAGTTCGAGTTGGAACATAATGACTTCCTCGTTTTATCGTAGTTGATAATTTAGGGTGATTACAAAAATGTCAATGTTCAGTCAAGATGTGTAAGATTTCAAGTTGCCATATTTTAATTCAGTTTAAAATCTATTTACGTCTTAACCCATATTATTCCATTTTAATTGTTACGTAATCATTGAAACAACCTGAGTCTGATATCACTGTAGGGTTTTGTTGGATTCAAAATACGTAAGTAAAGCACATCGAAAGTTTAAAATTTGTTTTGCTATTTGTCCCAACAATTCTGTCTGGTACGGTTACGTTACAACTGAAACATGTAAAAACATGAATATATAACTTACAGTTAATATTATCTGGAGTCTTTACTAGAGGGAACGCACATGTCACGACCCGACCCCGGGTCCGTGACCGGTGCCTTGACCCGGGCACCCTTGTGACACAACATCAGAGAAAACCAGCGGAAATAAACTCAAGGTAAAACAACCATAATAGTATAGATCACAGCCCAAAATGGCTACCCCAAAAGTACATCAAATCGAACAACTATATCCTTAAACAACCCAAGTTATGACAAGACTACAGCCTCTAAGAATAAGTAACACTATGACGGACAGGGGCCGCCATGCCCTGAATGTACAAAATATCACAACACCGGAGAACCATACCAAAAGTCGAGCTTAGAAGAAATGGAGCTCGACACTGAGTACGAGATCCTAAGAATGCGGATCGACCACCGCTTTCCTTACTCGCGACATGAACGCAGCCCAGGAAGGGGTCGGACTGTGACGTCTCGAGTATGTAAACCGGAAAATCTTGTAGTAATATCACAAGTCAAAGATAATTTGAGTCATAGATAAAAATCAATTTCCTTGACCGTGCCTTACTAACAATGAGAGTAACGAGTATAAAACTTATAACATAAAAATAGGAGGCTCACGATCAAAACAGGTACCTCGCGCGTAGTATCGTTAAGCAATCCTACTCCGGGACTATTTCACCGCATGGGTCTGTGGACCGCGTGAGGTCATCCGTCTCGTCATGGGACTATTTCACCCGCATGAGACTATTTCACCCGCATGGATCCTGTGGACCCGCATGAGTACCATCGCCGTACTCGCATGAGACTATTTCACCCGCATGGATCCTGTGGTCCGGATCCGCATGAGTGCTGCGCGCTCGCATCATGGGTAGCAAATCCATGACATAGATAATAACCCGGGGTTTACCCCGTAATAATACAAATATATAACATAGCTCATCCGGCTACCATACATAACATAAGCACTACCGGCCTATCATATCATACATAAGCACTACCGGCCTATCATATCACAACATAAGCACTACCGGCCTATCATATCATACATAAGCACTACCGGCTTATCATAACATAAGCAAGTTAAGAAATCCCCTAACTTCTTATTAACATTATTAATATATCCTCTCATTTTAGTATCCTAAGGCACTAACATGTCTTTTAATAGAAAATCCGGGAATTCAACCCAAGTACCATGTACTTCTAGCTTTTTAAGAAAAACTCTTTTTATACAAAGATTCCAAGATACTAATCACCATAGTATCAAGTTACGATTTCTTTTCAAGACAAGTCACATTTCCTTTTTAGAAATATAATAGGCTTCTAAATCAAGTGACTCCATTTCCTTTAAAACCTTAGGCAACCAATGCCTAAAAATCAATTCACCTTTCTTAGTTTCAAATCCTTTACCCGTACTTGTTTTAATTAGAGTAAACATTTCTTTGTGAACCTTTCAAGTAAACTAATATAACCAACTCCCCATAAAGTCATTATATTAGTGTTATCCCTTTGTCAAAACATTTTCCCTCAATCCAAAGGACTTATACTTTTGAAATGAAACAAGTATCATATACTTTAGAACAAGTGTAGATTATCAAATCTTGTACGTATACCGTACTACATAGATACAACTATTCATGCTCAAGAGATAGGAAAACTCTACATACCTCTTTGGTCAATCTGCTTGCTAAGTCCAACTACCGCAAGTAATATGTCAACCTATAATAACCATAGTGTGTTTATTAACCTCTAATTTCAATGTAGAAATTCCAAATTCAAGTTATCAATTCCTAAGGAAAATTAGGCAGCATTTCCTTTGTTTCTACTCACTTTGCCACCTTTTCAAAGGCCGATTTTTTTCACATTCAAACGCCTTATTAAGGCCCAACAACCAAACCAACACAAAGGGGATTACACACCTAATCTTGGGTGTGTAAAATTTTGCCCCATAAGTTATAATAGTACACTTAACAATTCTAAGGTGGTTTTTTTAGGCTACAACATGCTCATAATATTTCTTTAGCCAAATCCTTCATATTCAACCCACATTTCTAGCATGCAATGACTCTAAGAACATTATTTACCACCATAAGTATTTTCTTCTTAACATGCAACTCTATAAACTAATAATAGAGGAAGAATCATTACCTTAGAGCTTTAGCCAAATTTTATCCAACAATTTGCTAGCCTTTCTACCAAGAATACCACCACCACCACCTTCACAAGCTAGCCACAAGCTTTCTTCTTGTCTTTTAATTTTTCAGATTTTTCTTAAGGCTAGAATCCTCTTGGATTTTTAGAGAGAATGAGGAGCTTGAAATATTTAGAGAGAAGGAAGAGGTTTTTCAAAGAGAGAGATGACAAATGACCAAGTCTTTAAGACTTGGTCAATATATTGCATGTAAAAATTAGATGGGGGACACTTGTCCCCCACTCAGGCCCTTTCAAAATAAAAATCTGACATTTCCTAAGTTTTTCCGCCTGATTTCCCGCCTCGCTGCGCCATGCGCCGGCGCCGCAACTCTACGAACCTCGGATCTTCCGGCGCGCTGCTTCCCGGCGCGGCTGAAACTCAGCGACCCTCGATCTTTGCGCGCCCGACTTCCGCGCGGCCTACAATCACCGCTTGCGCGCGCCGCCTCGTGGCCGTACTGAACCCGACGCGGTCGGGCGAACCACGGTATAACATTCTCCCTTAGAAACATTCGTCCGAATGTTCCTCTAGGCTTACTCTACTCGAATTACAATATCGGCATAAACTCGAATAAAGACGCGCTCACACCACAACAAAACTCAAGCATAAATACTAAATTTAAAGACCAACAATTTTAGAGCGTGGGTTACCCGAGGTATAGGGAATAAGTGAGGATATTTCTTCTTCATGTCATCCTCCGCTTCCCACGCCATTTCCTCCTCGCTCACATTCCGCCATAGGACCTTGACGGAAGCCACGTCTTTTGTCCGAAGTCGTCTAACCTGACGATCGAGTATCGCTATGGGACTCTCCTCATACGATAACTCCTCTGTCACTTGGACATTCTGAATCGGGTGCACTCTAGATGGATCTCCAATACATTTCCGCAATATGGACACATGGAAAATTGGATGTACCGCCTCCAAATCGGACGGCAGCTCTAATTCATAGGCAACCCTGCCTACCCTGCGGACAATCCGATACGGCCCAATGTACCTTGGGCTAAGTTTCCCCTTCTTTCCAAATCTCATCACGCCCTTCATGGGCGATACCTTTAGAAAAACCCAATCACCTAACTCAAATTCCAAGTGTCGACGCCGATGATCTGCATACGACTTCTGCCGACTCTGAGCTGCCAACAACCGCTCCTGGATAAGCTTCACCTTATCCACTGCCTGCTGAACTAAGTCTGGTCCGACCAACTGAACTTCTCCCACCTCGAACCAGCCTATATGTGACCTGCACTTCCTCCCGTATAAGGCTTCATAAGGCGCCATCTGAATCCCGGAATGGTAGTTGTTGTTGTAAGCAAACTCCACAAGAGGCAAATGATCCTCCCAGCTACCCCTGAAATCAATAACACAAGCCCGCAGCATATCCTCAAGTGTCTGGATAGTGCGCTCGGCCTGTCCGTCGGTCTGAGGATGAAATGTCGTACTGAGACTCACCCGTGTCCCTAATCCCTTCTGAAAGGACCTCCAGAAGTTAGCCGAGAACTGGGCTCCTCTATCTGATATAATCGACACCGGGACTCCGTGCAGTCTCACAATCTCTCTAATATATAATCTGGCATAGTCCTCAGCTGAGAACGTCGTTCTGACCGGAAGAAAATGGGCTGATTTCGTCGACAATCACCCAAATGGAATCATGCTTCCTCTGAGTGGTAGGTAGTCCTGTAATAAAATCCATATTTATCACCTCCCACTTCCAAGTCGGAATATCAATATCCTGCAACAGCCCACCGGGCTTCTGGTGCTCAATCTTAACCTGCTGACAATTCGGGCACTGTGCCACGAACTCCGCAACGTCCCTCTTTAGGCCATCCCACCAATACACGCATCTGAGGTCACGATACATTTTAGTCGATCCCGGATGAATAGAATAACGAAGCGTGTGCCTCGCCGAATCTGGCGGCGAAGTCTGTCACATCGGGAACACAACCGGCCCTCGAATCTTAGCACCTCATCAGGCGCTACCTCAAACAGACTCCTCTCTTTCTGAACAGCGGCATCTCTGTACCGTACCAAAATCGGATCCTCATACTGTCGCCTCTTCACCTCCTCGACGATGGAAGACTCGGCAACCTCTCGAACCCGAATTCCGTCACTAACAGAATCAACCAAACGAACCCCAAGGCTCGCTAGCTGATGTAACTCTCGGACCATATCCCTTTATCCGGTGAACAGCATGCGGACTACCCATCGATCTGCGACTAAGGGCATCTGCAACTACATTGGCCTTCCCTGGGTGGTACAGAATATCAACATCGTAATCCTTAAGTAGCTCCAACCACCGTCTCTGCCGCAAGTTCAGCTCCCTCTGGCTGAAGATGTACTGGAGACTCTTGTGGTCTGTGTAAATGTCCACGTGAACTCCATATAAATAATGTCTCCAGATCTTCAAGGCATGAATCACAGCTGCCAACTCCAAGTCATGTGTGGGATAGTTCTTTTCATGCTTCCTAAGCTGTCGAGATGCATAAGCTATAACCTTGCCGTGCTGCATCAGCACACACCCAAGCCCGACACTGGCGTTACAATAAACCACATATCCATCTAAACCCTCTGGAAGAGTAAGAACTGGGGCGGTCGTCAACCTCTCCTTTAGCAACTGGAAACTTTCCTCACAAGTATCCGTCCACCGGAACATAGCTGCCTTCTGAGTCAGCTTAGTCAAAGGTGCTGAAATAGAAGCAAACTTTTCCACAAACCTCCGATAATAGCCTGCAAGGCCCAAAAAGCTGCGCACCTCCGTCGGTGTAGTGGGTCTGGGCCAAGTCTTGACTGCCTCAATCTTAGCTGTATCAACCCGAATACCATCGGCCCCGATAACATGCCCTAAGAAAGCCACTGGCTAACGAACTCGCGTTTGAGAACTTGGCATACAATTGCGGTCTCGGAGGACTCAATACCGTCCTCAAATGATCTGTATGCTCCTGCTCTGTGCGTGAATACACCAAGATATCATCAATAAACACTATAACGAACATATCCAAGAATGACCTGAACACCCTATTCATCAAATCCATGAATACTGCTGGGGCGTTGGTCAACCCGAAAGACATCACCCTGAACTCATAGTGCCCATACCGGGTCCTGAATGCAGTCTTTGGGATGTCTATCTCTCTAACTCGCACCTGATGATAACGGATCGCAGTCTATCTTGGAAAAACACTTTGCACCTCGCAATGGTCAAACAAATCGCCAATCGTGGGGAGGATACCGTTCTTGATAGTAACCTTGTTCACATGAATCAATACATACGCAGCGCCCCATCCTTCTTCTTTACAAACAACACTGGTGCCCCGAGGAGAAACACTTGGCCTAATAAAGCCTTTCTCCAAAGAAATCTTTCATTGATCCTTCATTCCTTCAACTCGGCGGTGCCATCCGTATGGCGGAATAGATATCGGTCGAGTGTCCGTGCCAAATCGATGCAAAACTCAATCTCCTCTCGGGAGGATACGGGCTCGTGCGGGAATACGCCCGGAAACTCTCTAACAACCGAACCGATCAAGGTCGGTATCTATTCTCGATTTCGAATACGAACCAATGGTAGATATACCCTTCCGTACCATCTTCCTAGCCTTGAGGTAAGAAATAAACCTACCGCCGGCGATCAAAGATTCTTCCACTCGATAACGGCTCACCAGAAACGGAACCGAACTAACCTCTCTGCGGTCCACATTGGCATAGCAAGACGCTAGCCAATCCATACCCATAATCACATGAAGTGCATATCCAACTCTATCAAGTCGCCAGAGTCCGACGACCATCTATAGTCGGGCAAGCCTTATATACGCTCGGCTACCGAAGCACCTACGGCGTAGCCACCTCAAAGATTCTATGGACTCGGGCTCATCCCTATTCTACCAAAGAATATGAGGAGATATATAGGACAAGGTAGAACCCGGATCTATCAAAGCATAAACATCACAGCAAGAGACCAACAATGTACCTGTGACGACATCAGGTGACGCCTCCTGGTCCTGGCGGCCGGACATAGCATAAATGCGGTTCTGAGGACCTGGGCTGGAACCCGCCACGACCCTGCCGCGGCTGTTGGCCGTGAACACCCCGCCTCGGGCGCCAACCACGAAGATGAAGACCAACAATCGAACACATCGGGTGAGCCATGGCACTCCCGCCGCCTCTGGACGGACAATCTCTCTTCAAATGGCCTGCGCCACAAGAGTAACAAGCTCACGGAGGAATACGACACTTCATAATGGCAATCACCACATCGACCACCGAGGCATAGGGGCCTCATCACTGGAACTCGGTCCTCCGAAAACCGGCCTCGGAACCCGCCGCTCCTGAATACTCAGACGTCCGAAGATGGTGGAGCGCCTGACCGGCGTGGTGCAAATCTGGTCTCTCTCGGGGTTGTCTACCCTAAAACTACGGAGGACCTGCTGTCACGGCCTCTTCTTCGATACTGCCGATCCGTCGGCCCTGCGTTCGCCGCACCCAGTGCATGTGCTGCGTGCGGGCAATGTCCATGCGGTGAAGAGCCACCCGTGCAACTCGGCCAAGTGATCATCGAGTCATGTGACATAGCGGTGCACCTTGTCCTCCATATGCGCTGCAAGCGGGCACATACACAGCGATGAATCAAACTCCATGTTGTATTCGGACCGTCGCCCATTCTGTCTCGGCGTCAAAAATCTATCGTCCGAGCCCTCTCATCATGGAGGCAAGAAATGGCAATGCGCCTCGAGAACTCGTCCCAAGCGGTGAGCGCATGCTCCCCGCACGATTCCATGAATCATACGATCCAGCTGCGGTGTCCGCGGCCGTCACGAACCTAGTACCACCGACTTCGGTCTCCAAGCCCGATTACCCTCGATCGCTGCATCGTCGGATGAACTCCACGAGATCATCTCGAGCCTCGACCCATAAAACTTCGGTGGTGCGGCTCAAAAGTCCTCGCCTCGTTAGCGACTCTGTCTTTGAACTACGGTGCAATGGCGGGCTGCATCTCGGCTATCCTCGTATGCGCCTGATCACGGCTAATGGCCATCTCGCTTGTAGCCCATATTCTCGCCTTCTTTGGATGGAGGCTCGGGTACGCGGTCTCGATGGCGGCTGCTGCCTCATACTCTCTTGGGGTTGGCGGCGTGGTAGAACTTCGCCGTCCAAACACCACATCTCGTAAGGATCGGGCACGTGCCTCGTAACCTCGGTGCCACTACTAGTAGTTCCTCGCTGCCTTGCCGCCACGGGCGCGGTGCGCCTGCGTGGAGGCATAATCGATACACAAAGTTTACGTCGGAGGAAATTCAACCTATAACACGGCTACTGTGCGATCTTAGAGTGAAAGAAATGAAACCAATCCTAAATATCCTGTAGCCTCACGATTATAGATGTGGTGCACAACAATCGATAATCAAGACTACTAGATACGGCTGTAGACCTTCCGAGGATTAATCGCTCGATACCACTTTTGTCACGACCAGGCCGGGTCGTGGCCGTGCCTTGACCCGGGCACCCTTGTGACACAACATCAGAGAAAACCAGCGGAAATAAACTCAAGGTAAAACAACCATAATAGTATAACAGTCTAGCCCAAAATGGCTACCCCAAAAAGTACATCAAATCGAACAGCTATATCCTTAACAAACCCAAGTTATGACAAGACTACAAGCCTCTAAGAATAAGTAACACTATGACGGGACAGGGCCCCGTCATGCCCCTGAATGTACAAAATATCACAACACCGAGGAGAACCATACCAAAAGTCGAGCTTCCGAAGAAATGGAGCTCCTGACACCTGAGTAAGAGATACTAGGAATGAGGATCTACCACCTGCTTTCCCTTACCTGCGGCATGAACGCGGCCAGGAAGGGGTCGACACAACGTACAGTATGTAAAGCGGAAAATCGTAGTAATATCACAAGTCAAAGATAAGCTGGAGTCATAGATAAAAATCAATTTCCTTGCACTGTGCCTTACTAACAATGAGAGTAACGAGTATAAAACTTATAGCATAAAATAGGAGGCTCACGATCAAAACAGGGTACCTCGCCCGTAGTATCGTTAAGCAATCCTACTCCTGGGACTATTTCACCCGCATGGGTCCTGTGGACCCGCATGAGGTCATCCGCCTCGTCATGGGACTATTTCACCCGCATGAGACTATTTCACCCGCATGGATCCTGTGGACCCGCATGAGTACCATCGCCGTACTCGCATGGGACTATTTCACCCGCATGGATCCTGTGGTCCGGATCCGCATGAGTGCAAGCGCGCTCGCATCATGGGTAGCAAATCCATGGCATAGATAATAACCGGGTTTACCAGTAATAATAAATATATAACATAGCTCATCCATTATCATACATAACATAAGCACTACCGCCTATCATATCATACATAAGCACTACCGACCTATCATATCACAACATAAGCACTACTGCCTATCATATCATACATAAGCACTACTGGCTTATCATAACATAAGCAAGTTAAGAAATCCCTAACTTCTTATTAACATTATTAATATATCCTCTCATTTTAGTATCCTAAGACACTAACATGTCTTTTAATAGAAAATCCGAATTCAACCCAAGTACCGTACTTAGCTTTTAAGAAAAACTCTTTTTATACAAAGATTCCAAGATACTAATCACCATAGTATCAAGTTACGATTTCTTTTCAAGACAAGTCACATTTCCTTTTTAGAAATATAATAGGCTTCTAAATCAGTATTGATTTCCTTTAAAACCTTAGGCAACCAATGCCTACAAATCAATTCACCTTTCTTAGTTTCAAATCCTTTACCCGTACTTGTTTTAATTAGAGTAAACCTTTCTTTGTGAACCTTTCAAGTAAACTAATATAACCAACTCCCCATAAAGTCATTATATTAGTGTTATCCCTTTGTCAAAACATTTTCCCTCAATCCAAAGGACTTATACTTTTGAAATGAAACACGTATCATATACTTTAGAACAAGTGTAGATTATCAAATCTTGTACGTATACCGTACTACATAGATACAACTATTCATGCTCAAGAGATAGGAAAGCTCTACATACCTCCTTGGTCAATCCGCTTGCTAAGTCCAACTCAAGTAATATGTCAACCTATAATAACCATAGTGTGTTTATTAACCTCTAATTTCAATGTAGAAATTCCAAATTCAAGTTATCAATTCCTAAGGAAAATTGGGCATTTCCTTTGTTTACTCACTTTGCCACCTTTTCAAAGGCCGATTTTTCACATTCAAACGCCTTATTAAGGCCCAACAACCAAACCAACACAAAGGGGATTACACACCTAATCTTGGGTGTGTAAAATTCTGCCCCATAAGTTATAATAGTACACTTAACAATTCTAAGGTGGTTTTTTTAGGCTACAACATGCTCATAATATTTCTTTAGCCAAATCCTTCATATTCAACCCACATTTCTAGCATCTGATGACTCAAGAGCATTATTTACCACCATAAGTATTTTCTTCTTAACATGCAACTCTATAAACTAATAATAGAGGAAGAATCATTACCTAGAGCTTTAGCCAAATTTTATCCAACAATTTGCTAGCCTTTCTACCAAGAATACCACCACCACCTTCACAAGCTAGCCACAAGCTTCCTTCTTGTCTTTTAATTTTTCAGATTTTTCTTAAGGCTAGAACCCTCTTGGATTTTTAGAGAGGAGGAGCTTGAAATATTTAGAGAGAAGGAAGAGGTTTTTCAAAGAGAGAGATGACAAATGACCAAGTCTTTAAGACTTGGTCAATATATCGCATGTAAAAATCAGATGGGGACACTTGTCCCCACTCAGGCCCTTTCAAAATAAAAATCGACTTTTCCTAAGTTTTTCCGCTGATTTCGCCTCGGCGCGGCCCTGCTTCCGGCCATGCGCGCAACTCTGCGAACCCTCGGATCTTCGCGCGGCCACGCTTCCGGCGCTGCTGCTGAAACTTCATCGACCCTCGAGACTTTCGGCCGCGGCCACGACTTCCGCGCGCGGCCTAATCACCGCTTGGCGCGCGACCACACTCCGTGGCTGAGACCCCGATCGCGGTCGGGCGAACCACGGGTATAACAAAGATATGACTATCATTTTGACTGCAAGCCTTGGTACGGTATACTCCTCTATTAAGAAAGTCAGGAAATCTTGGCAGAAGTTCGAGAAGATTTTCTTTTCTAAACTCTAAGTTCAGAAAGTGTAGAATTGATGTATTTAACTTATGGGGTTAAGTGTTATTTATATATGGACAGTTAGGTTAATTATCATATTAGGGTTGGGCTCCAAGTCTGACCCAAATCCCGAGGTGCAGTGGGTCAATCTGACTGAGCCTACTGTCGGGTCGGCGCCCCGCCCCTCCACGTCCCATCATTTAATATTCAGCATGTTTAATTAAATTCAAAATCTAATTTTGACTTAATTAAATAATTTCCATCAAATGAAAATAATCTCATAATTGATTATCAATTTAAATATCTCCGTTCTAAATTGAATATTTAATATTCTCTCAATATACCCTTAGACCGAAAAGACAATTGACATAGTGTGACTCTTTAGGCCTTCACACATCGACACTAATCAAATTAAGGTCCATATAGAACTTCTAGACTGCGCCATATGACGAACGCAATATGTGAAGTACGTTTACATGAATCCAGCAAACATAACCTTTATGTGAGATGATAAATTTCTTTCATTCGCGACACACTCGATCAAGCTTAGGATTTGCCATGTGTCTATCCAAATGGCTTGATCACTTTATCTCATCTATATTAGTCTACAACTAGATCATTTTCTAAATATGTCTCTTGTATTGGCCAATGATTCGGTCGACCTAATATCACTGAGAAGTTGAGTGTTCTCTCGAATATCCAATCGAGGAATGAATCTTATTCTTGGCTCAACTACCATCTTAGTTTACATCGCAATGTACCCAACACAAGCCGTATCTTTCCTATAAGGAATTTAACAGGGTCAAAGTATATTACTCCGCAAATAAGGTGCGTATTGACGTCAAGTCAAAGGAGCTTTATCTCCCACACACTGATAACACTCTAGACATGTATAACAAGTAGTTTATTAGCATGTCATACCAATACTTTCTAAAAGTATTCATGTGTCCATCACTAGTAACCATTACTAGTAGCAAGTGAGACATACTGCATTATCTAAGAATGTAGTGCAGACCACATGTCGACTTATAACATATCATCGATATCCCATTCTCGATGATCATTACTCGAGGCTACTTTAAGAGCTACGATCTATCATTGATATCTCACTCTATTAATGACAACGTAAGCTCAAAGGATGCACATTAATGAATAATTACAAACAATCAAATAATAATTCAATAATCGCAAATGCCATAAATATATTAATCTTATTAATAATACGAATGTGTTCAAGTACATTTGTCCCTAATAATGATTGTCTCTAGGACATACATACTTTTATTTTTAATAATTCTAAGTTGTTCCTGGACTGTTAAATATACATTATATATACACATGATATACATGTATATATAATGTATATTAAGTATAGCCCATATCGTCCAGCAGTCCGTGTACCGTGGAATTGGGCCAACCTAGATCATCTAGCAGTCCGTGTACCATGTAGATTTAATTTATGATATATTTTGTATATTACACTTGTATATTAATTAGTCTTGTATTCTTTTCATAAGTGTATGGTTAGTCTCCAAATAAAATAGATATTTAGATGTAGAATAAGAAAATGATTTTCCTATTGTAACTTGTATATATACACCTTTTATCAATAAGAATAATAAAGAGATTAATTTTTTCATGGTATCAAGAGTCTAGGTTATTTTTCTTGTTTTCGCTACTCACATCTTTCTCGATTTCCTCTTGAATCCCGTGACAAAAATCCCCCACTCGGTTTCTGCAAACCCGAGCCTCTCCTCTCCATAAAAAATATTGTTCTTGACCTAACAAACGTTCAATATGGGACATGGACATAATTATTCAAAATGCATACAATGGCACATCAAGTTCTTCACCACATCATCCCTCCGACTCCTACAACGGGGGATGAGACCACCGAAGATGATAATGAGGATGTACCATCAAAGCGGACAATCCAAAATTATGGGTCACGCTTGACGCAAAGGTTCTCCAGTGGATTTATGCCACAATATACATGGACATTTTACATACAATTATGGAACCCCACTCCACAGCTATGGTTGCTTGGAATCGAAGGATAACAGTCATTCACGCATTGTCACCCTTGGACAAGAATTTTCCCAAGTTTCTATGGTGAATTTTCCTAACGTTTCATCTTATTGTAAACGTCTCAAGGACTTGACATATCAACTTCGAAACATGGGGGCTCCTGTGAGCAATAGTTATCTCGTCCTACAGATGATTGCAAGCCTGTCCGAAGCCTATAACGGGGTTGCTTCAATCTTTTGTCAAAGTAACCCCCTTCCGGAATTCTATCAAACCTGCTTCATGCTCACATTGGAAAAAACGGGTTTGGATAAAAAGGCGGCTACCGGTACGTGCTATGGTTTTATAGCCACGTCACATAATATCCCAACATATTATGACAAGTCAAGCCAAAATCATAACAACGGTGGCGTCAAGAAAGGTCAAAATCGCAAAAATAAAAATAAAGGTGGTGGACATGGTGGTAATAATAGCAATGGAGGAGGACGCGAAACAAATAGGTCCCGGCCAATGAGTCAATCAACATAAAGTCTGGGCACTGCGGCGTGGGCTAATAGCTTGATGGCCCATAATTTCGCTCGGCGGAATAAAGATACGGAAACTAGGCCACTACCCACTCGGCCCGGTTTCGGCCAGAAGACAAGCCTAGTTCCAAGAAGCCCCCAACCAGTTCCAACCTCGCGATTTCCGAGCCCAATGGGCCTTGGTCCGCCCCAGGCCTGCTTGGGCCTCGGCCACAACAAACCTTTGCAGTTGAGGGGCCCGCTTTTGCACCATCTCCGATAGATATTGAGGCCTCGATGCACACACTTGAGTTGACTCAACCCGACCCGAATTGGTACATGGACACCGACGCCACCACACATGACCTCCGATCAAGGTATTCTCTCGTCTTATTTCAATTTGAGCAGTAATCATGGTATAATTATTGATAATGGTAATTCAATTCCAATTCAGGGTTATGGTCATAAAACGTTGTCTTCCCCATCCACCACTTGTCTTGAAAAATACCATTCTTTCTCCAAAATTGATTAAAAATTTGGTGTATGTCCGTAAATTCACCACTGATAATTAGGTTTTTGTTAACTTTGATCCTTTTGGATTTTCTGTGAAGGATTTCAAGATGGGGAGTCCTCTGATGAGGTGTGACAGTAGGTGCGATCTTTATCCAATCACACCAAGTCTCGATTTCTCGCGTCAAGCCATGTTTTTCAATTTTGCAGCTCTTGCTCCTTCCTTGTGGCATGCTCGTCTAGGTCATCCGGGGTCATTTATTTTGTCTGTCTTAGATAAAAATAAACTTATCTCTTGTAAGGGTATGCATAGTACTCCGAATTATCAATCTTGTTCCTTGGGAAAAATTGTTAAGTTGCCATATGTGGACTCTAATTCTACTACTTCAATGTCATTTGATATTATTCATAGTGATTTATGGTCATCTCATGTTCTTAGTTCATTGGGTCATCGTTATTATGTTCTATTTTAAGATGATTATTCTAAATATTTATGGACGTTTCCGATAGCAAAGAAATCTCAAGTTTTTTTCATCTTTCAAAAATTTAGAGCTTTCATTAAAACCCAATTCGAACGAGAAATAAAAAAAATCCAATGTGATAATGGCAAAGAATATGACAATGAGGAGTTTCGAGAATTTTGTGCTAAAATGGGATCAATTTTTCTTTTTCTTGTCCTCATACGTCTTCACAAAATGGGAAAACCGAACGCAAAATTAATACCATTAATAACATTATCCTAACTTTATTGGTTCATGCTTTCGTACCCCCCGGATGGCTGGCATCATGCTCTACAAATGACTACCGATATTCTTAACATTCTTCCTTCTAAAGGTTGACATATTCGTCCCCTCTTCATGTTTTATATAATAATACTCCATCGTATTCACATCTTAGGGTCTTTGGGTGTTTGTGTTATCCACTTTTTCCATCCACCTTAATTAACAAACTTCAGGCTCGTTCTACTCCTTGTGTATTTTTGGGTTATCCGTCAAATTACCGTGGTTATAAATATTTTGATTTGTCATCTAATCGAATCATTATTAGTCGTCATATTATTTTTTATGAGTCCCAAATTCCATTTGCTAAGGTAGATAGTCCCGTGCCAAGTTCGTATAATTTTTTGGATGATGGTATATCTCCGTATTTAATTCACCATTTTTCGGACATATCCCGCGCCCCAATTGCACCGGCGGACCCACTGCCCACTGGTCCTCATATCACTATCTCTGATCCCGTTCTAGGCCCAGCAACTCGGCCATCTGTCCAACCCAGTTCTGGCCCAGTTCAATCATCCAGTTCTTGTGGCCATCCCGCCCATCAAGCGTCGGCTCGCCTTATTACGGGCGGCGGGCCAGCTGCACATGGCGGCCCGTCCCATATCCCGGTAATTCTAAAAAATCAGTCAATTCTGCTCTGAGTTATGGCCCAGTCACCCGAAGTCAATGGGGGTATTGTTAAACCAAAACAACATTTTAATATAAACTCAAATGCTCTTAAATCATTACTGATCCGTAATCACATGTCTACTTTAAATGACCCGAATTGGAAAATTGTTATGACTGATGAATATAATGCTCTTATTGATAATAAGACGTGAGAGTTGGTACCCCGTTCATCTGGTGTTAATATTATTCGGTCTATGTAGATTTTTGCTCATAAGAACAATTTTGATGGTTCTTTTGCAAGGCATAAGGCTCGTCGATGGTAAGACTCAGTAGGTTGATGTTGATTGTGGTGAGACATTTAGCCCGGTGATCAAGCCGGCTACCATCCGCACAGTGCTCAGTTTGGCTTTATAAAAACATTGGCCCATTCATCAGTTGGATGTGAAAAATGCTTTCTTACATGGAGATCTTAAGGAGACAGTCATATGCATCAACCCTTGGGGTTTAGGGATAATCGATATCCTCATCATGTCTGTTTGTTGAAGAAGTCCTTGTATGGGCTTAAGCAGTCTCCACGATCTTGGTATAAGAGGTTTGCTGACTATGTTTCGACTATTGGATTCTTGCACAGCAGGTCTGATAATTCATTATTCATCTATCGTCAGTGTTCTTCCATGGCTTATATACTATTATATATGGATGATATTATCTTGACTGCTTCTTCTGATGCATTACGTCAATCTATTATGATAATGCTCAATTCTGAGTTTGCCATGAAAGACTTGGGGCCATTGAGTTATTTTTTGGGGATTGGTGTCACTCGTCATGCAGGAGGACTGTTCTTATAGAGAAAGTATGCAGCTAGCAGCTGAGATCATTGAAAGGGCTGAGATGTCATCCTGTAAGTCCACTTCTACTTCAGTTGATACTAAACCCAAGTTGGGTGCTGCAACTGGCTCTCCCTATGAGGATCCGACCCGCTATCGTAGTCTGGCAGATGCCCTTCAGTATCTTATGTTCACGCGACCAGATATAACATATATCGTACAGCAGGTGTGTTTGTTTATGCATGACCCCCGGATTGAACATATTAATGCGCTCAAACGCATTCTTAGGTACGTTCAGGGAACACTTGATTATGGCTTGCATTTGTATCCTTCGTCGACATCTTCGCTTGTCTCCTATACATATGTTGATTGGGGTGGTTGTCCGGATACCAGCCATTCTACTTCTGGCTATTGTATGTTTCTTGGAAATAACTTGGTCTTATGGTCTGCCAAACGTCAATCCACACTTTCACATTCAAGTGTAGAGGCCGAGTATCGAGGGGTAGCCAATGTGGTTTCTGAGTCATGTTGGTTACGTAATCTTCTTTTAGAGCTCCATTGTCCTATTCAGAAAGCTACCTTGGTGTATTATGATAATATAAGTGTCATCTACCTTTCCGGTAATCCAGTTCAGCACCAGCGCACTCAACACATAGAGATGAACATTCACTTTATTCGAGAAAAGGTAGCTAAAGGACAAATACCCGTCTGCCATGTCTCTTCCAGATATCAAATTGCAGACATCTTTACAAAGGGTCTTGCCTCAGTCATTTATGAAGATTTTAGAGACAATCCCAGCGTACGAAGAGCGCCCGCTATGACTGCGGGTGTGTGTTAAATATACATTTTATATACACATGATATACATGTAATAGAATGTATATTGAGTATAGCCCATATCGTCCAGTAGTCCGTGTACCGTGGCATTGGGCCAGCCCAGATCATCCAGCAATCCGTGTACCATGTAGATTTAATTTATGGTATATTTTATATATTACACTTGTATATTAATTAGTCTTGTAGTCTTACCATAAGTGTATGATTAGTCTCCAAATAAAATAGAGATTTAGACGTAGAATAGGAATTTTTTTTCCTATTGTAACTTGTATATATACACCTTTCATCAATAAGAATAATCAAGAGAGAAATTTCTAGTTTGTTTTTCTTCCTTTGGAACTCTTTCAACCAAGAAGGATTTTGAAGATGTTTTGCATTTTGAAAAAAAAAAAATCAGTCACAAAACACGCACAAAGTTATCTAAAAAAGTATTTTACATTTCTCTCTTTGTTATTAAAAAAACATTATTCAAACTTGTTGGTCCATTTGTCCTCGAGGTTGCAGCATATCATTACTTTACTCTGAAACCATGAAGGTACGTACAATCATTCATGTATGGACTGCAATTTGGACAGTTAATACATGGGAATCAATGCCGGATAACAAACTTGTGGGCATTGAGCAAAGATCCCGCCGAACTAAAAAACAATTGCTACCAATCCAAGAGATTTGCAGGCAGTGCAAATATGCCCAAAGCGTAAGAAATGTTCCGTAAACGTTTTTGCTAATTTTTTAGGCAGCAAATTTGACTTGAAGTTAGATCCTCATATGTATGAGAAATATATCCAGCTTGAATAGAGGTTTTGCCTTTGCTTTGAGTTCGTGGGTGTCCCCCACTGAAAAAAAGTGTAATAAGAGCACACTTTTCTGAATGGTTAGTGGGCGTGTGGTAACTAGAAATTCCAATTTCAACAAATCTCGAGTGTCCCGCAAGATTTTACGAGAACATAGACTCCATATTCGGGGACAAGGGGCGGAACGACCTCGCGATCAACTTACCGCAACCCAGGAATAAAAACCGTCATTAGGCACTCCCTGTTGCAGCCCCCTGAAGCCCCACCTGCCTTTTCTATATAGCCACATAACCATAACAAGTTTTCTATAATGCCATACCAAATCAAGACAAGCTTGAAGAAAAGAGAAAAGAAGGATCAAAGCGGGAAAGGGCCCGAATCGAAGGCTCTTCTACTAAAATTTGAAACTCAGACTGAACTAATTCATCCCTCCACAGCCTTCGCAGCTTACCTTGTTTGAGCCAGATGGTATAAAGAAGTTAGAATCTGGCCTTTTAGCTGGCCGTGACAAATATAACATGGTGCCATGGGATACTTTGGGATTGACATATTAATCAGCCTCTGCAGATTCATTTACTTCTTCAACAACTCTTCCATGACAAGGATTTTTTGCCATTGGAATGAGATGATTATATGATAGTTAGTCCAACGGAAAGGTGTTGCTTTGCATATTATCCCATAAATCTATCATTATACTTGAACCTTTCTCCCACTCTTTTCTATGTTGCACGATCAACATATGGCATTACGATTTCCAAGGTTTAGCCAAGGCTTAGCTCAGGACCCCACTACTCGTCGTATGGTTTGGTATTGCTACCGCACATGACTTCGAGAGTGATATTACTGAGGAACGTCTTTATCATAATATTTTTGCTTCTCACTTTCTCTATGAGTGTTCACTAAAGGACAGAATGAGGAGGGAGATGGAGGAACAAGGAACTATCCTCGTCATGAAAACGAAGCAAGTTTCATTCGCAGAATGGTGTTATTGGCCTTATCTAAATCAGCCACAACTAAACAAATATGATTTAGACTTATGTGGACGCCTAAAACATGCATGCTAGAGCATCAAAATCTATTTACCAATGGATTGTGAAATGCTACAGATGGGGTCATCCTATACACACTGAAAGTTGCACAATTTTTGAAACAGAGTAGAAGAACTAGTACTCAATCGCTTTATTAAGAAAAATTACATCAATGAACAGACTAACAAAAGTAGTTGACACAGTAATTGCACATCAAAATGCACTGTGAAAGGCCAAAAAGAAGAAAGGGACAAAATGAAGCCTTGTGCAGACGTAAATAATACAGAATACAGTATAATTTAAACATTGACAACAAGCACATAATGCAAAGACTTATGGAGACTTGGATGGCCAAAGACTTATGTGTTGTTATAAAATTAATAACAAGGACATAATGTGAAGACTTATGCAGCCTTGGATGGCCAAGATGCTTGAGCAGACATAATAATTCCCACAATAACACCGAACAACCCAAGTGCACTACCAAAAATCTCGATCACAAGGATCTTAACGAAAAGTGTAGAGTTCTGTGCATCAGATAAAGCACAACTGCTTCCAATTATTCCAACGCACAACCTTGGCAAAAAGAAATAAAAGGAATCACAATATTAGAAGGGCACAAAGAATTGCTTTAAAGTAGACACCACGAAGTAGAAATCCATGTATGAGAAGAAAATTATCCAAACTCACCCACAGACAAGATTGGCAAAGCCCACAATGATTCCAGAAGCAAAAATTGCATAGCCAGCTCTAAGAGACTCTGGTGCATAAATCTGTGAGGCAGGTACACTCTCGAGCTTTGTTTGAAGAATGATGGCCACAATAACACCATATATAGCAACCGCTTCACAAAAAATTACACTGACAAACAAAAAATTGTAAGTCATTGCACAAAATACAAAGGACTGGGAACAAACTAAAGATAAGAATCATTAATAATGGTATTATGCATATGCGGTAGATTATGAGCCTTTGACTTCACACTTGCTTACAAATATAGTACACAAGCATATCAAGTCAACAGGGGCGGACACACGTAGGCTCGAGGGGTGTCATCTGACACCGCTTCGCCACAGATAGCTTCTAGCCCGCCTAGTGTGGTGTATTGTTAAGTAGAACGTGATCAGGGTTCGAATCTGGTTAGGTTTTTTTTTCTCCTTTAGTTTAAATAATTTTCAGTTCTTTGCTAAGATTGTAGTTAATGGGGCTTCCAAAATGGACCGAAGATATAGTTTATTTTGCTATATCTGCAATTAATGCTTCTCCGCAATTTGCAATATTTGGGGATATGTTAGGTATATTATATATTGTTGTTTCAATTTTAAGCTTTTTGCTATTTTGTTCTTTCTTGGCAATAAAATTAATTATGACTTTTTGAGTTATTGTCTGATGCCTTATATAAAAGAAAAAGTATTTACTAACAATTTTAATTAGCCTATTGTGATTAAATTTAAGATTGTCAAGTTGTGATAACGTATTCTTTCAGTTTTCCTTTACTAGTCAAGTATAGACATTGTACTCCTTTTGAAAAATTATTTATTAAGTACTTATTTTACTAAGTTACACATATTAATTTGGATTTTGAAATCTAACTTTGATTGCTACTATTCTAATATATTTTGGGAAATAATTACATGATAAGGGTTTAAAATTTAAAAAAAAATCTCTCTAATTTGCTAAAATGAAATAAAAGAAAAAGATATTTTTAAAATATTGGACTAGTAAAGGAAAACTGAAATTTTGGTACGTCGCACTGGACAGTATATTTTTATATGGAATGGACTGTATTAATATATAATGAACGGTATTAGAGTATTAATATATAATAGACTGCATTTTTTTGTATTTTTTATTTTTAGTACAATCAAGGGATGAGTCTCAAAAATGACAGTTGGAGTGTACTATTTTTAGAAATAGTACAGTCCAGTCCGACTGAAAACGCTCACCAAACACTGTATTATTTTTTTGTCCAGTGCAGTTCAGCGTAATACAGCGTACCAAACGTGCCCTAAAATGGAGGGAGGACTTGAATATATTTTATTCATATAATTCGAATTGTGTTTTTTTATTTTCTTAATATGATATTGTTATAGTGATTTGTTCATTTGTCCACTTTTTTAAATGTCGACGCTGCTTACAAAATATACAACTGCAAGTCAAGGACAGAAATCGTCCCACTACCCCAGAACCAGACACCTCTGTTCTCTCATCAAGGCATACTGTTTCAACATTTCAAATATATAACTTTAATAGATGCCTTATAAAGGGCGGGACAAGATTGTAAACAAAAGTTCATGAAGAATGCAGACAGTATATTGGGATAGTTGACCAAATGAAGCTCAGATGTAGAATTACCACCCTATGAGAGTAACAACAACAACATACCAAGTGTAATCCCACAAGTGGGGACTATGAGAGTATGTTTTCCAAATAGACAATTATGCAATCACGGTATTTTTTTTATTACGTTTTGAAAAACAATATGATCACAGGGTTGTTTAGTTTGTCAAAGTCAAGTATCGGCTGAGCACAAAGTGATTACTATTAGCAAAACAGAGCGATGATAATGATAGAGCAAATTGACTAATTAAGCTCACAGTTCAGAACCAAACTACCATCAGAACAAAAAAAATAACCTGCATCGCTTATAAAATTTCTGAAACAAACATATATAGAGCTAACACAAGTAAAGAGTAATGCACAGCAAGACGTTCTTAGAAAGATTTACGTCCACGTTCTCCCTAAGTTTGACTCGACTTCTCGTCTCAGACAACCCAATACATCTATGAAATGTACTCTGACTTGAAGTTAAATATCAATAACACGCATGGCAACATTGACTTAAACTATTCTCAAGGGGTTGCTGAGTTCACGAACTAGTTATACCGAATTGTTAGCGATGGATTAAAATAAAGGGATTATTATGCAAAGATTGAGACCAAAGTCAATAATTATCTTCATCCTAGTATTGCTAATAGCCTAATACACCTATTTATATTCCACTCTACGGCAAACAAAAAAGAAATACATAAGCTCCAGCAACTTATGTTGGTATCAGTTACACAGCTTATATACCACAAACCAAATATTTTACTAGTGATGCATAACCGTATATATTAGTATTAACGATGCAAATTACCTAATCAGATTTTTGGACGTAATCCGAGGAGCTTTGATGGCAGCACCAATCAAACTACTTCCAGTTATATATATTCCCCTAAAACACATCAGAAAAGAGGTAAGTCATTAGATAATGAAAAAATTAAGCAAAACCCTAGAGAGTAATAAAGTTACCAGGCAGCACCAAGCACTGAAACACCGATGGCAATGGCAATTCCGATGGCAGAGAAGGTGTACGGAGAGATCTGTACCAACGCTCGAGACCATGAGCTCGAATGACCAGCCATTGTTGATGGTCTTCACACAAAATGATCCTGATCTCAATGACGATGAATCAAAGGAGAGAGAGAAAAGAGTTGGATCGGGTCAATAGCTTCTTATTTGGGTCAATCAACAAAGTTTGGGCCGGAAGAGTGATTGAGGAAAATTGGCATAAATGTACCAGCCCGGTAACAAATTTGTAGAAAGTGGCCCAACGTGCTGTTATTAGTAAGGTCCAATCTATTTTAGTAAAGAATTGGTCAACTATAGCCAGAGCTTTTAACTAAAATTGTCTCTTAGGTTTAAGAGTAGGTTTATATTTAAGAGTAATACATAGACCGTCCCTTAAATTTGTCATCAGATTTTATTTAGATACTAAAATTAAGATTTGTTTCAATTGAGACATAATAAAGTATTCCAGTTACACTTTTGATTCAAATTTTAATTTCTTTTTTGCATGTGTGCTCAAATGTTTATTACGTATATAAGTTAAACACTTAAAATATGTCATCCTATTTGATTATTTGTATTTGCCTCAATAAGCTATAAAACCTCTGGCCTATTCCATTTTAAGCTAATGTGTATACTTAAAGAAGATAATATATTTTATGTGATTAACTTAACAATCTAATATAGTTTAAACCAAAAATGTCTAACAGGAATAATTTAAGCGTTGTTTTTATGGCTTAAATATATTCATGCACATCTTTATTCTCTTAAATTTGCTAAAGTGGAGCATCTTTTATCCAGCTAAAAAAAATGTGGCTCTTTTGGGGTTAAACTAATGGTGAAAATGTAGGTGCATGCAGATCACGTAATTTTGTTTAAAACAAAGACCCACTGGTAACTTTTTCCTCCATTCTCAATTGTTTCTTCACTCCTACAATTACCAACCGTAACGTCGTTTTCACACTTGTGCACTCGTTATACCAAAGATCGTAAATTTCTTTAGTGAAAGAGATATTGGTGCGTAAACAAAATGTTTGAGACATGAAATGATAGACGATTGTTGGCCAAACGACGAGCATTTCACGTTGGTAAATGAGACGGTTGTTGGCCAAACGACGAGCATTTCACGTTAGTAAATGAAGGAAGAAGTATACGACGTGTAAAAGATGAAACGAGTCGGAAATCGCCGCGGAGCCGCGAAGGGCCGCGACGCAGAACTGTCGGAGCCGCGACGCTAGAGCGCTTAGGCGCCTCCAGCCAAGCGCCGCGACGCTAATGTTGGTTTTGGTCACTGGAGACAAGGCGTCGCGACTCTTCCCAGGCAGAGCCGCGACGCTTCAGAAGCAGAATGGTCGACAGAAGAAGGAAAATTTCTGACTTTGGGCTGGTTTTGGAGCATTGATCCTCCATTACTTGACACTTGAATTCAACCATTATGTGGCTGAATTATAACCTCTCAATAAGTGCAATTACATGGCCATTGATTGCCATTAGTTGGCTAGATGAGAGACCATCTTACACACACTATAAACTGAGGCTTTAGGCTCAATTGAAGAACACTCACAATCAAATTTTATGAAACTCTTTCTCTCTAAGCATTCTTTCATACACTCAAAGGGTCTTCTTGAGAAACACTTGAGTTTCCTTTGCTCATTTATTAGTTGCTATTTTATCATGGGAGACAGTTACCCATTACCGTAAAAGGATATATACAGAGCAATAATGTCTTAAGGACAAAGTGAATATCACTCGACTCAGCAACTCAATTGTAACGTTTCCAGATTTAGTGTCTCTTGCTTTCAGGATATCAAGATCTAGGAGCTTGGTGCAATTGGAACGAAGACTCAAGAACCATTCAAGAAAGAAGTTCAAGAACTCACAAGTTTACTGTAGCCACAACTCTTGTTGGCTAAAAGAGTGTTAACTATTGTAATTCATTTGTTTATCCTATCTAAGCATTTGTAATAATTGTATACTATTTTCGTACATCCATTGTAACTCACAATCTTAAGACATTATTGTACTAATGCTAGAAAGATGTTTGCCAGCCGATGTGATCCCAAGTCTGGTTGTTGGTTTCTTGTCAAAACCGATTATGTTGACTGCTCTGCTAATGCTCTAACATCGCTCACAACAACAAAACTTTTTCAGATCTGGTCTTAATTTTTGCTCTCTCTTTGACGACAACTACAAATTTATCTCCGTCAAAGGTGGGATCTCTGAATCTGATGATGAGCTTCAAGATACTGTTAATAGTCATGCTAGCAAGGCTAAGGATGAAGGAAGAGTTGTTGTCACCACTCCCAAGAGTGGTGGAAACAAACGCCCACGAAAGGTGGAGGATGTCAACTGGGACAAGAGGAGAAGGCTGAAGATGATGTTCTATCTTGTAGAAGAATATTTGTTCCAATTATGGTAAGGAGAACTTGGACACGCAATCCAACAAAAAGATTGACGTGGGCAGAATCCAAAAGGTATGAGTTAACTATTCTTCCTTGTAAAAAATAAGATTAAAAGATGTCTGATTAAAATGAGTTGAGTAAGGCTATAAATATGAAAGTGGTTTCCATATATTCCTTACGCCTTAAAATCAAACGTTTAATCTCACCTTCCTTCCCGTTAAAGATTGGACTGTTGTTGTCACGACCCGACCCCGGGCCGCGACTGGTGCCCTACCTGGGCACCCTGTTCAGGTATACATCAGAGAATAGCAGCGGAACATGCACAACATAAACACATATGTAAACAATATACAACACAAGCTAACCGATAAGGTCGCCTTCCATAATATAAACAAAGTCAAAAGTACAACTTACAACTTAGTTCTTACAGCCCAACCACATACGTGAATACTGCACTTCAGAATAACAATCATGGCGACAGGCTTCGCCATACCCTGAATGTACATATATCTACAACATCGTGGAAAGATCACTCAAAAGAAAGACAAGCCTCCGGAGAAGGGAGCTTCCGACGTCTGATAGGTGATCCGACGAATGTGGATCGCCACCGCTACTTTCTCGCAGATTTAACGCAGCCCGAGAAGGGTCGACACAATATGTACTAAGTATGTAAACTGAAAGTACTGTAATTACAACATAAGTTTATAGAAAGCCGAGACATGTATGATAACAAAATTACAAAGATACGAAGGCCTTACTAACAATGAGAGTAAATCAAGAGAATACTTACAACATCATAATAGCCTCATGAATCAAATCATGGGTAGCGAACCCATAAAAGCAGTGGTATAACGTCTTGGAGTTCTTACCCTCATTTACACTCTTACCCCAAGCGGTGGTATAACGTCTTGGGGTTTGCCCTCATTTATACTCTTACCTCAAGAAGATAGTAACGCAGTGGTATAACGTCTCGGGGCTTACCCTCATTTATACTCTTATCCCGGAGAAGGTGGTATAACGTCTTGGGGTTTGCCTCACCGATACTCTTACCCTATCTCACAACCTGGCCATACAATAATTAAGCAAGTTAGCAATCCCCTAACTTATTATTAGTCTTATTCATCTACACTCTCATTTTAGTTTACTTAAGGCACTATCATGACTTTTATAAGAATCAGAATTTAACCCCAAGTACCACGACTTCTACCCTTAAACAAAAGACTCATTTTAGTAGAAAGCTTCCAAGACACTAGTAATCATAGTATCAAGTCCAAATTACATTTCAAGACCGATACAATACCTTTAGAATTTAAAGGTGTTTCTAAATCAAGTTGACTCATTTTCTTATTAAACTCGGGCAATTGATACCTTAAAATCAATTTGCCTTTCATTAACACAAGCCATTTACCTTTGCATAAAGTCAATACAACCAACTCCCCATAAAGTCGTTATATTCACTTTATACCTTAGTCAAGTACATTTTCCTATCCAAGGACTTATACGATTAAAACGACACAAGTATTACATACTTTAAAATTCTTCAAGTCCCTTATCTTTAACAAGACTTAAGACATCTTTAATATTCTCAAAGAAGTGAGTTAATCTCCTAACTCACCCGACTTGGCATTTCATAAAACAAGTAAAGAATGTCAAGTTCAGACGTCACTGCACTATATACGTGAAACTAGTCATGCTCAAAGATAGGAAAAGTTCTACATACCTCGTCTGGTCAAACCACTTGCCAAGTACAAAGTCCCGCGTAGTATGTCAACCTATAATATTCACAATACGTCTATTAAAGCCTTACTACAATCGTAGAATATCATAAGTGTTAAGTCTCTAAATTCTACGGAAAATCGCAAAGACCTCCTTTGTATTTACTCACTTCGCCACCTTTTCAAGGCCGAAAATACAATAACCACACAGCCCCAATTGGCTCACAATTATATAGAAAGTAGTTCAATACAATTGAATAACTACACAGCCCCAATTGGCTCACAAGTATATAGAAAGTAGTTCAATACAATTGAATAACTACACAGCCCCAATTGGCTCACAATTATATAGAAAGTAGTTCAATACAATTGAATAACCAACCAATACAAACTACATTCCAAATTCGGCCACCTTGATTCAACAAATCCAATTCTTATCCAATTTCCATTTTAATCCAATTTAGTAGCATAACAAGATATCAAGTCGCATTTGATTATAATAACCATAATCCTTAAGTCAATGACATGCGACGTTCTAACAACGATTAAATTGTAATTCAACTAGTCATGGCTTACATTACATTTTGGATTTCCAAGGCTATAACCAATCCATAATTCTTATAACCTCTATATAACACTTCATGCTCGCAACATACAAAGCTATCAACAACAATATAAATATGCAATCTTGTACACCTTTAAAAGACAAGATTATACCTTAACGATTTTTAATCCAACTCCAAATCGAAGTCGCTCCTAGAAGATTAGAACCTCTTCAAGACACCTCCAACCGCCATTGAGACCCTTAGAACAATACCAACAATTATCCTTCAAAACTCCAAGCAAAACCTAGAAAGACCCTTTAGGTTTTCATTTGCGACTAACCCGAAAACAATCTTTTTCCAAGATTTTTCTATTGAGAAAGGCTTACAATACACCTAAGACCCTTGGTTTAAAGTGGGGAGTGGAATGAACAAGAAACAAAAAATTTCTTCTTCTTTGTGGCAAACCCGAGACCCTCTATAGCTCTTCAAAGTTTTCAAGAATTTTTCTAAGTGTTAAGCTCACACTAGCACTACTAGTATTATATAGTGCAGGAGGTTATGATAAGAACACGTGGATGGCTAAGATGTAGTCTTACATTAAAATCAAGACCAAGTGGGACCTTTGACCTTAGTCAATAATATCAAGCCTCAAGTTGCAAGACTTGTCTTGCAACAAAGGTCAAATGACTTATGCCTCTTGCTAAAAAAATCGCCCAAGGCATAAGGGGGTGGGTGACACGTGTCGCCTCCCATTCGCCATATAACACTACGCTTTCCGACAATTTCATAATTCCGACAAAATTTTACAAGTCTCAAATCTTAACATTGTGAGTTCTTACTTACGTTCTAAAACATGTCCCGAAATTACGGTGTAACATTCTTCCCCTTAGAAACATTCGCCCCGAATGTTCTTTCGAGTCAAACTAAATTAACGACATAGTTTCCTTTCACACTCGACATACCAAAAATGCCACTAATGGCCACTTAAAAGCATTTAAGCAAAAGAAACGCTTCAACTAAAACCCGACAAGTAAGGAAAATGAAATACCGAAGGTATAGGAAATAAGTGAGGATACCTCCTCAACACGCCCTCCTCCGCTTCCCAAGTCATCTCCTCCTGCTATCATTTCTCCACAGACTTCGACGAAGCTACATCCTCGTCCGCAGCCGTCGACCGGGCGATCGAGTATCGCTATGACTCTCCTCACACGATAACCCCTCTCACACCGGACCTCACTAGTAGGGAAAACTCTCGCCGATCACCGATACACTTCCGCAACATAGAAACACGGAAGACCGGATGTACCGCCTCTAACTCACGGCGCATCCAACTCATAAGCAACCTGTCCCACTCTACGGACGATCTGGTAGGGCCCAATGTACCTTGGGCCGAAGCTTCTTCACCGAATCTCATCACACCCTTCATGGGTGACACCTTCAAGAAGACCCAATCGCTACCAAACTCCAAATGCCGACGCCGATTATCCGCATATGACTTCTCGCCGACTCGAGCCGCTATCAGCCTCCCGATAAGCTTCACCTTATCCACACCGATGTACCAAGTCCGCCAACCAATCGCATTCGCCCACGCCGAACCAACCAATCGGCGATCTACATTTCCGCCATATAAAGCCTCGTATGGCGCCATCTCAGAGGCCGGAATGGTAGCCGTTGTTGTAAGCAAACCCACAAGAGGCAAATGATCCTCCCACTACCATCAAATCAATCACGCAGCTCGCAGATATCCTCGTTGTTCGATAGTGCGCCCGCCCGCCACACCGAGGATGAAATGTCAGATCGAGACTCACTGTGTCCCCAAACCCTTCGAAAGACCTCAGGAAGTTAGCCAGAACCGGCTCCCTATCGTAAATAATCGACATCGACACCGCAGCCTCACAATCTCCCCGATGTACAACTGCATAGTCCTCACCAAAACGCTGCCCCGATCGAAGGAAATGGGCTGATTTCACACCACAACAATAACCCAAATAGTCGCATTTCTCCGAGTACGAGGTAACCTCAGAACAAAGTCCATGTTGATTATCTCCCACTTCCAAGTCGGAATCTCAATAGATCGCAATAAACCACTGGCCTCGTGCTCGATCTTAACTCGCCGCAATTAGGACATCAGGCAACAAAACCTCGCCACGCCCTCTTCGTGCCATCCCACCAATACAAACATCCGAGGTCATGGTACATCTTGGTCGACCGATGAATAGAATATCGAGCACCGCGTGCCTGACCTGCCGTCGAGTCCCGCCACATCGGAACACACAACCGCCCTCAAATCTCAAGACTTATCAGCGCTACTCGAATAGACTCTTCTCCTCCCAAGAGCTGCATCCCGATATCAGACAACACTGGGTCCTCAAACTGCCGCATCTTCACCTCATCAATGATGGAAGACTCGCAACCTCACGAACCTGCACTCCCACTATCATCCAGATCGATCAATCGAACCCCAAGGCTCGCTAATCGGTGGATCTCGACGACCATGTCCCGCCTCTCGGCCGCACTGATAGGCTCCCATCGACCTACGACTCAAGGCATCAAGAACTACGTTGGCTTTCCCGGATGGTAGAGAATATCAACATCATAATCTTTCAACAACTCTAACCACCGCCTCTCCTCAGTTCAACTCCTCTCGCTCAAGATATACCGAGGCTCTTGTGGTCCGTATAAATATCCACATGAACCCCGCATAAATAATGTCTCCAAATCTTCAAGGCATGAATAACCGCGCCAACTCTAAGTCATGGGTAGGGTAATTCCTCTCATGCTTCAGAATCGCCGGAAGCATAGGCTATAACCTTGCCGTGCCGCATCAAAACACACCCTAACCCGATACCCGAGGCATCACAATAGATCACGCATCCATCTAACCCTCCTAAGAGTAAGAATCGAGTCAGAGTCAACCTTTCCTTCAACAACCGGAAACCCTTCTCGCAAGCCTCGCCCATCGGAACTTGGCCGCTTTCCGAGTCACCTAGTCAACGGCTTTGAAATCGGCGAATCGCTTCCACAAACTCGCGATAATAACTCGCCACCCTAAGAAATCGCGCACTTGGCCGAGTAGAGGTCTCGCCAAGACTTGATCGCCTCACCTTTGTCGATCTACCCAACACCATCACCCCAATAATATGCCCTAAATGCCATCGAGGCCAACCAAAACTCACTTGGAGAACTTGGCGAATAATCGCCGATTCCGAGAACCCCGAGTACCGCCTCGCCGGTCAAGATGCTCCGCTCGTCTGCGTGAATAAACCAGATGTCATCGATGAATACAATCACAAACGATTCAAAAATTGCTTGAACACTCGGTCATTAAATCCATAAATACCACCGAGCGCTGTCAAACCGAAAGACATAACCTCAACTCATAGTGCCCATACCGGTCCCGAATGCGCTTTGGGATATTCGCTCTCGAACTCGAACTCGATGATAACTGCATCGCAGTCTATCTTTGAGAAAACCTCGCACTCGCAATCGTCAAACAAATCATCAATCTCGGGAGGGGTACCTATTCTTAATGGTTACCTTATTCACCGCTCAGAAGTCAACACACATACGCAGCTGGCCCCATCCTTCTTTCTTTACAAACAACACCGGCTCCCTGCGGAGATACACTAGGCCCGATAAAGCCTTTCTCCAAAGAAATCTTTCACCGGGTCTTTCACTCCCTTAACTCAAAGAAAGCCATCCTCAGATGGCGGAATGGAAATAGGTCGAGTGTCTGGCAACGTGTCAATACAAAACTCGATCTCCCTCTCAGAATGGATACCCGGAAGATCATCTGGGAACACATCTGGAAACTCCCTAACCACCGCATCGATCAAGAATCGCACTCAGCCTCTGTATCAAATACCCGAACCAGATGATAGATGTAACCCTTCTGCACCATCTTCCTAGCCTTGAGGTAAGAAATAAACCTACCCTGCCGACGCCGTGTTGCCTCCACTGGATAATCGCTCGCCAGAAATCGAACCAACCAACCTGTCCCTACAACCCACGTTGGCGAATAAGAAGCCAACCACCCATACCCATAATGACATCAAAATCACATCTCCAAATTTATCAAGTCTTCATGGTCCGACGATCAGAATAAATACCGACAACCTCTATACACCCGCCGCCTAACACCGAATCACCCACAGTGTAGCTACCTCAAACGGCTCTATCGACACCGCCTATCCCGATTCTACCCGCACAAGAGGGACACATAGGACAAGGTAGAACTCGATCTATCAATGCATAAACATCACACCAAATCGTGAATGCACGCGACGACGCTGTGAAGCCTCCCGATCCCGGGCGGCCGGTGAGAGTATACGCGCTCGAGGACCGCTAGAACTAGAACCACCACTCGACTCTACCGCGCCCGCCTGTCCGTGAGTACTCGCTCCGGCGCATAACCACGTAAGGAGAAGACTCAAAGAATCGATCCCATCGCCAGGCTGCATCACCCACGCCGCTTCTAGACGGACAATCCTCTTCAAATGGCCCCGCTGCCACACGAGTAACAAGCTCCCGGCTCGCGACACTCGCTCGTGGAACCTACCGATCGAGCACACCGAGGCGCTGGTGGTACCGACGCGACGGCTCGCCTCCCGAAATCTCAGAGTCCCCGAGCCCCGACCGCCTCGATCGACCGGCCGGGTCGACCTCTGCCGTAAAACCGTGACGAGCGCCTGCGCCGGGCCGGAATGTGGACTCATCGCTGGCCAGGTCCGCCCGCCTCGAAATCGCCCCGAGACCCCGATGTCCGCCTCGGGCCGCTCGGCTAACCGTCCTCCTCTCTATCCTCTATCCCCGCAGATAGGCTCGCATCCGGCGATGTCCATACCGGCCAAGAGCCACCCCAAACATGCCAGAATCATACGACGGCCTAGCCCCATCACATAACGATGAACTCTATCCGCCATGCTAGCTACAATAGTGTGAGCATGCTCGCCAAAGAGTCAAACTCAGTCAGTACTCCTAACAGCCTCCTGCTCGCCGCAAGGTCAAAAATCTGTCTACTCGGGCTCTTCTCATCTCGGGAGGCAAAAAGTGATCCATGAAAGCCTCTGTAAACTCCTCCCAAACAGGTGGAAGAGCAGCATTTCGCGCAACCGGTAAGAGGCAAAAAGTGATCCATGACTCAAACCAGTTCAACGCAATATCGCGCAACCGGTAAGAGGCTAGTGTAATGCATCGCCTCAAGCCCTAAGAACTCGCACGGTCCGTCAGAGTCGCCGAACGAACTCCCGCGGATCCTCATCGCACTAACCATAAAACTCGTGGATGACATCCCGAAAAATCCCTAATCCGCAAACCGTCGGCTGGCCGCCGCTTCGCTTGCCGCCGACTACTATATCGTCAATACGATCTGCTCTCGTAGTCTCTATACTCAGCACCGGCCGGAACCGAGGTCCGTATCGGAACCTCTCGAGCTACCGCCTTGGCCTTCTAAAATCGCAGCGTGGTGAACTCGCCAACCCGCTTACTACCTCGTGCATAGTCCGTGCTCGAGCCCGTGTAACCCTTCGAGTACCGCTAGCGCCTCGCCGCCGCTTGCCCTTCGGGCCCCGGTAGCCTTCCGCGAGGCATACTGCTTTCATAAGAAGAGGTCGAGAGGATTCAACCTAATAGGACAGCTCTACTGCACAATCTCAGAGAGAGAGAGAAGAATGGAAACTAATCCTAAATGTCTTGCAGCCTCCTGATTATAGATGTGGTGCACAACACACTGATAATCAAGACTCTACTAGACACGGTCTGTAGACACTTTCCGAGGACTAATCGCTCGATACCACTTTTGTCACGACCCTCGGCCGCGATCGGTGCCCTACCCGGCACCCTGCTCGTATACATCGAGAATAGCAATGAACATACACAACATAAACACATATGTAAACAATATACAACACAAGCTAACCGATAAGGTCGCTTCCATAATATAAACAAAGTCAAAAGTAAAACTTAGTTCTTACGGCCCAACCACATACGTGAATACGCACTTGTGAATAATAACGCGGCGGACAGGCCCCGCCATACCTCGAATGTACATATATCTACAACATCGTGAAAGATCGTACTAAAAGAAAGACAAGCCTCCGAGAATGGAGCCCGACGCCCGATAGGTGATCCTAAGAATGTGGATCGCCACTGCTACCCTCTTTCTCGGCAAGATTTAACGCAGCCTCGAGAAGGGGTCGACACAATATGTACTAAGTATGTAAATCGAAAGTACTGTAATTACAACATAAGTTTATAGAAAGCCGAGACATGTATGATAACAAAATTACAAGACACAAAGGCCTTACTAACAATGAGTAAATCAAGAGAATACTTACAACATCATAATAGCCTCGAATCAAATCATGGGTAGCGAACCCATAAAAGCAGTGGTATAACGTCTTGGAGTTCTTACCTCATTTACACTCTTACCCCAAGGCGTGGTATAACGCCTTGGGGTTTGCCTCATTTATACTCTTACCTCAAGATAGTAACGCAGTGGTATAACGCCTTGGGGCTTACCTCATTTATACTCTTATCCCGAGAAGGTGGTATAGCGCCTTGGGGTTTGCCCTCACCGATACTCTTACCCTATCTCACAACCGCCACATACAATAATTAAGCAAGTTAGCAATCCCCTAACTTCTTATTAGTCTTATTCATCTACACTCTCATTTTAGTTTACTTAAGGCACTATCATGTCTTTTATAAGAATCCGGGAATTTAACCCCAAGTACCACGTACTTCTACTCCTTAAACAAAAGACTCATTTTAGTAGAAAGCTTCCAAGACACTAGTAACCATAGTATCAAGTCCAAATTAAATTTCAAGACCAAATACAATACCTTTAGAATTTAAAGCAGTTTCTAAATCGTTGACTCATTTTCTTATTAAACCTCGGGCAATTGATACCTTAAAATCAATTTGCCTTTCATTAACACAAGCCATTTACCTTTGCATAAAGTCAATACAACCAACTCCCCATAAAGTCGTTATATTCACTTTATACCTTAGTCAAGTACATTTTCCTATCCAATGGACTTATACGATTAAAACGACACAAGTATTACATACTTTAAAATTCTTCAAGTCCCTTATCTTTAACAAGACTTAAGACATCTTTAATATTCTCAAAGAAGTGAGTTAATCTCCTAACTCACCCGACTTGGCATTTCATAAAACAAGTAAAGAATGTCGAAGTCTTCAGACGCCTACCGCACTATATACGTGAAACTAGTCATGCTCAAAGATAGGAAAAGTTCTACATACCTCGTCGTCAAACCACTTGCCAAGTACAAAGTCCCGCCCGTAGTATGTCAACCTATAATATTCACAATACGCCTATTAAAGCCTTACTACAATCGTAGAATATCATAAGTGTTAAGTCTCTAAATTCTACGGAAAATCGGGCAAAGACCTCCTTTGTATTTACTCACTTCGCCACCTTTTTCAAGGCCGAAAATACAATAACCAAACAGCCCCAATTGGCTCACAATTATATAGAAAGTAGTTCAATACAATTGAATAACTACACAGCCCCAATTGGCTCACAATTATATAGAAAGTAGTTCAATACAATTGAATAACTACACAGCCCCAATTGGCTCACAATTATATAGAAAGTAGTTCAATACAATTGAATAACCAACCAATACAAACTACATTCCAAATTCGGCCACCTTGATTCAACAAATCCAATTCTTATCCAATTTCCATTTCAATCCAATTTAGTAGCATAACAAGATATCAAGTCGCATTTGATTATAATAACCATAATCCTTAAGTCACCGATACGCGGTTTTCTAACAACGATTAAATTGTAATTCAACTAGTCATGGCTTACATTACATTTTGGATTTCCAAGGCTATAACCAATCCATAATTCTTATAACCTCTATATAACACTTCATGCTCGCAACATACAAAGCTATCAACAACAATATAAATATGCAATCTGACACCTTTAAAAGACAAGATTATACCTTAACGATTTTTAATCCAACTCCAAATCGAAGTCGCTCCTTAGAAGATTAGAACCTCTTCAAGACACCTCCAACCGCTTGTTGAGACCCTTAGAACAATACCAACAATTATCCTTCAAAACTCCAAGCAAAACCTAGAAAGACCCTTTAGGTTTTCATTTGCGACTAACCCGAAAACAATCTTTTTCCAAGATTTTTCTATTGAGAAAGGCTTACAATACACCTAAGACCCTTGGTTTAAAGTGGGGAGTGGAATGAACAAGAAACAAAAAAAATTCTCTTCTTCCTTGTGGCAAACCCGAGACCCCTCTATAGCTCTTCAAAGTTTTCAAGAATTTTTCTAAGTGTTAAGCTCACACTAGCACTACTAGTATTATATAGTGCAAAGGAGGGTTATGATAAGAACACATGGATGGCTAAGATGTAGTCTTACATTAAAATCAAGACCAAGTGGGACCTTTGACCTTAGTCAATAATATCCAGCCTCAAGTTGCAACACTTGTCTTGCAACAAAGGTCAAACACCACTTTATGCCCTCGCTAAAAAAATCGCCCAAGGCATAGTAAGGGGTGACACGTGTCGCCTCCCATTCGCCATAACACTACGCTTTCCGACAATTTCATAATTCGACAAAATTTTACAAGTCTCAAATCTTAACATTGTGAGTTCTTACTTACGCTTAAAACATGTTCAAATTACTGGTGTAGCTTGTTGTTATACCTCGTGGTTCGCCCGACCGCGATCGGGTTCAGCACTGGGCGCGGAGGCGTACGCGCGCTAAGCGGGTGATTGTAGGCCGCGGCGCCAAGTCGTGGCCGCGGCTCGAAAGATCGAGGGTCGCTGAAGTTTCAGTACGCGCCGGAAGCAGGGCCGCGCGCTAAAAGATCCGAGGTCCGCAGGAGTTGCGCGGCGCCGGAAGCAGCGCGCCGAGGCGGGAAATTTGGGCGAAAAACTTAGAAAGTCTCATTTTTGTTTTAAAAAAAGCCCATGGGAGGGTGACAAGTGTCCCCATCCGATTTCTACATGCATTATATTGACCAAGACTTGGTCATTTCTTTCAACATTTCATCTCTACACTCCATCTCTCTCTAAGTTAAAAGCTCATCCTTCTCTAAATTCCCAAGAGGAATTCTAGCCTAAGGGAAAAATCTGAAAAGTGTAATAGGAAGGAAAGGTTATTACAAGCTTGTGAGGACTATTGTGGTGGTGTTCTTGGAGAAAAGGCTAGCAAGGTGTTGGAATAAGTTTGGCAAAAATTTAAGGTAACATTTCTTCTCTTGTAGTTGGTATTGGGTGTTGCATGTTTAATAGGAAGAACTTGTAGTTGGAAAAAATGCACTTAGAGTAGTTGCATGTAAGAAATGGGGGTGATTATGAAAGAATTGGTTAGGGGGATATTATGAGCGTGTTGTTGCCTAAATACTACATTAGACTTGTTGGGTTAGTTGTTGTAACTTGTGGGGCTGAATTTTACACACCAAAGTTTAGGTGTGTAATCCCCTTGGTGTTGGTTGGTTGTTGAGCCTTAAACATGGCATTTGAACATTAAAAATCGACCTTGGAAAAGGTGGCAATGTATGTAGAAACAAAGGAAACGCTGCCCAATTTTCCGTAGGAAATTGGTGACTTTAACTTGGAAATTCTGCATTTGTAATTAGAGCTTGATAAACGTATTGTGGTCATTTTAGGTTGACATACTACGTGCGTAAATCGACTTAGCTTGTGGATCGACCAAGAGGTATGTGGAGCTTTCCTATCTCGAGCATGATTAGTCAGACTATGTAGTACGGTAGACGACAAGATTTGAAAATCTTCGCTTGTTATAAGCATTTGATACTTGCTTCGCTTTTAAAAGAAAAGTATAAAAATCCTCGGACTTAAGGAATGTGTTTTACTATTGTTAACTCTAATATAACGGCTTTATGGGGAGTTGGTTATATTAGTTTGTGAAAGTTTAATGGAGAAAGGTTTTGATGGTTTGAACTTGTGAAAGGAAAATGGTTTTAAGGCATGAATTGCCTAAGGTTTTACGAGAAATGAAGTCACTTAATTTAGAAGCTTGAGATAGTTTTAAAAGGAAATGTGACTTGTTTGAAAAGAAATCGTAACTTGATACTATGGTGATTAGTATCTTGGAATTTTTGTATAAAAAGAGTTATTCCTTAAAAGGTTAGAGGTACATGATACTTGGGTTAAATTCCCGGATTTTTATTAAAAGACATGATCGTGCCTTAGGTATGCTAAAATGAGAGGATGTATTAAAACTATTAATAAGAAGTTAGGTGATTCTTAACTTGCTTAAGTTATGATAGTCCAAGAGTGCTTATGTTATGATATGATAGGCCTAGTTCTTATGTTATGATATGATAGGCCGGTAGTGCTTATGTTATGATATGATAGGCCGGTAGTGCTTATGTTATGTATGATAGCCGGATGAGCTATGTTATATATATATTGTTACGGGTAAACCCCGGGTTATTATTTATGCCATGGATTTGCTACCCATGACGCGAGCGCGCGCTTGTACTACGCGGATCCGACCATAGGATCCATGCGGGTGAAATAGTCCCACGCGAGTACGCGATGGTATCACGCGGATCCACAGGATCCATGCGGTGAAATAGTCCCACGCGGGTGAAATAGTCCTATGGCGACGGCGGATGACCTCACGCGGGTCCACAGGACCTATGCGGGTGAAATAGTCCTGCGAGTAGGATTGCTTAATGATACTACAAGCGAGGTACCTGCTTTTGATCACGAGCCTCCTATTTTACGCTATAAAATGTATACTTGTTACTCTCATTATTAGTAAGGCACGGGCAACATAATTTGGTTTTATCTATAACTTTAATGTATTTTGGACTTATGATATTACTACGATTTTCCGCTTTACATACTTGGTACGTTGTGCATCGACCCTTCCTGGCCGCGCTCACGCCGCAGGTGAAAGCAGCGGTAGATCCTCGTTCCTAGGATCTTGTACTCAGTGTCGTGAGCTCCATTTCTTCTGAGGCTCGACTTTTGGTATGGTTCTCCCGGAGTTGTTGTTATTTTGTACATTCAGGGCATGACGGCCCCGTCCCGTCATAGTGTTATTCATTCTTAGAGGCTGTAGTCTTGTCGAACTTGGTTCGTTAAGGATGTGATGCTCGGTTTATGTACTTTTGGGTTAGCTTTTAGGCTAGACTATTCTATATCTTAACGGTTGTTTATCTTGAGTTTACATTCCGCCGGTTTTCTCGATGTTGTGTCACTAGGGTGCCCGGTTAAGGCACCGGCCACGTCCGGTTCGGTCGTGACAAAAGTGGTATCAGTGAGCGCTTAATCCTCGGAAAGAGTCTACAGCCGTATCTAGTAGAGTCTTGATTATCGGTGTGTTGTGCACCACATCTATAATCGTGAGGTCGCAGGATATTTAGGATTGTTCCCTTCTTTCACTCGAGATCGTGCAATAGAGCCGTGTTATAGGTTGAATTTCCTCCGACGTATTTTTCTGTGACGCTTATGTCTCCGCAAGGCAACCGCAGCTCGTATGGCAAGGCAAGAGAGGAACTACCGCAGGCGCCGAGGATCACCAGGCACGTGCCCTGGCCCTTACGACGAGGTGTTTTGACAATGAAGTTCTACGACGCCGCCAACCCCAAAGTCGAAGCGGCGCAGCAGCGCCATCGAGACCGCGATACCGAGCCTCGATCCGGCCGAGCGGAGGATATGGGCTACAAGGAGATAGCGCCATCGCCGTGATCGTGGCGACAGAGGATAGGTTGGAGACAGATTAGCTGGCCGCATGAGTTCAAAGACAGAGCCGCTAGCTCGAGATCGAGAGATTTTTGAGTTGTAGCCCACCGGAGTTTTACGGTCGAGACTCGAGGATGATCCTCGTGAGTTTATCCGACGATTGCAGGCGGATCACGCGTGATCGGGCTTCAGATCGAAGCCGCGCTGAAGTTCGCATCGGCCGCGGATACGGCAGCTTGATCGTACGATTCGTGGATCGGCCCCGAGGAGCATGCGCTTCCACCGTTGGGGACGAAGTTCTCGAGGCATTCCTTAGCCATTTCTTGCCTCCGCAGATGAGGGCTCGGCCGATAGATTTTTGACGCCGAGACGAGAATGGGGGACGGTCCGAATACAACGTGGAGTTTGACTCATTGGCTAGGTATGTGCCCGCATTGGTAGCGCATGGAGGACGGGTGCACCGCTATGTCACAGACTCGATGATCACTTGGCCGAGTTGCTCGGGGTGGCTCTTCAGGGCATGGACATTGCGCTCGCACGCAGCACATGCCCTCGGGTGTGAGAACGCAGGGCCGACGGATCGGCAGTGTATCGCAGAAGAGGCCAGACAGGTCCTCTGGTAGTTTTCGGCAGGCAAACGCCAGCAGACTGTGGTTGCACCACGCCCGCGATTGAGCACTCCTCCACCATCTTCGGACGCGTCTGAGTATTCGGAGCGGGACAGGGTCCGTGGCTTCGGGTTTCAGAGGACGAGTTCCGTCGACGAGGCCACCTATGCCTCGGTGTGGTCGATGTGGTGATTGCCATTACGGGTGTCGTGTTCCTCCGTGAGCTTGTTATTCTCGCGGCAGCAGGCCATTTGAGGAGAGATTGTCCGTCGAGTGGCGGAATATGATGGCTCAACCGGCAGTGGTCGATGGTCGGATCTTCATCGTCGATGGCGATGCGCCCGAGGCGTGGTATTCACGACGACATGTGCCGCGCGGTCGTGGTAGAGGTTCGATTCAGCGGTCCTCGAACCGCATTTATGCTATGTCCACCGCCAGACCGTGAGGCGCCACCGATGTCGCCACGTACATTGTTGGTTTCTTCTTTGTGATGTTTATGCTTTGATAGATCCGTGTTCTACCGCCCTATATATCTCCTCATATTCCGGTAGAATAGGGATAGAGCCCAAGTCCATAGAATCCTTTGAGGTGGCTACGCCTGTCGGTGCTTCGGTGTTAGCTGAGCGGGTATATAAGGCTTGCCCAGTGACTATAGATGGTCGTCAGACTCTAGCTGACTTGATAGAGTTTGACATACGGACTTCGATGTGATTATGAGTATGGATTGGCTATCGCCTTGCTATGCCAATGTAGATTGCAGAGAGGTTAGTTCGGTTCCCGCTTCTGCGAGCGGTTATCGAGTGGAAGGAGCACCGCATCGGCGGGTAGGTTTATTTCTTACCTCAAGGCTAGGAGGATGGTACGGAAAGGGTATATTTACCATTTGGTTCGGGTATTCGATACCGAGGCTGAGATGCCGGACCTTCAGTTAGTTCCGGTGGTTAGAGAGTTTCCAGACGCTTTTCCCGCACGAAGCTCGGGTATCCCTCATGAGAGGGAGATTGAGTTTTGCATCGATTTGGCACCAGACACTCGACCGATATCTATTCCGCCATACAGAATGGCACCTGCCGAGTTGAGGGAACTGAAAGACCAGCTGAAGGACTTGCTAGAAAAAGGCTTTATTAGGCCTAGTGTTTCTCCCTGGGGAGCGCCAGTGTTGTTTGTAAAGAAGAAAGATGGGACGTCAGATGTGTATTGATTACAAAAATGAATAAGGTAACCATCAAAAATAGATATCCTCCCGTGATTGATGATTTGTTTGACCTTGCAGTGCGAGATGTTTTTCAAGATCGACCGCGATCCGTTATCATCAAAGTAGTTAGAGAGGCAGATATCCCAAGACCGCATTTAGGACCGGTATGGGCACTATGAGTTCGTGTGGTAATGTCTTTGATTGACCAACGCTCCAGGTATTCATGGACTTGTTGAATAGGGTGTTCGTGCCATTCTTGGATATGTTCGTTATAGTGTTCATTGATGATATCTCGTGTATTCACGCACGCAGCGAGCATACAGATCATTTGAGGCGACGGTGTCGAGTCCTCGTGGATCGGCAACAGTATGCCAAGTTCTCAAACGCGAGTTTTGGCTGGATTCAGTGGCTTTCTTTGGACATGTTATCGAGCCGATGGTATTCGGGTTGATACAAAGAAAGATTGAGGCGCCAAGACTTGGCCTAGACCCACTACACCGGCAGAGTGCGCCTTTTGGGCCTTGCAGTTATTATCGGAGGTTTGTGAGAAGTTTGCTTCTATTTCAAAGACTTTGACTAAGCCGACTGTAAGCGGTATGTTCCGTGGACGGATACTTGTGAGGAAAGTTTTCAGTTGCTAAAGGAGAAGTTGACGACCGCCTCGCTTCTTACTCTTCCGCAGGGTTTAGATGGATACGTGGTTTATTGTGGACGCCAGTGTCGGAGCTTGGGTGCGTCCGACGCAAAGACGGCAAGGTTATAGCTTATGATCCCGGCTTAGGAAACATGAGAAGAACTATCCCACACATGACTGAGTCGTGATGATTCATGCCTCAAGATCCGAGGCATTATTTATATGGAGTTCATGTGGACATTTACACAGACCACAAGAGTCTCCGACATCTTCACCAGTGAGCCGAACTTGCGCAGACGGTGGTTGGAGCTACTTAAGGATTACGATGTTGATATTCGCACCACCCAGGAAAGCCAATGTAGTGCGTACGCCTTAGTCGCAGATCGATGGGTAGTCTATCCGATGTTCGCATGCAGAAAAGCGGATACGGTCCGAGAGCTACACCGCCAGCAAGCCTTGGGGTTCGTTTGGTTGATTCCGCTAGTAACGGAATTCGGGTTCGAGAGGTCGCCGAGTCTTCCATCGCCGGCGAGGTGAAGAGGCGATGCATGAGGATCCGATTTTGCACGGCATCAGACGCAGCTCTCCGGGAAGAGAAGAGTCTATTTGAGGTAGCACCGGACGGGTGCTAAGATTCGAGGCGGCCATTGTGTTCCCGATGCGGACAGACTTCGCCGCCAGATTTCGGGAGGCACACGGCTCGTTATTCGATTCATCCGGTCGACTAAGATGTACCATGACCTCAGTGCATGTATTGGTGGGATGGTTTGAAGAGGACGTGGCGGTTTTGTTGCCTTGTCCTAATTGTCGAGTTAAGGTTGAGCACGAGCCGCTGGCTATTACAGTGCTATTGATATTCACGCTGGAAGTGAGGTGGTCAACATGGACTTTACTACAGGGTTACCTCGCACCCAGAGAAGACATGATTCCATTTGGGTTATTGTTGACAGGCTGACGAAATCAGCCCACTTTCTTCCGGCCAGACGATCGCCAATGAGGACTATGCCAGTTATATATTAGAGAGATTGTGAGATCGCACGAGTCCCTGGTGTCGATTATATCGATAGAGGAGCCCCACTCGGCTAACTTCGGAGGTCCTTCCGTGGGATTAGGACACACGTGAGTCTCAAAGACGGCGCTTCATCCTCAGACGGACGGACAGCCGAGCGCACTATCCGCACACTCGAGGATATGTCGGGCTTGTGTTATTGATTTCGGGGTAATGGGAGGATCATTTACCTCGTGGAGTTTGCTTATAACAACACTACCATTCTAGTGTTCGGATGGCGCCTTTACGAGGCCTTATACGAGGAAGTGCGCAGTCACCCATAGGTTGGTTTGAAGTGGGAGAAGTGCGAATCGGGCCGATTTGGTTCAAGAGCGATGGATAAGGTGAAGCTTATCCAGAGCGGTTATATCGCAGCCCGAGTCGATGAAATCATACGCAGATCATCGGCGCCGACACTTAGAGTTTGAGGTTAATGATTGGGTCTTTCGAAAGTGTCACCCACGGGGTGTGATGAGATTTGGGAGGAAAGGGAAACTCACCCAAGGTACATTGGGCGTATCGATTGTCCAAGAGTGGGCAAGGTTGCCTATGAGTTGATCCCGTCCGATCTTGTGGCGGACATCCAGCTTTTTCACGTGTCTATGTTACTAAATGCGTTGGAGATCCGCCTCAGAGTACACCCGATTCAGGATGTCCAGTGACAGAAGTTATCGTATGAGGAGAGTCCCATAGCGATACTCGATCGTCGTTAGACGACTTCGGACGAAGGACGTGGCTTCCAAGGTCTTATGGCGAACGAGAACAGGAGGAAATGACGTGGAAGCAGAGGATGACATGATGAAGAAGTATCCTCACTTATTCCCTACACCTCCGTGTAACCCACTTTCCGCTTGTTAGTTTTGATTTAGTTGATTATGCTTGAGTAATGTTGTGGCTCGGAGCATTCTTATTTGCAAAGGAATAGTTAAGAAGATATGTTTATATTGTGTTTTGTGTGAGGCTAGAAGGAACATTCGGACGAATGTTTCGGCGGGGAGAATGTTATACCGTGGTTCGCCCGACCGCGGCCGTGGTCTCAGCGCGCGGAGGAGGCGCGCGCGCCAAGTGATTAGCAGGCCGCGGCGAAGTCGTGGCCGCGCCGAAAGTACGAGGGTCGCTGAAGTTTCAGCGCGCGCCGGAAGCAGGCCGCGCGCTAAAAGATCCGGGGTCCGCAGTTGCAGCGCCACGGGAAGCGTGGGCCGCGCGAGGCGGAAATTTGGGCGAAAAACTTAGAAAGTCCGATTTTGTTTTAAAAAGGCCATGGGAGGGTGACAAGTGTCCCCATCCATCCGATTTACATGCATTATATTGACCAAGACTTGGTCATTTCTTTCAACATTTCATCTCTACACTCCATCTCTCTCTAAGTTAAAAGCTCATCCTTCTCTCTAAATTCCCAAGAGGAATTCTAGCCTAAGGGGAAATCTGAAAAGTGTAATAGGAAGGAAAGGTTATTACAAGCTTGTGAGGACTATTGTGGTGGTGTTCTTGGAGAAAAGGCTAGCAAGGTGTTGGAATAAGTTTGGCAAAAATTTAAGGTAACATTTCTTCTCTTGTAGTTGGTATTGGGTGTTGCATGTTTAATAGGAAGAACTTGTAGTTGGAAAAAATGCACTTAGAGTAGTTGCATGTAAGAAATGGGGGTGATTATGAAAGAATTGGTTAGGGGGATATTATGAGCGTGTTGTTGCCTAAATACTACATTAGACTTGTTGGGTTAGTTGTTGTAACTTGTGGGGCTGAATTTTACACACCAAAGTTTAGGTGTGTAATCCCCTTGGTGTTGGTTGGTTGTTGAGCCTTAAACATGGCATTTGAACATTAAAAATCGACCTTGGAAAAGGTGGCAATGTATGTAGAAACAAAGGAAACGCTGCCCAATTTTCCGTAGAGGAAATTGGTGACTTTAACTTGGAAATTCTGCATTTGTAATTAGAGCTTGATAAACGTATTGTGGTCATTTTAGGTTGACATACTACGTGCGGTAAATTGACTTAGCTTGGATTGACCAAGAGGTATGTGGAGCTTTCCTATCTCTCGAGCATGATTAGTTGTACCTATGTAGTACGGTAGAGACGACAAGATTTGAAAATCTTCGTTTGTTATAAGCATTTGATACTTGCTTCGTTTTAAAAGAAAAGTATAAAAATCCCTTGGACTTAAGGGAATGTGTTTTACTATTGTTAACTCTAATATAACGGCTTTATGGGGAGTTGGTTATATTAGTTTGTGAAAGTTTAATGGAGAAAGGTTTTGATGGTTTGAACTTGTGAAAGGAAAATGGTTTTAAGGCATGAATTGCCTAAGGTTTTACGAGAAATGAAGTCACTTAATTTAGAAGCTTGAGATAGTTTTAAAAGGAAATGTGACTTGTTTGAAAAGAAATCGTAACTTGATACTATGGTGATTAGTATCTTGGAATTTTTGTATAAAAAGAGTTATTCCTTAAAAGGTTAGAGGTACATGATACTTGGGTTAAATTCCCGGATTTTTATTAAAAGACATGATCGTGCCTTAGGTATGCTAAAATGAGAGGATGTATTAAAACTATTAATAAGAAGTTAGGTGATTCTTAACTTGCTTAAGTTATGATAGGCCGGTAGTGCTTATGTTATGATATGATAGCCTAGAGTGCTTATGTTATGATATGATAGTCAGTAGTGCTTATGTTATGATATGATAGGCAGTAGTGCTTATGTTATGTATGATAGCGGATGAGCTATGTTATATATATATTGTTACTGTAAACCCCGGTTATTATTTATGCCATGGATTTGCTACCCATGACGCGAGCGCGCGCTTGTACTACGGATCCGACCATAGATCCATGCGGGTGAAATAGTCCCACGCGAGCACGCTGATGGTATCACGCGGATCCACAGATCCATGCGGGTGAAATAGTCCCACGCGGGTGAAATAGTCCTACGACGAGGCGGATGACTCACGCGGGTCCACAGGACCTATGCGGGTGAAATAGTCCCGCGAGTAGGATTGCTTAATGATACTACAGGCGAGGTACCTGCTTTGATCACGAGCCTCCTATTTTTACGCTATAAACGTATACTTGTTACTCTCATTATTAGTAAGGCACTGCAACATAATTTGGTTTTATCTATAACTTTAATGTATTTTGGACTTATGATATTACTACGATTTTCCGCTTTACATACTTGGTACGTTGTAATCGACTTTCCTGGGCCGCTCACGCCGCAGGTGGAAAGAGCGGTAGATCCTCGTTCCTAGGATCTTGTACTCAGTGTCGTGAGCTCCATTTCTTCTGAGGCTCGACTTTTGGTACGGTTCTCCCCGGAGTTGTTGTTATTTTGTACATTCAGGGCACGACGGCCCCGTCCCGTCATAGTGTTATTCATTCTTAGAGGCCTGTAGTCTTGTCGTAACTTGGTTCGTTAAGGATGCGATCGCTCGGTTTATGTACTTTGGTTAGCCGCTTTAGGCTAGACTATTCTATATCTTAATGGTTGTTTATCTTGAGTTTACATTCCGCTGGTTTTCTCTGATGTTGTGTCACTAGGGTGCCCGGGTTAAGGCACCGGTCACGGGTCCGGGTTCGGGTCGTGACAGTTGTAAACACCCCTTTAAAGTATGGACTTAGATTGTAATAAAATTAAATTTATGGACAATCCTAAGTGAGCGCCAGGAATTTCCATGGACACCAATCACAAGGGAAGATGATTAAATACAAGGACTAAAGACAAACATGTCACCATTTCCGATAGAAGATCCTTCCGATAAAAAGTGATCCATGACTCAAACCAGTTCAACGCAATATCGCGCAACCGGTAAGAGGCTAGTGTAATGCACTGCCTCTCAAGCCCTAAGAACTCGCATGGTCCGTAGTGTTTAACGAACTCCCGCGGATCCTCATCGACTCGAACCATAAAACTCGTGGATGACATCCCGTAAAATCCCTAATCCGCAAACCGCTTGGCTCGGGTGGCTGCTCGCTCTGCCGGCCGCTCGACTACTATATCGTCAACAATCGAATCTGTTCTCGTAGTCTCTATACTCGCACCGGCCGTGGAATCGAGGTGCGTATCGGAACCTTCGAGCTACCGCCGCCTGGCCTTCTAAAATCGCAGCGTGGCTGAACTCGCCAACCCGCCTACTACCTCGTGCATAGTGCGGCTCGAGCCCGTAACCTCTCGAGTACCGCTAGCGCCTCCCGCCGCTTTGCCCTTCGGGCCCCGGTAGCCTTCCGCGAGGCATACTGCTTTCATAAGAAGAGGTCGCAGAGGATTCAACCTAATAAGACACTCTAATGCACGATCTCGCAGAGAGAAGAATGGAAACCAATCCTAAATGTCCCGCACTCCTCGATTATAGATGTGGTGCACAACACACCGATAATCAAGACTCTACTAGACACTGCTCAGAGACACTTTCCGAGGACTAATCGCTCGATACCACTTTTTGTCACGACACCTCGGCCGCGATCGTGCCCTACCCGGGCACCTGCTCGTGTATACATCGAGAATAGCAATGAACATACACAACATAAACACATATGTAAACAATATACAACACAAGCTAACCGATAAGGTCGCTTCCATAATATAAACAAAGTCAAAGTACAACTTAGTTCTTACACCCAACCACATACGTGAATACTGCACCTCAGGAATAACAATCTGCGGCGGGGCTCGCCATACCTCGAATGTACATATATCTACAACATCGTGGAAAGATCGACTAAAAGAAAGACAAGCCTCCGAGAATGGAGCTTCCGACGCCCGATAGTGATCCTAAGAATGTGGATCTCGCCACCCTTTCTCATGCAGATGAACGCACTTCGAGGAAGGGGTCGACACAATATGTACTAAGTATGTAAAACTGGAAAGTAATGTAATTACAACATAAGTTTATAGAAAGCCGGAGACATGTATGATAACAAAATTACAGTACACAGTGCCTTACTAACAATGAGAGTAAATCAAGAGAATACTTACAACATCATAATTCAGTCTCGTAATCAAATCATGGGTAGCGAACCCATAAAAGCAGGTGGTATAACGTCTTGGAGTTCTTACCCCTCATTTACACTCTTACCCTGAAGCAGGTGGTATAACGTCTTGGGGGTTTGCCCCTCATTTATACTCTTACCCTGAAGAAGATAGTAACGCAGGTGGTATAACGTCTTGGGGCTTACCCTCATTTATACTCTTATCCCGGAGAAGGTGGTATAGCGTCTTGGGGTTTGCCTCACCGATACTCTTACCCTATCTCACAACCGGCCATACAATAATTAAGCAAGTTAGCAATCCCTAACTTCTTATTAGTCTTATTCATCTACACTCATTTTAGTTTACTTAAGGCACTATCATGTCTTTTATAAGAATCAGAATTTAACCCCAAGTACCACGACTTCTACTCCTTAAACAAAAGACTCATTTTAGTAGAAAGCTTCCAAGACACTAGTAACCATAGTATCAAGTCCAAATTACATTTCAAGACCGATACAATACCTTTAGAATTTAAAGGTGTTTCTAAATCGTGACTCATTTTCTTATTAAACCTTGGGCAATTGATACCTTAAAATCAATTTGCCTTTCATTAACACAAGCCATTTACCTTTGCATAAAGTCAATACAACCAACTCCCATAAAGTCGTTATATTCACTTTATACCTTAGTCAAGTACATTTTCCTATCCATGGACTTATACGATTAAAACGCATACAAGTATTACATACTTTAAAATTCTTCAAGTCCCTTATCTTTAACAAGACTTAAGACATCTTTAATATTCTCAAAGAAGTGAGTTAATCTCTAACTCACCCGACTTGGCATTTCATAAAACAAGTAAAGAATGTCAAGTCTCAGACGCTCACCGTACTATATACGTGAAACTAGTCATGCTCAAAGATAGGAAAAGTTCTACATACCTCGTCGGTCAAACCACTTGCCAAGTACAAAGTCCCGCCCGTAGTATGTCAACCTATAATATTCACAATACGCCTATTAAAGCCTTACTACAATCGTAGAATATCATAAGTGTTAAGTCTCTAAATTCTACGGAAAATCGCAAAGACCTCCTTTGTATTTACTCACTTCGACACCTTTTTTCAAGGCCGAAAATACAATAACCAAACAGCCCCAATTGGCTCACAATTATATAGAAAGTAGTTCAATACAATTAAATAACTACACAGCCCCAATTGGCTCACAATTATATAGAAAGTAGTTCAATACAATTGAATAACTACACACCCCAATCGCTCACAATTATATAGAAAGTAGTTCAATACAATTGAATAACCAACCAATACAAACTACATTCCAAATTCGGCCACCTTGATTCAACAAATCCAATTCTTATCCAATTTCCATTTCAATCCAATTTAGTAGCATAACAAGATATCAAGTCGCATTTGATTATAATAACCATAATCCTTAAGTCAATGACATGCGCGATTTCTAACAACGATTAAATTGTAATTCAACTAGTCATGGCTTACATTACATTTTGGATTTCCAAGGCTATAACCAATCCATAATTCTTATAACCTCTATATAACACTTCATGCTCGCAACATACAAAGCTATCAACAACAATATAAATATGCAATCTTGTACACCTTTAAAAGACAAGATTATACCTTAACGATTTTTAATCCAACTCCAAATCAAGTCGCTTCCTTAGAAGATTAGAACCTCTTCAAGACACCTCCAACCGCTTGTTGAGACCCTTAGAACAATACCAACAATTATCCTTCAAAACTCCAAGCAAAACCTAGAAAGGCCCTTTAGGTTTTCATTTGCGACTAACCCGAAAACAATCTTTTCCAAGATTTTCTATTGAGAAAGGCTTACAATACACCTAAGACCCTTGGTTTAAAGTGGGGAGTGGAATGAACAAGAAACAAAAAAAATTCTCTTCTTCCTTGTGGCAAACCCGAGACCCCTCTATAGCTCTTCAAAGTTTTCAAGAATTTTTCTAAGTGTTAAGCTCACACTAGCACTACTAGTATTATATAGTGCAAAGGAGGGTTATGATAAGAACACATGGATGGCTAAGATGTAGTCTTACATTAAAATCAAGACCAAGTGGGACCTTTGACCTTAGTCAATAATATCAAGCCTCAAGTTGCAAGACTTGTCTTGCAACAAAGGTCAAATGACCCTTATGCCCTTGCTAAAAAAAAATCGTCCAAGGCATAGTAAGGGGGGTGACACGTGTCGCCCTCCCATTCGTCATAACACTACGCTTTCCGACAATTTCATAATTCCGACAAAATTTTACAAGTCTCAAATCTTAACATTGTGAGTTCTTACTTACGTTCTTAAAACATGTCCTGAAATTACGGGGTGTAACAGTTGTAAACACCCCTTTAAAGTATGGACTTAGATTGTAATAAAATTAAATTTATGGACAATCCTAAGTGAGCGCCAGGAATTTCCATGGACACCAATCACAAGGGAAGATGATTAAATACAAGGACTAAAGACAAACATGTCACCATTTCCGATAGAAGATCCTTCACTTGATAGGATGATGTTGGACACTCAGTCATACAAAGCCTACGGGCGACTCGAGTGGGCCAAAATTTTCCAGATCTTAAACGATCTGAAGGCCAGAAGAAAGGTAGAAAAGAAATTGGACACCCAGTCTGCCAAGGTAACTGGAGTGGGCTAGAGCATCTAGATCACATATGATCCGGTTACGCCCTAACCACGGGTAAAAAGTTATTCATGTGAAGCAACACCACCTTGAAAGAAAAAGGAGTTGAAGAGGTTATCCTCAAAGGACTTAGGGGAATGAGATCACTCTAACAAGAGGTGATACATGTCCCAAACTTGGTTTCAAGGACGCTGTTGGTCAAGCTGGTTAAGACTAGTCCAACAGGTCTGTAATAACTAAGAATGGTACAGTACGTCTGTAGCTAAATGAATGATATATTTGTAATCCGTGCATCTATGCCATCATAGATTAAGACACGTTAAATAAAAAGTCATTCAAAATCTAACTAAGTTGAGATTGTTGTCTCCTGTAGACATGAACCCTCAATATAAATGTGAGGTAGGCGAAGAGGCAAAATCACCTTTCCATTCCGTCAAAGGAATAGCGAAAGAAGCACTACTCCTCTATAACTTAGTCACACCTACGTGGATAATTTGAAGCTTGTACAAATAGAGGGGGGAGACAAGTACGTTATAACCTTCATTGACGAAAGACAAGTACGTTATAACCTTCATTGACGAAATACTAGTACATTGTTGTCTTCCTATATCAGTACGTCCATTAACATACCATTATATAAGATCGAGAGGCGGAAAAGTGAAGTTGTTTCTCACAATAGTGTCACACACGTCAATTTCAACAAATTAAAAAGAGTACTAAAAATTCCATGGGTTCTCTTAAAATTTTTCCCCAGACTTCACATTATTAATTTCACAATTGAGAATTTGGAACCAGGCACAAATTCAGGTCCAAAGCACGTAAAGAAGTTGTTTGTGCTCTGGAAGAGTACAATTGTTTTATAGCATGCTGTCTTTGAGCCTGCAGTAGTTGTGCCATCGCACAAGGCCCAAAAATTGTTTAACCATATATATTACACCCACAAACCAGTCCAACTAGCAACTCTCCACTAAAAATCATATCAGTCCAGTATCAAATCGGCCAACCCAAGCTCAATCCCAAAAAATAAAACCCAACCCATTAATCCATTACCCTCAAAATCAAAAAAAAATTCTAACCCAAAAACCAGAGCATCACTGCATCAGCAGACAACTCTATGATGCCTAACCAAAAAAATCCCTAACCCAAATTTTACATCGTTCAAATCATCACTGCATTATCATTTCCATTTCATCATTCTAAGTGTATTATCCACTCCCGTCTGTCTTTTCCTGTGCTCACAGTACTAGCCAAACATGTAAGAAGGGAGCCTTGTTTGTTGTTTTAATTTTTAATCATTAAATATTATTATTTATCATATTTCAATTGTTTATTAATTTTTTATTGAACAAAAACCGTAGGTGTTCCGTCCGATATTTAGCTTGAAAGCTTCAATTCATGTTTGGCAATTGTGAGAGTGGATGTTCTAACAAATTGGAGCATTAAATAAAATTACCAATTTTTTCGATCCTTTTTGCATTTCAATTACATATTATGTCTCCTGAAAAGTATGAATGTGGATATAAAAAGCGTAAGAAGAAGAAAAAAATTGAGGAATTAACTAAATCTCAAAGAGAAGCTCTTGATAAGTTTGTTATAAAAGAGACATAAGTTCAGGTTGAAGATCAAAATGTTAATAATGTTAATGAGAATATTAATATAGAGAATCAAGCCGTTTCGGAGAATAGAGATAATGTCCCAGTTGAAAATAATAATGTGGACAATCTAATCGATGCTGAAAAAATGGCGATGATAATTTGAATAATTCATTTTATAATGAAAGTGATAATCTGGAGGATAATGATATTGATAATGTAGAGCAAGAGCAAGAAAATTCAGTTGATATATTGATTGTATATTTACTTATATCTAACTCAATTTTTTTAATTATTAAAATCGTATATTTATTTATATTGAGGACCCATTTTTTTAAATTAAAACAGAAGATCCAAAATGTTTGAAACGGAACTTATAGCATTGTACTATAAAGTCTCATTAAAGATCCATGATGATGTTTTTCAAGCACTAGAAAAGTTGTTTGATCTTCCCACTCAGACTAAAATCCAAAATAAGTCTAGCAAACCTTTGTATGGTTACGTTGGCCAAATCCCATTTATCCCTCTCTACGAGAGCATGGGCATTGACAATGCTAATACACTAGAAGGTATCCTAAATTTCACCAATTTCATGGGGCCTAAGGGAAACAATGCTTTCAGGTAACATTTCTTATATCATATAATCCGATTTTTTCAGACTAATTAGTTCGAAATTGAGACATAATTGATTGATTCATAATGTAACAGACTAATTCATACTATTCTTATCCTGTCTCAATTTATAATCACTTTACTTCGTCTTAATTTGTTCCAAAAGGATATTTTCTGTTTATATTTAAAAATAATTTAATTTTTAGCTTTCAAACATCTGTTGCTTGTTATAAACCGCAATTTAAAAAAAAATCTTTTCTTTCTTAAACTTCTTACCGGCCGGGGTCTAAACTTCGACCCTTATTTCTTTCTTTATATTGTAAAGGGGAGCTGGTAAGCGCTTCCCGAATAGATTCCTTTCTCTTCCCCGAACATTACTTGTTATATCCCCGCGTCCTTGCACGGCTCGGCAGCCTACAGGCTTGCCAGCGGACTTGCTTGACCTATTGAAATGTATATCTTCCACACTTAATCAGTGATAGATTATCCAACCCCGAGCAATCACCAGAGAAATGGTTGAATAATGGGTGGACTATACGAGTTCGACAGAATCCATTAGCTTTGATCAAAATCATGTATATGTTGAGAAATTAATTAAATAAGTACAAAATTTAAATTTAGAACTCAGTTACTAACACTTGAGGTCGTCATCTTAGAATCCAGAATCCATAAACTTCAAATTCTGAATTCATACATGTACCTAATTAAAGTACATCACATAAATTAAGAGATTAGGAATGATTCTTTTTTGTACTTATTTTTTTCCTTCTTAATGTTGTTAGTCAAGCATTGCTAGCTTACACGAAAGGAGCAGCAGAACTTGAAGAAATGGTGGTGAAAATGGTATTTGAGAGCTATGGTGTAGACAAGTACTATGAATCACACGTGAAATCAGTGAATTATCTAGCTAGAGTAATGAAATATAGAGAAGCCCTAGTAGAAGAAGCAAAACTGGGATTTGTTGCTCATACGGACAAGAACTTCATGTCAACAATTCATCAGAATCAAGTTAATGGTTTGGAGATCAAAGGCAAAGATGGTCAGTGGTTCGGAGTTGAACTTTCTCCTTCCTCCATCGTCGTCATGGCTGGCGATGCAATCATGGTATTCCGTTTCATTTGACATGTCTTACTTTCATCTATTGAATGTTTAAGAAAATAATCAATTTAAGAAAGCAAGAAAGACTTTTGAATCTTATCATTTAAAGTTAAAAATATGTAAAACGTACAAAAGAAATAACCTTTGAATATTTTGATATTAAACAATCATTGTTATTCCTATAAGAGAGTGCATTATGAATAAAATGAGAATGTTGGAATTAAAGAGTTAAACTAAAGTTGTACAAGTGATTTATTTTTAAACATAAGAAAAAGTAAGACACATAAACAGTAATAGAGGGAGTGAATTATCAATAAAATGAGAATATTGAAATTAAAGAGTTAAACTAAAGTTGTACAAGTGATTTTTTTAAAACATAAGAAAAAATAAGACACATAAACAGTAATAGAGGGAGTAGTACATGTTGGAAGTTTATTAACGTTCTATTATTTATGACTCGAACAATTGGGGTCCCGCATGTCGGAAACGTCGTTTTCATACAAGTGCACACGTTGTATCAAGGATCGTAAATTTTCTTAGTGAAAAAGATATTGATACGTAAACGGAATGTTTGAGACATGAAATGATAGACGGTTATTGGCCAAATGACGAGTGTTTCACGTTAATAAATGAAGGAAGAAGTGTACGATGTGTAAAAGATGAAACGAGTCGGAAATCGCCGCAGAGCTGTGAAGGGCCGCGACGCCTCCCAAGCAGGGTCGCGACGCTTCTATGGCAGAATGCTCGACGGAAGGTGGATAGTTTCTGACTTTTGGGATGGTTTTGGAGCATTGATCCTCCATTACTTGACACTTGAATTCAGCCATTATTTGGCTGAATAACACCTTTCAATAAGTGTCATTACATGGCCATTGATTGCCATTGGTTGGCTAGATGAGAGGTCATCTTACACACACTATAAATTGAGGCATTTGGCTCAATTTGAAGAACACACCAAACTTCAGAATTTTCTGAATATTTCTTCTTCTCTAGCTTTCTTTCATACACTCAAAATGCTCTTCTTTTTAGTAACCATTTTAGTCTCCTTTGCTCAATTGTTTGTTGTTGTTTTATCTTGGGAGACAAGTTGCCAATCACCATAAAAGGATACATACGGGGCAATATTGTCTTAAGGACAAAGTGAATATCACTAGACTCAACAAACCCCTTTCTTTGTTATTATTTCCAGAAATTGCAATCCTTGTTGTCGTTACTTACTTTCCATTTCCTTGTATCCACCATTGTAACTCACAATATTAAGACAATATTTGTTGTAAGTAACAAACAAAATGACTGGAGGCGAACAATTCGTTTCTGGATCTTCCACTGCTGCTCAAGGCACCCTTGGTGCCTTCCCCACTACTGCCACCATGACACAAGGCTCAACCAACACCTTTGACACTGCTCATAGAAACACTACCATTCCACCACACACCGAATTCCACCATGAACGCCCAGAGAAGTTCATGGGGACAAATTTCAAGAGATGGCAACAAAAGATGATGTTCTTTTTTACGGTTATGAGAATGTCTCGTTTCCTAACCGAAGATCCTCCACAAGCTGGAGATGAAGTGGACCCTCAACCAAATGAAATGGCTTGAGGGGGCCAAGGTATCCATGTTGTTAACGACATGAAGATGGTTCTTGATGCATGGAGTCATAGTGATTTCATGTGTAAGAACTATATGTTGAACTGTTTATCTGATCCTTCTACACGGTGTATTGCACCATTGGCTCTGCCAAGGAATTGTAGGATAAACTGCAGAAAAAGTACAACGCACAAGATGCGGTTACTAAAAAGTTCATCATTGGGAAATTTCTGAAATTTCAAATGGTGGACAATAAAACTGTGATGTCCCAAGTTCAGGAATTTCAAATGATTTTACATCACCTCGATTTGGAAGGAATGAAGGCCAACGAGAAATGTTTGGTTGCGTCGTCGATTGAAAAACTACCTCCCTCGTGGAATGAGTTTATGAGTTACTTAAAACTCAAGACAAATGAGATGATCTTTGAGGAACTTATTATCAAACTCCAGATTCAGGAGGATAATAAGAAGGCCATGCCAAAACGGAAGCAACCCGCTGAGGCTAAGGTAAACCTGGAGGAAGCCAAAGGAAACTCAAGCAAGAAGCGAAAGTTCCAGAAGGATGGTAAGGGCCCAAAAACTGAGAAGTTCAAGGGGAATTACCATCACTTTGGTAAACCTGGTCATATGGTTAAGGATTGCCGCAAACTCAAGAATGAGAATAAAGAGAAGGCCAAAGGCAAGGCTAAGGCTAACATCGTCAAGGACACGCTTCTTGAAGATATGATTGAGGAGTTCTCAGAGGTGGTACTTGAAGCAAACCTCGTTGAGAATCCTATGCAGTGGTGGATTGACACTGGTGCTATCCGTCACATCTTTTCCAACAAAGACACCTTCTCCACATATACACCAGTCACATATAAGAAGTTGTTCATGGGCAAAAATGCTTCGTCTGAGCTGCTGGGGGTAGGAAAGGTAATCCTGAAGATGACTTTCGGAAATGAGCTTACTTTGAAGAAGGTGATGCATGTCCCGGAAATTAGAAGAAATTTAATTTCTGGACCTTTATTGGTAAATGCTGGTTTTAGGCTAGTGTTTGAGTCCAATAAATTTGTAATCACTAAGAATGGAACATTGTATGAAGGGACTTCGTTTGTGAAGGCCTCTTTAAAGTTAATGCTTTGTCTGTAATGCCTTCGTCTATTAATAATAAAATTGTCTTCTTCTTATTTGCTTGAGTCGTCTAATTTATGACATCATAAATTAGAACATGTAAACTATCAATCTATCCAAAGGTTGGGAAAGTTGGAATTCTTGTCGTCTATCGACGTAAACCCTCAACGTAAGTGTGAGGTGTGCGTACAGGCAAAACTTTCAAAGGGTCCCTTTAGATCTGTCGAAAGGGAAATGACTCCTCTAGAACTCACTCACACAGATATATGTGACTTGAAGTCCGTACAAACTAGAGGGGGAACAAGTATTTTGTGACTTTCATACACGATAGCACAAGGTATTGTTACCTTTACTTATTAAAAAGTAAAGATGGAGCCTTTGAAACATTCAAACGCTACAAAGCAGACGTTGAGAACCAACTAAGCGGACGAATTAAAAATCAATCCGTAGCGATAGAGGGGGAGAATATGTAGCGCCTTTTGAGGAAAATTGTGCCAAATTTGGTATAGTTCATCAAATGATGACTCCTTACTTACCTCAATCAAATGATGTTGCTGAACGCAAGAACCGTACTTTGAAGGAAATGATGAATGACTTGCTCATCAATTCCGGCCTACCCCAAAACATGTGGGGAGAAATTATCCTTACCGCTAATAAGATACTTAATAGAGTCCCACATAAGGGTAAGGACAAGACCTCATACGAGCTATGGAAAGGAAATAAATCTACCTATAATACTTGAAGGAGTGGGGTTGCCTGGCAAAGGTAGAAGTACATAAGTCAAAGTAGGTCAAGATTGAGCCTAATACTGTAGATTGCATATTTATCGGATATGCAAAAACAGTAGTGCTTATCTCTTCTTAGTGCATAAGTCAGATGTATCAGACCTACATGTGGGTACAATCATGGAATCAAGGAACACCAGTTTCTCTGAAGACTCTTTCCTAGAAAGGAAAGAGACATAACCTCTCGCAAACATAGTTATGAACCAAACTCTTAGGATCCAGGAGTCGTTGACTGCCCGCTCTAGGCGGTTCAGATCTAGTGAACTCCGAAGTAGTTGACTATCCAGAATCTAATATTCCAGATTCTCAGGACTTGGAGGGTCTAGAGATGGAACCGAGACGAAGCAAAAGGGCCAGGATAGACAAATCCTTCGTCCGGACTTTGTAACTTATATGGTTAATGACTAACCACGAACAATTGTTGAAACATTATCAACTCCAGAAGCACCGCTCCGGAAAGAAGCTATAGAGAGTGAAATAGACTACATTCTATACAACCATACTTGGGAGTTGGTTGATCTTCCTCCGAGAAACAAACTGTTGGGGTGTAAGTGGATACTCAAACGAAAGTTTAAAGCAGATGGATCTATAGACAAATACAAGGCCAGGTTGGTAGTCAAGGGCTATCGCAAAAATAGGGGCTTGATTACTTTGACACCTACTCTCCGGTGTCTAGAATGACGTCCATACAAGTATTTATAGCTATCACCATATTTCGGGATCTTGAAATACATCAAATGAATGTCAAGACCCTTCCTAAACGGTGATTTGAAAAAAGAAATCTATATGAACCAACCTGAGGGGTATGTGGTTCCAGGCTTCCAGGACAACAAAAGAAAATCTGCCGGCTTGTCAAATCTCTGTATGGGCTGAAACAGGCCCCAAAGCAACGACACAAGAAATTTGATAGTACTCTACTATCGAAAGGGTTCTCCATCAATGAGTGTGACAACTATGTCTACACGAAAGGAAATATGACTCGTTCGTCATGATATGCCTTTACGTAGACGAAATGTTGATCACAGAGAGTAATCCTAGGTTAATCCTAGAGACTAAGAACATGTTGAAACAATGTTTTGACATGAAGGATATGGGTATCGCAGATGTCATCTTAGGGATCAAGCTCTCTAAGACATCTGACGGACTGGTCTTATCTCAATCACAAAACATCGAGAATGTATTGAGGAAATTTGAGATGTTCGACAGTTCACCAATAACGACAACACTAGATATAAATCAAAAGATTGATAAAAATTATAGTGCGCCCGTACGCCAGGAGCGATATGCGCAGGTGATTGGTAGTTTGATGTACATCACAAACTGCACTCGACCTGATATCGCTTATGCAATCAACAAGTTGGCTAGGACAACCCACAATCCAAGTGATCACTGGAAATCGTTAAGTCAGGTACTACGATACCTAAAATACATGCAAAATTATGGGTTGCATTATTTGAGGTATCCAGCTGTACTAGAGGGGTACAGTGATGCAAACTGAATATCTGATATAGAGAACACTAAGTCCACCAGTGGGTATATCTTTAGCTGTCTTTGAAATCCTCTAAGTAAACTTGCATCGCCTGATCCACGATGGAATCAGAGTTTATCGCTTTAGACAAAGCAGGAGAAAAAGCTGAATGACTTTATGACTTCTTAGAGGATATCCCATATTGAGATAAACTTGTACCTTCTGTAATGATTCACTACGACAGCCAGTCATCTCTAGAAAGGACACAAAGTTCTATGTACAAGGCAAATCTTGTCATAACCGACAGAGATATAAGACCGTTAGGCAGTTGATCACCATGGGTATTATTTCTATTGATTATATAAAATCAAAGGAAAACATAGCAGACCCTTTGACGAAGGGAATACCTAGAGATTAGATGTTCTACCTGTCTAGGAGAATGGGCCTAAAACCCAATCTATAAGAACTGATACGGTGGATACCCAACCTTACTGACTGGATATCCCATGAATTAGGTTCAATGGAAAAACTAAATCGTAAAGGTTCAGTTGAGCGCTTCGGTAGAAGAAAGAACACTTCGGATAGTGATTTCTACATAGAAACATGAATTCAAGACTGTTCCCGTGATAGACATTAAGTGCTATCTGCATCGTGGGTAAAGGTTAAGTTTCCAAAACCTTTAATGATCCTTGACGGTTGAGGTTAGGTTTGAAGAAACTTTAATGGTTCCTAACACTTTTGAAATATTGTATATCAGGACACCTTATAGGAGACCACCTATTTAAGTGTGAGGACAAGCCGCCTCAAATGAACGCACCTAAGAATCCAAGACGTGTCCACGACCACAACAGACAAAACCTTAAAGAAGAACAAAATAAGAAAAGGTATTGCGTTGGTACCATTGTCTTGGTTTACACTAAATACTGACAGTTCAAGACATCACATTCACCGCGCAGTAAGTAAATCCGATGGTATTCTACTATGGAAGGTTCAAAGCCACGACTACCTATCCGGATGCAACATCGATCCGTCGAAAGATTTCTAGAAAGACACCATGTGAGTGCGCCAAAATCTCTTTCAAGAGGGGATTGTTGAAAATTTATTAATATGAATAAAGTTAATCCTACTATTTATGACTCGAACAATTGGGGCCCCACACGTCGGAAACATTGTTTCCACATACGTGTACACGTTGTACCAAGGATCGTAATTTTCCTTAGTGAATGAGATATTGGTACGTAAACTAAATGTTTGAGACATGAAATGATAGACGGTTATTGACCAAATGACGAGTGTTTCACGTTGGTAAATGAAGGAAGAAATATATGATGTGTAAAAGATGAAACGAGTCAAAAATCGCCGCGGAGCCGTGAAGGGCCGCGACGCCTTGGTGGCAGTGAGTTACTGGAATTTAGGCTCCGCGACGCCTCCCAGGCAGGGCCGCGATGCTTTGATGGCAGAATGCTCGACGGAAGGTGGAAAGTTTCTGACTTTTGGGCTGGTTTTGGAGCATTGATCCTCCATTACTTGACACTTGAATTCAGCCATTATTTGACTGAATAACACCTCTCAATAAGTGTCATTACATGACCATTGATTGCCTTTAGTTGGCTTATTGAGAGGTCATCTTACACACACTATAAATTGAGGCCTTTGGCTCAATTTGAAGAACACACCAAACTTCAGAATTTTCTGAATATTTCTTCTTCTCTTTCTTTCATACCTCAAAAGGCTCTTCTTTTTAGTAAACATTTGAGTCTCCTTTGCTCAATTGTTTGTTGCTGTTTTATCTTGGAAGACAAGTTGCTAATCACTATAAAAGGATACATACAGAGCAATATTGTCTTAAGGACAAAGTGAATATCACTCGACTCAGCAAGCCCCAGAAATTGTAATCTATCCTTATTGTTTTTTTTTTTTTTGTTGACGAAGGAACCCGCAGCCGCTACTCTTTCGAGTGCGCACAGGGTAAACCCCTGTAAACCACACTTGGCAAGCCATGTGTGACAGGCTCAACCAAGAAGGTTTATGCAGGGGATCGAACTCGTGACCTTGCGGTCCCGCGCTCTACTGCTACACCAACTTGGCTACCCTTGCGGGTATATCTATCCTTATTGTTGTTACTTATATAAATTGAATATCACTCACAGTACATATATGATATATCACTAAATTAGGAGTTTAACTTATATATACTAGATATATACGGTATAAAAGTACTTTTATACTAATATTTTATTTAATAAATAAGAAGTAATTTTTACACTACACATCGGCCCAACAATTTCCACAACAAAAAATACCCATAGTCTCTATTTATTATCTTTTTTCCAAAATTTAGTCAGTATAAAACGCATGTGATGTATAAATATTATATAATCAACGTGTTTGCATTACATACTTCTTATGCACTAATGAGTATACACTGGCGACGATTATAAACTATTACGGGTGGGCAGTGAAAATTCTTTTACCTAGCTGACTAAAAATAATAAGATCCCTAACAAATACTAGTAACTACAAGTAACAACTCCTAATTTGCCAAATAGTTATGAACTTGAAAAATAAGATAAGTAGCCTAATACACAAATAAATGTATACCAATAATGTTATTTTTTTTTGTAAAATGTTTGTTATACCGTTACTGTTAGTAATAGTATAAGTTAAATTCATGATAAGAATTTTGCGTTAACAGAGTCCAGGGAAGAGCCGCATCCCAAAAGATCTGATGTAAACGGCATTGATGTTGGATGAGTGTTGTGACAACACGAGTAATCAGTACAACATCGCTTATGAACATAAGGATGTTGCCTGCGGTGTTGTGACAACATCATAGACAACATCTCTATAAATGATTTTGCCTTTTCTTCCGGCCAAAATATTGAGTGTTACCGTGAGATAAAAATGACCTAGGCAAGCTAACCAGGAAGTTGTGTTTAAAACGTGAGAAAAGAAGAAGTCAAGCTTGGAAGAAAAGCGACGTGAATACCAAGTCAATATAGTTGAGGATTTCATGGAGGCTGAATCGGTCCAAGATGCTACCTATTTTCTCTCAACTTCAGCAACCAACCAGTGAGAATTTTGAGGAAGTATCACACTATAAATAGAGGAGGAACTTCAGAGTATCGGTATCCAGATTACAAAGAAAAGAATCACCAAGAGAGCTCTCGAAAATTCACCATAGAAACTGGATCAAACAATGCCTAAAGTAGTATAACAACATCTAGTCCACATTTCAGTTGCTACTCGGATTCTAGATCAAGTTCATTATTGAAGCAATTGTAATGAAGATGTTATATGTTTCTTTATCGATGTTTTGTCTTTAGACTGAAGTCATCCGCGACTACGTTTTGTTTGTAATTTCTTTTTATTTTCTTTCTACAAATTATAAAAAGAAATTCACTTGTATTTGTATATGATAAATACAATACTTCGGTCACTAGCCATCAAGGGCTATATTAATATATACCCTTAAAAATATAAACCTTATGTTTTACTTTTTTCGCTGCATTTATTCGTTAAGGTTTATTATTGTTTTATCTGGTGTTGCCTCAAGCGTTGACACAACACTGAAGACAACACAAAGAAACTATTTAGATTTTCAAACATTCGAATCTTATGTTTTTCTTCTATTAATTGCTTATCCGTAGCCTCAGACCTAACAAGTGGTATCAGAGCCAACACTTACCACAATAAGTGCTTGGTCCTGTATCTAATGACTATGGACTCAGCTATTCAAAATGTTAGTAGACTTCCAATTCTTGATGAAACAAATTATGCCTATTGGAAGATCCGGCTATGTTCGCACATTAAATCCATGGATGTTCAGGCATGGAGATCTGTCACCGAAGGAAATGTTGTTCCCAAGTATCCAGCGGATGAAGATGGTGATATTCTTACCAAACCTGAATCCGAGTGGACTGCGAAAGAGATCAATAATGCTAGCTTTAACGAAAAGACCTTGAATGCTATATTCGGATGGGTAGATTTGTACATGTTCAAACTCATTCAGAATTGTACATCGGCTAAGGATGTCTGTGAGACCCTGTAAACTCATTGTGAGGGTACCTCGAGTGTACGACGAACAAAGCTACGCATGCTTTTGAGCCAATATGAGCGCTTGAGGATGAAAGAATCTGAGGATATAAAATCTTATTTTGAAAAGTTGATTGACATTGAAAATCAATGTTAAGTGCTTGGTTCTCCTTTGACCAACACACAACTTGTGGACAAAGCCCTCAGATCTCTTCCTGAAAGGTTTAACACAAAAATTTGTGCTATTGAAGAGGCCCATAATCTTGGCACAATAAATCTACATGCTTTGATGAGCATCTTTCATACTTAAGAGATGAACATCAAGAGGCAAAGGGACAAGACGATGGCACTCCAAGGACAACCTCGAAAACAAATATTGAAGACGAGGATGAAAACCTTGAGGAACTAGGTGATGATGCAACTTCTGCCTTACTCACTCGACGATTCAATTCGATGATGAGGAAGATCAACAATGATCAAAGTAAAGCTAAATTTAAGCAGCACTAAAACCCACTCTTTAATAAACAACCAATAAGATCACCTTCAGGGCAAAGAAGTGATAATCCACTGAGAAAAACAAATTCAGACAATACTAATTTTAACTCCAAACAACTCGAGGGAGTGCAATATCATGCATGCTCAGGTTGGGGACATTTTGCTAATGAGTGTGCAAACACCCTTAGAAAAGTTGGTAAAAGTCCGTGGGTGTCTCTCAGTGATGATGAAAACGAAGAAGAGGAAGGAGATCGAGAAGAAGAATCACAGGCGATGCTGGCAGCAATGTTCGAACATTCACTGTCCGACAATGAAGATGTTGTTGAAATGTTGTTACAAAATCTGTGACAATATTAGATACAACATCTGAAATTCCAGTAACATCAGAAAAGTGTGTATTTTTACTATTCTGATATTAATTATTTTAGCGATTTAATTTCTTCACGTGAAGCTGTAAACTTTGATCTAGTTGACATTAAAAATGAAGTGATAAAGGAATTACAAGATCTTTGTAAAGCCTTGATCACAAAATCTACAACTAGATTCAAAAGTAAAATCTTTGGCTCTTGACAATAACAATCTTAAAGGAACAATTACCCGGTTAGAGGTAGCACTTACCAAGAAGGACCTAAAAATTGGTAAGATCTGTGCAAGATTAAATTTAGCTGAGACCACCTTCCAAAGGCTCAACACGAGAAATTTCAAGTTGAATGAAATTTTAAACTTCAGCAAGCCTACACAGGCTGGGCTTGAGTATCAATCACTTCCTAAACCAAAAACTTCTAAGATCTATAGTAAAAGTGAGAAGATAAAGTTTGTTAAAGAAATACACAATGCTAAAAATAACTCACATAACACTAAGGATAAATTGAAGTTTGGATGCATCTACTGTAAGAAGTTAGGTCATCTAATGCCCTACTGCTACAAACTTCAAAACTCTGTGCTCAGATCTCTGTCAAAGATGTCGTCGCCAATGTTGTCCAACATTGCTAACAACATTCAAAACAATCAGCCTGAGAACAGAAAGAAGAAGAGTTTTGAAAAAAATGTGGGTACCCAAACTAAACCTGCATTGTAATGTGTGCATAACTGCTTTACATACTAACATTACAGGTTCTTGGTATTTCGATAGTGGTTGTTCACGATACATGACAGGTACCAAAAGCTTACTGAAGGATTATATTGCATTCAACGGAGGATACGTTACCTTTGGCGAGGGAAGAAAGAGTAGGATAATTGGTAGATGAACCCTTAATGTTCCTGACGTACCAGCCTTGAAGAATGTTCTTCATTTAGAAGGCTTAGTGGCTAATCAACTTAGCATAAGTTAGCTATGCGACGATGATCTCGAGGTAAAATTCAACAAACGTGAATGTAAAGTTACATATTCTGCCAATAAGTGTGTTATGTCAGGTATTCGAACTGGAGATAATTGCTATCTCGTTGGTGGACAAGAATTCTGCAATTCTGTGAGGGTCAGCGACACAACTGTGGCATGAGAAGTTGGGACACGTCAATTAATGCAACTTGGAGAAATTAATCTCTTATGAAGTTGTTAGAGACATTCCCAAGCTTAACCCAAAGGATAAGATAGTGTGCGAAGATTTTTTAAAAGGTAAACAGACTCATGTTCCCTATAATGTTGTCTAACACGGCAGACAACACTCATGTACGTCTAATTGTTTTCAATTATTACATATGAATCTTATGAGTCCTATTGAAGTAGACAACCTAGGGGGTATGAGCTATTCCTTTGTGATAGTAGATGATATTTCTAGATATACATGAATTTATATTCTAAAAGAAAAATCACAAACTTTTGACATGTTTAAAGTGTTATACTGTAGGATTAGAAACTTGTTTTATTTTTCGGATCAGATCCGATTATGGAAAGGAATTTGAGAATCAATCTTTTGCAAAATTTTGTAAAAAGAAAAGTATCTTCTATGAATTCTCGGCACCTAAGACTCCTCAACAGAATGAGGTAGTTGAGAGGAAGAATAGAACATTGCAAGAAATAGCTAGAGTAATCTTAAATTCTAAACAATTGTCAAAAATGTTTTGGGAAGAAGCCTTAAACACTGCATGTCACATCACTAATAAAGTTTATTTAAGGCCAGGTACCAGAATGACTCCTTATGAACTTTTAAATGGAAAGAAACCAACTCTGCGTTACTTTCATGTCTTTGGATGTGTCTGCTACATTTTAAATGACAGGGACCAATTGACAAAATTAACTCAAATAGTGATAAAGTGATATTTATTAGCTATTCACATAATAGTCACACTTACCAGATATACAATCTGAGGACTAAGACCATACGGGAGTCCATCAATGTTATCTTTGATGATCTTATGGATATCTCAGGGAAGTCATCAGAAAATAGCATGTGATTATAGTAGAAAAAGAGCAACAAATTGAAGAAGAAAATGTTGTCCCAAATGTTGTCACAACATCAGAGGAAATATTTGAACCACAAGAAGACACCACAAAAGTTGAAGTGGAGGAGGAGTCTGTAATTGAATTGCACGACCAAGTAAGACGAGACCCCCCCTCAAGGATTAGAAGAAACCATCCACCTGACCAGGTGATAGAGAGTGTTTTTAAGAGGATGCGTAAGAGAGAAAGAACCAATCAACTATCGTGAAATGGTAAGGTATGGGTGTATGTCCACCATATACCAACATATTAGACTTTCTTGTCTCATATCTACCTTTGAACCAAAGAACATTGGGGAAGCTTTAAAAGATAATTTTTGGATTCAAGCAATGCAAGAAGATCTTGAATAATTCACCCGAAATGAAGTCTGAAACTTGGTTCCATGTCCTAACAACCCAAATGTTATTGGAACTAAGTGGATTTTCAAGAACAAATCAGATGAATTAGGGAAAATTATTCGAAATAAAGCTCGTCTTGTTGCTCAAGGCTACACACACAGGTTGAAGGAATCGACTACGACGAAACCTTTGCATATGTGGCTAGAATTGAGTCAATATGACTATTACTTGATATTGCTTGCTTTACCTTGCATCAAATGGATGTTAAAAGAACATTTCTCAATTGTTATTTGGACAAGGAAGTTTATATTGAACAACCGAAAGGATTTGAGGATCCCCACCATCCACATTATGTATACAAGCTTAAAAAGGCCTTGTATGAGTTAAAACAAGTCCCTCGTGCATGATATGGTCGTCTAACAAACTTCCTTCTAGACTTTGATTTCATCCGTGGAGAAGCTTATAGAACATTGTTCATCAAAAGACACGGCGTAGATGTAATGATTGCTCAAATATGTTGACGACATTGTTTTTTGATCGACTTCAAAATCTTATTTGGAGTCATTTGTTGAAGAAATGTCAACAATGCTTGAGAAGAGCATGATCGGGGAACTAACTTTTTTTCTTAGGCCTGCAGATAAAACATACTGAAGATGGGATCTTTGTATCTCAAAGCAAGTGTGCCAAGAATCTGGTTAGAAAATTTGAACCTGAAAACGCAAAACATTTGACGACACCAATGGGCTCTACACAACAGGTATGCAAAGACGATGTTGGCAAGGATGTTGACCAAACATTATACCGATCAATGATAGGTAGTCTTCTATACATTACAACTAGTCACCCTCATATTGTGTTTAGCGTACGTGTTTGTGCTAGGTTCCAAGCTTGTCACAAATTATCCCACCTAAATACCGTAAAACGTATCATTAGATCTATTTCCGACACAAGTGAGTTGGGTATTTGGTACACCAAGGATACTAATCCTAACCTAATATGATATGGTGACTCAGATTAGGCCGGTGATGTAGATGATAGAAAAATACTAGTGGTGGTTGTTTCTATTTAGGCAATAACTTAGTTTCATGATATAGTCGGAAATAAAACTGTGCCTCTTTTTCGACTGCCGAATCTGAATATGTGGCAGCCGGAAGTTTTTGTACTCAATTGATTTGGCTACGCCACATGCTAGATGACTATGGCCTATCAAGCAACTCTATGATTTTGTAATGTAATAATCTGAGTGCAATTAATATTTACAAAAATCTTTATCAGCATTCACGTACAAAACACATAGATATACAAGTCATTTTTAAGAGACTTAGTTGAAAAGCAGCTAGTTCAGATTGAACATATTGATACACTTCATCAACTAGCCGACATTTTTACTAAAGTGCTAGATCATGAGAGATTTTCTAGTTTGAAGAAATCTCTTGGTCTATGAATTCTCTAAAAATAAAACAGTTTAGGTAGATGCTGTCTTAAATGTTGTCTTAATATTCTGGGTAACATTTACTGTTGTGGCAATGTACATGGTAGATATTATAGAATTGTGCATAGTTTTGATCACCCAAGTATGATTCCATAAGGACAAATTCTGAATACGATATTGTTCTCTGCGATAGTATATATATAAATCAATTATATATAACATAAAAAGGGAGTATCATAAGAAGGCAAAATCTCTATATAAGATTTGATTGTTTTACAAAAAGAGCAAAGCTCTAAAATTGGTATCGTTCCTATTTTATAGGAGTACTGTGTGCTTCAAAGAAGGTTGAAAATACCTCAAAAATTATTTTTATATAAAAGAATTTTGTATGTGTTCAACTAAGTTGATTAAGGACACGATGGGATAATATAAAATTGGTCCAGGAATCAATCTCATTGGGAATATATACAAAATATGTCTAATATGACTGCTAAATCTGGAAGTCCTTGAAGTTTCATATTACTTGTGTTGTTCATATTGCCAACATTGCTAACAACATCACCATCCAGTATGTTGATCATTTTTTTAAATTCTTATTTTTTTTTTGAATTTAAATTCATACTGTTTTAACTTCAAAATCCTGTTAAATCTGGGTTGTGATAGGTTTTTAAATTCCAAAATTGAATGATGTTGTGTGCTATGTTATCCCTTTATTTTAGGTGTAAAGAGATTCAATTCATCCACACTATATAAGTTTAAGGGGGAGTAAGTTTAAATGTGTATAAAGTATGCCATAATTGTGAAACATCCCACTTGCTTTCGTTTAGTCACATCAAGTCACCACCAGTTTAAATCAATGGAAGCCCAAGGATCAAAAACACCTTTTACAAATCAAATTTTCCATAAAACCCTAAACTCTTCTAAACCCTCTCCTATGTCCATTTCTCCAAAATCATAAAACACCAAAGAAAACACTCCAATGTTGATCAACCTATCACAAAATCAAAAGGTTAACAAATACTATGTACCAATTGATAACCAAAATCCTAACCCGAAAGATTTTTCACGAACAATTATCCTTAGAGGTTCTGAAGAACCACTAGATATGAGCTATCCAGGTGACAACGATAATCATATTGATGTTGATGCAATATTAAACTTTTCAAACCTAGGTACTAGACCCTCAACATCGACCTTTCCATCTCGAAGGTCGAAAAGGGTTTTTGAAAGCATTATTCGTGAAAATTAGTCTACTAAGAAATTGAGAGTTGAGTCGACTTTCCCTATTTACTCAAGCAGCAGTAGCATCACAAACTTAGATTTCAATATATACAACATTCCGACAATACCATCCACAGGCAGTCCACCAGTTTTACCTGAAGGTGATGAAGATGAGGTATCTGATAACACATCTCTAAGCAGGTTTATTTCAAAGCGGGTCCGAAGAACATACAAAAATTTTGCTTCAAACGTTGCCTCAACATCGAAGGCAACAAACAAAAAATCATCAGTTAACCTGGACTATGTTGCCCCAACAACCCAGGCAACACCTGCACACATACCAACAGATGCCATCAATCCAGAATCTGAATCAGATTCTGAGATAATGACTTACTCTTCCATGTTCCAAACTAAATCATTTACTGATAACTCGAAATGGTTTAAAAATAGAATGATTAGAGTAGAGAGAGTCATTGACCTTAATTCATTCTCTGACAATAGCCTAGTTGATTTTTTGAGTAGCAGAAATTTACTCAGTTCTGTAACTGGGAAAAACTCCTATTGTGATAAGGTGATTAGAGTATTTTATGCTAATCTGTCATATGTTGTTAAGGACATCAACTCAAAGAAATTTGAAAAATTGTACTTATACAATAAGTATATAATTTTACACCAGAAATCATCAACATCACTTTAGGGTTAGCCACAAATGAGAAAACTACTCAGCATAATCCCACAATTGATGAGCTAAATGCTATGATTAAATACCTTACTTGTGGTTTGATCACAGTGTGGACACCTCAGAGTCATGTATCCAAACTGACTACTTTGTTCAGAACCCTGCACAAACTTTCCATATTTAATCGGCTACCTTATCTAAATGAGACTGTAGTGACTTTAGAGCAAGCAACACTGCTGTACAAAATTGGAAAGAGTTACAGAGTTGATTTAGGAACTATCATATTTGATCATGTAGCCAATCTAGCAGAAAGGAAAAATAACTCAGTCCTTCCATATCCCTCCTTAATCTATCAAATCTTAATCAATCAAGAGTTTAAGATCCCAAAGGGGATAGGCAGAGTCCTGCATTGGAAGCATACTCGGTCCATAGAGCAGTGTTAAATATTAGAGACAAAATCATTGATTTTCCCTGGAAGAAGGAGAACTGGAACTGTTGAGTGTATTTTATACACTCTTTTGAGTCTTTTTTAGTGAAGTATTTTCCCTTTTTCGTTTGTGTTTTGTATACTATTAGGTTTGTTTTTATTTCTTTTGAGTTGCAGCGGTCATGAAGGAGAAATACCACTTTTGAGGATGAAATGAGCTTAATTAAGATGAAATTGCACAAGTACAACTCAAGGAATGAAGCCTAAGAGGTCCCGAAAAGAGAATAGATGAAATCAGGCGAAAATGGGATGAAAAGGCAAAGGCACCGCATCGCATAATATGAGAGGACGACGATGCTCGAAGCACCACGATGTACGGAATAAAGGCCGGGGCGTAAAATTTCCAGAAAGTCTGAAAAATAATTCACCGTCGAAGGTACCGCGATGCAATATTTCCAGTAAGAAGACAATGAATTTTGTCCAATTAGCACTGCGTTGCTAGGCAGAGGCACCGCGGTGCCGACGCGAGATTTTTTTAGTTTTCTGGGCCGAATTGTAAGAAGGGTAAAAGGGTCTGAAGCAAGATTTTGCTCAGATATAAATACCATAAACCCTGTCTTAATTCGGATAACATACTTTGAAGGCAAGAATTGGAGGCTACAACACAAGATTGGAGACAACTCTTGTTCAAGTTTTTTTCTTTCCCTTATTTTATTTCAGTTTATGTTGGATTGTAAATTAGTTCTTGACATGACAATGTTTAGGAGCTAATTACTTTAGTAGGGTTTTCCATCAGATCTTCTTGAAACTCTTTCATATAGTTAATGCATAGTTATTGATTCTTTCTTCAGCATATTAAGATCTATTCAATATTGCTATGATTGCTTGATAATTAATTGATCATTGATTGTCATAACTTATATGATTTCGAATCAAAAGTCTGAAAGGTGAGATTTAAATATGCTGTAATTGTCTAGACATAGGTTAAAATCGTGGACGAAAGTACCCCAATACTTATGTAGTATTTAAGGTTATTGTTCTTAATCCTCCTGTGTGGTAAAATCTACCATAGAAATATAGAGAGTTTCTGCACAAGGTTGAACTCTTATATGTCCTAACCGGAATATAATGACAGATTAGTTAACCTGCTATCTTAATAAGAAGAAGAATCATAATCATTGCATTGCCACGTGAAAGAGTGAATAGTTGAGGAGATTGGAAGCCCTATTTCCTTCATAACTGCTTTAAAACCCAAAGTATTATCGCTCTTAGTTATTTTCTGCATTAGTTATAATCTTTTAGTTATAATTCTCCAACCAAATAGATACCATAGAATATATAACCGGTACTTAATAAACCAGTCTCTGTGTACGATAAACTCGATCTTAGAGATCTTTATTACTTGAATGATATGTATACTTGCGTAAGCATCTAGAAATATCGCAACAGGAACACAAATACTGCATCAGATGTTGCCAACTTTCAAGGCAACACATGACAAAATCAGTTCTCTATGTCTAATGAATGGCTACAAAAGCACATTGCTGAGCTCAATAGATAAATTTGAAGAACTTGTGTGAGCCATGGATTAGTACATGGATATCCTTTATTCACAAAAAAGGGAGATGATGATGAAGCAGGGCCAAGTACAGATAATGATGCAGGGGGAGATAACTGTTAGTGCCAAGAGATGAAGGAAATGTGAAGCTGATTGCGGATTATTTTGTCAAACAGAAAGCGGCTGGAAGATACTGTGACACAAAACAATCTAGATAAGGGTGACAGGATCATGAGAATGTGATGCGAGTTGATACTCTGTTTTATGTTTTTTTTGTGACTTGATGGTTTGTAATATTCTTTTTGGAAACTGGAAAAATATTTTTGTATGTAAATATTTTAATATTCTGTGGAAATGATACGACTATTGGTTTTTGACTGTCTATAGATATGTTGTATGCAAGTCACGACTAATAGACATAAGTTTCAACTAATCCAATCATCGATACAAAATTACTTGTAATTTATAATTGCAGGTTGAGGGGGAGCATGACCATAATCTTATTGTTTTTTTAGATTGTTAGGGCAACATCTAGAATCAGTATCCTAGGCATTTTTAGGTTTGTATGGAGTTTTGTGAAGAAATACAAAAAGGGGGAGATTGTTGATGTTGGTTGAGTGTTGTGATAACACAAGTAATAAGTCAAGACAACATCGCTTATAAACATAAGGATATTTCCTGCAGTGTTGTGACAACATCTCTATAAACGATTTTGTCTATTCTTCCGGCCAAAACAGTGAGTGTTACTGTGAGGTAAAATGATCTAGGCAAGCTAACCAGGAAGCTGTGTTTAAAACGTGAGAAAAGAAGAAGTCAAGCGACGTGAAGACCAAGTCAATATAGTTGAGGATTTCATAGAGATTGAATCAGTCCAAGCTGCTACCTATTTTTTCTCAACTTTCGCAACCAACCAATGATAATTTTGAGGAAGTTTCACACTATAAATAGAGGAGGAACTTCAGAGTATCGGTATCCAGATTATAAAGAAAATAATCACCAAGAGAATTCTCAGAAATTCACCATAGAAACCGAATCAAACACCAATGCCTAAAGTAGTATAACAACATCTAGTCCACATTTCAGTTGCTACTCAGATTCTAGATCAAGTTCATTGTTGAAGCAATTGTAATGAAGATGTTGTATGTTTCTTTATATATGTTTTGTCTTTAGGCTGAAGTCATCTGCGACTTCGTTTTGTTTGTAATTCTTTTTATTTTATTTCTACAAATTGTAAAAAGAAATTCACTTGTATTTGTATATGATAAATACAATACTTTGGTCATTGACCATCAAGGGCAATATTAATATATACTCTTGAAAATATAAATGTGGTGTCTTTTACTTTTTCCGTTGCATTTACTCGTTAAGGTTTATTATTGTTTTATCTGGTGTTGCCTCAAGTGTTGACACAACACTGAAGATAACATAAAGAAACTGTTTAGCTTTTCAAACATTCTAATCTTTATTTTTTATACTATTAATTGCTTATCCGTAGCCTCAGATCTAACCGACAGTATATACCTTAATGCGTTATTAGTGGTTGCTTTTACTGTTTGAACCCGTGACCTATAGGTCAAACTAAGAGGAGCATTACAATATATAATAACACAAAATAATATGTAATAAATTCTTGATTACAAAAAATTAAGATGATTCCGTCGCCAAATTTATATTTTTCTTGGTAAACGATGTCAAATATATTTGGACAGAGAGAACAACATAAACGAAACCCATCAAAGATATGATCTAATTAAAGGCTTAGAAATCGGAAAACAGCAAAATCAAATCCCCTTCATATATAAAAGTAGAATAGAGCATAAGATATTCTACTTATATGTATAGTGTGATTGATTAGCCTTCATACGTTCTTTAATGTCATGATCAGGATAGGCGAATGCTTTATGCCACTTGGGCAATGATTGACATATTAATTTGGTTGCTAAGAAATCCAAATTATTTGCGTTATATATGTTAGTGATTTTGGTAGTGTAAGTGAAAGTGCTAATGATCGAGGAAGATAAAATTTTGTTCCATACTGATTTGAAAGTTTTTAGGTCATTTTATATATGAAGGCCTTGCTAAAATAATATAATATGCTTATGAGTTATGATATATATATTTCTGCAATATTCTTGGCAGCTCAGAATTCTAGCTTCTTTAATTCTGTGCAAAACGATATTAGATTTTTGAATGGAACACTTCATTTGTGCAACCCAAACTTGTCAAGCATATATAAGAACATATTAGGAATAAGGCCTTCACCCGAAATGCCTAGATTCCAACCATAGCTTGGAAACATACTATACTGACATTTAGGCCTGCATGTGGCCGTCGTCCGTCTACCTAGACCCTTGGGCTCCTCCCAAGTCCTTGCTAAACTCCCTTGGCATTTTTAGGACATGTCATGAAACATCTCTAGGTGGTTTCCTCCTGCATAGTCCCTTTGCTAAATGCTCCTTCGGAACGCATCGTTAGCGCACGTCGCCTGCGCGATTGACACTCCTGCGACCCGCTTGAGCGCGCTGCATTACGGGCGCCAAGGCACAATAAAGACAACCCGCAACATTTCCCCCACTCAAGCTAGTCATCGTCCGCGATGACACAAAACACCCACGAAAACCCAGAGTCTTCCCCTCAGGGATTAACCCACGACTCCAAATCCTTTGTGTTGGAACTCATCTCAGCTCCTCTCAAAATGGATATGTGCCCGTGCACTTCGCCCCCAAGTTTCTTCCAAGCGTGCCTCCTTCATTTCACCTCCCGTGTTCACTTAGAAAGTGCCTCTGCACTTGCATCCTCTGGTGGCTAACTTTTTGGTGACACAGATGGCATCCACACCATGACCCTCACGACCTTCAACCTGAACACCCTCTAGTGGCTAACTTTGTGGTGACAGAGATGACATCCACACTATGACCCTCACGGTCTTCAACCATCCGAAAATTAGTTTCTCCATGGCGATTTCTTCTAACCATTCATGTCTAAAGTATTGGAACACCTCCACGGTATATCCTTAGCATCTTCAGCCCGATCTAGAATCTGAACATGCTGGCTCGAATACGTAGCCCCAATTGCATTTGCGAGATCTTTCACCATCTGAAAGGCTCATTTTCTTCGGACACTTGCATAAGTCTAACGCCTCTTTATAGGCGAACACTCCCCCACTAAAGGTGGAAGACACTCTTCAACTCTTTTCACTTTACATCATACTTGAAACATCGACCTTGATGGCCAAGGTAGGCATCCCTCCATGTGGCAACCTTTGTCAACCATTTTCTCATGGTCCTTGTCCTTTCCCTCTGAAATGAAAGTATATTTATGACCTAGAGAAAATTTGTATTAGGATAAATGTACTTTATACACATTCTTATTATTATTAATTAAGATTAATATTTTGGCATTTGCAATTATTGAATTATTAGTTGATTGTTTATAATATTCTATAATATGTATCCCTAGAGGTTACGCTGTTATTAATAGTTGAAATATTAATATTATAACGTAACTCTTAAAATAGCCTCGACCAATGATCATCGAGAAAGGGATATCGATGATATGTGATATGTCGACATATGGTCTGCATCACATTCTTAAAGGATGTAGTATGTCTCACCTGCTACGAGTAATGGTTACTCATGATGGACACATATATACTTTGGAAGTATTGGTATACCCTGTTGATATACTGTTTGTTATACAATGTCTAAAGTATGATCAACGCGTGGGAGATAGAAGACCTTAGACTTGAGGTCGATACGCACCTTGTCTGCGGAGTAATATACTTTGATCCTGTCCTAAGCTCAAATGCCTTATAGGTTGAGATACAGCTGGTATTGGGTATATTACAAAGTGGATTAAAGGTGATAGTTGGGCCAAGATTAAGATTCATTCCTCAAATGTATATTCGAGAGAACACTCAGTTTCTCAGTAATATTAGGCTGACTAAGTCGTTGGCCAATGCAATAGACATATCTAGGATATTGTCTTGTTGTCAACTAATATATATGAGATATAATGATCAAGAAATTTTGATAGACACTTGGCAGATCCTAAGTTTGACCGAGTGAGTCGTGAATGAAAGAATTTTATCTTCCCACATAGAGGTTCATTTTACCAGATTCGTGTAACTATACTTCACATATTGAGTCCGTATTGCGGCGCCATCTAGGAGGTCCGCGTAGACCCTAATATGATTAGTATCGATATGTGAAGACTTGTAGGGTAACACTATGTCAATTGTTCTATTGATCTAAGGATGTAATGAGAGAATATAAATGTTCGATTTATGATTAAGACATTTGAATGAATAATAATTATTTAATTAAGTCGCAATTAGATTAAAAATTTAATTAATATGAAAATGGGACGACATCACGTCAAGCGCCGCGGTGCCTGGGACATAAGGGCTGCGGCGCCGACGACACAGTAAGAAGTCCAAACTGACCCATTGCATCTCATTTTTTGGGTCTGACCCACGGGAACCCTAAGCTGCATTTTAACCCTAAAACACAGCTATAATAGAGGGTCAATTCTGTTACACCTCGTAAGTTAAGACAAGGGTTAAGAACGTCATTAAGATTCGTATAATAGATATAAGTTATATTTACATAAGCTACGAGCACGTCAATGAGAACTTAATATGATAAGTTATATATATTCTCATTAAGGATTACCACATATTATAAGAATTACGACATGGAGAATACGAGACCTTATGGAATTCCCGAAAATTAAAGGAAACGGAAATCAAGATTTAAAGAAATGGATTAAGGTTTATTACTTGGGGGATTAATTTGATTTAATAAGCACTTAGAGGTTAAAGTGTAATATGAAGGGGGACCTAAATGCACTTTTAAAAATCTGAAAATTGGAATTTAATTGCCATAACAAGTTCATTTTTCCACTTTAACACAAAATCAAATCTTCTCATCCCTTTCCCCCTACCTTGGTCGAAATTCCCCCCCTTTAGCAAGAAAAATTCAAGCTTGTTACTTCATCTTTATTGGATTAAATTACCATACCCAATTAAGCCAAGAATTAGAGAATTTTGGACCCAAAACGATGGATTTAATGATCTTGAGCGATTTTAGGGCCGAAAAAAATTCAAGTTTTGATGCAATTTTTCGGAATATAAACATGTGTAGATGATGGGTAAACGTTGTAGATGTTTTCATATTTAATTGGAGTGGAAGAAGTGAAAAATTGGGCAAGAAGAGGGGCTAAGAAAAATGGGCAGAAAATCGGGATTTTGGGCAGAATTTAGTCAACTTTGGAGGGGTATATCTCCTCGTATATTAGGGGTTTTTGGGTGTTTCAAAAGCCTAAAATAAAGCTTGTCGAGTTTAGTTTCCAACGCAATAAACCGCTAATCTATAGGACACCGGAGTAGAGAGTTATGGACGTTACAAATTCAGATGACGAAGTAGTGGCTAAAAATCGGGACTGTTTTGGGGATTAAATTAAGGTATGAAAATTCTCCTTTCTATGCTATAATTGAAGTTGCATATTGTTGTAGTTGAAGTAATGGACTTGTGTTAGGAAAAAAATGGTATTAAGATAATGCATGTGGAATTTGGATGTTGAGACCGATTTTAGGACCCATTTTGTGTACATTGAAATTAAGTGTTATTTTTGTTAGTATTGTCACCAATTGCATGATAAGATTGAAAGAAATCTTGAGATTTAAAGTTGTGATTTATTAAATGAAAGTGTTGGACCAAAAATTGGATATTAAGAAATTAAGAAAAGAAATGGAATTCTTGTTGTTGTTAGCCGAAACTTCCATGGGATTGTTGGACGTGGTTGTCTCGTTTAAAGGCTGTTTTGTTAAGTTATAATGATGGAATATAAATTATGAACTTGTGGTAATTGTCAATACATATCTTACAAGGAACTAAAGTGTAGTAAGGTGAGGTGTTGTAAACTAGAAGACTTGAACTTTTGTTGGTATTATTAGAATTTATGGACTACTTTATTATGGATTAAGGGTTGGATGAATAGGATAAATAAGTGAAATAATCACCTAAATTGTTGTTTGGATTATATTCCATAAAGGTAAGGAAAAAGGTTGTATAATGATGGTATGTGTCAAGTATGTGTCAAGTATGTGGGTTATTGTGATTGTATTATTAAGTGATGACTTGTTATTGGTATTGCTGGCTTGTTGGATAATTGTGGATACACACATAAACAGGGGAAGTGCTGCCCTAATTTTTATAGAAATAGGAAGCCATTATTCAATATAACTTACGTTAGAAATCATAGAATTGACCAACGTACTATCACTATTATAGGTTGACGTACTAGACGAGACTTATCTTAGCATTAAGTTGATTAGTTCGCCTAAAAGGTATGTAAGTCTATTCTTCCTTCTTTTGGCATGATTTTGTGAATTATTACTTCTTTCATTTGGCATGTATCTTATACAAAGTGAATGTCTGGCGTCATATGATCTCTTCCGATCTAATTCTTAGTATTATGAGTTACGAGAAGTACATGTGACTTTCTAGTAAGAAGTTCAATTAATGATTTTATTGAGAGTCAAGAGATAATTTAAAATTGCATACAGTTGCTCATGATATCCACTCGTGCAATGTATTACCATTCCACTTCACCGCGTCCCGGGCCGGGCAGATTCGTGCACATATATCAGGATGATTCACCGCGTCCCTCACTAGAGGGGCGGGCAGTTTATGTATACATATATGATGATTCCACGGACATGCATCCGTGATGCGAGTACAAATACCTAGGACAGTATATTTCACCGCGTCCCTCACAAAAGGGTCGAGCAGTTTATTCATTTACTTATATCTGATGATTATATGGTTAAACATTCATGATTACTGATATGACTCTCATTCTCTTATGACACAGTTGACTCTCTACTTTACATGACACAGTTATGATCTTAATTACAGTATTTCATGTTTACATACTCAGTACATTATTTAAATCGACCCCTCTTCTCGAAATTTGCGTTAAATGTCCGCATGCAGTGATCGGTTAGGTGACCCTCCAGTTTAGGACATCTACCCGCTGCTAAGGAGCTCTCTTGTTCCGGAGTCAGTTATTATGGCACATATCTTTACATTCCAGATTTATGTATCTATTTAGGGGCACGACGGGGCCCTGTCCCGTCATATGTCATTATCGTACTCTTAGAAGTCTGTAGACAGTTGTGGGTGGTAGATGTATTTTGGACTTGAGTAGATTGTATATGCATTTTAGCCAGCTGTATTGTTGTACTCGTTTTGGGGATGTTCCCGTATATTGTAGCAGCCTCGCCGTCTTGCCTAATTTGATTGTTCCCGTGTCTATGTGATCTTATTGGGTGGCAGTCTAGTCGGCTAGACTGTTATGACATGTTGGTTAGTTGTGTAAGGCAACCTTGTCGGCTCGCCTACTTTGGGCATATGTTATAGATGCAGCGTTATGTTGTCGAATTTTCTATTACCCTTAAGTGTCAGTTGATTATGTGACATGTTAGTGTAATGCCGTCCAAGTAGGGCGTCGGGTCGTGACAAATTCATTATTCTAATACACTTGATTTTAATATCATTCTATGTCTTTGAGACCCAGTCTTAAAATATTCTCTCTAACCTCTGCCAAATTTTCTAGTTCTTCGAAGGAGGAATTACATCGGAGGTCTTGGAACATGCAATAGAGGAACAATTGAGTGCGTACTCTCGGATTATACGAAAAGATTCCAGATTTAATCAAACCGTAAGTTTACTATCGATGCATTACGGTTATGTGATTACATGTTATATTATTACATAATCATCCTGCAGTTCGTTGTTTGTTGGGTTTGAAACATAAAAATTTCAAATTTCGCTGCGTACACGAACCTAACAAAACCCTACAGTGGTAACAAAGCATGGGTTGTTTTGTGTGATTATATAATAATAGTAAATAATAATATGGGTTAGGGTTTGTTTAAATCTAATTTTTATATCGTTTGAAGCTTAAAATCGAATATCTTAAAAACGCATAATCCTTGTCTCATGAACTGTTAAACAATGATGTAATCGAGAAAGTAATTCCGATCTAACTCTTCAAAGTCAATGTGCGTGACCGGTTTGTTACGAACATGATGCACTGAGATAAAGAACGAGAAGAGATTGGATGATGGTCGATGAACGTGTTGTTTGATGGTGAAGGGGTATGAGGATGAATCTGCAAAACTGACCCTGAACCAGTTTTAGGGTTTCGAAAATGCAGATTTTATGTTTCTAAGACTGCAGCGTCGTGGCTCCACGATGGAGTGCCGCGACGCCAGCTAGGGTTTTGTGACGGCGCCGCAACTCCTTTTTGGAGCATCGTGACACTGTTCATCCAATAGCAATTGTTTTTGTCACTGCCTCTAAGGCGCCGCGGCGCCACCTAATTAGGGCCGCGAAGCCGTGGCTCCAGTAAGCAAAAAATATATATTTTATTTCCGAAATCACAAACTGAAGTTTTAAAGATTTCAGATTCTGAAGTTTAAAAGTTTCAGAATATGAAATTAAAACCTTTTTAAATTGGAAAATTCTGATTTTGGAAATTGCAGATAAGTCTGTAAAACCTAAAAATATTTTCTGAAAATTAAAATTGGATTTTTTGAATTTAAAAGGGTTCAAATTGAAATTTTAAATTCTTGAGGGACTAAACTGTAATTCTGAAAAGTTTGGAATTTACAAAAATTCTTGAAAATCAGTTTTAAAATCAGAAAATGTTTAAGGGGCTGTTTGGCTTAGACTTAGATTTCACATTTTAGACAAATTAACCCATGATTATTATTAATTGAATATTATTTAGTGATATACAAAATATATGCTAAGTGCTTTAAATGCGCGCATTTAATTATTAGCATAATGTCCGCTATAACTGTCTGGGTAGGAGGCGCCCAGTAATTGATCAAACCATCTTATCATGCCTATTGGATTGATAGTTCCCTTCTAAATGTGTTTTAGAAATTACATGATAATATGTTGTATATGATATGACACAGAATTGTTGATTGGTTAAAATCTCTGAAAACTAAAATGTTCCCCAAATTTTAATACGAAGTCTAAATTAGAATGCGTCATCCATTATAATTGTTAGAGTGCAAAATCTTTTTCGGCGATATCAGTATTTATTCCAAAACATTTTCTCTAAGTCTACGAGGACTCAGACTATTTCATAGATGTGTTTAAATGTAAAAGTAGATGATAAACTTTTATGGGTATTTACACCAAAGTGTTTGCTCACAAAGGTCAAGTTTACATAGATACATAAACACAATCATTTAATGGAGTTGACTTGCTTAGACAAATCTTGGTGTCAAAGTGTTGGACTAATCTAAGGATGCAAGATTGAAATAAAATATTTAATCAACCAAGAGTTGCAAATAAGTTTTGCAATTGGTTTAGAACCTACCAAGATATGTTATTTAAGTTATCCGCCAAAGCAAACACGGAGTTATCATAGACTTGGATCTTGGCCCATTATGACCTTAAAATAAATTTAGGTCTGTATTCTACCATGGGGTCGTAGAAGTATGCTAAAATAGAGGGAGCTAATTAAACAAAAGACAATTTTGATTAGCCTAAAACGAATGTGTATAATAGGAAACAAATTTGATTGTAGTTTCTTGTCTATCTAACTCTTCAGAATGTTGAAATGTCGAGCCTATCACTTAAAATGCCGATGGAAATAAATAAACTCACCAGACCAAACTATCTGGACTGGCTTAGGAATCTAAGAATTGTCCTAAGGCAAAAAAGGATTGAATGTGTTAGATAAAGTATTCCCCATAGTGTCTGCCGAAGATTCTGCGAAATATGCCTCATTTGATAAGACATCCTATTAGAAACATCAAGATAACACCACTACTACACAATGCATCATGTTGTCTTCCATGTCAGTGGAACTACAGAGACAACATGATAACATGGTCCCCAATGAGATACTCGAACATTTGAAGAATCTCTATGATTCTCAGTCCCAGACAATGGAATATGGGGTGTTAATAGAGCTTTTCAAATATAAGTTGATTGAAGAGGGCCAAGTGTCTCAACACGTGCTGAAGATGATAGGGCTGATAGAAAGGCTGGCCTCAATTGGTGTAAAACTGCAGAGTAACGTTGCTTCCACCCTCATCCTGAACTCACTCTCTCATTCGTTCGAGAATTTCATTGTTAACTACAACATGAACGGAACTAAGGTGAGTATGCCAGAGCTGCATAACATGATAAAGACATTTGAATATTCAACTTCCAAAAGCAAAGTTGTGCTCATCGTGAGCTCCTCTAGTCGGCCCAAACCGAAAGGTAAGGAATGGCAGAAGAAGAAGTGCAAAGCAGTCACTGCACCCTCAGTTATGAAGCCTAAGAGAGGCGTGAAGAAGAAGGTGATACCAGCCAAGGATGTATGCCTCAACTGTAATAAGAAGGGGCATTGGAAGAAGGACTGCACTGCTCTAGGAGGATGGAAGGCACCAGGTGCTCCTGCCTCTAATGAACAAAGTATGTACGTCATTGAAATAAATTTATCTATAAACAACTCATTCCTGGGTATTGGATACCGCTTGTGGCTCACACATTTGTAAAAATGTGCAGGGACTAACTGACAACAAGAAGGTTGGACAAAGAGAGGTGGACCTACGCATTTGAAGTGGAGCACGAGTAGATGTTGAGCGCGTAGGAACTTATAGATTAAATTTGCCTTTTGGCCATTTTTTAGTGTTGAATAATTGTTTTTATGTACCCTCGTTAACGAAGAATATCATTTTATCCCAGTTTTGGACATGAAGGGTTTTTCCTCATATATTTATAATGGCAGTCAAGTACTGTCTTTTGATAATGTTATATATGGAATTGTGCCTCTTATGGATGGATTATATATACTAAACTGTAGTCGATATATATTCAATGTATAAAATAAACGAGCTAAGACAAGTAATAGAAGCTCTGCCTACCTATGGCATTGTAGACTTGGTCATATCAATAAAACAAAGATAGCAAGGCTAAAGAAACTTGAATACCTCGAACCATTTGACTTGGAGTCTTATGGTAACTGCGAATCCTGTTTGAAAGGTAAGATGACCAACAAATCCTTTTATAGGAAAGGTGTGCGAGCCAAGGAGGTACTTGAGTTGGTACATACTAACGTATGTGGACTATTTTTTACTCAAGCTAGATGAGGTTTCCCTTACTTCATTACTTTTACTGACGACTTGACAAAGTATGGATATGTGTATCTTATGAAACACAAATACGATGCCTTCGAAAAGTTCAAGGAGTACAAGTCTGAAGTGGAGAAACAACTCGCAAAAGGTATCGAGACTCTTCGATCTGATCGAGGAGGTGAATACTTAAGAAAAACTTTTCTAGATTACTTAAAGCTACATGAAGTCCATTCAGAATGGACACCTCCTGGAATACCACAGATGAATGGTGTTGCCGAAAGGAGAAACCAAACCCTATTAGATATGGTTCGATCCATGATGAGCTTCTCAGCTCTACCAACATAACTTTGGAGACATGCTATACAAACCTCAATATATGTTCTGAACATGGTTCCTTCAAAACTAGTAGAAAAGACACCATATGAGATATGGTGTGACAAGAAGCCAACTCTTAAACATATGAGACCCTGTGGGTGCCCTGCATATGTTAAGAAAATGCTCACTGATAAGTTGAAATCTAAAAGTGAGAAGTGTTACTTCGTGGGGTATCCAAAGAAAACTAAGAGATACTACTTCTATCTTCCTGGAGAACATAAGGTCATTATTTCCAGGAACACAACTTTCCTTGAAGAAGAATATGTCTACAAGGAACAGAGTTGCACAGAGATAGAACTTAAAGAAATTCAAGAACCATGAGATAACATAGAGGTTGAATCCTAGCCGAATGACCAAGGCAAGGATTCAGTGAGAGTATTTGGCGAAGATTGGGTACTTCGAGTACGCCCTTCGGCCAGTGGAAGTGTTGCGTGGAACAATGCAGAAATGCAAGATCCTTATACACAACACTTGGGAGCAAATGCAATAGTTGCACCTTCTCTCATTCAGGAAAAACATGAAAATGATATTCTGAAAGCTCTCGAGTTGGTGGATTAACCAACACACAAGAACCCTCTCAGAGTCAGAACATATCAAACACTGAACTGTAAAATAATTAACTCCATAGGTCCACTAGGACTAATCATCCTCCTGAAAGACTAAATATACTTGTAGAAATACACAGTGATATAGATATTCTCGATAACGAGGAGCCTACTACCTATAGCGAAGCAATGTTGAACATTGATTCGAAGACATGGCAAGAAACCATGAAATCTGAAATGGAATTCATGTACATCAATCAAGTGTGAAACTTGGTTGATTTGCCAAATGAGGTTAAACCCATAGGATGCAAATGAGTCTTCAAGAAGAAGATTGATGCATTTGACATGGTACAGACTTATAAAACAAGGCTGGTGGCTAAAGGTTATCATCAACGGCCTGGGGTAAATTATGATGAAACATTTTCACATGTTGCTAAGATTAAGTCAATTCAAATTTTGCTTGCGATAGCTGAATATTATGACTATGACATTTGGTAGATGGACGTAAAAACTGCTTTCCTCAATGATAATCTAATTGAGGAAATGTATATGAAACAACCCGAGGGTTTTTCATCTGAGTCCAAACCAAAGAATGTATGCAAGCTACAAAAGTCCATTTTTGAGCTTAAACAAGCCTCGAGGAGTTGGAACATTTGCTTCGACAAGACTATCAAGTCATTTGATTTCATAATAAGCAAAGAAGATCCTTGTGTTTATAGTAAATGCAAGGATGAGAGTATTGCCTTCATTATTATATATGTAGACGACATATTCATATTGGGAGACAATAAGACTATCACACAGTCAGTCAATGAGTGATTGTCCAGTACATTCATGATGACGAATTTAGGTGAAGCCTGCTATATTTTGGGAATTGAGTTCTATAGAGATAAACCTAATAGATTGCTGGGTTTGTCACAGTCGGTCTATATAGACAAAGTGCTTAGATGTTTTTCTATGGAGAATTCCAAGAAAGGCGGTCTACCTATCGGTCAAGGCATCAAGTTATCTAAGAAGGATAGTCCTTCTAATGCTATAGAACTTGAGCGCATGAAGATGATCACATATGCTTCGTCTATAGGATCGATCATGTATGCAATGACCTATACTAGGCCAGATGTGGCCTATGCACTTAGTATGACTTTCAAATTCCAGCAAAATCCTGAGGATGAACACTGAAAAGCAGTCAAGAGTATTCTTAAGTATATTAGACGAACTAAATATTACTTTTTGATCTATGGTGGAGAAAAAAGGCTAGCTGCTACTGGGTACACTAATGCTAGTTTCCAGATAGTTATTGATGACTTCAAATCTCAGTCTGGTTACAGGTTCATTTTTAATGGTGGATCAGTGAGCTGGAAAAGTTTCAAACAAGCTACAACTGCTGATTCGATAACTGAAGTTGAGTACATTAGTGGATCGGAAACTGGTAAAGAAGCTATCGAGATTTCTGAGTTCCTGAAGGAACTAGGGGCAGTTCCGAGTGCCAGTTGTCCAATAACTATTTATTGTGACAACAATGGTGCTATTGCACATGCTAAGGAACCAAGATCAACAAATACAAATACGCATGTACAAGGAAAGTACCACATACTCAGGGGGATGGTGGGGACTGAAGATATTAGAATTAGACTATATTCCCACAGACGATAATCTAGTTGACCCATTCACTAAACCATTTTGCTTAGTTAAACATAATGGTCATTATGAGAATATGAGCATGAGATACGTTGGAGATTGACTCTAGGCCAAGTGGGAGATTGAAATTATATTTAAATCCTAGAGACAATCTGTATTAGGACAAATGTACTTTATACATATTCTTCTTATTATTAATGGATATTAATATTTTGGCATTTGCAATTATTAAACTATTAGTTGATTGTTTATAATATTCTATAATATGCATCCCTGGAGGTTACGCTATTATTAATAGTGTGAGATATTAATATTATAACGTAACTCTTAAAATAGTCTCGACTAATGATCATCGAGAATGGGATATAGATGATATGTGATATGTCGACATGTGGTCTGCATCACATCGTTAGAGGATGTAGTATGTCTCACATGCTATGAGTAATGGTTACTCGTGATGGATACATGAATACTTTGGAAGTATTGGTATACCCTGCTGATATACTATTTGTTATACAATGTCTAAAGTATGATTGGCGCGTGCGAGATAGAATTTCTTAAACTTGAGGTCGATACACACTTTGTATGGGGAGGAATATACGTTGATCATGTCCTAAGCTCAAATGCCTTATAGGTTGAGATACGGCTTGTATTGGGTATATTACGAAGTGGATTAAAGGTGGCAGTTAAGCCAAAATTAAGATTCATTCCTCAAATGTATATTCGAGAGAGCACTCAATTTCTCAGTAATATTAGGTTGACTAAGTCATTGGCTAACGCAATAGACATATCTAGGATATGGTCTTGTTGTCAACTAATATAAATGAGATATAATGATCAAGCTATTTGGATAGACACTTGACAGATCCTAAGCTTGATCGAGTGTGTCGTGAATGAATTTTATCTTCCCACATTGAGGTTCAGTTTACCAGATTCGTGTAACTATACTTCACATATTGATTTCATCTTCCGGCGTCGTCTAGAAGTTCCGTGTAGACCCTGATATGATTAGTGTCGATATGTGAAGGCCTGTAGGGTAACACTGTCAATTGTTCCGTCGATGTAATGAGATAAAATAAATGTTCGATTTATGATCGAGACATTTGAATGAATAATGATTATTTAATTAAGTCGAAATTGTATTTCAGTTTTAATTAACATGAAAACGGGACGACATCACGTCAAGCGCCGCGATGCCTGGCACATAAGGGCCGCGACACCTCCTATTTGAGTCGTGGCGCCGATGAGACAGTGAGCAGTCCGAACTGACCCATTGCGTCTCATTTTCTGGGCCTGGCCCACGGGAATCCTAAGTTGCGTTTTAACCCTAAAACGCAACTATAAATAGAGGGTCAATTCATTATTCTAATACACTTGATTTTAATATCATTCTAAGTTTTTGAGACCTAGTCTTAAAACATTTTCTTGAACCTCTGCCAAATTTTCTAGATGTTCGAAAGAGGAATTACATCAGAGTTCTTGAAATTTGCAATCGAGAAACAGTTGCGTGCGCACCCTCGGATAATACGAAAAGATTCCAGATTTAATCAAATCGAAAGTTTACTATTGATGCATTACAGTTATGTGATTACATGTTATATTATTGTATAATCATGCAATTCGTCGTTTGTTGGGTTTGAAACATAAAATTTTCAAATTTCACTGCGTACACGAACCCAACAAAATTCTACCTCGAATATCCCACCATATCAGCTGCACAAATAAATCAAGTTGCGATTCCCATAAAATCGGAGGAACTTTCCCGCCCACTGATACTAGCAGCTGTTCCAACTCGACTCTGTCCCAACAAATGTATGACGCGACCTCTAAGACCCGTGCTGCCGCATGGCTCATTCCACCTTCATACGCTTTGCATTACTAATCAAGTTCTTGGGACGAACTCCTGGAGAATATTTTATTTTCTCAAAGTGAGCTTCGCCGACATATTTTATTCTAACATGTTTTTCCCCACTGTTATGTGATACACAAATTAATCTCACTATCTCAAAAAAAATGTTGACCATAAAAAAATGTAATTAAGTGTGTAATATATTCCTAAGATATTGAATTTTGATCAGCAATTCTTTATAAAATTTCAGAAAAGGGAAAATTAAACCTTTGCCCTTTAATTGTTAATGCACCTATTTAAATCATTGTTTATTACAATTGTGGTATCCTTCGTTCACATTTCCCCACCAAGCATGTTTCTAGAACGCTTTGATCCATGAATTTGGTTTGTCACTTTAATGCAATTTGTGTTGGAAATTTACTAAATGTGAAATAAATTCTTATTAAATTATGACTCGAACAATTGGGATCTCGTACGTCGGAAATTTGGTTTTCACACACGTGCACATAAAGTGTCAAAGATCGAAATTTCCTTAAGTGGAAGAGATGTTGGTACACATACGAATTGTTTGAGACGTAAGATAATAGATGGTTATTGGTCAAATGACAAATGGTTTCACGTTGGTAAATGAAAGGAAGACGTGTATAAAGTGTAAAAGATGAAACGAGTCTGAAAAATGTCGTGGGAGTCTCGATGTTGCGACTCCAGTCTGCAGGACCACAGCGCCACTCTCAGGTGTTTCGGCGCTGCGACGCGAGTATGCAGGGCCGCGGCGCCACTCTCAGGAGTTTCGGCGCCACGGCGCCAGCCTGCAGGGCCGCGACGCTGTGACCGTTTTCAGTCCGTTGGAGAAGAATAAAAACTGACGTTTGAGCTGACTTTGGAGGATTAACTCTTCATTATTTTGCTCTTGAATTCAACCATTACTTGGCTGAATTGTAACTCCATACTAATGGCCATTACTTGGTCATTCAAAGCCATAAATTGTCTAGTTGGAGGGTCTTCTTCTCAACACTATAAACTGAGGCCTTTGGCTCATTTGCAAAACACAATTAACATCTTACACTCAACAATTCTCTGAAATTGTCTTCCTCTCTTGCAATCACAAACACTCAAAGATCTTTCTTCCAAAGCAAACACTTGAGTTTCCTTTGCTCATTTGTTTGATTGTTGTTTTATCTTGGGAGATAAGTTGTCATTACAACCGTTGAAAGGATATACAGGGCAATAATATCTTAAGGATAGATCAAGAATTTGATCGACTCAGCAAGCCCTCATATTTGATCATTTTTCAGATTTCTAACAAATAGTTGTTGTTGTTTTTCCGTTTTACACATTACCACTCACAAGCTTAAGATAATATTTGCTATTTCAACAACAACATGACTGGACAAGATCAATTCAACCAGTTCAACACTGAAGATTCCACCAATGCTCAAGGCAATCCCATTGCCTTCAATCCCACTACTCAAGGCACTAACGCTGCCTTCACCTCCACTGTTCTTGGCACTTCTAGTGTCACCACTGATCAAGGCATTCTTAATGTCTTTCAAACCACTGCTTTCGACACTTCTAGTACTAACACTGTTTTTGGCACTTCAAGTGCTACCACTGCTTTTGGCACAACTAGTGTCAAAACTGGTTTCGGTATAACCAATACCTCCACCGCTGCTCTAGGGACTTATAGTGTCTATGCTCATGTCCAAGACATCAACAACATCTATGCTCCTGTTGGAGGCATTACCAATGCCTTTGCAACTACTCAAGGGGGCGTCACTGCCCCTACACCTGCTGGCTTTCACCATGAACGTCCTGAAAAGTTCATGGGCACTCACTTTAAGAGATGACAGCAAAAGATGCTATTTTTCCTGACGGTTATGGGAATGTCACGTTTCCTAACCGAAGACCCTCCACTAGTTGGGGAAGACGTGGACCCTCAGCCAAATGATTTGGTGGGAGGGGGCCAGGGTAACCATGTCACTGATGACATGAGGATGGTTCGCGAAGCATGGAAATATAGTGATTTCATGTGTAGGAACTATATGCTAAACAGTTTGTCCGATCCACTATACGCGGTATATTATACCGTTGAAACTGCCAAGAAGTTATGTGACAAACTTCAGAAGAAATACAATACCCAAGATGCGGGTAGTTAGAAGTTCATCATTGGGAAGTTCCTGAAATTTCAAATGTTGGACAATAAAAGTGACATCCCAAGTCCAGGAATTTCAAATGATTCTACATCACCTGGATTTGGAAGGATTAAAGCCCAACGAACAATTTTTGGTTGGGGCATTGATCGAGAAGCTGCCTCCCTCATGGACTGAGTTTATGAACTATCTAAAACTCAAAACAAAGGAGATGACTTTAGGCGAACTTTTTGTCAAACTCCAGATTCAGGAGGACAATAAGAAGGTCATGTCAAAGGGGAAATAACCCGCTGAGGCTAAAGCAAATCTGACGGAAGTCAAATGGAACTTAAGCAATAAGCGAAAGTTCCAAAAGGAAGGCAAGCCCCAAACAACTAAAAAGTTCAAGGGCAAGTGTAATCATTGTGGTATAGTTGGTCACATAGCCAAAGACTGCCGCAAGCTCAAACGTGAGAATATGGCCAAAGGCAATGCCAAGGCTAACATCATCGAAGACACGCTTGTAGATGATATGATTCAGGAGTTCTCAGCGGTGGTTCTTGAAGCAAACCACATTGAGAATCCGGTGCAATGGTGGTTAGACACAGGTGCCACCCGTCACATATGTTCCAATAAAGAAGCCTTCTCCACTTATACACCAGTCTCAGACAAGAAGTTGTTCACGGGAAACAATTCTTCTTCAGAGGTACTGGGTGTAGGAAAGGTGGTCCTAAAGATGACATCCGGAAAGGATCTGACTCTGAAGGAAGTGATGCATATCCTAGAAATTCGTAGAAATTTGATTTCTGGACCTTTGTTAGTAAATGCTAGTTTTAAGCTAGTATTAGAGGCTAACAAATTTGTAATCACTAAGAATGAAACTTTTGTAGGAAGGGGCTTCGTCTGTGAAGGCCTCTTTAAGTTTAATGATGCACCTGTAATACCTTCTGCTTCAACTATCAATAAAATTGCACCTTATACTTACTTGATTGAGTCATCTAATTTATGACATCATAGATTAGGACATGTTAACTATTGTTGACACCCAATTTTGACCCTCCCGTCCAGTCATTAGCTATAAAATTAGACTAATTTTGTAAAATAATTTTGACTGATTTTTTATAATAAATACAGCGATAAAACATTAAATACAAACATAAATAAGTAATTTAATAATGGCACCGCGTCTTACGTAGAGTATTAAGTACTTAGAGTCCCTCGCCCGCATTAATTAATTTCAAGCCCTGTCATGATTCTTAATTAATAATAAATACATAAAATAATTAATTTAGCAATGACGTCGTGTCAAGTAGCATAGCCGCACTTATTAATACGCAAATCAATTTCATAGCTTATTTTAGATAATAATGCACAATAAATAAGATTTTTAAATAAATAGCGCCGCATTCTAAAATATTAAGCACTAATTAAATAGCACGCCCGCATTTATAACAATTAGACTAATTAAGCACCTAAATTTAAATACCTAATCCTAAAATTAATTCCTAAAATAATACACCTAAGTTATAACACTACCCTTATCAGCCCACATTCTACCCACACCCGCAGGCCCAATACTCTCGGCCCAGCTCTTTTATCTCCACGCCCAGCCTTTGTTCCCCAGCCCTTTTCCATTTCGTCTCCAGCCCACGTCGCCCAGCCCAAACCCGCGACCCAGCTGACCCGCAGCCCACACCCCTATTTTCTTTTCCCTTCAGCCCGCAAGAACACAAGCCAGCCCTTATTTCCCTGTCGATGAGCCCTCAAACGACGAACCCTAAACCTAAAAGCTTCAATCGCCGCAGGCTCCTCTCCCTTTACCCACGATTCTCGCCTAGAAATCTGGTTTCCTTTCCCTACCAGTATTATTCGAATCACACAAAATCGCCCTTTTATGGTAAGAACCTTCAACGAATCAAACACAAATCTCGTCAAGAATCAGTACGAAATCGCATTGATTGCTTACCAACTTTAGAACCCAAACCAGGGCTATATAAAGCACATGCAATAGGCATTTAGGGAGAAAAAAAAGGCGTCATATCGTGGTGCACAAACGATATCACAGACAAGGGAGCACGATGAAGCGGGGAGCGCTGTCTGACGAGCATGGCGTGAGAATCGGGGAAGGAGCAAGGGCTCAACACCCAGACGACTAGCATAGCACGAATAGGTAGTTCGAATCCCCTTACTTCAATTTCAGTCAAAAATCAGCAAACAAACCTTGCCCTTCTATTCGCATCGTAAACCCAAAACCCGTCGAGTGGACCAACGACTTGATACGCTGCCTCGGTTCGCTGTCCGGAGAAGGTAAACTTGTTTCTTTTTCAATTTTTCTGTTCGATTTACATTATATGGTCTGTATGATGATTGTTGTTTGTCAAATATGTTTGGCTTAATACAATTGTTAGTCAGTTGAACTATTTAAAATCTGTTTGTTGGCTATTATCCGTCATTTGAATCTTCCAGATTAATAAGCCGAGTCACGCAATTAGTATTATATTGCTTCTTTGATTGTCAAACATGATTAATTATTGTTAAGTCTGCTTGGTTTAACTGTGAACATATCTAGTTAAGCTAGGTAGTGCTAATACTCCCTAAGCTAAGCATTAAATGTGTCAGATGGATGACCGTAGTTATTCGTGCTCATTCGGGTTCATTGTTAAATGCATTTAGTTGGGATTTGAGGTTTTCTTAGGATTAACAATACTCATTGTGTCCAAGCTAGATTGGATGTTATGGCAGTTTACGCTTATTGTATTGATATCTTGCACGCCTGTTTAGTTATGACCAGTGTTGAAGCGCCTTGTGGGGCGATTGTTTGGGTGTCGAAAGTTTACTCTGTTGAATTAGAACATTTTGATCACATATGCATCTTTGAAATTGCAAAACTCATAAACATACGACCTATAGATTGATATTAAGACAATCTTGTTGCTCGTGTGTGATTGCATAAACAGATACTTAACATAGTGATGTGAGATTAGTCATATATATTGATAACATCGCATGTCATCCTTGCTTGTCCGCCAAACTGATCGCATGTTCCTTTATTCTCCTTTTTATAATGCTGATCTATTAAGGATACTTATGCTAGTACTCTGTATTGGTATGAAGTCAACTGTGTCATATCACCCATTAAAATCTGGTTTACTTGCATTTGGCCTGTTCTGTTGGTTTGATTCTTGTAAGCATGTACAAACATATATTTTAAATATTATGCTTTCCTGGAGGTTGTTAGTAAAAGAAGTTAAGTGTAGGTCTGCATACAAACTCTTTATTGGATCTTGATTATTTGAAAAAAATTACACTGGTTTGCATATGGGAATTCATTCTGGGTCTACTCCTTGTCGTTCTGCCCACTGTTTGGGTCGAGAACCTTTGGCCTAATACATGACATTTGAGCCTATTTGTATCTGATTTCTTGTTTGGGTTTGAAGCCCAATACATGTTTCGCTTTACTTTCGTTACTATGTCACGCCAACATCTTATCCAAAGATTCCTTTATCTTTATTTTTGTTATGTATATATTTTCAGATTCCGTTGCTAATCCTTATCTCTCTTGATATTTTACATAAAATGCATCGGAGAAAAAAATGAAGAGTCTCCCGGCGAGACTCATCACGAGCTACTTCAAACGACAACCAGCGTCTGTGCATCCGCATTCGCGTTCCCGAGAATTCCTAGAAAAACAAATAGGGCGTAAATCGTCATCGTAAAGAGCACTCTTAAATCCCATCCTCTCTCTTTACTTGCTATTCATTCATTTATTTGTTTATTGTAATTTAATTACTCTATTTCTGTAATATTTAGGATATCTAGAACAGTTAAGTTTCAAACATATAAGGTGGGAAAGTAATTCATAATTAGAAAGCATAACTTCTAACTGCTTGTCTTTTAGGCATCTGCACATCTAAACTTCGCCAAACAATTTTATTTGCATACCCAATCACGAAACTAACAAAATCGATTTTTTCACAAATCACTAAATGACATTATAATTCATTTCATAAAAATTACCTTCTTATTATCAAGCTGTAAAGAATATAGAATCTTGATATCATACCTTGCATGTTGTTAATCAAAACTGATTTTTTGCAAAATGAAATGCATATCTTTAGTAAATACATCAATTATGTATTATTATTTTCTTATAAACGCATACTGTTAAAACTTACGTACGCTTTGTAGCATTGGTCTTGTAAATCTTTTATCAAAATGCATTCTCTCATAAAGCACTTGCATCATCTTCTAAACTATGCATTTTCTCTAACATAATAATCAACCTAGGTTTGGCAGGATAACCGCAAGTTAGCGGATCTTAGAGGGTGCCTAACCCCTTCCCTCTAGATTAATAAAGAACCCTTACCCAGAATCTCACTAAGTTTAGCAGACCATAAAGAATGGAGTTAGTGTTGACTTTAACCTAAGTTGACATTTAGGTGTCCTAATTCACCCAAACTAATTAGGTGGCGACTCCCGCGAACCCTTTTGCATTCTAAGCACCATTTAACATTCTAGCATTTTAACATTCTTTTTTAAAACATTTAGCATTTATTATTTATTTTCTAACCTTGTTATTTAAGCAGGAGCCATTTTTATTTAAAAAATATCGCGGTCGAAAAAGGGCGCGACAGAAATGGCGACTCCACTGGGGATTTAAGGTTCTTAACCATAACAGACCTAGGGTTATTATTTGGCATTATTTTTTGCATTTAATTTTGTGTGCTATATTTTTGTTTATTTTAATTGCTACCTGCTTTACTGCTTTCCTTAAACTGGCATTCCGCTAATATTTCTTCCGCTCTGGAAAATTCACACAATCACACACTGCATGCGAGGTGCGCTTGGTGCATCAGCAAAATTCTTTTTTTTCAAAACCCAAATTTAGGAGAGTCGGTAATATACGTGGAGTGTCCGGTCTAACCGGTGGCCGCGTAGCCTTCTCACTCGAGTTGTCCGCTCGGGAACCTTGCGTCTAGAAAAGCCAAATCTTAGCAACTCAGGATAGAGCTATACCACCCTTTATTTTAAGGCATGCATGCATTTACCCTAGGTGGGTCAATCCTTGGCATTGACACCACAATTAGGAAGACACCAAACTTGTCGACGGGTTTCTCAACCCAACGACCAACCAGCATATTATGTGTAGCGTGACAATGATAGACAAATCCAAGCCTAATCATGACATGCCGAAATTGGAAAAAGTGCACCGTCATTTGGTCGCCATTTCCAACAGAAGCATTACAGTTGGACGACTTGGACAAAGCTATCATAGCCTCGCATATGTGACGTTTAGGCTTACCTCTGGCATAAAGAAGTCCCCATGCATGTTAGGACTCGCTTGCAATGTATGTGCAACATGTACTTGCTAAATATTTTTACACTTTTGCAAAAATCACTAACGCAGTTTGCTACATGTTGTCTAGAGGATTTATCATCTCCCCCAAAGGTCGATTTGTATTTGACTAAGCAATGACAGAGCATCGATACTTCACAAGATCAAAGGCACGGTCCAGCGACATGACCGATTCAAGGGCATTTGAGCGAGCAGTCGGAACTGTCTTGGTTCCTATAGCAAAGCAGAGTCTCGAGAGAAAAGCGAGATAGATCCGATCGAGCACCTCGCCCGATTACTACAAAGAAATGGCAACCTGCGAGCCGAAATCGAAGGTTGAAACATCACTAAAGCACTCACACCGCAAATAACCAAAATCCTCCAAATTATTACCAGTACCTTCTTACTGCATATTCCATTCAGCCAATATACAATGCACTCATATATCCCACACAAATGCCTACCATACTCCAGCCAAACACAAACCAAGGGCCACCACAAACCTACTTTCGCAATGCATGCGACAACTACATTGAGACCCACTTTAGGCCAAACGCCCTTTGCATATTCAAAACTGGGACAAGGTAGGAAACCAGACAGGGGTTGTAAGTTCAAATAGGCCAGGCACGTAGATGTCAAGGAACAAGGCGGCGAAGTCAAATACGAATCGACCCCTCCCCCTCAAACTCACAAATTTTATTTGAGCGCAGGTCTTTTTATATTAACAGAAGCAGAAAGTGCAATAGCCGAAGCAGAAAATACGGCAAAAAGTTTCTGCGCAAAAGCAGAAAGAAGCAGCAGAGGCAGAGGATATGACAACAATCCAAAATTCAAAGTCCGCATCAGAAGCAGCAGAAGCAGAAAAAGGCATCGACAATCAACAGTCAGAATTCTGAATTCCGCAACAAGGGCTAGCGCATCAGCGCGGGCATAAAGTCAAATTTGCAACCAACGCATCGCACCCAACAAAGGCATCATGGCAATTCGTCAGTTGCAGCGTTTAGCATGTCCGTGCAAGGACAACATCTCAGTATTCATCAGGCGTATCAGGGATGACATCTCTACCCATAAAATTGCACTTCTCATATGTATTTATCATTTCGTTTAAACAGGTATACACTAACGTTTTCTCAAGCTTAGCTTGCAGGAGCATTTATTCTACAGGAGCAGCAGCAACACGTCCAGGCAACGACGTTATCAGCACAGCAAGTCCACGCAACGACGCCAGCAGCAATACGTCCAGGCAATGACGTTATCAGCACAGCAAGTCCACGCAACGACGCCAGCAGCAACACGTCCGAAAGCGGCGGCGCTTATCAAGACAACAAGTCCGAAAACGACGTCATCATCAGCATATCACATCTACGCAGGGACGATTTCTCTGTTCTCGAAATTGCATTTTTTCTCATTCATGCTTTATTATTCTGTCTTAGCAGTTATGCACTAACTCTTTCTGGAGCTTTAGTCTACGAGGCGATTCAGCAAGGACAACATATCCGCGTTCACAATCGCAACACGTCTGTGCAAGGACGAAAATCACAGCATTCGCAACATCGCATCAACACAACATGCGTCACACTTTCGCACGATAACATTGTCTACTCACAGTTACATTGTTTTTAAAATTATGCATCATCATTTTGCCTTAACAGTTATGCACTAACCGTTTGTTCAAGTCTTAGCATGCAGGAGCAGGAGCACAACGTGGATTTTCTCTTACAGCGAACCGGGGCAATTTGTTGGGGGGCCAACCTTCCCAACGAATGGCAGAAGCGGCCTCAAGCGTCGGTCCACTCGCTCCACATCACCATAGAACCCAGCACCATAAGCCATAGCGGTACACCCAGGTTCAAGCCAGTTATTTTTATTTTTTGCTTTTTGCACCATAGCCCAGTGTCATCATAACTCGACACTGGGACAAATTTTGAGTCCGCATTAGCCCGCCTTGGTGTTTTGACCATGGTAGCCCAGTGTCGTCATAACTCGACACTGAGACAGTTTTTGAGTCCGCGTCAGCCTTGCCTAATTGCCCAACATTCTAATTCTGAGGGTCGAGACAAAATTGGCTATGAGTCAACGTCTTTGTCCGAAGATTCTTCCATCATCTCCATACAAAGAGGGACAGCTGTTGACACCCAATTTTGACCCTCCCGTCCAGTCATTAGCTATAAAATTAGACTAATTTTGTAAAATAATTTTAGGATCTTTTATAATAAAATGCAGCGATAAAACATTAAATACAGACATAAATAAGCAATTTAATAATGGCACAGCATTTTACGTAGAGTACTAAGCACTTGGAGTCTCGCGCCCGCATTTATTAATTTAAGCCCTGTCAAACAATTCTTAATAATTAATAATAAATACATAAAATAAATAATTTAGCAATGACGTCGCGTCAGGTAGCATAGTCGCATTTATTAATACGCAAAGCAATTTCATAACTACTTTTAAATAATAATGCACAATAAATAAGATTTTAAATAAATAGCGCCACGTTCTAAAATATTAAGCACTAATTAAATAGCACACTCGCATTTATTATTGTAATAATTTTATAACAATTAGATTATCTAAGCACCTAAAATAATTTAATCACATTAGTTTATCAATTTACCACTAATTAACTAATTAAGCACCTAAAATTAAATACCTAAGTAAATCTAACTACCCTAACTAATTAAAATGCTACCCTAACTAACACTTAATTAAAATACCCAACACCTCTTAATACCCAGCCCACATTGCCCCAGCCCAACACCCGCGACCCGCAAGCCCAACTCGCCCTCTACCATACCAGCCCAAGACCCCACCTTTTACTTTACCCAGCCCACGCCCAACCTTATTTACTTCAACCCTTCCCATCGTCCCTAACAGCAGCACAAAAGAAAGCCCTAACGAAACCTAAACCCTAAAAGTTTCAATCGCCGCATCTCGTCCCAACACCCATGCCGGGATTCTCGCCGGAGAATCCGGCGAATCAGTTACCATATCAACACCCTGTCCTTACCATTCGCAACCAAGATCTCTCTTTAACACCTCAATCATTTCCTTACCTTACCGGTTCAAATCGCACGAATCATACACAAATCGTCCAAAAATCAGCCTTTATTTACTTACCAACATTAGAACTCGAACGAGGGCTATATAAAGCACATGCAATAAGAAAACAGTCGGACAGACAGTAGATCAGGGTCAAGGGGCGATCATTTTTACACATTGGTAGGCGATCCAATCGAGCGGCGAGCTCGATCGGAAGAGGCGAGCACGATAGAGCGAGGAGAGCACAATACGCAATCATGACAGGCAGCAGAACATCGAGAGGAAGCGAGGGCTCGACCTGCACCATTAGCATAGCACGAATAGGAAGTTCGAACCTTTCTCTTTCAATTCCAGCCAAGAAATCAGCAAACAAATCTCGCCCTTTTCGCATCGTAAACCCAAAACCCGTCGAGTGGACCGACGACTTGATACGCTGCCTCGGTTCGCTGTCCGGAGAAGGTAAACTTGTTTCTTTTTCAATTTTTCTGTTCGATTTACATTATATGGTCTGTATGATGATTGTTGTTTGTCAAATATGTTTGGCTTAATACAATTGTTAGTCAGTTGAACTATTTAAAATCTGTTTGTTGGCTATTATCCGTCATTTGAATCTTCCAGATTAATAAGCCGAGTCACACAATTAGTATTATATTGCTTCTTTGATTGTCAAACATGATTAATTATTATTGAGTCTGCTTGGTTTAACTGTGAACATATCTAGTTAAGCTAGGTAGTGCTAATACTCCCTAAGCTAAGCATTAAATGTATCAGATGGATGACCGTAGTTATTCGTGCTCATTCGGGTTCATTGTTAAATGCATTTAGTTGGGATTTGAGGTTTTCTTAGGATTAACAATACTCATTGTGTCCAAGCTAGATTGGATGTTATGGCAGTTTACGCTTATTGTATTGATATCTTGCACGCCTGTTTAGTTATGACCAGTGTTGAAGCGCAGCAGGACAGTTGTTTGGGTGTCGAAAGTTTACTCTGTTGAATTAGAACATTTTGATCACATATGCATCTTTGAAATTGCAAAACTCATAAACATACGACCTATAGATTGATATTAAGACAATCTTGTTGCTCGTGTGTGATTGCATAAACAGATACTTAACATAGTGATGTGAGATTAGTCATATATATTGATAACATCGCATGTCATCCTTGCTTGTCCGCCAAACTGATCGCATGTTCCTTTATTCTCCTTGTTATAATGCTGATCTATTAAGGATACTTATGCTAGTACTATGTATTGGTATGAAGTCAACTGTGTCATATCACCCATTAAAATCTGGTTTACTTGCATTTGGCCTGTTCTGTTGGTTTGATTCTTGTAAGCATGTACAAACATATATTTTAAATATTATGCTATCCTGGACGCTGTTATTAAAAGAAGATAAGTGTAGGTCTGCATACAAACTCTTTATTGGATCTTGATTATTTGAAAAAATTTACACTGGTTTGCATATGAGAATTCATTCTGGGTCTACTCGCGTCGTTACGCCTTTGTTTGGGCCGAGAACCTTTGGCCTAATACATGACATTTGAGCCTATTTGTATCTGATTTCTTGTTTGGGTTTGAAGCCCAATACATGCTTCGCTTTACTTTCGTTACTATGTCACTGCCCAACATCTTATCCAGCATTCCTTTATCTTTATTTTTGTTATGTATATATTTTCAGATTCCGTTGCTAATCCTTATCTCTCTTGATATTTTACATGAAATGCACCGGAGAAAAAAATGAAGAGTCTCCCGGCGAGACTCATCACGAGCTACTTCAAACGGCAACCCGCGTCTATGTGCATCCGCATTCGCGTTCCCGCTTCAGGAATTCCTAGAAAAACAAATAGGACGTCGTCATCCGTCGTAAAGAGCACTCTTAAATCCCATCCTCTCTCTTTACTTGCTATTCATTCATTTATTTGTTTATTGTAATTTAATTACTCTATTTCTGTAATATTTAGGATATCTAGAACAGTTAAGTTTCAAACATATAAGGTGGGAAAGTAATTCATAATTAGAAACGCACTTCTAACCTGCTTGTCTTTTAGGCTTGTCCTGCACATCTAAACTTCGCCAAACAATTTTATTTGCATACCCAATCACGAAACTAACAAAATCGATTTTTTCACAAATCACTAAATGACATTATAATTCATTTCATAAAAATTACCTTTTTATTATCAAGCTGTAAAGAATATAGAATCTTGATATCTTACCTTGCATGTTGTTAATCAAAACTGATTTTTTGCAAAATGAAATGCATATCTTTAGTAAATACATCAATTCTGTATTATTATTTTCTTATAAACGCATACTGTTAAAACTTACGTACGCTTTGTAGCATCGGTCTTGTAAATCTTTTATCAAAATGCATTCTCTCATAAAGCACTTGCATCATCTTCTAAACTATGCATTTTCTCTAACATAATAATCAACCTAGGTTTGGCAGGATAACCGCAAGTTAGCGGATCTTAGAGGGTGCCTAACCCCTTCCCTCTAGATTAATAAAGAACCCTTACCCAGAATCTCACTAAGTTTAGCAGACCATAAAGAATGGAGTTAGTGTTGACTTTAACCTAAGTTGACATTTAGGTGTCCTAATTCACCCAAACTAATTAGGTGGCGACTCCCGCGAACCCTTTTGCATTCTAAGCACCATTTAACATTCTAGCATTTTAACATTCTTTTTTAAAACATTTAGCATTTATTATTTATTTTCTAACCTTGCTATTTAAGCAGGAGCCATTTTTATTTAAAAAATGTCGCGGTCGAAAAAGGGCGCGACAACTATCAATCTATCCAAAGATTGGTAAAGCTAGAATTATTGCCATCTATCGACATAAACCCTCAACGTAAGTGTGAGGTGTGCGTAGAGGCTAAACATTCCAAGAGTCCCTTTAGATCCGTAAAAAGGGATACCGCTCCTCTAGAACTTATACACACAGATATATGTGATTTGAAGTTCGCTCAAACTAGGGGGGAACAAGTACTTTGTGACTTTCATAGAAGATGGAAAAAGGTTTTGTTACCTTTACTTACTAAAAAGTAAAGATGAAGCCTTTGAAGCATTCAAACGCTACAAAGCAGAATTTGAGAATCAACTAGGCGGACAGATTAAAACGATCCATAGCGATAGAGGGGGAAAATATGTAGCGCCTTTTGAAGAACTTTGTATCCAATCATTAGTTCATCAAACAACGGCTCCTTACTCACCTCAATCAAACAGGATTGCTGAAAGCAAGAACCGAACACTAAAGGAAATGATGAATGCTCTACTCATCAATTCGGGCCTCCCTCAAACCATGTGGGGAGAAGTTGTCCTTACCACGAATAAGATTCTTAACAGAGTCCCACACAATGGTAAAGACAAGACTCCATACGAGCTATGGAAAGGAAAGAAACCTACCTACAAGTATTTAAATGTATGGGGTTGTCTGGCCAAGGTAAAAGTACCTATACCAAAGCAGGTCAAGATTGGACCTAAGACTATGGATTACATATTCATCGGATATGCCAATAACAGTAGTGCTTATCGCTTCATAGTGCATAAGTCGGATCATCCGGACATTTATGAAGATATAATCATAGAATCAAGGAACGCATGGTTCTTTGAAGACACGTTTCCATACAAGGAAAACAACATAACCTCTCACAAACGAAGTTATGATCAAGCCTCTGAGGATCAAGAGGTAGATGACTACCTAAATCCGAACGGTTCAGATCTAGTGAATTCTGAAGTAGCTGATTATCTGGATTTCAGTAATCCAGATTCTCAAGACTTGGAAGATTCAGAGATGGAACCAAGGAGAAGCAAAAGGTCCCGGAAGGACAAGTCCTTCGATCCAGACTTTGAAGCTTATTTGGTTCAGAATGAACTACGAATAATCACTGAAGCATTGTCAACTCCAGAAGCACCACTATGGAAGGAAGCTTTAGAAAGTGAGAGAGAATTCATCCTGCATAATCACACCTGGGAGTTGGCTGAACTTCCCCCGGGACACAAACCTTTGGGTTGTAAGTGGATCCTTAAACGGAAGTTAAAGGCAGATAGATCTATTGACAAGTATAAAGCTAGGTTAGTAGTCAAGGGCTATCGCCAAAAGGAGGGCCTTGATTACTTCGACACCTACGCTCCGGTGTCAAGAATGACATCCATACATATTTTCATAGCTATCGCCGCCTTGCGGGATCTTGAAATACATCAAATGGATATTAAGACTGCCTTCCTAAATGGTGATTTGGAAGAAGAAATATATATGGACCAACCCGAGGGGTATGTGGTTCCAGAACAAGAGACAAAAGTGTGTCGACTTGTTAAATCATTGTACGAGCTGAAACAAGCCCCTAAACAATGACACGAGAAATTTTATAGTACTCTACTATCAAAAGGGTTCGCCATTAATGGAGGTGACAAATGTGTCTACATGAAAGGAAATGTTGAATCCTTCATCATGATATGCCTATATGTAGACGACTTGTTGATCACTAGGAGCAGTTCTGGGATAATCCTAGAAACTAAGAACATGTTAAAACAGTGTTTTGACATGAAAGATATGGGCATTGCAGATGTTATCATAGGGATCAAGATCTATAAGACATCTAATGAATTGGTCTTATCTCAATCTCACTACATCGAGGATGTACTGAAGAAATTTAGGATGTTTGACAGTTCACCGGTATCAACACCATTGGATATAAGTGTCACGAACCGACCCCGGGGCCGCTGATCGGTACCTACCGGCACGCACATCGGTATACATCAGAGAATAGCAGCGGAACATACATAACACATAACTTATAAAAAGGTAAACATCGCTGACCAGTCGATAAGGCTGCCTTCCATAAAAACATACTTAATCAAAAGTATAGCAGTACAACTTATTCTTACAGCCCAAAACACATACGTGAGCACAGACCTCTAAGAATAACAACTGTGGCGGGACAGGGCCCCGCCATACCCGTGAATGTACACAATACCTATAGCATCAGGGAAGAACCGTACCAACAAAACAAGCTTCCGGAGGAATGGAGCTTCTGACACCGGGCCAGTGATCCTCAGACTGAGGATCCACCACACCTTACCACTGCCGGCATAACGCGGCCCAGGAAAGTCGACACAATATGTACCAAGTATGTAAAACTGGAAAATACTGTAATAATATTATAAGTCTAAAATAAGCTGGAGTCAGGGATGAAAACTCAAATTACCTTGTACTGTGCCTTACTAACAATGAGAGTAACAAGTATATATATAATACTGCATAAAAATAGGAGGCTCGTGATCAAAACAGGGTCCCTCTCCCGTAGTATCAATAAGCAATCCTACTCCTGGGACTATTTCACCCGCATGGGTCCTGTGGACCCGCATGAGGTATTCCTCGCATAGGCTGTACCCGCCCGCATGAGACTATTTCACCCGCATGAGCCCATAAGGACTCGCATGAGGTATTCCTCGCATCATGGGTAGAAAATCCACGGAACAGGTGGTATAACGTCTTGGGGGTTTACCCCTCATTTATACTCTTACCCTGAAGCAGGTGGTATGACGTCTTGGGGCTTGCCCCTCATTCATACTCTTACCCTGGAGAAGGTGGTATGACGTCTTGGGGCTTGCCCCTCATTCATACTCTTACCCTGGAGAAGGTGGTATAACGTCTTGGGGCTTGCCCCTCATTTATACTCTTACCCTAGCTCAATCGGTCATCATACATAACATAAATAAGTTAAGAAAGCTCCTAACTTCTTATTAGACTTGTTCATATACCCTCTCATTTTAGTTTACTTAAGGCACCAACATATCTTAATAAAAGAAATCCGGGAATTTAAACCAAAGTACTACATACGTCTATTCTTTTGAAAATGACTCCTTTTCATATAAAACCTTTGGGCAACTGATGCCTTAAAATCAATTTGCCTTTCATAAATCAAGTCATTTGTCCTTACTTATCTTACTTAGAGTAAATCTCTTCTTAGTATCCTTTCATAAAGCTAATAAACCAACTTCCCATAAAGTTGTTATATTAACCCTATACTTTAGTAAAATTATACTTTTCCCATAACCAAGGGACTTATACTTTTTAAAACGAAACAAGTATTATATACTTAAAACAAGTAAGGATATCAAATCTTGTACGTCTACCGTACTATATGGGTACAACTACTCATGCTCAAGAGATAGGAAAGCTCCACATACCTCTTCGGTCAATCCACTTGCTAATTCCAAAATACCGCACGTAGTATGTCAACCTACAATGACCATAATACGCATATTAACCTCTAGTTCAATGTAGAAATAATCCAAGTTCAAAGTTACTAATTTCTATGGAAAATTGGGCAGCATTTTCTTTGTTTCTACATACTTTGCCACCTTTTTCAAGATCGAATTCAACATCCAAACGCCACATCTTAGGCCCAACAATCCAAACATTTCAAAGGGGATTACACACCTAAACTTGGGTGTGTAAAATTCTGCCCCATAAGGTACAACAATTTACTTAACAATTTTAAAGTAGTATTTAGGCTACAACATGCTCACATAACCTTTTTAACCAATCCTTTCATATCCAAACCATATTTCTTACATGCAATGAATCTAAGAGCATTATTTACTACTACAAGTTCCTTCTTCTTCACATGCAACACCAACAACTAGCTACAAGAGAAGAATTGTTACCTTAGAGCTTTAGCCAAAATTATTCCAACAACTTTGCTAGCCTCCTTTCCAAGAACACCACCACAATAACTCCTACAAGCTAGCCACAAGCTTCCTTCTTGCCACACCTTTTCAGATTTTCCTCAAGCTTTGAATTACTCTTGGAATTCTAGAGAGAAGGGAGAGCTTTATCTTTATAGAGAGATGAGAGTTTGAAGAATGACCAAGTCTTCAAGACTTGGTCAATAAGTAGTGCATGCAAAATCAGATGGGGGGGGGGGGGGACACTTGTCACCCACCCATGACCTCTTTTAAAACAAAACAGTGCAGAATTTCCCACTTAACTTCGCAGAACCCGCCTCGGCGCCGCGGCCCTGCAGCCGGCGCCGCGGCGCTGAAACTTCTGCCGACTCCCAGGACATTCCGGCGCCGCGGCCCTGCTTCCCGGCGCCGCGGCGCTGCAACTTCAGCGCACCCTCAGATCTTTCCGGCGCCGCGGCCCTGTGGCTCCTGCCCGAAACACCTTTCTGTCCGTCTGCGCACTGAACTTGTAACTCCCATAACTTCCTACTCCGATGTCCTATCGACGAACGGTTGGTTGCGTTGGAAACTAGACTCAACGAACTACTCACTAGGACTTTGAAACACCTAGGAATTCTCAATGTACCGGGTCATAACCCGCCCCAAAGTTGACCAAAAACTCGTCCGAAACGATCCGTCAACCTATCTTTCGAAAATTTTAAGTCTTACTCCTTTCGTACGCTCTCATACGCATGGCCAGAACTACGGGGTATAACAATAAGTCAAAAGATTGACAAATATCTTGGTAAGCCCGTACGCTAGGAGCGATATGCGCAGGTGATTGGTAGTCTGATGTATATCACAAACTGCACTCGACCTGATATCGCTCATGCAATCAATAAATTGGCTAGGTTCACTCAAAATCCAAGTGAGGATCACTGGAAAGCGTTGAACAGGGTACTACGGTTCCTAAAGTTCATAATGCATTTCGGGTTACACTATTCCATATATCCAGCGGTACTAGAGGGGTACAGCGATGCAAACTGCATATCTGATAGCGACGACATTAAGTCCACCAGCGGATATATTTTTACAATCTGTGGTGGAGCTGTGTCTTAGAAATCCTCTAGACAAAATCTTATTGCCCGATCCATGATGAAGTTGGAATTTATCGCTTTAGATAAAGCGGGAAAGGAAGCTGAGTGGCTTCATGGTTTTCTAGAGGATGTCCCATGTTGGGATAAACTCGTGTCTTCTGTAATGATCTACTGTGACAGTCAGTCGGCTCTAGGAAGGGCACGAATTTCAATATACAACGGTAAGTCTCGTCATATTCGATGAAGACATGAGTCCGTTAGGCAGTTGATCACCTTGGGAATTATTTCCATTGATTACGTAAAATCTAAGGAGAACATCGCAGATCCCTTGACGAAGGGAATACCTAAAGATCAGTTGTTCTGCCTGTCTAGGGGAATGTGCTTAAAACCCATAAAATAAGAACCGATATAGTGGACACCCAACCTTAAAGACTGGAGATCCCAGGAATAAGGTTCAATGAGAAAACTAAACTATAAAGGTTCTGTGAGCGCTTCGGTGGAAGCAAGAGCACTTTGAATAATATGTATTTCTTAAGAAACATAATCCAAGGCCGTTCCCGTGATAGACAAAAGTGCTACCTGTAAGAGGGGTAAAGGATACATTTCCAAACCTTTAGTGATCCTCAATAATTGAGGTTAGGTTGGGGAAATTTTTAATGGTTCCTAACACTTGTGTAGCGGGGTATTACAGGATACCTTGTAGGAGACCACCTATTTAAGTGTGAGGACAGACCACCTCAAATGAACGCACTTAAGAATCCAAGGGTGTCCACGGCCCACGACGGACTAGAAAGATTGAGTAGGAAAGGTGTTGTGTTGGTACTATTGTCTTGGCATATACTAAATACTGACAGTTCAAGACATCACGTTTACCGCGCAGTAAATATGTCCGATGGTAGTCTACTATGGAAGGCTCAAAGCTCCGGCTACCTCTCCAGATGCAACATCGATCCACCGAGTGATTGCTCGAAAGACACCATGTGCCTACGCCAAAATCTCTTCCAATAGGGGATTGTTGGAAATTTACTAAATGTGAAATAAATTCCTATTAAATTATGACTCGAACAATTGGGGCCCCGCACGTCGGAAACTTGGTTTCCACACACGTGCACATAAAGTGCCAAAGATCAAAATTTCCTTAAGTGGAAGAGATGTTGGTACACATACGAATTGTTTGAGACGTAAGATAATAGATGGTTATTGACCAAATGACAAATGGTTTCATGTTGGTAAATGAAAGGAAGACGTGTATAAAGTGTAAAAGATGAAACGAGTCTGAAAAATGCGGTAGGAGTCTCGGTGCCGCGGCTCCAATCTGCAGGACCGCGACGCCACTCTCAGGTGTTTCGGCGCTGTGGCGCCAGTATGCAGGGCCGCGACGCCACTCTCAGGAGTTTCGGCGCCACGGCGCCAGCCTGCAGGTCCGCGGCGCTGTGACCATTTTCAGTCCGTTGGAGAAGAATAAAAACTGACGTTTGAGCTGACTTTGGAGGATTAACTCTTCATTAATGTGCTCTTGAATTCAGCCATTACTTGGCTGAATTGTAACTCCATACTAATGGTCATTACTTGGTCATTCAAAACCATAAATTGGCTAGTTGGAGGGTCTTCTTCTCAACACTATAAAATGAGGCCTTTGGCTCATTTGCAAAACACACTTAACATCTTACACTCAACAATTCTCTGAAATTGTCTTCCTCTCTTGCAATCACAAACACTCAAAGATCTTTCTTCCAAAGCAAACACTCGAGTTTCCTTTGCTCATTTGTTTGATTGTTGTTTTATCTTTGGAGATAAGTTGTCATTACAACCGTTGAAAGGATATACGGGGCATTAATATCTTAAGGGTAATCAAGAATTTGGTCTACTCAACAAGCCCTCATATTTGATCATTTTCCAGATTTCTAACAAATAGTTGTTGTTATTTTCCCGTTTACACATTACCACTCACAATTTGTAGGATTCAACAAGTAATCAATATTTCACGATCAATGATGTAGCACTCTTTATTGTAGCGGTCCATATCTATCGTATTAACAATTGAAATACGGTTGAAAGAAAAAATCTCTATTTGATAGGCTTCTTTTTATACCTATGTGTTAGGTCCGAGACTACAGATAAGCAATCAATAGTAGGAAAACTTAAGATTTGAATGTTTGAAAAACTGAACAGTTTCTTTATGTTGCCTTTGATGTTGTTTCAACACTTGAGGCAACACCAGGTAAAACAATAATAAACCTTCATGAGTACATGCAGCGGAAAAAGTAAAAGACACAAGGTTTATATTTTCAAGGGTATATATTAATATAGCCCTTGATGGTCAATGAATGGAGTATTGTATTTATCATATACAAATACAAGTGAATTTCTTTTTACAATTTGTAGAAATAAAATAAAAAGAAATTACAAACAAAATGAAGTCGCAAATGACTTTAGCCTAAAGATAAACCATCTATAAAGAAACATACAACTTCTTCATTACAATTGCTTCAACAATGAACTTGCTCTAGAATCTGAGTAGCAACAGAAACGTGAGACTAAATGTTGTTATAATACTTTCGACATTGGTGTTTGATCTAGTTTCTATGGTGAATTTCTAGAGCTCTCTTGGTGATTCTTTTCTTTGTAATCTGAATACAGATACTCTGAAGTTCCTCATCTATTTATAGTGTGAAACTTCCTTGAAATTCTCACTGGTTGGTTGCGGAAGTTGAGAGAAAATAGGTAGCAGTTTGGACCGATTCAGCCTCCATGAAATCCTCAACTATATTGACTTGGTCTTCATGTCGCTCTCCTTCCAAGCTTGACTTCTTCTTTTCCCATATTTTAAACACATATTCCTAGTTAGTTTGTTTAGGTCATTTTTACCTCACAGTAACACTCACTGTTTTGGCCGGAAGAATATGCAAAATCGTTTATAGAGATGTTGTATGTGATGTTGTCACAACACTACATGCAACATCCTTATGTTCATAAGAAATGTTGTCCTGACTGATTACTCGTATTATCACAACACTCATCCAACATCAACAATCTCCCCATTTTTGTCTTTCTTCACAACACTCCGTACAAACCTAAAAAGCCTAGGCTACTGATTCTAGATGTTGCCCTACCAATCTAAAAATCAGTAAGATTATGGCCATGCTCCCCCTCAACCTGTAGTTACAAATTCTAAGTAATTTTGTATCGATGATTGGGTTAGATGTAACTTATGTCTATTAGTCGTGACTTGCATACAACACATCTGTAGACTGTCAAAAATTAATAGTCATATCATTTCCACGTAATATTAAAATATTTACAGACCAGAACATTTTTCCAATTTCCAAAAAAACATTAAAAACCATCAAGTCACAAAAAAACATAAAACAAAGTATCAACTCGCATCACATTCTCATAATCCTGTCACTTTTATCTAGATTGTTTTGTGTCACAGTAGCTTCCAGCCGCTTTCTGTTTGACAAAACAATCCGCAATCAGCTTCACATTTTCCTTCATCTCCTTCATTTCTTGGCACTAGTAGTCATATCCCCATCTATCCGTGTTTGTACTTTGCCCTACTTCATCATCATCTCCCCCTTTTTGTGAAGAAATGATGTCCATGTAGTAATCATTGGCTTGCACAAGTTCTTCAATTTGTCAATTGAGCTCAACGATGTGCTTTTGTATCCATTCTTTGGACATGGAGAATTGATTATGTCCTGTGTTGTTTGGAATGTTGGCAATGTTTGATGCAGCTTCTGTGTTTCAGTTCTCCTTCTTCCAGGGCAAATTAATAATTTTGTCCCTACTATTTAACACTGCTCTATAGACTGAGTATACTTCTAATACAGGACTCAACCTATACATATTTAGGATCTTAAACCCTTGAATGATTAAGATTTGATAGATTAAGGAGAGATATGGAAGGACAAAGTTATTCTTCCTTTCTGCCAGATTGGCAACATGATCAAATATGATAGTTCCTAAATCAACTCTGACATTTTTTCTTATTTTGTACAGCAATGTTGCTTACTCTAAAGTCACTACAGTCTCATTTAGAGAAGGTAGTTAGTTAAATATGGCAAGCTTGTGCAGGGTTGTGAACAAGGCAGTTAGTTTGGATACATAACTCCAAGGTGCCCAGACTGTTATCAAACCACTAGTAAGGTATTTAATCATAGCATTTAGCTCCTCAGTTGTGGGATTATGCTGAGTAGTTTTCTCATTTGTGGCTAACCCCAAAGTGGTGTTGATGATTTCTGATGTAAAATTATATACCTTGTTGTATAAGTAGACTTTCCAAATTTCTTTGAGTTGATGTCCTTAACAACAGGTGACAGATTAGCATAAAACACTCTAAACACTTTATTACAATAGGGGGTTTTCCCAGTTACAGAACTCAGTAACTTTTTGCTACTAAAAAAATCAACTAGGACATTGTGAGAGAATGAATTAAGGTCAATAAATCTATTTGCTTTAATCATTCTATTTTTAAATCATTTTCAGTTCTCAACAAATGATTTAGTTTGGAACATGAGAGAGTAAGACATTACCTCAGAATATGATTCTGGATTGTTGTCATATGTTGGTGTGTGTGCAGGTGTTGCCTGGGATGTTGGGGTAACATAGTCCGGGTCCACTGATGAGTTTTTGTCTGTTGCCTTTAAAGTTGAGGCAATATTTGAAGCAACATTTATGTATGTTCTTCGGACCCGCTTTGGAATAAACCCACTTAGAAGTGTGTTATCAGACACCTCATATTCATCACCTTCATGTACAACTGGTGGACTATCTGTGGATGGTATTGCTGGAATGTCGTACATATTGAAATCAGAGTCAGTGCTGCTACTGCTGCTTGAGGCAATAGGAAAAGTCGACTCAACTGTGGATTTCTTAGCAGACTGATTTTCACGACTAATGCTTTCAAAAACCCTTTTTTGACCTTCGAGATGGAAAGGTCGATGTTGAGGGTCTAGTACCTATGTTTCAAAAGTTTCATGTTGCATCACCATCAATAGGATTATCGTTGTCACATGGGTAGCTCATATCTAATGGTTTATCAGAACCTCTAAGAATCATTGCTCGTGAAAAAATTTCGGGTCAGGTTTTTGGTTATTAATTGGTACATAGTGTGTATACATTTTTATTCTGTGATGGGCTGATCGACATTGGAGTGTTTTATTTGGTGTTTGAGGATTTTGGAGAAATGGACATAGGAGAGGGTTTAGAAGAGTTTGAGGTTTTATGGAAGATTTGATTTGAAAAAAGTGTTTTTGATCCTTGGGATTCCCTTGATGTGACTAAACGAAGGCAAGTGGGATGTTTCACAATTATGGCATAATTTATACACATTAAAATGTCTTCCCCCTTAAAGTTAGGTTGTGTGGATGAATTGAATCTCTTTACACCTAAAACAAAGGGATAACATAGCACACAATATTATTCAATTTTGGAATTTAAATGGCTATCACAATCCAGATTTAACGGGATTTTGAAGTTAAAACAGTATGAATTTAAAATAAAAATAAGACATAAAAAAACAAAATGATCAACATACTGGATGGTGATGTTGTTAGCAATGTTGACAACATTTCGAACAACACAAGTAATATGAAACTTCAAGGACTTACGAATTTGACAGTCATATTCTGTATATATTCCTTATGAGATTGATCCATGTACCAATGTTATATTGTCGCATCGTGTCCTTAATCAACTTAGTTGAACACATACAAAATTCTTTTACAAAAAATGAAAATAATTTTTGAGGTATTTTCAACCTTCTTTGAAGCACTTGGTACTCCAATAAAATAAGAACGATACCAATTTTAGAGCTTTGCTCTTTTTGTAATACAGCCAAATATTATGTAGAGGCTTTGCCTTCTTATGATACTCCCTTTTTATGCTATAAATAATTGATTTATATATACCATCACAGGGAACAAAATCACATTCAAAACTTGTCCTTATGAAATCATACTTGAGTGATCAAAACTATACACAATTCTACAACATCTACCATGTACATTGACAAAACAGTAAATGTTACCCAGAATATTGAGACAACATCTACCTAGACTGTCTTATTTTTAGATAAAAAATAGATCAAGAGATTTCTTCAAACTAGAAAATCTCATGATCTAGAGCTTTACTTAAAATGTCAGCTAGTTGATGAAGTGTATCAACATGTTCAATCTAAACTAGCTATTTTTCCACTAAGTCTCTTAAAAAAGGATGTCGTTGTTGAGTGTATTTTGGTACATCTTTTGAGTCATTTTTAGTTAGTAGTTTACTCTTTTCGTTTGTGTTTAGTATAGTATTAGGGTTGTTTTTATTTCTTTTGAGTCACAGCAGTTCCAAAGGAGGAAATACAGAATTGAGGATGAAATGAGCTCAATGAAGATGAAATTTGCACAAGCACAACCCAAGGAATGAAACCTAAAATGTCCCAACAAGAATAAAAGAAATCATGTGAAATTCGGACGAAAACAGGTCAAGGGCCGCGGCGCAAGGCAAGGAGAATGCTCCAGTGATTTTTGCCGATTAAGGGCCGCGGCGCCGACGTGCATAATTTCCAGATTTGAGTCGAATTTGGCCAAGGGTAAAAGGGTCCGGAGCAAGGTTTTTCTCAGATATAAATACCCTAAACCCTGTCATACTTTACATCATACTTTGGAGAGGAGAACGCGGATACAAGCTACACAATTGGAGACTTTTGTTCAAGTTCTTTCTCTTTTCTTTACTTTAATTCAGTTTATGTTGGATTGTAATTTAGTTCTTAGCATGACAATGTTTAGGAGAAAATTACTTTATTAGGGTTTTTCGTCGAATCGCTTGAAACTCTTTCATATAGTTAATGCATTATTGGTGATTTCTTCTTCAGGCATATTAAGATCTATTCAATAATTGTTTTGATTGCTTGATAATTAACTGATCACTAATTGTCATCACATATATAATTTTGAATCAAAATTCTGAAAGGTGAGATTGAATATGATGTAGTTAAATAGACATAGATTAAAATCGTGGACGAAAGTATCTTGATACTTGTGTACTCGCATGAGACTATTTCACCCGCATGGATCACGTAGTGGGATCCGCGTGAGTCTGTGTACCGCGCTCGCATCAGTAGCAAATCCATGGCATAGATAATAACCCGGGTTTACCAGTAATAATACAAATATATAACATAGCTCATCCGGCTATCATACATAACATAAGCACTACCGGCCTATCATATCATACATAAGCACTACCGGCCTATCATATCACAACATAAGCACTACCGGCCTATCATATCATAAGCAAGTTAAGAAATCCCCTAACTTCTTATTAATATTATTAATATATCCTCTCATTTTAGTATCCTAAGGCACTAACATGTCTTTTAATAGAAAATCCGGAAATTCAACCCAAGTACCATGTACTTCTAGCTTTTTAAGAAAAACTCTTTTTATACAAAGATTCCAAGATACTAATCACCATAGTATCAAGTTAAAATTTCTTTTCAAAACAAGTCACATTTTCTTTTAGAAATATAATAGGCTTCTAAATCAAGTGACTTCATTTCCTTTAAAACCTTAGGCAACCAATGCCTAAAAATCAATCCACCTTCCATAGTTTCAAACCCTTTACCCGTACTTGTTCTAATTAGAGTAAACCATTCTTTGTGAACCTTTCAAAACTAATATAACCAACTTCCCATAAAGTCATTATATTAGCGTTATTCCTTTGTCAAATACATTTTCCCTAAATCCAAGGGACTTATACTTTTAAAATGAAACAAGTATCATATACTTTAAAACAAGTGAAAGATGTCAAATCTTATACGTATACCGTACTACATAGGTACAACTACTCATGCTCAAGAGATAGGAAAGCTCTACATACCTCTTCGGTCAATCCACTTGCTAAGTCCAACTACCGCAAGTAATATGTCAACCTATAATAACCATAGTGCGTTTATTAACCTCTAATTTCAATGTAGAAATTCCAAATTCAAGTTACCAATTCCTAAGGAAAATTGGGCAGCATTTCCTTTGTTTCTACTCACTTTGCCACCTTTTCAAAGGTCGATTTTCAACACTCAAACGCCTCATTAAGGCCCAACATCCAAACCAACACAAAGGGGATTACACACCTAATCTTGGGTGTGTAAAATTCTGCCCCATAAGTCATAATAATAGACTTAACAATTCTAAAGTAGTTTGTAGGCTACAACATGCTCATAATATCTCTTTAGCCAAAACCTTCATACCCAACCTACATTTCTTGCATGCAATGACTCTAATAGCATTATTTACTACCACAAATACTTTCTTCTTAACATGCAACACTAAAAACTAATAATAGAGGAAGAATCATTACCTTAGAGCTTTAGCCAAATTTATCCAACAATTTGCTAGCTTCTATTCCAAGAACACCACCACAACAACCTTCACAAGCTAGCCACAAGCTTCTTTCTTGCCTTTTACTTTTTCAGATTTTTCCTAAGGCTAGAATACCTCTTGGAGTTTTAGAGAGAAGGAGGAGCTTGAAATAATTTAAGAGAGAAGGAGGAGCTTTTCTAAGAGAGAGATGAAAGATGACCAAGTCTTTAAGACTTGGTCAATATAATGCATGCAGAAATCAGATGGGGGGGACATTTGTCACCCTCCCAAGGTCTTTTAAAAGAAAAATCTGACTTTTCCTAAGTTTTTCCGCCCAGAATCCCGCCTCGGCCCTGCTTCCCGGCGCCGCAACTCCTGCGGACCCTCAGATCTTCGCGCGCGCACGCTTCCCGTCGCGGCGCTGAAACTGGCGACCTCCGTACTTTTGGCGCCGGCCCGACCGGCGCCGCGGCCCTACAATCACCTGCCTTGGCGCCGCGGCCCTGCCTCCGGCGCCGCGGCGCTGAGACCCCTGACCGCGGTCCAGGCCCGAACCACGGGGTATAACATTCTCCCCCCCTTAGAAACATTCGTCCCGAATGTTCCTTCTAGGCTTACTCAAATCACAATATCGGCATAGACTCAAATAAAGACGCTCCACACGGCCACAACAAAACTCAAGCATAAATACTAAATTTAAAGACCAACAATTTAGAACGTGGGTTACCTGGAGGTATAGGGAATAAGTGAGGATATTTCTTCATCATGTCATCCTCTGCTTCCCACGTCATCTCCTCTCTGTTCTCGTTCCGCCATAAGACCTTGACGGAAGCCACCTCCTTTGTCCGTAATCGCCTAACCTGACGATCGAGTATCGCTATGGGACTCTCCTCATACGATAACTCCTCTGTCACTTGGACATCATGAACCGGGTGCACTCTAGATGGATCTCCAATACATTTCCGCAACATGGACACATGGAAAACTGGATGTACCGCCTCCAAATCGGACGGCAGATCTAACTCATAGGCAACCCTGCCTACCCTACGGATAATCTGATACGGCCCAATGTACCTTGGGCTAAGCTTCCCCTTCTTTCCAAATCTCATCACGCCCTTCATGGGCGATACCTTTAGAAAAACCCAATCATCTATCTCAAATTCCAAGTGTCGACGCCGATGATCTGCATACGATTTCTGTCGGCTCTGAGCTGCCAACAACCGCTCCTGGATAAGCTTCACCTTATCCACTGCCTGCTGAACTAAGTCTGGCCCGACTAACTGAACTTCTCCCACCTCGAACCAGCCTATCGGTGACCTGCACTTTCTCCCGTATAAGGCCTCATAAGGCGCCATCTGAATCTTTGGAATGGTAGCCGTTGTTGTAAGCAAACTCCACAAGAGGCGGATGATCCTCGGCTACCACGAAATCAATAACACAAGCCCGCATCATATCCTCAAGTGTATGCGGATAGTGCGCTCGGCTGTCCGTCGATGCGAGGGTGAAATGCGATCGAGGCGACTGTGTCCTAATCCTTACGAAAAGACCTCGAGTTAGCGAAGCGGGCTCCTCTATCTCGATATAATCGACAATCGGGACTCGTGCGCTCACAATCTCTAATATATAATCGGCATAGTCCTCGGTAGAACGTCGTTACGGAAGAAAATGGGCGATTTCACGACTGTCGACAATCACCCAAATGGAATCATGCTTCCTCTGAGTGGTAGGTAGTCCTGTAATAAAATCCATATTTATCACCTCCCACTTCCAAGTCGTAATATCAATAGCTCGCAATGCCACCGGCTTCTGGTGCTCAATCTTAACCTGCTGACAATTCGGGCACTGTGCCACGAACTCCGCAACGTCCCTCTTTAGGCAATCCCACCAATACACGCATCTGAGGTCATGATACATCTTAGTCGACCCCGGATGAATAGAATAACGAACTCTGTGTGCCTCCCCCAGAATCTGGCGAAGTCTGTCCACATCGGGAACACACAACCGCCCTCGAATCTTAGCACCCATCGCGCTACCTCAAATAGACTCTTCTCCTTCCGGAGCTGCATCTCGATGCAGTACAAAATCGGATCCTCATATTGTCGCCTCTTCACCTCGACGGCGATGGAAGACTTGGCAACCTCTCGAACCCGAATTCCGTCACTAACAGAATCAACCAAACGAACCCCAAGGCTCGCTAGCTGATGTATCTCTCGGACCATATCCCTCTTTTCTGGCGGAACATCAGACAGACTACCCATCGATCTGCGACTAAGGGCATCTGCAACTACATTGGCCTTCCCTGGGTGGTACAGAATATCAACATCGTAATCCTTAAGTAGCTCCAACCACCGTCTCTGCCGCAAGTTCACTCCTGGTGAAGATGTCCTGGAGACTCTTGTGATGTCCGTGTAAATGTCCACGTACTCTATATAAATAATGTCTCCAGATCTTCAAGGCATGAATCATCACGCTAACTCCAAATCATGTGTGGGATAGTTCTTCTCATGTTTTCTAAGCCGCCGAGATGCATAAGCTATAACCTTGTCGTCTTTGCATCGACGCACTCCAAGCCCGACACTGACGCTGGCCACAATAAACCACATATCCATCTAAGCCCTCTGGAAGAGTAAGAAATGGGGCGGTCGTCAACTTCTCCTTTAGCAACTGGAAACTTTCCTCACAAGTATCCGTCACCGGAACATAGCTGCTTTCTGAGTCAGCTTAGTCAAAGGTGCTGAAATAGAAGCAAACTTCTCTACAAACCTCCGATAATAGCTCGCAAGGCCCAAAAGATGCGCACTCCATTGTAGTGGAGTGCAGGCCAAGTCTTGACTGCTTTAATCTTCATTGTATCAACCCGAATACCATCGACCCCGATAACATGTCCTAAGAAATCCACTGACGCCAACCAGAACTCGCACTTCGAGAACTTGGCATACAACTGTCGGTCTCGGAGGACTCCCAAAACCGTCCTCAAATGATCTGTATGCTCCTCGCGCGAATGCGCGAATACATCAAGATATCATCAATAAACACTATAACGAACATATCCAAGAATGGCCTGAACACCCTATTCATCAAATCCATGAATACTGCTGGGGCGTTGGTCAACCCGAAAGACATCACCCTGAACTCATAGTGCCCATACCGGGTCCTGAATGCAGTCTTTGGGATATCTATCTCTCTAACTCGCACCTGATGATAACCAGACCGCAGGTCTATCTTGGAAAAACACTTTGCACCCTGCAACTGGTCAAACAAATCGTCAATCCTGGGGAGGGGATACCTGTTCTTGATAGTTACCTTGTTCAGCTGCCTGTAATCAATACACATACGCAGCGTCCCATCCTTCTTCTTTACAAATAACACTGGTGCTCCCCAGGGGGAAACACTTGGCCTAATAAAGCCTTTCTCCAGCAAATCTTTCAGCTGGTCCTTCAATTCCTTCAACTCGGCAGGTGCCATCCTGTATGGCGGAATAGATATCGGTCGAGTGTCTGGCGCCAAATCGATGCAAAACTCAATCTCCCTCTCAGGAGGGATACCCGGAAGCTCGTCTGGGAATACGTCTGGAAACTCTCTAACAACCGGACCGATCAAGGTCGGTATCTCACCTCGATGTCGAATACCCGAACCAAATGGTAAATATACCCCTTCCGTACCATCTTCCTAGCCTTGAGGTAAGAAATAAACCTACCCCTCGGCGATGCAGTATTCCCCTTCCACTCGATAACCGGCTCACCAGGAAACCGGAACCGAACTAACCTCTCTCTGCAGTCCACGTTGGCATAGCAAGACGCTAGCCAATCCATACCCATAATCACATCGAAGTCTGTCATATCCAACTCTATCAAGTCAGCTAGAGTCTGACGACCATCTATAGTCACTGGGCAAGCCTTATATACCCGCTCAGCTACCACTGAAGCACCTACCGGCGTAGCCACCTCAAAAGATTCTATGGACTCGGGCTCTATCCCTATTCTACCAGTAATATGAGGAGATATATAGGACAAGGTAGAACCTGGATCTATCAAAGCATATACATCACAGCAAGAAACCAATAATGTACCTGTGACGACATCGGGTGACGCCTCCTGGTCCTGACGACTGGACATAGCATAGATGCGGTTATGAGGACCTGAACTAGAACCCCGCCACGACCCTGCCGCGGCTGCTGGCCGTGAACACCACCGCCTCGGGCGCACAACAATCAAGATGAAGACCCGGAATCGGCGGTGGTGAGCCATAGTATTTCCGCCGCCGATCGGACAATCTCTCTTCAAATGGCCTGCGCCACAAGAGTAACAAGCTCACGGAGGAACACGACACTTCCATAATGGCAATCACCACATCGACCACACCGAGGCATAGGTGGCCTCATCGGCGGAACTCGTCCTCCGAAACCCGAAGCCACGGAACCTGTCCTACTCCGAATACTCAGACGTCCGAAGATGGTGGAGGCGCTCTGGGACCGGTGTGGTGCAAATCTGTCTTCTTTGGGTTTGTCTACCCTAAAACTACCAGGACCACCTGCTGTCACAGCCTCTTCTGGCGATACCTATCGATCCGTCGGCCTCGCGTTCACCGCAGTGCATATGCTGCATGCGGGCAATGTCCATGCCGGTGAAGAGCCACACCTGCAACTCGGCCAAGTGATCATCGAGTCTGTGACATAGCGGAGCACCGTCCTCCATGTATCGCTACCAAAGCGGCACATACCGAAACGATGAGTCAAACTCCACATTGTACTCCCGAACCGTCCGCCCACTCTGTCTCAGTGTCAAAAATCTATCGGCCCGAGCCCTCCTCATCTGCGGAGGCAAGAAATGGCCAAGTAACGCCTCTGAGAACTCGTCCCAAACAGCTGGAAGCGCATGCTCCCCCCGGGACAGTTCCCATGAATCATACCAATCAACTGCAGTGTCCCGCAGCCGATGCGAACCTAGTACCACCGACTCGGTCTCCGAAGCCCCGATCACCCTCATGATCCGCTGTAACTGTCGGATAAACTCCTGAGGATCATCCTCAGGCCTCGACCCATAAAACTCTGGTGGGCTGCAACTCAAAAAGTCCCTCAGTCTCAAGCTAGCAGCTCTGTGCTGAACTACGGGTACAGCCGGAACTGCTGTCTCCAGCCTATCCTCATGTCTGGCCCATATCCTCTGCCCCTGGCTGCTGGACTGGAGGCTCAGGTACCGCGGTCTCAGTAGCCGCTGCTGCTGCCTCAGACTCTGCTGGGGTTGGCGACGTTGTAGAACTCGCCGTCCGAAACACCTCATCCGGTGGGACGGGCTCGTGCCACGTAACCTCGGTGCCTACTAGTAGTTCCTCTCTTGCGCTTTGCCGCTACGGGCGCGGTTGCTGCGTGAGGCATAACTGATACATAAAGGAAAACATCAGAGGAGGTTCAACCTATAACTCAGCTCTATTGCACGATCTTAGAGTGAAAGAATGGAAACCAATCCTAAATATCCTGCAGCCTCCTGATTATAGATGTGGTGCACGACACACCGATAATCAAGACTCTACTAGACACGGTCTGTGGACACTTCCCGAGGACTAACTGCTCTGATACCACTTTTGTCACGACCCAACCCCGGCGCGGCGGTACCTACCGGTACTCGCCGGTATATGTCAGAGAATAGCAGCGGAACATACATAGCACATAACTTATAAAAAGGGTAAACATCACTGGCCAGCCGATAAGGCTGCCTTCCATAAAACATACTTAACAATGTATAGTAGTACAACTAGTTCTTAGAGCCCAAAACATCAATGTGACCACAGACCTCTAAAGATAACAAGCGTATGCGGGACAGGGCCCCGCCATACCCCTGAATGTACAAAATACCTATAGCATCAGGGAATGTCCGTACCAATAAACAAGCTTCCGGAGGAATGGAGCTCTGACACCGGAATAGTGATCCTAAGAACGAGGATCCACAATCTGCTTACCCTTACCTGCGGCATGAACGCAGCCCCCGAGGAAGAGGGTCGATTACAACGCATACCAAGTGTGTAAAGCGGAAAATCTTGTAGTAATATCATAAGTCAAAAATAAGCTGGAGTCATAGATAAAATCAATTTCCTTGCATTGTGCCTTACTAACAATGAGAGTAACAAGTATAAATCTTATAGCATAAAAATAGGAGGCTCACGATCAAAACAGGGTACCTCGCCCGTAGTATCATTAAGCAATCCTACTCCTGGGACTATTTCACCCGCATGGGTCCTGTGGACCGGCATGAGGTCATCCGCCTCGTCATGGGACTATTTCACCCGCATGGGACTATTTCACCCGCATAGATCCTGTGGACCCGCATGAGTACCATCGCCATACTCGCATGGAACTATTTCACCCGCATGGATCCTGTGGTCCGGATCCGCATGAGTGCAAGCACCGCACTCGCATCATGGGTAGCAAATCCATGGCATAGATAATAACCCGGGGTTTACCCCGTAATAATACAAATATATAACATAGCTCATCCGGCTATCATACATAACATAAGCACTACCGGCCTATCATATCATACATAAGCACTATCGGCCTATCATATCACAACATAAGCACTACCGGCCTATCATATCATAAGCAAGTTAAGAAATCCCCTAACTTCTTATTAACATTATTAATATATCCTCTCATTTTAGTATCCTAAGGCACTAACATGTCTTTTAATAGAAAATCCGGGAATTCAACCCAAGTACCATGTACTTCTAGCTTCTTAAGAAAAACTCTTTTTATACAAAGATTCCAAGATACTAATCACCATAGTATCAAGTTACAATTTCTTTTCAAAACAAGTCACATTTCCTTTTAGAAATATAATAGGCTTCTAAATCAAGTGACTTCTTCCTTTAAAACCTTAGGCAACCAATGCCTAAAAATCAATCCACCTTCCATAGTTTCAAACCCTTTACCCGTACTTGTTCTAATTAGAGTAAACCATTCTTTGTGAACCTTTCAAAACTAATATAACCAACTTCCCATAAAGTCATTATATTAGCGTTATTCCTTTGTCAAATACATTTTCCCTAAATCCAAGGGACTTATACTTTTAAAATGAAACAAGTATCATATACTTTAAAACAAGTGAAAGATGTCAAATCTTGTACGTATACCGTACTACATAGGTACAACTACTCATGCTCAAGAGATAGGAAAGCTCTACATACCTCTTCGGTCAATCCACTTGCTAAGTCCAACTACCGCAAGTAATATGTCAACCTATAATAACCATAGTGCGTTTATTAACCTCTAATTTCAATGTAGAAATTCCAAATTCAAGTTACCAATTCCTAAGGAAAATTGGGCAGCATTTCCTTTGTTTCTACTCACTTTGCCACATTTTCAAAGGTCGATTTTCAACACTCAAACGCCTCATTAAGGCCCAACATCCAAACCAACACAAAGGGGATTACACACCTAATCTTGGGTGTGTAAAATTTTGCCCCATAAGTCATAATAATACACTTAACAATTCTAAAGTAGTTTGTAGGCTACAACATGCTCATAATATCTCTTTAGCCAAAACCTTCATACCCAACCCACATTTCTTGCATGCAATGACTCTAATAGCATTATTTACTACCACAAATACTTTCTTCTTAACATGCAACACTAAAAACTAATAATAGAGGAAGAATCATTACCTTAGAGCTTTAGCCAAATTTATCCAACAATTTGCTAGCTTCTATTCCAAGAACACCACCACAACAACCTTCACAAGCTAGCCACAAGCTTCCTTCTTGCCTTTTACTTTTTCAGATTTTTCCTAAGGCTAGAATACCTCTTGGAGTTTTAGAGAGAAGGAGGAGCTTGAAATAATTTAAGAGAGAAGGAGGAGCTTTTCTAAGAGAGAGATGAAAGATGACCAAGTCTTTAAGACTTGGTCAATATAATGCATGCAGAAATTAGATGGGGGGGGGACACTTGTCACCCTCCCAAGGTCTTTTAAAAGAAACATCTGACTTTTCCTAAGTTTTTCCGCCCAGAATCCTGCCTCGGCGCCGCAACTCCTGCGGACCCTCAGATCTTCCGCGCGCGACCTACTTCCGTGCGGCGGCTGAAACTTCAGCGACCCCTCGGTACTTTGGCGCGCGGCCGACTTCCAGCCGCGCCCTACAATCACCCGCATGGCGCGCGGCCCGCCTCGTGGCCGGCTGAGACCCTAACGCGGTCGGGCGAACCACGGGGTATAACATAATCAATACTTGATAACCAGTCTATGTGGACGATATTCGGTCTTACAGACTATATTACTTGAAGCGATACGTACACTTGCGTAAGCACTTGAAAATATCCTAACAAGTTTTTGGCGCCGTTGCCGGGGACTGACGTACTTTCAATATCGATTTATCTATTCTTATTTCTAATTTGGTTTTTATTTTCAGTTTTTTTTTGTTTTAGTGCTGTTTGCCGTGATCTATTTGTTATTTTTGATTAGTCTCAGGAACTTAGTTTATGCGAAGTAGGAGAGGAGCAGACACTCTTATCCCTCTGAACCCTGAGATTGAAAGATTGTGCAGACAGAACAGAAAAGAGAAAAGAGCAGTTGATTCCTTAGCAATGGGAGATCAGCGAAACAACAATGAGGGGAATTATGAGTTACCGGCTTTGATGAGACAAGTTCCGCATCCTGCAGAAAGGAGCTTAGGGGACTATGTGTTGCCTACTACTACATGGGTGCAGACTTGCATCAGGCTTCCAGCTGTTGAAGCCAATAATTTTGAAATCAAACCAGCGATTTGCACATGGTATAAGGTTCAGTCCAATTTGTGGGATTACCGACAGAAGATCCCCACTTGCATCTTGCAAATTTCCTGGAGCTGTGTGCAACGTTTAAATACAATGGTGTTACTGATGAAGTCATTCGGTTGAGACTCTTCCCATTCTCACTCAAGGAGAGTGCAAAGTGCTGGTTGAATTCATTACAGGCGAACTCAATCACTACATGACAAGACTTAGCCCAGAAGTTCCTTGCTAAGTTATTCCATCCATCCAAAGCAGCAAAGCTCATAGGAGAGCTTAATAATTACTATAAAATGGATGGAGAGTCACTCTACGATGTATGAGAGCGTTTCAAATATCTACAAAGAAAGTGTCATCATCATGGGATTGAGAAGTGGATGTTAGTCCACATATTCTACAATGGGCTGTGTGGTACAACTTGTACTATTATTGATGCTGCAGCAGGAGGAACGTTCATGAAAAAGAGTGCCAATGAGGCACATGATTTGCTAGAGGACATGGCCACAAACAACCATCAGGGGACCGATGAGAGAGCAGTGAATGGTAGGAAAGTAGTTGGGATTCATGAGCTAGATGCTATCACTGCATTGACTGCGCAGGTGGCCACTTTGACAAAGCAGATGCAGCAGAATACCATGTCCGTCAAAGCTATCCAGACACATGTGAGTTGTGAAATTTGTGGGGGTCCCCATACTTTTGATATATGTACAGCTGTGGACCCAAATAATGTGCCTATAGAGCAGGTTCAAGCAGTGGGGAATTTTCAGAGGCCCTAAAACAATGAATTCTCTAACACATATAATCCGGGGTGGAGAAATTACCCAAATTTTTCATGGAAGAATGACCAGGGGCAGCAACCATAGTTTCAAGCCTCATCTTCACAACAGTTTAGCCAACCAACACCACAAGAGAAACTAGATAACTTGGAAGCAGCACTGTTAGCCATGGTCAAAACCCAGAACCAATTCATGGCAGAGACCCAATCCTCACTTTCGACCCTGACCAACTCCCAGAATCAGTTCATAATGGAAATAAGATCATCGATTAAAAATCTGGAAGTTTAAATGGGACAGCTGACGAACACACTGAGCAAGGTAATCTTCCCAGTAATACAGTGATGAACCTAAGAGAGCAATGTCAGGCAGTTAGCTTGAGAAGTGGGAAGCAGTTAGAGCAGGTGGGATCTCAACCAGTGAGGGAGAAGGAGAATGAGGTAGAGAAGACATCTGAGGGAGAAAAGGAGGGGGTTACTGATGACCACCCTATTTTAGAAAAGGCTCCGCCCGCAGTTATGAGGGAATACACAAGCCAAAATCCCTTACCCTCAAAGGCTGCAGAAGAAGTCCTTAGATAAGCAGTTTTTAAAATTTTTGGAGGTATTTAAAAAGTTGCACAGTAACCTTCCCTTCATTGAAGCATTGGAGAAAATGTCAGCATATGTAAAGTTTATGAAAGACATACTATTTAAGAAGACAAAGTTGTCATACTATGAGACAGTGGTGCTCACTGAAGAATGCAGTGCTATTTTGCAGAAGAAGCCCCCACCAAAGTTGAGAGATCCGGAGAGTTTCACCTTACCTTGCACTATAGGGAAAGTGACATATAAAAGGGATTTGTGTGACTTAGGGGCTAGTATCAACTTGATGCCTCTCTCCGTATTCAAAAGACTTGGGTTGGGAGAAGCAAAGCCGACCACAGTCAACTTGCAGCTAGCTGATCGCTCAGTCGTGCATCCCAAAGGTATAATTGAAGATATGTTAGTGAAAGTGGGCAAATTCATCTTCCCTGCTGATTTTATCATTATTGATATGGAGGAAGATGAAAATATGCCTATTATCCTTGGGAGACCATTCCTAGCGACAGAGAGAGCTCTTATTGATGTTGAAAATGGAGAATTGAAGCTCCGAGTCCAAGATGAGGAGATGACTTTCACTGTTTTCAAACCTTCAACTGATCCAAAATTCAATGATAAATGCTTTTATGTTGGTGTAATAGATAAAAAGACTCCTCATGAAATTTCCAAGGGTAATGATGCCCTTGATGGTAAAAAGTTTGGACTTGTGAATGATACTGTGAATGATGAAAAGGGAATAAAGTCCGCTGAAACCCTGTGAAAAATAAGAGGAGAAAGCGAATGGTGATAAAATGGATATGTGGAGGGGATAATCTACCCCCTTGAGTGAACATGTATTTGCGTCCGGCTAAAATACGTTAAAGACAACGCTACTTGGGAGGCAACCCAATGTTTTAATAATGTTATTTCAATTTTCATTTTAGTTTGTTTTAATTTTGTCTTGAAAAGTCTCACGATCTGGTATGTTTAGTGTTTGCGGATGACAGATAAAGAGCAGGGACTAACTCTGAGGAGAAAAGGGAAAAAAATGCTGAAAACTGGAAAAATTGAAACTTCAGGGATTAGAGCCGCGACGCCTGTTGAGAGAGCCGCGGCGCAAGAGAGGCAGTAGCCTCAATGAATTCTACCAGGCAATTAGGGCCGCGACGCACGTTCCAAGGGTCGCGACTCCTCCGTCGGCTTTGTGCACAGTGATTTTTCCACCAACCCATACCTCTGTTTTGACCGCTGTGTTGTGTCTGTAAGTGTCCATTTATTTTTTTATATGTACACATTGGGGACAATGTGTCAATCAAGTTCGGGGGGATCCTACTTTGTTTTGTGTTTTTTTTGAGTCTATTTGTTTTCTTTTTGTTTGTTTTATGTGTTCGTGAGCCATAATTTTTTTTTATGGATCAAACATGATGTAGTTGCTAAAGACATTAAGTGAATAAAGTGGGATAATGTAATGGAATTGAAAGTAAAAATATGTGTACTTAAGTTAGATATGTCAAAGATTCATGACATTTAATTATTTGGGGTATTTGTGCTTAGCCTATGTGTTGTCAATTATGAAAAGAAAGGTTGAAAAATATCTAGAAAACTTGTTTGCTTGTTATTTGAGGCGAAATAGTTAAGATGTACATATTTAGGAAAATAATTCAGGCATTTCTTTGATAGGCATTCATTACCTATCCTGACATAAATTGTATCACTAGTCAGCCCCTTTGAGCCTAAAATAAGATCTTTTTTTGACACCCAATGATTCCTATGTTGTGCCATAAGTGATATTTGTAAACTCTTGGAATGAAAAGTGTTGAAAAAGAATCAAAAAGAGAATATAAATTTGATGCACCTCAATGAAAAATTTGCAAAAAAAATAAGTTTGGGGGTGCTTGTTAATTATAATACATCTCATTCTCTCAAAAGAAAAAGGAGAGAAAAATGGGTATGTGATTGAAAAGAAAGTCAAAAAGAAGGACAAAGAGCTGAATGAAAAATGCGTATGATACGTAATTTGAGCCTAAATGCCCACTTTTACCTACCCCTGCCTAAGCCTACATTACAACCCTTGAAAGTCTTGAAGATCCTTAATGTGTATATCTACGATTAGTGGAGAATAACAAGTAAACAGATCTATAGCATTTTGGGAAAGATGAAATGAAATTGACATACATAGGTTAGGTGTTTATGTTTCCATTAATTATGATCTAAGTGAATCTGCGAAATATCTAACTGAAAATTTTAGATTGCTATATGTTCTAACATATTATCCCATCTTTCATCCATGATGTTGAAGAAGCATTGCTACAACTACTTGATCCAGTTCATAGAGTCATTGTTTTTGTTTTTTGTTTAGTGCTTTACTCGAGGGCAAGTAAAGTGTAAGTTTGGAGGTGTTTGTTGAGTGTATTTTGGTACACTCTTTTGAGTCATTTTTAGTTAGTATTTTACTCTTTTCGTTTGTGTTTAGTATAGTATTAGAGTTATTTTTATTGCTTTTGAGTCATAGCGGTTCCAAAGGAGGAAATACTGAATTGATGATGAAATGAGCTCAATGAAGATGAAATTTGCACAAGCACAACCCAAGGAATGAAGCCTAAAATATCCCAAGAAGAATAATCAGGTGAAATCCGGACAAAAACAGGTCAAGGGCCGCGGTGCAAGGCAAGGAAGGGTCGCGGCGTTGATGAGCCGCGGCTGAGGGAATTAGGGCCGCGGCGTGAAAATTCCAGAGAGCAAGAAAAATATTCACGATGCCAAGAGCCGCGGAGCCTGAACGAAGGGTCGCGGCGCCGCAGAAGCAGAATGCTCCAGTGATTTTTGTCGATTAAGGGCCGCGGCGCTGACGTGCATAATTTCCAGATTTGAGTCGAATTTGGCCAAGGGTAAAAGGGTCCGGAGCAAGGTTTTTCTCAGATATAAATACCCTAAACCCTGTCATACTTTACATCATACTTTGGAGAGGAGAACGACGACTACAAGCTACACAATTGGAGACTTTTGTTCAAGTTCTTTCTCTTTTCTTTACTTTAATTCAGTTTATGTTGGATTGTAATTTAGTTCTTAGCATGACAATGTTTAGGAGCTAATTACTTTATTAGGGTTTTCCGTCGAATCGCTTGAAACTCTTTCATATAGTTAATGCATTATTGATGATTTCTTCTTCAGGCATATTAAGATCTATTCAATAATTGTTTTGATTGCTTGATAATTAACTGATCACTAATTGTCATCACATATATGATTTCGAATCAAAATTCTGAAAGGTGAGATTTGAATATGTTGTAGTTAAATAGACATAAGTTAAAATCATGGACGAAAGTACTCAGATATTTGTGTAGTGTTTAGGGTTATTATTCTTAATCCTCCTGTGTGGTAAAATCTATCATAGAAATATAGAAGGTTTCTGCACATGATTGAGCTCTTGTATGTCCTAACCGGAATATAATGACAGATTAGTTAACATGCTATCTTAATACGAAAAAGAATCATTAAAAAGGGGTTGGGATTCACCTCGCCCTAGTACACCAACCAGGAAGAAAGATTGCATTGCATTAACGCGTGAAAGAGTGGATAGTTGATGAGATTGAAAGCCCTATCTCCATCATAACTGTTTTAAATCCCAAAGTATTTTCAACATTAGTTTAATTTCTGCACTTTATTTTAATTCGTAGTTGTAATTGTCAAACAAAATAACGTTAACCAAATAGATACCATAGAATAGATAATCGGTACTTGATAACAAGTATCTGTGGATGATATTCGGTCTTACAGACTATGTTACTTGAAGCGATACGTACACTAGCGTAAGCAGTCGTATATCTATATGTTTTGTACGTGAATGCTGAACATGATTTTTAGAAATATTAATTGCACTTAGATTATCACAATACAAAATCATAGAGTTGCTTGATAGGCCATAGTCATCTAGCATGTGTCGTAGCCAAATCAATTGAGCACAACAACTTCTGGCTGCCACATATTCAGATTCGGCAGCCGAAAGGAGACACAATTTTGTTTCCGACTATACCATGAAACTAAGTTATTGCTTAAATAGAAACAACCACCACTAGTTCTTTTTCTATCATCTACATCACCGATCCAATCTGAGTCACTATATCCTATTAGGTTATGATTAATATCATTAGTGTACCAAATACCTAACTCACTTGTGCCAGAGACATATCGAATGATACATTTTACGATATTTAGGTGGGATAATTTGGGACAGGCTTGGAACTAGCACAAACACACACACTAAACATAATGTCACGTTAATTAGCTGTAAGGTATATGAGACTACCTATCATCGATCGGTATAATGTTGGGTCAATATCCTTACCAACATCGTCTTTGCATACCTATTGTGTAGAGCCCATTGGTGTCCTCATATGTTTTGCATTTTCAAGTCCAAGTTTTCTAACCAGATTCTTGGCATACTTGTTTTGAGATACAAAGATCTCATTTCAGTCTGATTTATCTGCAGGCCTAAGAAAAAAGTTAGTTCTTCGATCATGCTCATATCAAACGTTGTCGACATTGCTTCAACAAATGACTCAAAATAAGATTTTGAAGTCGATCAAAAAATAATGTCATCAACATAGATTTGAGCAATCATTACATCTACGCCATGTCTTTTGATGAACAATGTTCTATCAGCTTCTCCACGGATGAAACCAAAGTTTATAAGAAAGTTTGTTAGACAATCATACCATGCACGAGGGGCTTGTTTTAACTCATACAAAGCCTTTTTAAGCTTGTATACATAATGTGGATGGTGGGGATCCTCAAATCCTTTCGGTTGTTTAACATAAACTTCCTTGTCCAAATAACCATTGAGAAATGTTCCTTTAACATCCATTTGATGTAAGGTAATTTTTAGATACCAAGAAGTAACAAGTAATAATCGTATTGACTCAATTCTAGTCATAGGTGCAAAGGTTTCCTCGTAGTCGATTCCTTCAACCTGTGTATAGCCTTGAGCAATAAGACGACCTTTGTTTCAAACAACTGTCCCTAATTCATCTGATTTGTTCTTGAAAATCCACTTGGTTCCAATAGCATTTGTGTTGTTAGGACATGGAACCAAGTCCCAAACTTCATTTTGGGTGAACTATTCAAGCTCTTCTTGCATTGCATGAATCTAAAAATTATCTTTTAAAGTTTCCTCAATGTTCTTTGGGTCGAAGGTAGATATGAGACAAGAAAGACTAACCTGTTGGTATATGGTGGACATACACACATACCTTACTATTTTGCAATAGTTGATTGGTTCTTACTCTCTTGTATGAATCCTCTCAAAAACTCCCCCTATCACCTGGTCAGGTGGATGGTTCCTTATAATCCTTGATGGAGGGTCTCATCTTACTTGGTCATGCAATTCAGTTACAGAATCCTTCTCCACCTTAACCTCTATGATCTCTTCTTGTGGTTCAGATATTTCCTCTGATGTTGTGACAATATTTGGGACAACATCTGTTTCTTCAGTTTGTTGCTCTTTTTCTACTGTAACCACAATGTTATTTTCTGATGACTTCCATGAGATATCCATACGATCATCAAAGATAACATTGACAGACTCCTGTATAGTCTTAGTCCTCAGATTATATATCTAGTAAGAGTGACTATTCTGTGAATAGCCAATAAATATCCCTTTATCACTTTTTGAGTCAAATTTCGTCAATTGGTCCTTGTCATTTAAAATGTAGCAGACACACCCAAAGACATGAAAGTAACGCAGAGTTGGTTTCTTTTCATTTAAAAGTTCATAGGGAGTCATTCTGGTACCTGGCCTTTAATAAACTCTATTATTAGTGATGTGACATGCAGTGTTTAAGGTTCTTCCCAAAACCTTTTTGACAATTATTTAAAACTTAACATTACTCTATCCATTTCTTGCAATGTTCCACTCTTCCTCTCAGCTACCCCATTGTGTTGAGGAGTCTTAGGTGCCGAGAATTCATGAAATATATTTTTCTTTTCGCAAAAATTACAAAAGATTGATTCTCAAATTCCTTTCCATGATCGGATCTGATCCGAAAAATGGGAGAACAAAACAAATTCCTAATCCTAGGGTATAGCACTTTAAACATATCAAAAGTTTGTGATTTTTCTTTTAGAAAATAATCCATGTATATCTAGAAAAATCATCTACTATCTCAAAGGAATATCTCATACCCCTTAGACTGTCTACTTCAATAGGACCCATAAGATCCATATATAATAATTGAAAATAATAAGACATACCTGAGTATTGTCCGTCGTGTTGGACAACATTATGGGGAACACGAGTCTGCTAACCTTTTAAACAATCTTCGCACACTGTCTTATCCTTTGGGTTAAGCTTGGGAATGCCTCTAACAACTTCATAAGAGATTAATTTCTCCAAGATGCAATAATTGACGTGTTCCAACTTCTGATGCAACAGTATTGTGTCGCTGACCCTCGCAGAATTGCAGAATTCTTGTCCACCGACGAGATAGCAATTATCTCCAGTTCGGGTACTTGACATAACACACTTATTGGTAGAATATGTAACTCTACATTTACGCTTGTTGAATTTTACCTCGAGATCATCGTCACATAGCTGACTTATGCTAAGTAGATTAGCCACTAAGCCTTCTACATGAAGAACATTCTTCAAGGCTGGTACGTCAGGAACATTGAGGGTATCTCTACCAATTATCCTACGTTTGCTCACCAAAGGTCACGTATCCTCCGTTGAATGCATCATAATCCTTCAGTAAGCTTTTGGTACATATCATGTGTCGTGAACAACCACTATCGAAATACCAAGAACCTGCAATGTTAGTACGTAAAGCAGTTATGCACATATTACAACGCAGGTTTAGTTTAGGTATCCACATTTTTTCAAAACTCTTCTTCTTTCTGTTCTCAGGCTGATTGCTTCGAATGTTGTTAGCAATATTGGAAAACATTGGTGACAACATCTTCGGCAATGATCTGAGGACAAAATTTTGAAGTTTGTAGCAGTAGGGCATTAGATGACCTAACTTCTTACAGTAGCTGCATCCAAATTTTAATCCATCCTTAGTGTTATGTGAGTTTTTAGCATTGTGTGTTTCTTTAACAAACTTTATCTTCTCACTTTTACTATGGATCTTAGAAGTTTTTGGTTTACGAGGTGATTGATACCCAAGCCCAGCCTGTGTAGGCTTGCTAAAGTTTAAAATTTCATCCAACTTGGAGGTCCCCGTGTTGAGCCTTTGGAAGGTGGTCTCAACTAAATTCAATCTTGCACGAATCCTACCAGGTTATAGGTCCGTCTTGGTAAGTGCTACCTCTAATCGGGTAATTGTACCTTTAAGGTTGTTATTTTCAAGAGCCAACAATTTTGCTTTTGAATCTAGTTGCTCAGATTCTGTGATCAAGGCTTTACAAATTACTTGTAATACCTTTATCACTTCATCTTTAGTGTTAACTAGATCCATGTTTACAACTTCACATGAAGAAATTAAACCACAAAAATAATTAACATCAGAATAATACACATACCATTCCGATGTTACTGGGATTTCAGATGTTGTATACAATGTGTCACAAATGTTGTAACAACATTGTCAACAACATCTTCATTGTCGGACAGTGAATGTTCGAACATTGCAGCCAACTTCGCCTATGATTCTTCTTCTCGATCTCCTCCCTCTTCTTCATTTTTATCATCACTGAGAGACACCCACAGACTTTTACCAACTATTCTAAGGGTGTTTGCACACTCATTAGCATAATGTTCCCAACCCGAGTATGCGTGACATTGCACTCCCTCGAGTTGTTTGGGGTTAAAATTGGTTTTGTCTGAGTTTGTTTTTCTAAGTGGATTATCACTTCTTTGCACTGAGGTAATCTTATTGGATGTTTATTGAAGAGTGGGTTTTGGTGCTGCTTATATTTAGCTTTAATTCTTTCATTGTTGAACTTCCTCATCATCGAATTAAATCGTCGAGTGAGTAATACAACAGTTGCACCATCACCTAGTTCCTCAAGGTTTTCATCCTCGTCTTCAATATTTATTTCTGAGGTTTGTTTTTAGAGTGTCATCGTCTTTTCCCTATACAAGTCCTTTTGCTCTTGATGTTCATCTCATAAGTTTGAAAGATGCTCAACAAGGCATGTCGATCCATTGTGGCAAGATTATGGGCCTCTCCAATATCACAAATCTTTGTGTTAAACCTTTCAGGAAGAGATCTGAGGGCTTTGTCCATAAGTTGTGTATACTATACAAAGGGAAATGCGTCGGTATGGAGTCACGTCGGCTGTGGATATAGATTCAGGCCAGCAGCTTTGCTCAGCATTTTCTGTCGACTGTCAGCCTGTTCAGCTGACCTCAGAGGATTCCTGTCACCCGACACAACATGTTTATTCTCGGCGGCGATTACAGTCTCTTTCCCAGGGTCAGGCTTTGGTCAAAGGAGAACCAAACACTTGCCACTGATTTGCAATGTCAATCAAATTTTTAAAATAGGATTTTATATACTCAGATTCTTCTATCCTCAAGCGCTCATATTGGCTCAAAAGCATGCATAACTTTGTTCATCGCACACTCGAGGTACCTTCACAATGAGTTTGCAGGGTCTCCCATACGTCCTTAGCCGATGTCCAATTCTGAATAAGTTTGAACATGTACAAATCTACCCATCCGAATATAGCATTCAAGGCCTTTTCGTTAAAGCTAACACTATTGATCTCTTCCACAATCCACTCGGATTCAAGTTTGGTTAGATATCACCATCCTCATCCGCTGTATAATTGGGAACAACATATCTTTCGGTGACAAATCTCCATGCCTGAACATCAATGGATTTGATGTGCGAACGTAGCCGGATCTTACAATAGGCATAATTTGTTCCATCAAGAATCGAAAGTCTACCAATATTTTAAATAGTTGAGTCCATAGCCATTAGATACAGGATCAAACACTTATTATGTTAAGTGTTGGCTTTGATACCACTTATTAGGTACGAGACTACGGATAAGAAATTAATAGTAGGAAAACTTAAGATTTGAATGTTTGAAAAACCGAATAGTTTCTTTATGTTGTCTTCAGTGTTGTGTCAACACTTGAGGCAACACCAGATAAAATAATAATAAACCTTAACGAGTACATGCAACGGAAAAAGTAAAAGACACAAGGTTTATATTTTCAAGGATATATATTAATATAGCCCTTGATGGTCAATGACCGAAATATTGTATTTATCATATACAAATACAAGTGAATTTCTTTTTACAATTTATAGAAATAAAATAAAAAGAAATTACAAACAAAATGAAGTCGCAGATGACTTCAGCCTAAAGATAAAACATCTAATAAAACATCTTCATTACAATTGCTTCAACAATGAACTTGATCTAGAATCTGAGTAGCAACTGAAATGTGGGACTAGATGTTGTTATACTACTTTAGGCATTGGTGTTTGATCCAGTTTCTATGGTGAATTTACGAGAACTTTCTTGAAATTTTCACTGGTTGGTTGCGAAAGTTGAGAGAAAATAGGTAGCAGCTTGGACCGATTCAACCTTCATAAAATCCTCAACTATATTGACTTGGTCTTCACGTCGCTTTTCTTCCAAGCTTAACTTCTTCTTTTCTCATGTTTTAAACACAACTTCCTGGTTAGCTTGCCTAGGTAATTTTTACCTCACATTAACACTCACTGTTTTGGCCGGAAGAATAGACAAAATCGTTTATAGAGATGTTGTCACAACATTGCAGGCAATATCCTTATGTTCATAAACAATGTTGTCCTGACTTATTATTCGTGTTGTCACAACATTCATCCAACATCAACACTATGAATTCGACTGGAGCCTGGAATAATATATTGGAAGAGTCTGTTTGGTCTTCCATTATCAATAGGTTAATTATTTTGTTTTTATATCTTTCTAAAGAAAAAAAAGACCCCTAAGAGTTGTTTCATGAATTTGAACGAGATTAAGACCTTTTAGACTATCAAAAGTTAATATTAGACCCCTTTAAAATCTACTTGTATGTTGTAATGTCTAGATCAATTAAATCACTCCTTTGACGTTTAGTGATGGAGATATGGTCCTTACAAATAATTTATATAAAAAAAGTCATTAATATTGATGGGTCCAAATTCCGTGTTCATGCATCATATTCATAGCATTTACAATCTTTTCATTTCATGAACGACATTCTATTTCTCTAGCTAGCTTGACATCTCTTTTGTCCATTTTTGTGATCAATGTATCGTGCAACCTATGATTGGTAGTATTTTCTATAGTTTAATATTCAAATTAATGGTTAAACAAGTTTGAGAAGTCTGTTTCACACCCAATATGCGAATCAACTCAAGCTCTAATAATATTTTTCTTAGGTCATAAACATTTTATTCTTCGTAACATTAATTGATAACATAAACAATAATTTAAAACTAAAATGTTTGATTGGGATTGTGGTCCTTGAGCCTATTTGTCAGGATTCTCATTGAACGTAGAGGAGTTTACCAATAATTTGTGTTTTTCTTTTAAGAAAGGGTCCAGAAATATTTTTAATTGCAAAAAGCAGTCACACGAGTAGCTCTATTAATATTGGTACAAACGTATACAATAAATAATCACCAATCAAACACTTTTTAATCACAAAACATTGTTAAGGATACGATCCTCACAACGAAACATTTTGGGCTTTCTAGCTAGTTCTCATTGAATATCTATATTTTAATTGTGATTTCAGTTGAACTTGTTGGAATATATTGGTAATAACAAGGAACAGGAAAAGTCACAATAATAATCAATGTGAATAAGGAAATTTGTCTCGCTGAATTGATTGATGGTCAATCTTTCTTTAAGATAATATTGTCCCGTATATTCCTTTCAACGGAGTAATGACAACTTATCTCCCAAGATAAAACAACAACCAAACTAATGAGCAAAGGAGACTCAAGAGTTCGTTATAGGAAGAAAGGTCTTAGAGTGTTTGATTGCTAAAGAGGAAGAACAATTTCAGGAAATTGTCTAGAGAATGTGTTAAGTGTGTAGTTTCAAATGAGCCAAATGCCTCATTTTATAGTGTTGAGAAGATGACTTTCCAATTGTCCATGTAATGGCCTTGAATGACCATGTAATGGCCTTGAATGACCATGTAATGACCTTGGTTATGGAGTGTTAATTCAGCCAAATAATGGCTGAATTCATTTGGGATGTAATGGAGGTTTAATGTCTCAAAACCAGTCCAAGAGTCATGTTTTTTTGTCTCCCGTCGCAGCCTCTGGACTACCAGCGCCGCGGCGCTCCAACTTCAGAGAGTTGGCGTCGCGGCGCTCCAACTTCAGAGAGTTGGCGCCGCGGCGCTCCAACTTCAGAGAGTTGGCGTCGCGGCCCTGCAGGGAGGCGTCGCGGCGCCACAACTTCAGAGAGTTGGCGCCGCGGCCCTGCAGTTTGGCGCCGCGGCCCATAAATGACTCGTTTCATCTTTAAACACATTGTACACTTCTTCCTTTATTTACCAACGTGAAATCAACGTCATTTGGCCAATAACCGTCTATTGTCTTACGTCTCAAACAATTCATATTTGTATCAATATCTCTTCCATTGAGGAAATACGACCATTGACATTACGTGTGCACGTGTGTGGAAACAAGGTTTCCCACGTGCAGAACCCCAATTGTTCGAGTCATAATTAAATAGGATTAACTTTATTTCACGTTTAATAAATATTTCCAACAGAACTTATATTGTAAGGAGTAATCCAGATTAACAATTAATTATAAAAATAGTAAATTCTGTTTAAAAAGTACATTGAGTCCTTTTCAAAATCAATTTTAATTGCATTAACATAAACCAGTAATTATCAGGTCCCCTCTTCCCCACTGTACGCCCAGGCATTTGACATAAACCAACTTCAATTAAGAAAAATAAGCCAATTAGTTAAGTGTAATTTACATTATGTTACGATCATCATTCATCAATAATCATCATCTAACGTGGCTTTTTTGGTCCCCTCGTATTAGGGGTGACAGATGAGCCGTTTGGGCTAAAGTTAGGCGGGTCAAGATGGACTGAAGTTTTAGATGGGTCAATGTTCAACCTGCCCAAAACTTACATGGGCTAAGATGGACGGGTCAATGGGCTAAAGTTAGACGGGTCAATGGGCTAAAGTTTTAGATGGGTCAATGCTCAATCCGTCCAAAATTTACATGGGCTAAGATGGGCAAGTTAAGATGGCTAAATGATGGGTCATAACCCGAATTGTCCAACTTGACCAATTTCTTTTACAAATTTCAAACTTAGCTTCTATGATGTTATTTTATTTTGTATGATATTTTTTTAAAATAAGAATAATTTTTTAATTTTTTTTTAATTTTTATAAAAGTAAAAAAATATGAAATATAAATTTGAGGATGAGGTGGAGGTGGAGGTGGAGGTGAAGGTGGAGGTGGATAGGAGCGGAGTGGATAGGAGCGGAGTAAGAAACAAATTCATATTTTAAATATTTTTTTTATAAAAGTAACAAAAAATATGAAATAGAAATTTGAGAATGGGGTGGGGCAATTGGGGTTGGGGTGGAGGGGTAGGGGAGGTAAGAAAAAAATTCATATTTTTAATTTTCTTTTTAATAAAAGTAATAAAAATATGAAATATAAATTTGAGGATGGGGTGGGGCAGTGGGGTGGAGTAGGGGAGGTAAGAAAAAAATTCATATTTTTAATATTTTTTTTATAAAAGTAACAAAAAATATGAAATAGAAATTTTAGAATGGGGTGGGGTGGGGTAGGGGGAGGTAAGAAAAAAAATTCATATTTTTAATAATTTTTTTATAAAAGTAACAAAAAATATAAAATAGAAATTTGAGGGTGGGTGTGGTGGAGGGGGTAGGACAGGGGGAGGGAGTAAGAAAAAAATTCATATTTTTATTTTTATAAAAGTAACAAAAATATGAAATATAAATTTGAGGAAGGGTGGGGCAGTGGGGTGGGGTACATGATATAGAAATTTTAGGTTCTCACCGTACAAAGAGAACCTAAAAATTAAATAATATAATACTCTATAAATTAATAAATAAATAAGACTTTCTTTGGAAAACAACCAATTGTAATTATAGTATTAGTATTGTATTAAGAAAAAAATATAAGATTAGCTTGTATTATGAAAAGGTAGATTTAATTCCTTAATTAGTTTTGTATATCATGTATATATAGACCTTTTCATTAATGAAAATAATCAAGAGATTATTTCTTTCATGGTATCAGAAGTCTAGGGAAAATATTTTCCTTCTCCAAACCCACAATTCCGCAGCCCTCTTTCTCTCTCGATTTACGTGATACGGCCACCGGCCACCTCTTTTTTCCTTCCAATTTCTTTTCAAATCCCTAATTCTCCTCTTGTTATTTCATTATGTCTACCTTAAAGAACATGTTTCATCATGCCCTTACTGTCTCCAACATCAAGAACCACATCCCTATTATTCTTGAGATGGAAAATGTCAAATACGCGACGTGGGCTGAATTATTTAAGGTTCACGCACGCTTGTATAAAGTCCTCCATCGCATCATCCTCTCGATAACAGGCATGAAGAAGGTTCCTACACCCGAGGATGACCATGCGTTATTGACAACCCTTGATGCTACCGTTCTCCAGTGGATATATTTCACTATCTCTACAGACCTCTTGCATTTACCGAGTCAAGCCACACCTTCAACATTTACCGCTCTTGCTCCTTCTTTGTGGCATGCACGTTTTGGTCATCCGGGTCGTCTATTATTTCTTCTGTTCAAAATAATAATTTTATTATTTGTAAGAGTACGCATATTACTCATATTTGTCCTTCTTGTCCTCTAGGGAAATATATTAAATTACCGTTTGTAGCCTCGACTTCTAGTACGTCGATGTCTTTTGAAATTATTCATAGTGATTTATGGACATCTTCCGTTTTGAGTTATTTGGGCCATCGTTATTATATTTTATTTTTGGATAATTATTCTAATATTTTGTGGACTTTTCCTTTGTCTAAAAGTCACAAGTTTTTTTCACATTCTTAAAATTTAGGGCTTTCATCCGTACCCAATTTAAATGGAAAATTAAAAATATTCAATGTGATAATGGTAGGAAATATGATAATGGGTCATTTCGGGAATTTCGTGACACTCATGGCATATCTTTTCGATTTTATGTCCTCATACGTCCTCACAAAATGGGAAGGTCAAAAGAAAAAAGCATACCATTAATAATATTGTTCGAGCCTTACTAACCCATGCTTCATTACCTCCATCTTTTTGGCATCATGAGTTACAAATGGAGACCTTCCTCCTTAACATACTTCCTAGTAAAGGTTTAGCATATCGATACCCCTAAAAATCTTTATAATAAGGATCTCTCGTATTGTCATCTTGGGTGTTTGGGTGTTTTTGCTATCTGCTTTTTTCGTCTACTATAATTAACAAACTACAATCCCGTTCTACAACTTGTGTATTTTTGGATTATCTATCTAATCATTGTGGTTACAAATGTTTTGATTTATCTTCTAATAAAATCATAATTAGTCGTCATGTTATTTTTTATGAGACCCAATTTTTGTTTGCTAAATTGTATAGCCTTGTGCCTCCTTCGTATAATTTTTTGGATGTTGGGCCATCTTCGTATATCATCCATCAGTCGGCCCAACACTCCCGTGATCCGAATCGGCCAACAAGCCCCACATAGTCTCATTATTGTTCCGGACCATCTTCAGATTCTCGATCTGGCCCAATAGTGTCTGGCCCAAGTTCTTATCCGCCTCCACTGTTTTGGCCAGCATGCCCACTACCTACTAGCCCACCTTCACTCAACCCAATTTCATCGCCCCATGGACCAGTCAAGGTCCGTTAAATCAGCCAGCAGACCCGCTGCCTGCTGGCCAGTCCCGAGAACCATCCCAGTCTATTTCTATTCCGAGTCAAGGGTCCGTTACTCACAGCCAACGTGATATTTTTAAACCTAAACGATATTTTAAACTCAATTCTAATATCACTAGATCACCCTTACCACATAACCTAGTGTATGCCCTTCATGACCCGAATTGGAAAATGGCCATAGATGATGAATATCATGATCTTATTGAAAATAAGATGTAGGAGTTGGTGCCTCATCCGCCTGGTGTCAATATTATTCGTTCTATGTGGATTTTTACGCATAAAGAAAATTCGGATGGTTCCTTTGAGAGGCATAAGACCCGTCTTGTAGGTGATGGTAAAACTTAGCAGGTTGGCGTGGATTGTGGAGAGGTATTTAGTCCGATGGTCAAACCGGTAATCATTCGCACTGTTCTCAGTCTGGCTTTCTCGAAAGCATGACTCATTCATCAGTTGGATGTGAAAAAATGTTTTTTTACGATGATCTCAAAGAGACAGTATACATGCACCAACCCTTGGGTTTTAGGGACCCGATCATCCTTATCATGTCTGTTTGCTCAAGAAGTCCTTGTATGGGCTTAAACAGGACCTACGGGCTTGTTATAAGAGGTCTGCAGATTATGTGTTTACGATTGAGTTTTCTCCCAACCGGTCTGATCATTCTCTATTCATCTATCGTCGTGGTACTTCTCTGGCATACATTATGTTATATATGGATGATATTATATTTACTGTCTCTTATGATAATTTGCGCAAGTCTATCATGTCCCTTCTCAATTTGAAATTTGATATGAAATACTTGGGGCGCTTGAGTTATTTTTTGGGTATAGCTGTCACTCGTCATGCATGTGGTCTATTTTTATCACAGAAGAAGTATGCGGCGGAGATTATTGAGAGAGATGACATGTCATTTTGTAAGTCCTCTTCTACTCCGGTTGATACCAAACCGAAGCTGAGTGCTAATTCTAGCACACCATATGTCCTTTCGCGATACTAAATTGTTGACAAATTTACTAAAGGTATTCCCTTGGTTCTGTTTGAAGATTTTAGGGACAGTCTCAATGTACGACAACCGTCCGCTATGACTGCGGGGGTGTGACAAAAGGTTATATACACGGCCAAACCGTGTATATTGGTAGGCCATATTTTAGTATATTAATTATCATTGTACAATTGTAATTATAGTATTAGTCTTGTATTAGAAAAAGCTATAAGACTTGTATTAGGAAAATGTAGATTCAATTTCCTTAAATAGTTTTGTATATCATGTATATATAGATCTTTTCATTAATAAAAATAATCAAGCGATTATTTCTTTAATAACCAACAATAAATGTGAAGAAGCTAAAGATATACACACAGCCCACCATGTTCCTAATAAATATTTGAACGTTTCTACATGAATAATTTCGAGATTCTTATTAGTCAAAATTAAAAAGTATCTGAAAGGCCTTCTTTAATTTGTCTCTTCTCTTAATTCTCAAACATATTTTTGAGTTTTTCATTCGGTGTTCTAAATCCGTATTGGAGCCCAACTAATCCGAATTTGTATCGTGTATTACTCATTCTGATGAACACTCCCTATCAAGCTTTTTTTCATACCCAAGACTCAAAACTGAAACCTCTTAATGAATGAGAAAACCATTCGATGCACCACATTCTTTTGATGGTAAACTTTCAAGAATAGGTCTTGGTCCCCTTCGTGAGTATTAGCTGATCATCGAATAAAAGTTAGGAGCAAAGCTTTTACCAATTTCATAATGGAGATGTTGATCGAAAGAAACGTCTCGTACACGGCTTAATTTTTAAAGATTGTACTTATATATATTGACATTGATGTAAATAATATTTATATTAAACCATATTTTAACATATATGTTGTAACATCAGGTTGTCTGACTTATTTTTCAGGAGATTTATGTTATATATATACACTTATAATGTAAATAAATTTTACTACAATAACTGTATTTCACCTATTATAGCAAGTCATTTATTATTATTATTATTATTATTATTATTATTATTATTATTATTATTATTATTATTATTATCATCAGGTAATATGTACATGCTTATCATTAAATTACAAGTAATTACCTCATAAGTGATTGATAGTGTAAGTTCTCACCCAATATGTGTAAATAAGCTAACCTCAATTTTTAATAGGATTGTGTCGAGTATCTACTGGAAAGGCAGGGATATGATTTGCGTACATCTCTCCACACTCCACTTTGTGGGGTATGATATTGTTGTTGTTGTCAATATTTAATAGGAGTAAGAAATGATCTAAAATAACTAATTAGGGAGTTAAGTTTTCTATAATAAGCATGTATAAACCAAGCAATTAGAGATCTGGGAAACCAAAAGAAGAAAAAACTACAAAATATAGAAATATATCTATGGGTTCTCTAACAACGGCTTCACCAAAACTACTTGTAGTAGACTTCAACAATCAAGAACTAAGGTCAAGCACATCCAGTTAGGAATCTACATGTAAAGATATTAGGCATGCCTTTGAAAATCATGGTTGCTTCATAGCACTTTATGACAAAATTTCACCCCAAGTTTTGTATATCAGGTATATATAGACCTTTTTATTATGAAAATAATTAAGGAATTATTTCTTTCATGATATCAGAAGTCTAGGGCAAATATTTTCCTTCTCCAAACCCACAATTCTGCAGCCCTCTCTCTCGATTTCCGTAATACGACCATCGACCACCTCTTTTTTCCCTTCAAATTTCTTTCCAAATCTCTAATTCTCCTCTTGTCCTTTCATTATATCTACCTCAAACAACACATTTCATCCTGCCCTTACTATCTCCAACATCAAGAACCACATCTCTATTATTCTTGAGATGGAAAATGTCCAACGATGTGAGCGGAATTATTTAAGGTTCACGCATGCTCGCATCAAGTCCTTCATCACACCATTCCCTCGATAACAGGCATGGATAAGGTGCCTACATCCGAGGATGACTTTACGTTATGGACAACCCTTGATGTTGTCGTTCTCCTGTGGATTTATTTCACCATATCTACAGACCTCTTGCAGACGATTATTGAACCTGACGCCACGACGATGGAAACAAGGATGATTTTCCCGACCTCTTGAGCATGAATTTTCCCATGTCAACATGGAGGATTTTCCGAATGTCTCAACCTATTGTAAAAGACTAAAGGAATTATCGGATCAACTCAAAAACATTGGTGCGCCCGTCACCAATGATCGTCTTGTTCTTCAGATGGTTACAGGCCTATCTGAGGCCAATAATGGCGTTGGTACGCTTCTTCATCAAAATAATCCTCTCCCACCTTTCTATAATGCTCGTTCAATGCTCACATTAGAAGAAGCTGACTTGGCTAAAAAGGCGGCTACCGGAGCAAATTCCATCATAATGATGGCCACATCAGGACCCTCACTCATTCTCGGAAAATTCTAGCCAAAACCATAACAACGGTGGCGGTTAAAAGGGTCAAAGTAGGAAACAATTGTGGTAAGAACCGCGACGACAGTGCTGTAGTGGGGGTGGTCAGAACAGTGACGGCAGTGGCGGACGTGGTGGAAGTAGGCCGGTTGGGCCGCAGAACCACTGGACATAGTCTTGGGCCAACTGGCCATGGGGTTGGGCCAATGGCCCAACTCGTTTTACCCGTCAAATTTTCCAACTACTTGGGCCCCGTTCTAGAATGCTTCCAGGCCCAATTTTCCGGTCCAGTTTCAGAATGCATCCATACGACCTGCTGGGTGTTCGCGATATTTCTATCTGCTAACGCAAGTATACGAATCACTTAAGTAATAAAGATCTGTAAGACCGAGTTATCGTCCTCATGGATTAACTTGTCAATTACCTATAGTCTGATTTTTAGTCTCTATTTGGTTATCGATAGATTGATGAAATTGTTAATCTAAGAATGCAGTAAATATATGGACAGTAATCACAAACTAGAATAACGTATGAGAAAGATTAGGGATTCTCACCTTCATCAACTATCCACTCTATTATTCCATTAATACCCAGTCTTCCTTCTTTTTTCTATTGAGATAGCAGGTTAACTAATCTGTTCTATATTTCGGTTAGGACATATAAAAACTCAACCTTATGCAGAAACTTTTTATATTTCTATGATAAGTTTTACCACACATGAGGATTAAGAACAATAACTTTAAACACTACATAAGTGTCGGGGTACTTTTGTCCGCGATTTTAACCTATGTATAGACAACTATAGCATATTCAAATATCCCTTTTCAGATATCGATTCGAAATCATATAAGTTATGACAATTAATGACCAGTTAATTATCAAACAATCATTACAAGTTGAATAGATTTCAATAACATGAAAGAAAAAATCAAACTATAGCATTGATATCATAATGAGGGGTTCAAGTGAATCCGTCTTAAAATCCTAACAAGTAATTAGTTCATAATAAAAGAACTACAAACTAAAAATCTCATACATACGCTAATAATGAAGAACAAAGAAGAACTGGAATTACAAGAATCCTTAAGCTCCAAATCTTCTCTCTACATGTGATTTCTGGTCCCTGAATAATGAGCCAAGACTTTCTATTTATACTTTTCCCAAGACCCTTTGTGAGTCTTAGGGTTTCTGATTGAATTTCGGCCTATTTTCTTCAATTTCCCGCATCTGCGCCGCGGCGCTAATCTGGCAGAACCAAATTTTTTGCTCTTTGAAGTTCTGGCGCCGCGACCCTGCATTTTGGCGTCGCGGCGCTGCTGAGTCGTGGCCCTTCCACTCTTGCGCTGCGGCTCTGATTCCAAAATATTTCTTCAAATTAACCTTGTAGACCCCGTGCAGTTGTCAGTGTAATTTTATTTAAATTACTTTCCGAGCTTCTCAGGGCTTTTTTGACTTAATTTCTTGGGATCTGATGTGCACTTTTATCCTCCAAATTAGCTAAATTCCTCTTGAATTTGCCATTTATCCATTTTAGGATCGATGTGACTCAAAATAAAGAAAAACAACGCTACCACTATACAAAATACAAAGAAAACAGGAAAAATACTAACTAAAAAGGACTCAAAAGTGTATATAAAATAGACTAAAAAAACACCCCCAAACTTAACCTTTACTCGCCCTCGAGTAAAGCCCTAAACAAAAACAAAACAAAAAGAAAAAGGCTCTAAGAAGTGAATCAAGTAGTTATATCAATATTGCCTCGAAATCATGAATAGAGACTGGGATAATATTTTAGAACATACATAGCATGATTTTTTTGGCAATCTAGAATTTCAAGTCAAATATTTCACAAATTTAATGATAATCATGGATGGATCATGCAAATCATAATCACTGGAAATACAAATATCAAACATATGCATGTCAATTTCATTCCATCTTTTTCAAAACTCTATAGACCTGTCTACTTGTTATTCTTCTCTAATCATAGACATACATGTTAGGAATCTTCAGGACTTTTCAGGGGTTGTAATGTAGGCTTAGACAAGGGTAGGTAAAAGTAGGCATTTTAGGCTCAAATGCTACCATAAATAATTTTTATTCTATCCCTTTTGTTTCTTTTAATATCTTTTCTAGTCTCATACCTATTTTCCCCTCTTTTCTTTTTGAGAGAATAAGACATACAAGAACAGACACCCCCAAACTTAAGCTTTTGCATATTTTTCATTGGGGTGCATCAAATAATTACTCTTTTTTTCTTACTTTTTCAACACTTTTCATCCCAAGAATTTTTCAATTATCACTTATGACACAACAAGGGAATCACATGTGTCAAACAAAAATACTATTTTAGGCTCAAAAGGGCTGACTAAGGATACAATTTATATCAGAGTATGAAATGAATGGTAAGAAGGGCTATCAAAGAATTCCTGAATCACTTCCCTAAACATGCATATCCTAGTTATTTCGCCTCAAATAACAAGCAAACGGGTTTTCTAGACATTTTTTAACTTACTTTCTATAATTGACAATGCAATAAGCTAGACACAAGTATCCTAATAATTACATGTTCAAAAAAAATTTGGTATATCCAGATTAAGCACACAATTTTTTGCTTAAAATTTCATTACCTTATCCCAATTAATTCACTCAATCTCATCAGCGAATATAACATACTTGATTCATAAAAAAAATGACTCAAAAACACAAAAACTACGAATAAATAAAAAAGACTCAAAACAAATAAAGTAAGATCTCCCCCCATACGTAATCACTGCATTGTCCCAATGTGTGGAAATTAAAAATAAAAGGGAAAACTTACAAACAAAAATACAGCGATCCAAAAAGGAGTGGTCTAGGCGGTGAAAAATTCTCAGGCAGCTGATAGAGCGGATGACATTTCAGATTAGGTGGTGGCAGCGATCACAAGCCAGAATTTTCTGAGTTCAGCTCTTATTCCGAGTTGTCAGCCCTTGTTTGGCCTCGAATCATCTTTTCATTGGCACATGTTTTCTCCTACACAATAAAAAACAACACCTGTCGTGTAATAGAAAAGCAATTTTCTCATTCTTCCTGTTCTTCAAAATTATTGCTAGAAATTTAACTACCATTTAACTAGACTGAAAGTAGAAAATAAAATAAAATAACAAAAATAAAAATTGTGGGTTGCCTCCCATAAGCGTCGTCGTTAACGTCATTTAACCGGACACATATAATCTTTTCTAGTACCCCGTGGATACTTCACCAACCGGACTGCAATCCGAACAATTATTTTTGCCGGTCTTACTTCACCTACACCAATTCTATAGAACACAGAAAAGGGTAGTACTTTTATGTTTGCCCCCAAATCTCCTAATACTTGCTTGCATTCAAAATTTCCTATAGTGCAGGAAATAATGAAACTCCATGGATCTCTAGACTTTTGGGGGTTCTCTTGAGGGTATGACTTTCTGTTTGGGGATCAGCAACGACAGTTGGTGGTGTCTTTTCTGTAATGGGGAGGTCCTCAGTGACCTCTTCTTTCTCTTCACCAGCTATCTCTCCCAATTTCTCATTGTTATCTTCAACTTGTTGTGGTTCAGGTTCCTCAGTCTGCTTACCACTTCCCACAATTGTGTCGCTAGAAAGTTTTTTTTACGGTACATTGATCACCATAAATATCAGCTGCCCTATTTGTGTTTCCAAATTTTTGAGGGACAACCTTGTTTCAGCCATAAACTGAGTCTGGAATTTGGTGAGCATGAGTATGGCTGCCTGCAATTCATTTAGATCTTCCTCTGGAACCTGTGGGTTAGGCTGTTGTTGATGATTCCACTGCCCCTGATAGTAGTAGTCCATTTTTTTACTAACTTTACCAACAAAATAAGAAAAACAACAAAAGTGATAAAAAATGTTCGCCAACTTGTTCATGGAGCAACCAAATTAGAAATAAAATTAGATAAACATATATTGACAATAAATTAATCACCGGCAACGGCGCCAAAAACTTGTTCGCGATATTTTTGTGCTTACGCAAGTGTACGTAACGCTAAAGTAATAAAGTTTGTAAGACCGAGTTATCGTCCTCAAGGATTAACTTGTCAATTACCTATAGTCTAATTTCATCGTCTCTTTGTCTATGGAGACCTTTTCAGTCTCTATTTGGTTATCGATAGATTGATGAAATTGTTAATCTAAGAATACAGTAAAGATATGGGCAGTAATCACAAACTAGAATAACGTATGAGAAAGATTCGTGATTCTCACCTTCATCAACTATCCACCCTATTATTTCATTAATACCTAGTCTTCCTTCTTTTTCCTATTGAGATAGCAGGTTAACTAATCTATTCTATATTCCGGTTAGGACATATAAAAACTCAACCTTATGCAGATTTTTTTTATATTTCTATCATAAGTTTTACCACACAAGAGGATTAAGAACAATAACATTAAACACTATACAAGTATCAGAGTACTTTCGTCTACAATTTTAACCTATGTATAAACAACTATAGCATATTCAAGTATCCCTTTTCAGATATCAATTCGAAATCATATAAGTTATGACAATTAGTGATCAGTTAATTATCATACAATCATAACAAGTTGAATAGATTTAAATAACATAGAAGAAGAAATCAAACTATAGCATTATTATCATAATGAGGGGTTCAAGCGAATCCGTCTTGTAACCCTAATACAATAATTAGTTCATAATAAAGAAATTACAAACTAAAAATCTCATACATACTCTAATACTGAAGAACAAAGAAGAACTGGAATTGCAAGAATCATTAAGCTCCAAATCTGTTATCAAGAGGTGATTTCTGGTCCCTGAATAATGAGCCAAGCCTTTCTATTTATACTTGACCCAAAACCCTTTCTGAGTCTTAGGGTTTCTGACTGAAATTCGGCTCATTTTTCTCAATTTCCTGCGTCGGTATCGCGGCTCTGCAGTCAGCCGTCGCGGCGCTGCTGAGACGCGACCCTTCCACTCTTGCGCCGCGACTCTGATTTTGTTTAAATTGCTTCCCGAGCTTCTCAGGGCTTCTTTGACTTAATTGTTTGAGATCCGATGTGCACTTTTATCCGCCAAATCAGCTAAATTCCTCTTGAATTCGCCATTTATCCATTTTAGGATCGCTGTGACTCAAAATAAATAAAACAACCCTACCACTATACAAAACACACAAAAAAACAGAAAAATACTAACTAAAAAAACTCAAAAGTGTATATAAAATAGACTCAACACTGGACCATGGAAGTAGGATGGACTGATTGGGCTTTGGCCTCAACATGCCTTCACTGTTGTGGGCCCAGTGGCAGTTTCAACGCCCACGGATATCGCGGTCGTGATGCATACACTTGATTGAAATCCCCCGGATGCAAATGGTATATGGACATCGGTGTCACTTCTCATATGACATCCGCACCAGGTAATCTCCCATCTTATTTCAATTTGAGCAATAATTGTTGGTAATGACAATTCAATTCCAATTTAGGGTTATGGTCACACAAATTTGTCCCCCACGTCCACTTCTAGTCCTGAAAATATCCTTCATGCCCCTCACTTAATTAAAAATTTAGTGTTTGTCCGAAAATTCACAATTGATAATTGGGTCTCTATTAACTTTGATTCTTTTTTATTTTCTGTGAAGGATTTTAAGATGGGGATACCTCTAATGAGATGTAATAGTCGGAACCACCACCACCATTTTCACGAGTCAAGCCACACCTTCAATATTTACCGCTCTTGCTCTTTCTTTGTGGCATGCACGTTTCGGTCATCCGGAGTCGTCTATTATTTCTTCTCTTCAAAATAATAATTTTATTGATTGTAAGAGTACGCATAGTACTCATATTGTCCTCTATGGAAACTAGTTAGATTATCGTTTGTAGCCTCGACTTCTAGTACGTCGATGTCTTTTGACATTATTCATAGTGATTTATGGACATCTTCCATTTTGAGTTATTTGAGCCATCGTTATTATATTTTATGTTTGGTTAATTATTCTAATTTTTTATGGAATATTCCTTTGTCTAAAAAGTCTCAAGTTTTTTCCACATTCTTATAATTTAAGGCTTTCATCCGTACCCAATTTGAACGAGAAATTTAAAATATTCAATGTGATATTGGTAGGGAATATGATAATGGGCCATTTCGGAAATTTTGTGACACTCATGGCATATCTTTTCGGTTTTATATCCTCATACGTCCTCACAAAATGGGAAGGCCAAATGAAAAAATCGTACCATATAATAATATTGTTCGAACCTTACCAGTCCATGGTTCATTACCTCCATCTTTTTGGCATTATGCGTTACTAATCATTGTGGTTACAAATATTTTGATTTATCTTCTAATAAAATCATAATTAGTCGCCATGTTATTTTTTATGAAACCCAATTTTCATATGCTGAATTGTATAGCGCCGTGCCTCAGTCGTATAATTTTTTGGATGTTGGGCCATCTCCGTATATAATCCATCAGTCGGCCCAACACTCTCGTGATCCGAATCTGCTAGCATGCCCACTGCATGTTGGCCTACATAGTCTTGGTACAGTTCCGTATCTAGTTTCAGATTCTCGATCTGGCCTAATATTTTCTGGCCCAAGTTCTTATCCGACTCCGCCAGCAGGCCCACTGCCTACTATCCCACCTTCATCCAGCCCAATTTCATCGCCTCCTGACCCAATATGTTTTCTCAGTCACGGTCCGTTAAATCAGTCAGCATACCCACTGCCTGCTGGTCATTCCCGAATATTATCCTAGTCCGTTTCTATTTAGAGTCAAGGGCTCTTTACTCGCAGCCAAAGTGATATTTTTAAACCTAAACGACATTTTAGTATCAATTTTAATATCACTAGATTACTCTTATCATATAACCCAGTGTCTGCCCTTCATGGTCCGAATTGAAAAATGGTCATGGATGATGAATATCATGCTCTTATTGAAAATAAGATGTGGGAGTTGGTGCCCCGTCCACCTGGTGTCAATATTATTCGTTCTATGTGGATTTTTAAGCATAAAGAAAATTCTGACGGTTCCTTTGAGAGGCATAAGGTCCGTCTTGTAGGTGATGGTAAAACTCAGCAGGTTGTCATGGATTATGGAGAGGTATTTAGTCCGGTGGTCAAACCGATAATCATTCGCATTGTTCTCAGTCTGGCTCTCTCGAAAGCATGACCCATTCATCAGTTGGATGTGGAAAATATTTTTTTACACGGTTATCTCAAGGAGACAATATACATGCACCATCCCGTAGGTTTTAGGGACCCGGTCATCCTAATCATGTCTTTTTGCTCAAGAAGTCCTTATATGGGCTTAAACAGGCCCTACAGACTTGGTATAAGAGGTTTGCAGATTATGTGTCTACGATTGGGTTTTCTCCCAACCGGTCTGATCATTCTCTGTACATCTATCATCGTGGTACTTCTCTGGCATACATTATGTTATATATAGATGATATTATATTGACTATCTCTTATGATAATTTGCGCAAGTCTATCATGTCCCTTCTCAGTTCGTAATTTGTTATGAAAGACTTGGGGCCCTTGAGTTATTTTTTGGGTATATCTGTCACTCATCATGCAGGTGGTCTATTTTTATCACAGAGGAAGTATGCGGTGGAGATTATTGAGAGAGATGACATGTCATATTGTAAGTCCTCTTCTACTCCGGTTGATATCAACCCGAAGCTGAGTGCTAATTCTAGAACACCATATGAGGATCCTACCCATAGGTGTTTCTTTGATTCCCTGCTCATTTGATGTAAACACGTGTAATGAAAGTTAGGGTTAGATTGATGTATTGACTAAGGGTGCATACATTTGATGTCTTATTTTCTTCCATGCTATGTATAATGTGTTGTACATAGCATATGTTTAGTTTTAAAAGAGCACATCACTAAGTCTGCAGTTTTGGACAAAAGCCTGATAATTTGAGAGGTCCTATCTTGTCTACATGAGTAACTTGTCTGCCACTTGTTGTTAATAATAAGATTAAGCCTTAGTAGGATCTGAATAACTCAAACATGATATATCATAATAGGGAAAGTCATCTATGTAACATATTGTCTCTAGGCCTCTTGGTCTGAAAATCTGGGATAAGCCTATTGATGTTACTGCTTGGTCAATAAATAGCCTATGTATGCTCTTTGAATGATTCTCATTGTTTTTCCAATATTCCTTGTTTGGAATAACTAAACTATGTGAATTAGGTGATCTTACTATTTTACTTATTTGCATTCACACCTCTATCTATGTTGTAGGATAATCTGAGCTTAAAAATACATACACTGCAAGTTGTTGTCTATTTTGAATAAGCTTGAATTAAATCATGAAAGTGTAAAGATAAAAATAGGAACATGTATGACTTATGAGTGTGCATATGTGTTTATTCCTACTTGCTTTCACATGATATGCTATGCGAGTCTTTGGGATTGTCCCATTACATATTTCCTTTGAATATTTTTTAGTTGTTTCCATGCATTAACTGGGCTAGTTCCACTAGTTTTGTCTTCTTTCTTTATGAGTTGCTGCTACTATTTAAAGTGGGCTAGGCTTACTTATTACATTCTATTATGCGATATATGCATAAATTACTTGTGTAATTTTATGTTTAAAGTGAATAAGTCTGGGCACACTCTAGCCGTATCCTTTTTCCCCTATCTTCTCTCTTGCATGCACTAGACATTGGCCATTTTAGCTGAAGCTTTACCAATCTAGTTGGCCAAAGGCCCAATTGATTCTTCTTCATCCTATTGATGCACATTGAAGGTGTGGTGTTCCCTCTTAACTATCTGTAGTTGTTTCTTTGACTTGTGTGGTTCTTAACATACTGTACTTTGAATTATAGCTGTTGTTTTGCTGCTATTTGCATTTCCTGAGCTGATGTAAGTGGGGTAGAGTTGTTACCTTTGTGATATATTGTGGCCCTGTGAGGCATCTTTGGGTTGTTGAATATAGGTTGGTAGGTAGAGTTATAGAGGAGACTCTGCCGAAATTTTTGTAGCATAAGGACATATTATGAACATTCGAGGACGAATGTTTCTAAGGGGAGAAGGATGTTACACCTCTTAATTTTAGGGCAATGAGTTGAGAACGTAGTTAAGAAAATAAGGAAATTAGTATGTAAAAGAATGTGATCCCGAAGTAATTTTGGGATTTATTAGTGCAGCGATAGGAATTATAATAATTATATATCCCCAAGGAGGGTATAGACTAGTGTTATATTATGAAAATTATGGCATTAAGTATATGAAAAATTTATAAATCGTTTGGATTTAAATGAAGTGGGATAGCCACGTGTGGCTTCAAGGAAAAGCGCCAAACATAACTAAGTTATGCTTCCTTTTTATATATTTCCTTTTAAAAATACTAGTTAGTAGATTAGGACCAATTGACTGAATCAACTGCTTCTATATTTCGTTTACAATACATAATAGAAGCTCTTTCTCCTTATCCGCATATGAAACCAGCAGCCTTTGAGAACGAGAAAATAAAAAGGGAGACTGTATGCGTTTGGCCATAAAGATTTCCAAATATGTTTCTGCTTCCACTACTACTTTACAAATGCTCACTTAAGTGCACGTATCGTTCACAAGTAATATAGTCTGGTAAGACCGAATATCGTTCTCAGAGACTGGTTTTCAAGTACCGATTATCTAAGCTTTAGTTTCTATTTGGTGAACATTAATTTGTTTGGGTTTTAGACTAAGAATTAAAACTAATGTAGGAACTAAACTAATTATGATAATACTTTAGTTTAAATCAGTTATGAAGGAAATAGGGCATTCCAATATCCTCAACTATCCATTCTTTTTCAATCCTTAATGTAACAACAATGGTTTCCTCTTCTACGTTAAGATATCGGTTAACTAGACTGTCTTATATTCCGGTTAGGACATATAATCGCTCAACCCTAGTGCAGAACTCTTCTATATTTCTATGATAAGATTTACTACATAGGAGGATTAAGAACAATAACCTATAATGCTACACAAGTATCGGGGTACTTTCGTCCGATATTTTAACCTATGTCTATTCAATTACAGCATATTCAAATCTCTCCTCTCGGTTCTTGATTCGAAATCATATAGATTATGATAATTAATGGTCAGTTAACTATCAAACATTCACTCCAATATTGAATAAATCTTAATCAAGTGAAGAAGAAATCAAACTACTGCATTAATTCATGAAAACGAGTTTCAAGCGATTCAAAAGGAAAGCCCTAATTAAAAGTTTAGCTCCTAGCCATAGACATGCTAAGAACCAAATTAATATCCAACATGAACTAAATTAAAATAAAGCAAAGAAAAGAAAATATTTTGGAACAAGTCTTCAATCTTGTAGCCTCCAAAAACTATGTTGTGTTGTGAAGAAAGGTTGAGTCCCCTTTAAAAAATATGTCCAAAGGGCCTTTTATAAGCTCCAAAAACGTGTACACTTTTTCTTCTCGCCCTTGGCCAATTTCCTTTCGGGTCTGGACAATTTTCCGCCTCGGCGCCGCGGCCCTGCTGATTGCCGCCGTGGCGCCTTAACTCCTGTAGCCTCTCAGATCTTTGGAAGTCGTGGCCCTGCATTCCTGCGCCACGGCGCTGCTTCGCCTTTGTCCGGATTGCCAGCTTTCATCAATTTTTGGCTCGGGAACTTCTTTTTGTGCCCAATTATTTCTCTTTTTCGCCACTTTACCTTTTTAAACCACTGTGACTCAAAAGAAAGAAAAATATTCTAACACGACACATATTTGAACAAAAATGGGCAAAATACTAACTGAAAATGACTCTAAAAGTGCATATAAAATATGCCTAATAAACACCCCCAAACTTAACATTTGTTCGCCCTCGAGTAAAGATCAAAACAGAATCAAAGACACAAAAGAAAATAAAAGACTCAAAGACTCTGATCAACTTGCTGCACAAATGTCACTAGAAAAATATGAATATAAGTTGGGATAATATATAGGAACATATCTAGCATGAATTTTTAGCAATCTAGAATTTTAAGTCAGATATTTCGCAAATTCATTTCAATCATGCTCAATGGAAGTACGAATACCTAACCTATGCTTGTCAATTTCAAAATTCTATGGCATTTTCACTTGCTATTCTCCACTAATCATAGACATAAATACTAGAGATCTTCAGGACTTTTCAGGGCTGTAATGTAGGCTTAGACAGGGGTAGGTAAAAATAGGCATTTAGGCTCAAATTACGTACCATGAGCTATTTTCATTCAACTCTTTTTTCCTCCTTTTTGACTTTCCTTTCTCATACCTATCTTCTCCCCTCATTTCTTTTGAAAGAATGAGATACATTATAACAAGCACCCCCAAACTTAGGCTTTTGCATATTCTTCATTCATTGGGGTGCATCAAATTTTCAATTCTCTTTTCGTTTCTTTTTCAACACTTTTCATCCCAAGAGTTTTCAATTGTCACTTGCACAAACATGGAATCATATGGTGTCAAAGAATATCTTATTTAGGCTCAAAGGGGCTGACTAGGGATACAATTTATTATCATGGATAGGCAGTGAATGGTAAGAAGGGCTAACAAAAAAAATGTCTGAGTCATCTCTCTAACATGTACATCCCAACTATTTCGCCTCAAATAACAAGTGAGCAGACACATAGACCTTATCATTAACAACACATAAATTAAGCACAGGTACCCCAAATAATTTGATTTCATGAATTCTTGACATATCTAACTTAAGCATTCATATTTTTGCTTCTAATTCCATTACATTATCTCACTTACTTCACTAGGCGTTTCAAGTAACTACAACATGCATGATCATAAAAAAATTGACTCATATAAAACATAGACAAGACAATCAAATTGATACAAAAACACATAATAGACACACAAAATAGACTAAGAACCCTAACACCCCTAAACTTAAATGACAAATTGTCCCTAATGTGTACAAGACTCAAAATAAAAAGACGGGACGACTTACAAACTTTATGGTTTAAAATGGTGGCGGTGGCAGTGACGGGTAATGCATGGTCCATTGATCAAACCTGGAGCTCAAATCATCAACATGTTGGGTCAAGTGTTGTTGACCCTGCATCATGGTGTCCAGGCTCTGCATCATCCTCTGTTGATTCATGAGCAGTTGCTCCATCATTGGCACTGGAGGTTCCAAGGCTAAAGGTGGTTGGTGGCTGCTGCTGCCTGCCTCATATTGAGCCGCTGGCTCAGGCTCTTCTTCCATGGCAGCCTCTTCTGCTGCTGCTGCTGGGCCTCTTCTTCTTGCTGCTGCTCTAGGGACTGGTTCAGGAAAATAGTGCACTAAACCATATGTCACAGGAGGCTGATTCTTCTCAAAAGTATCAATGACAAAGGTTGGGACTCCATGCCTAGCACATAAGGCACAAATGAGTGATCCATGTCCCAACCCACCAGTGGTGGCCAACCTGCTGATCTTCTTAATACTCTGCACTATTTCCTGCCCAATGTCAATTGTCTTTCCCGTCTTGATTCCATATATCATCTTAATTCTATCTTTAGGCACTCTAGTGAAGTGTGTCGATGGAATCAGGTAAGCACTTACAAAATACAGCCAACCCTTGGTTGTTCTATTGTACTGACACCTAGCAAATCCCCTAACTCCATTGCGAGCAAATTCATACTCAGCCCGTGGGTAGCATAATGTCTCTGCGATTGCGTTCCACATGATGTGGCTGGCATTTCTAGACCAACTTCTGAAATGGTATGGGTTATAGCCCTGGTCTTCAACATTAGTTGTCCCCACCACTGCATTCACCACTTCAGAATTTACGGGCACATATTGCCCTCTCATAAAACATCTTCCATCTGTCTGCTCCGGATAATTAGCATAGAATTTCCTTACCATGCTAGTGTTCTGTGGTGGAATCATTTCCGGATTGGTGAATCTTTTCCAACCACTTGCCTCAATCATAGCCCTAATTGGCTCGTAGGCATCATCATCATCAAACGAATCTCTCCGGTAGTCCATACCTCTCTCAGGTATCAAGGTCCTAGTACTTATCCAGTTATATCTATCCTCCGCTTCTTTGCTAGTGAATCTAGTAATATCATATTCAGGAGCTGATGTAGATGGAGAAGCCCTGGTAGTCCTTTTTCGGGAAGACATTAGAGAGTTGTTGGAAAAAAATTAGCAGCGTTTCCTTTGTTTTCTTGAGGTTTTCCAACAACTACCAACCACAAAAATCAACACAACAGCACCACACCGCAATACCCAATACAAAACTTTCAACGAAAAATAACACCACACCACACGTACAATAGTAATAGCACCAAGTACAACACCCCCACAGCAGCAATACCCCAACAAGAATCCGTAGAACCCCCAAACTTACAAGTTACTCCCTCTATTTGCCTTGAAATCACAGGAAGAATGATGAAGATTACCTTGGATGGTTGCTCTTCACAAATGTCTTGCCCCTAGTAGAAGAATGAAGCAGTGGAAAGAAGATGATGGGTTGTAATGGTGATGGGGTGTAAGGAATTGAAGGATTTTGGTGAGTTTTTGTGGGAGATTTTGAGTGCGAGAGGGAATTTTTCGTAGGTTTAGAGAGAGTATTAGGGATTTGGGTTTGTGTGGTGTTTGTGTGGGAAAGGGATTGGAGAAGTTAGGGCTTTTTATTTTCTGAAATCCCGCTTAGGTGTCGCGGCCCTGCAGACCGGCGCCACGACGCCCAAAATTCTACACGTGTTCTGAACTTTCGGCGTCGTGGCCCTTCTTCTGGGAGCCGCGGAGCTGCACCGGTTTTCTCCCTTCTTGCTTTTCCGTGCTCCATTTTCAGCCATTTACCTATTATCACAACACCAAAAAAATACCACACGTGAGACTATTCTAACTAATCTAAATTGCATAAATTAAAACCTTGGGTTGCTTCCCAAGTAGCACTGTATTTAACGTCTTGTAGCTGGACGCATGTTCCTTATTAAGAATCATTGGGGTAATTTAACTCCACAACCTATCCATTTCAGGATCATCCTTCTCTTTCGCACTCTGTTTTTCTTTTTCTCAAGAGGGGGTTTAGCAAGACTTACATGTGTTGGCGGACTGATCTCCCTGGCATTGGCCTATGCTGGCTCAACTGTTGTGTCAGTTGTGCTGACTGCGAGACATTTACTGATGGCTTGGGCTTCAATGGTGGATTTAAACACCTTTAATACCATCTCTTCTTCCTGGACCCCCAATCTTAGTTCTTCCTTTTCTATATCAATTAGGGCTCTCCCAGTTGCAAGGAATGACCTTCCCAAAATGATGGAAATTTCATCGTCTTCTTCCATGTCAAGGATGAGGAAGTCTGTTGGGAAGAAGAACTTCCCAACATTGACAAGAACATCTTCAATTATGCCTCTGGGGTACACCATTGATTGGTCTGCCAACTGCAAATTCACTGTGGTTGGTTTGACTTCCCCCAAACCCAATCTTTTAAACACGGACAGAGGCATGAGATTTATACTGGCCCCTAAGTCACACAGAACCCTGTTATATGTTACCTTACCGATAGTGCAGGGCAAGGTGAAACTTCCTGGATCTTTTAGCTTGGACGACAATTTCTTTTGCAGGATGGCGCTGCACTCCTCTGTCAAAGACACCGTCTTATAATCTGCTAGCCTTCTCTTTTTCCCCAGTATCTCTTTCATGAACTTGAAGTATGCTGGCATCTGTTCTAGTGCCTCAATGAAAGGGATGTTTATGTGCAACTTCTTAAACACCTTCAAGAATTTGGAGAAATGCTTATCTACTGCCTTCTTTTATAGCCTCTGAGGGTAAAGGATTCACTCAGTGTATTCCTTCAAAGGTGCTGATGGAGTTTTCTCAACTGTAGTGTCATCCTCAGTGACCCCCTCCTTTTCTACCTCAACTACCTTCTCACATTCTTTTTCATTTACCACTGCAGGTTGGGGAGCAACTTATTCCAACTGCTTCCCACTTCTTAATAACACTGCCTGACATTGATATTTATGGTTTACCTCTGTATTGCTTAGGAGAGTGTCTTGTGGCCTATTATTCATCATGTTGGCCAGCTGCCCTACCTGGGTCTCTAAATTCCTGATGGATGACCTTGCTTCTGCCATGAATTGAGTCTGCGAATTAGTGAGAGTCAACAAAGCTGCCCTCAATTCATCTGGTTTTTCGTGTGAGGCAGATGGACTAAACTGCTATGAAGATGAGGCCTGATTAAGTGGTGGTTGATTCTGATACTGGCCTCTAAACTGAGTCTTATGCCCTTGGTCACTCCTTCATGAGAAATTTGAGTGATTTCTCCACCCTGGATTGTAAGTGTTAGCATGGGGATTGTTATGGGGCCTTTGGAAGTTCCCCACTGCTTGACACTGAGCTTGGTCCATAGGAATGTTGTTGGGGTCAGTTGTTGGGCATCTGTCGAAAGTATGTGGACCCTCATAAATCTCACAAGTCACTGGCATATGGACCGTTCTAAGACATAGTGTTTCTTGAGTTTGGTTAGGAGAGCAACTTATGCATTCAATGCTGTAATGGCGTCTAGCTCATGAACTCCTATCGATTTCTTTTAACATGTCCCCCTCTCATCTGACAAGTGATTATTAGTGCCCATGTCCTCCAGCAAGTCATGGGCCTCATATGATATCCTTCTCATAAAAGTACCACCTGCAGCTACATCAATAATAGTCCTTCTGGTCCCACTTAGCCCATTGTAGAAGATGTGAATCAAGTTCCATTGTTCCATGCCATGATGTGGGAACTTCCTCTGCAGATCCTTAAACCTTTCCCAAGCTTCATAAAGTGACTCCCCATCGATCTGGTAGAAGTTATTCAACTCTCCTCTCAGCTTGGCTGCTTTTGAAGGTGGGAAGAACTTCGCAAGATATTTCTGTGCTAGATCCTGTCATGTGAATATGGAGTCTGTTGGCAGAGAGTTCAACCAAACCTTCGTTATGTCTGTTATACCCCGTATTTCCAGAGTATGTACGTGAGGGCGTACGTATTTTAATTTGAGCCTTAAAGTTAGGCTAAGTTCGAAATTTAGGCACAAGTGCAGAAAAGAATCGTTTTTCGACGAAATGTTTTACTAAACTTGCGAAGGGAAAATTCCTGCTATGTCATTTAAAATTTTTGCGGATTTTTCCGAGAGACGAAACATTTTGGACCAACGAGAGGGCGACACTTGTCACCCTCTAATTGGAGCACGTTTTGGGCGGTAATGGACGAGAAAGGTGGCATGGTTAGGTAGGATATTTGTGCAAGTTGGTGTGGTAGATGGATAAGGTGCACATGGCTTAATCCTAGCCTTACACTTGCCTTACACTTGGATTGATCTTGGCCATTGGTTGGCCCTTGCTTGACCTATAAATACCCCCTTAGTTGATGAACTTTCTTCATCCAAAAATCATTTTTCAAGTCTTGAAATCTCTCCCCCTTATGAGTTAAAAATCGTCCAAAGCCCCCCCCCCCCTTGAGAAGCTTTGGCCGAGAGGGTCCCCCCTCCCCCTTTGTGGTGTCTAGCCATGGGGTACCCCCCCTAGCCTAGTTGTCTCGTATAAATACCCCCCTTTTGTGGTATAGAAATACTCTCCAAGTATTGTTATAATGCCCAAATACCTTGGCCCAAATACCTTGTAGTATTCCCAAGGTTACACTTATACAAAAGCCTAAAATACTATTATATTTTCCCTCATACAAAAACGAAACCCTAGGAGAACCTTCATATTCGGTTGAAGTGTTAAGTAGGTTGCGTAGAACTACTAAGGGTTGTTTGGAGCGGGTTGAGCGCGGAGTAGAGCTAAACCTTGCTCAGATCGACATATAAACTTGGATAATTTTGGGCTTATCGAGGTAAACACTCTTGACCTTATTGTAATTGGAAATTACATGTTGTAGGAATATATAGTTGAAGTATACTATATATAGAACTGAATATAATTGTGCGGCAATGTCTTTTGACTTAAGCCCAATTTTAAAGAAGAGAATGTAATTACATGGGCGTATTCTGATGAGACTTGTGTAGCATTAATGTGAAGTAGAATTGTACACGCCAGGTTAGGCGTGTAAACCCCCTCGTTGGCTTGGTAGCGGCCTCGATAGAGGAGGAGATTTACTGCCGCTGCGTGGGGAGGTCTGCAAATTTACAGGAATATTCTACGTTGAGATCTAGATGTTAATAGGCACCTTGTGGCCTCTATAGGTTGAAGTACTACGTGTGGCGTGATCCGCTTGGCTTAAGGGTAGTAGCCGCGGTTTGAGGTACTTGAGCGTTTTGCTATTAGTCGATAATCGTCGCGAGGTATGTGAACCTCTTCCTATCTTTTCTAGCATGATATGTGTATAACTATGTAGTACGGTAGACGTACATGTGTTGAATGTATTTGATTGGTTTAAAACATAAAGTGTTATAACGGCTTTATGGGAAGTTGGTTATAACAGCTTTATGTAAGTAAGAAATGCTTTGTGGTTTTAAAGGTAGCGATTTGACTTATAAGCGACTTGATGTGTGATGATAAGAATCTTGAAGTATTTCGAAAGAATTAAGAAACCTTTTTGAAAGAAGAGTAATACTTGGTTTTGAAAACATAAGAGTTATACTAGCTTTATGGAAAGTTAGGTATAACGTCTTAAGAGAGATAAAGAAAATGGTTTACTGATTTTTAGAAGTTAAGAGACTTAATCTTAAAAGATAAGAGACTTGACTTAATATGGATGTTAGTATGAAACCTCATTCGTGAGTAATGAGTACTTGGTTTTTAAAAGGAATAATGTGTTACTGATTTTGAAAATCAGAATGAGTATCGACAAACCACTGCAGCGTTAATAAAAGGAAATGTTTTGACTAATTATGTATTATTAAAACCAGTAGAAACCCCCATCTGCATAGAAGCTAAGATGAGACAAAATGATATTACATTTCCTAGATCATGGCTGCTTTAATAAGATTGATTACGAACAAGAATAACCTACTCACATATGTTTCTCAAATTGTTTAAAAGAGGATTATATTCTTAAGTGATTAAGTCTATGGACTATGAAACCTTTCTAAAATAAGAGACTTAAGTAATTGAAATTAGGCAAACTGGAACCTTAGGGAAAGGAATGTGGTTGAAAAGGAAAGTGTTTTGGCTTACCTAAAAATGTGAGTCATTCTATTTTAATACTACGGGTATCGGGTGACCTTTATAAAAGAAATGGATCTTTTTAAAAGAATTTAACGTACGTAATACTTGGGGTCAGAACCTGGACTTTGGCCTAAAATAAACTTGAGTTGTGTGTAACTTGCCTATGTTTGTGTTTGATAGCCTTGTTGTGCAAATCGTATTTATACCACCGTCTCTCGATGGAGGGCCGGCTGATTTGTTATGAACGATTCTTCACCGAGTCCCACGAGATGGGCCGGGACACGTATTCCATCTGATTATTCACCGAGTCCCATGGGATGGGCCGGGACACGTATTCCACATGATTCTCTACCGAGTCCCACGAGATGGGCCGGGACACGTATTCCACATGATTCTCTACCGAGTCCCACGAGATGGGCCGGGACACGTATTTCACATGATTCTTTACCGAGTCCCACGGGATGGGCCGGGACACGTATTCCACACGATTTACACCTAGACTGCCGGCAGTGAGGAAGGAGTTCCACGGCGTGAGGATGACGAGGCGTGAGTCACGACTTGACATGATCGCTTTTATGTTGTGAAATGTAGTTTGGTTATCATACATGTCTCTGCTTTATATAGACTATTATGATTTCATTCTGATCTTTTCTGATTTCACATATTTGGTACTGTTATCGACCTCCTTGGGGTGCGTTCATAGCAGTAGAAATACATCGGTTGTGGATCTCGCTCATAGGATCACGATTCGCGTGTTAGGAAGCCCATTCTTGGAGGCTTATCTTTTGGTATGTTACCACAGTGCAGTAGATGCTTGTACATTCGGGGTATGGCGGGGCCTGTCCGTCATAAGCTGTGTAAATCTTAGAGTGCATGCTTTGTTGTGGCGGGGTTTGTAAAAGGATAACCGTTGGGTATTTATGTATATATCAAGGCAATCGCTGTTTTGGGTTGCTTTGTTTATTTATCATGTCTCTTAATTCATGCATGTTTTATTTCCGATTTTCTCGATGTTGTATCACCAGGGTGCGGGGTAGGCACGATCCACGGGCAGGTTGGTCGTGACAAAAGTGGTATCGAGCGATTAGTCCTCGGAAAGTGTCTGCACCGTGTCTAGTAAGTCTTGATTATCGATGTGTTGTGCACCACATCTATAATCAGGAGGCTGCAGGACATTTAGGATTGGTTTCCGTTCTTCTCATTCTGAGATCGTGCCTTAGAGCTGTGTTGTAAGTCGGACCCCTCTGACGTATTTCGTTTTACGATTATGCCTCCGCGTAAGGCAACTGCCCAGCCAGCGGGCAAGGCGCCGAGGAGCTGCTAGTGGGATCTGAGAGAATGCGAGCGCGAGCGGTCAAGACTGAGATTGTGCTTGACGGCGAGTTTAGCGACGCCACCGGCAGAGTTAGGCGCAGCAATGGCTGCGAGACTCTGATACTGAGCCTCAGGTCCACGGCTGGAAGCGGATGAGATGGGTACGAGATGGCGATTCTGGCGGTCGTGGCGAATATGAGATAAATTTGAATCTGGCGATTCCGGCCCAGTAGCACCGTAGTTCACCCCGGCGAGCGATTTGAGGCTACGTGACTTTACGAGTTGTAGCCCGATGTTACATGGATCGAGAGGCGAGATGACCTCGAGTTTATCCGACTACAATGGATCGTGAGTGATCAGAGTCTCGGAGGAAGAGTCGGTGGTATTGGGTTGATCACCGCGTGATCTGCGATTGATAGTTTGATTCGTGGGAGTTGTCGGGAAGAGCATGCACTTCCAGCCGTATGGGACGAGTTCTCAAGGGCTTTTCTTGCACATTTCTTGCCCCACGGATGAGAGGCTCGGGGCAATTTTTGATGTTGAGGCGGGGCAGGCGGGCGGTTAGAGAGTACAATGTGGAGTTCGACTCATTAGCTCGGTATGTTCCCCAGTAATGGCGATATGGAGGGCAGTACACCGCTACGTCACCGGCTAGATGATTACTTAGCGAGGCTTATGCGGGTGTAGCTCTTGTGGGCATGGACATTGCCCGCATGCAAGCTCATGCGGGATGTGAGGCACGGAGAGGTCGACGGAATGACCGTGATCGCGAAGAGGGCGAGCAGCAGGTCCTTTGGTAACTTCGAGGCGGGCGCCTCGTGAACTAGTTATGTACCTCGCCCGATGCGAGAATGGTCCCCGCGATCGTCGGGGCGTTCAGGTATTCGGAGCCTGGTCGAGCTCGTGGCTTCGTTCACGAATATACGGGTTCTAGATCGGGTTCAAGTTTTCCTCGGTGTGCACAATGTGGTAGGCGCCATCCGGGAATGTCGTCTTTCTTGGTGCTTGTTTTCTGCGGCGTCGAGGCCATATTCGCAGAAACTGTCTAATAGGAAGGATGCGACAGAATGACTCGGCCTAGGGTCGATGTGAGTTCATCGCCTTCATACTATGCGCCTGCAGTGTGCCTATGATTAGAGTGGAGCGGTAGATTCGGTATATCCTTAACCTACAGATATTTGTATGCATGATATGATGACCTTATTATTGTGTGCTATGTACGGGTAGCGTTATGTTGGTTATGAGTTAGAAATCATGGTTAGTTGAAAGGTTAGGTATGGGGGCATGGGAAGTGTGAACCTTAGAATATTTCATGTTATGACCTTAGATGTAAGGTCATCTTGAATAAAAGATTTTACGGTTAGTCTTTGTTGAAATACTTATATAAATGTGTTGTGGGATAAATCCATGGGTAGTGTGAGATGGAAGTGGTAGCTTTCATGACGTGATTTAGTAAGATTGTTCCGGATCGGGAAACAAGAGCTTGATGCGTTAAGTGGGTCGGGTTGGGGCCATGTTGCGGGCCAACCCGCGGCTGTTTGAGTGGGGTCGGCTCTGGGTGGTCCCGCCAGTGGTAGGTCACGAGGGTGCTAGGCCCAGTTTAGATGACCATCGTATGAGTTCGTGGAGATGTTCGAACAGAAGCGGATCGTGAAGGCCTGTAATGTCATTAAGGGAGATTGAGGCTAGTAAGATGACCAAGTTTGGAGGTGGTGACTCCAAAGTCTTGGGAAACGAGCGTTGTGAAGTGTGATGCGTGTACTAAGAAGAGTTCGAGTGTTCGAGAAGCACGGCGAGTAAGGAAGGAAGTGAACTTGTGCTGAAAGATGGGAGTAATCATTTTGAGAAATGAATATGCGAAGGGAGTGTCCCTTGGACCAAGAGCGAGAGTTGGTATTGTTTTGCATCATCGAGGTGGTTCCTCGTTGGCCTGGATTTAAGTATTTGCGCGCATGTGTTATTTCGTGGCCAGGTGTGGCGTTGACGACTTGCTGGAGGAACTTTATCGTTATCCGTCTTGAGAAGGAACATTCAGGACGAATGTTTCTAAGGAGGGAAGAATGTTATACCCCGTATTTCCATAGTATGTACGTGAGGGCGTACGTATTTTAATTTGAGCCTTAAAGTTAGGCTAAGTTCGAAATTTAGGCACAAGTGCCGAAAAGAATCGTTTTTCAACGAAACGTTTTACTAAACTGCGAAGGAAAATTCCGGCTATGTCATTTATAATTTTTGCGGATTTTTCAGAGATGAAACATTTTGGACCAACGAGAGGCGACACACTTGTCACCCTCAATTGGAGAGCACGTTTTGGGCGGTAATGGACGAGAAAGGTGGCATGGTTAGGTAGGATATTTGTGCAAGTTGGTGTGGTAGATGGATAAGGTGCACGTGGCTTAATCCTAGCCTTACACTTGCCTTACACTTGGATTGATCTTGGCCATTGGTTGGCCCTTGCTTGACCTATAAATACCCTTAGTTGATGAACTTTCTTCATCCAAAAATCATTTTCCAAGTCTTGAAATCTCTCCCTTGTGAGTTAAAAATCGTCCAAAGCCCCCATGAGAAGCTTTGGCAGAGGTCCCCTCCCCTGTGGTGTCTACCCATGGGTACCCCTAGCCTAGTTGTCTCGTATAAATACCCCTTTTGTGGTATAGAAATACTCCAAGTATTGTTATAATGCCCAAATACCTTGGCCCAAATACCTTGTAGTATTCCCAAGGTTACACTTATACAAAAGCCCAGAAAATACTATTATACTTTCCCTCAGTCACAAAAATGAAACCCTAAGGAGAACCTTCATAGTCGGTTGAAGTGTTAAGTAGAAGTTGCGTAGAACTTCTAAGGGTTGTTTGGAGCGGGTTGGAGCGCACGGAGTAGGAGCTAAACCTTGCTCAGGATCGACATATAAACTTGGATAATTTTTGGCTTATCGAGGTAAACACTCTTGACCTTCTATTGTAATTGGAAATTGCATGTTGTAGGAATATATAGTTGAAGTATACTATATATAGAACTGAATATAATTGTGCGGCAATGTCTTTTGACTTAAGCCTGAATTTTAAAGAGAATCGAATCAGTAATTACATAGGGTGTATTCTGATGAGACTTGTGTAGCATTAATGTGAAGTAGAATTGTACACGTCCGGTTAGACGTGTAAACCCCCCCCCCCCTGGTTGGCTTGGTAGCCGGCCTCGATAGAGGAGGAGATTTACGCTGTTGCGGGGGGGAGGTGCTGCCGAAATTTCTGTAGAATATTCTACGTTGAGATCTAGATGTTAATAGGCGCCTTGTGGCCTCTATAGGTTGAAGTACTATGTGTGGCGTGATCTGTTTGGCTTAAGGGTAGCCGACGGTTTGAGGTACTTGGAGCGTTTTGCTATTAGTCGATAATCGTCGCGAGGTATGTGAACCTCTTCCTATCTTTTCTAGCATGATATGTGTATAACTATGTAGTGCGGTGAGCGTACATGTGTTGAATGTATTTGATTGGTTTAAAACATAAAGTGTTATAACGGCTTTATGGGAAGTTGGTTATAACAGCTTTATGTAAGTAAGAAATGCTTTGTGGTTTTTAAAGGTAACTGATTTGACTTATAACTGACTTGATGTGTGATGATAAGAATCTTGAAGTATTTCGAAAGAATTAAGAAACCTTTTTGAAAGAAGAGTAATACTTGGTTTTGAAAACATAAGAGTTATACTAGCTTTATGGAAAGTTAGGTATAACGTCTTAAGAGAGATAAAGAAAATGGTTTACTGATTTTTAGAAGTTAAGAGACTTAATCTTAAAAGATAAGAGACTTGACTTAATATGGATGTTAGTATGAAACCTCATTCGTGAGTAATGAGTACTTGGTTTTTAAAAGGAATAATGTGTTACTGATTTTGAAAATCAGAATGAGTATCGACAAACCACTGCAGCGTTAATAAAAGGAAATGTTTTGACTAATTATGTATTATTAAAACCAGTAGAAACCCCCATCTGCATAGAAGCTAAGATGAGACAAAATGATATTACATTTCCTAGATCACGGTCGCTTTAATAAGATTGATTACGAACAAGAATAACCTACTCACATATGTTTCTCAAATTGTTTAAAAGAGGATTATATTCTTAAGTGATTAAGTCTATGGACTATGAAACCTTTCTAAAATAAGAGACTTAAGTAATTGAAATTAGGCAAACTGGAACCTTAGGGAAAGGAATGTGGTTGAAAAGGAAAGTGTTTTGGCTTACCTAAAAATGTGAGTCATTCTATTTTAATACTACGGGTATCGGGTGACCTTTATAAAAGAAATGGATCTTTTTAAAAGAATTTAACGTACGTAATACTTGGGGTCAGAACCTGGACTTTGGCCTAAAATAAACTTGAGTTGTGTGTAACTTGCCTATGTTTGTGTTTGATAGCCTCGTTGTGCAAATACTGTACTTCTATACCACCGCGTCTCTCGATGGAGGGCCGGCTGATTTGTTATGAACGATTCTTCACCGAGTCCCACTAGATGGGCCGGGACACGTATTCCATCTGATTATTCACCGAGTCCCATGGGATGGGCCGGGACACGTATTCCACATGATTCTCACAAGGTCCACGAGATGGGTAGGACACGTATTCCATGATTCTCACCGAGTCCCGAGATGGCGGGACACGTATTTCACATGATTCTTGACCGAGTCCCACGGGATGGGCCGGGACACGTATTCCACACGATTTACACCTAGACTGCCGGCAGTGAGGAAGGAGTTCCACGGGCATGAGGGATGACTTGAGGGCGTGAGTCCCTGACTTGACATGACTGCTTTTATGTTGTGAACTGTAGTTTGGTTATCATACATGTCTCTGCTTTATATAGACTATTATGATTTCATTCTGATCTTTTCTGATTTCACATATTTGGTACTGTTATCGACCTCCTTCGCGGTGCGTTCATGCCGCAGTAGAAATCATCGATTGTGGATCTCGCCATGAGATCACGATTCGTGTCGGAAGCCCATTCTTCTGAGGCTTATATTTTGGTATGTTACACTGAGTCTGTAGATGCTTGTACATTCAGGGGTATGGCGGGGCCTGTCCGTCATACTGTGTAAATCTTAGAGTGCATGCTTTGTTGTGGCGGGGTTTGTAAAAAGGATAACTGTTCGGGTATTTATGTATATATACTGAAGGCAACTGTTTTGGGTTGGCCTGTTTATTTATCATGTCTCTTAATTCATGTTCATGTTTTTATTTCCGCTGATTTTCTCTGATGTTGTATCACTAGGGTGCCCGGGGTAAGGCACCAGTCACGGGCCCGGGTTCGGGTCGTGACAATGTCCCTGAGTGAGAAAGGGAAGAACCTCAACCGAATGGCATCATCAGTAACGTCATTATACTTGAATGTGGCACATAACTCCAGGAAGTTAGCGATATGCATGTGTGGGTATTCAGATGACAACCCTCCGAACTGTATTGTGTTATGTATCATGCTTAGGATTGCAGGTTTATCTCAAAGTTGTTTGCTCCTATTGCTGGGAGCCTTATGCATGTATGTGCCTCAGTAACTCTTGGCAGAACATAATCTCCCAGACTCCTCTCGGCTTGGACCTGAACTCGTTCTTCTACATCTATAGGAAACACTGGGGGCACTCTTTGGTTGGGTTGATGATCACCTATCTCTTTATTCAGCTCATTATTATTTTGCAAATCTCCAATTTCTAACAATTCAACAATCCTCTTGTTTTGCCTGTTCTGCTTGCACGTCTTTTTAATTTCAGGGTTGAATGGAAAAAGTGTGTCTGCTCCTCTTCTTTTTCGCATAAACTAGATCTCTGGAATAGATCAAAATCAACAAGCAAATCAAGACAATAGGTCTCTAACAATAAAAGAAAATAATAAAGTAAAAAAATAAAGGAATAAAAGTCAAATTAGAAATTAAGAATAACTAGTTTGATATTGAAACTACGTCAATCCCCGACAACTGCGCCAAAAACTTGTTAGCGATTTTACAAATGCTCACGCAAGTGCACGTATCGTTCACAAGTAATATAGTCTGGTAAGACTGAATATCGTCCTCAGAGACTGGTTTTCATGTACCGATTATCTAAGCTTTAGTTTCTATTTGGTGAACGTTAATTTGTTTGGGTTTTAGACTAAGAATTAAAACTAATGCAGGAAATAAACTAATTATAATAATACTTTGGTTTAAATCAGTTATGATGGAAATAGGGCATTCCAATATCCTCAACTATCCCTTCTTTTTCAATCATTAATGCAACAACAATGGTTTTCTCTTCTACGTTAAAATAAACGGTTAACTATAATGTCTTATATTTCGGTTAGGACATATAATCGCTCAACCCCGGTGCATAACCCTTCTATATTTCTATGATAGGATTTACTACATAGGAAGATTAAGAATAATAACCTATAATGCTACACAAGTATCGGGGTACTTTCGTCCGCGATTTTAACATATGTCTATTCAATTACAGCATATCCAAATCTCTCCTCTCGGTTGTTGATTCGAAATCATATAGATTATGATATTTAATGACCAGATAACTATCAAGCATTCACACCAATATTGAATAAATCTTAATCAAGTGAAGTAGAAATCAAACTACTACATTAATTGATGAAAACGAATTTCAAACGATTCAAAAGGAAAATCCTAATTAAAAGTTTAGCACCTAGCCGTAGACATGCTAAGAACCAAATTAATATCCAACATGAACTAAATTAAAATAAAGCAAAGAAAAAAAATACTTTGGAACAAGTCTCCAATCTTGTATCCGCCAAAAACTATATTGTGTTGTGAAGAAATGTTGAGTCCCCTTTAAAAAATATGCCCAAATGGCCTTTTATAAGCTCCAAAAACGTGTACTCTTTTCCTCCTCGCCCTTGGCCAATTTCCTTTCGGATCTGGATAATTTTTCGCCTCGGCGTCGCGGCCCTGCTGACTGGTGTCGCGGCGCCTTAACTCCTGTAGCCTCTCAGATCTTTGGGTGTCGTGGCCCTGCATTCCTGCACCACGGCGCTGCTTCGTCTTTGTCCGGATTGCCATCTTTCGTCAATTTTTTGCTCGGGAACTTCCTTTTCTGTCTAATTATTTCTCTTTTTCGTCACTTTACCTTTTTAAACCACTGTGACTCAAAAAGAAAGAAACCCTAACACGACACATATTTGAACAAAAATGGGCAAAATACTAACTGAAAATGACTCTAAAAGTGCATATAAATTATGTCTAACACTACTACATCCGATTGTTTTTTTAAGGATTTGGAATCTTAAAGTGTAAAATCAAGGAGCTTTATAGCTAGTCTGGATCCACAAGTATCTCTAGATCCATATTCATCAACCACAAGAATTGTAATTCACATTAGCTCTATTTCAAGAGAACTCTAGAATCAAGAATATTTTTTAATGGAGATTTTCAAGATTTGTCTTCAAGAGGTAATTTTCCTCAATCTTCACATATTATGCATATAGGAGTATCTATAACTTAATTTTGAGTAGAAGTCATGATTTGATTGAGTTTTTAGATGAATCCTGGAAATGGGTCTTGTAAATAAAATTGGGTAATTGGTAGGGATGATGAATAGTGATTTGAGACTGAAGTGTTGTAGTTAAAGGAATGAACTTGTGATAATAGAAAGTGGAATTAAGACCATGCATGTGACTGTTTTGGAGTTGTTTCTACCAATTTGGGGTTGTTTTACCGATTTGGAGTTGTTTAGACTACATTGGGTTAATTGTGTTGCTACATGTATAGAACTTCGCATAGAAGAAACATAGATTCTACGCGAATAAGGTGTTCGATAAAATGTCTCAAAGAGTTTGTTAATAGTATATTGATCCGATTATAATGTGAATCTCTCTTAGGATGTAGATAATCATTCGTAGAGCTTACAAGGATCCATGGGGAGTAGAATATCTTTGACGATAAGGTATGTTAAGACAAATTCTTCTTTCTTTCGGCATGTTCTGCGTACGACATGTAATTGTGGTATTGCTCCCTAATTTATTCAACTCTTAGAAGTTAGAATATTCATGTTATTGATTCTATGCTAAAAGCATGTCTAAAATGTTCTTGAGACCTTATTAAGTCATATGGGAGAGATACTGATAAGAGTTTTTAGTAAGCACTGGAGCGAGTTGACTTTGCTAATTTAAAGTCACTAATAAATATTAAGTGTTAAAACTGGTTTAATAAATAAGTAGGTATGCTTTTAGTAGACGTGTTAAAATAAGTCATTGCAGCGTTAAGTGAATAAGGTATCGACAAACAATTATATTAAAATGATTTAGAATGTCATCTGCATAGAAACTAAGATATAATCAATTTGTTTTATATTTTCTAGTTCACAGCTGATTAGATAAGATCATTATAAAAATATAACCTACTAACGGCTCATATAATGAATTAATTAGGCAATTCGGATCTGTTATCACAAATCATATATTTTCATAATGTTAGCCAGAAGAGCAAGGATATTATTGTCATCCAATAAATTCAGGAAATGTTTATTGTCATTCATGCATTTACATTGCATTCATATTTTACCCAAGACGATATGATATGAGTTGGTACAGACGACAAGCGGTATGTGAACCATTCCTTCTTTCTTTTGGCATGATGTTTATTAAGTAAATGTACGGCGGACGTACATGGTTTCTATACAGTATAATTCCTAGTAATATGAAGTTATGAGAAGTGCCTTACATTTTCAGTAAAAAGTTCGATTTAATGATTTTATTAAGGGTCGAATGATGAGTTCACACCGAATCCCATAATGGGACGGGTACGATATATATTTGTATATGGTTTCATTCACACTGAGACCCTCACTGGGGGGCCGGATACGGTATATTTATATATATATATATATATATATATATATATGTACATGACAGTAGATATGATTTCATGGACATGTATTCATGATGCGGGTATAGATACTCATGACAGTAGATATGATTTCATGAACATGTATCCATGATGCGGGTATAGATACCCATGACAGTAGGCATATATATAGGATGATTATATGGATAAATATTCATGATTTTTGATATGACTCTCATTTTGGTAAGGCACAGTTGACTCTCCTTTTTCTATGGTACAGTTGGAATTGATATTTGACAATTTTACATGTCTTCTGTTATCTATTGGCCAGTTATAATCTGCTTTACAGTCCTACATTTTTTACATACTCAGTACATTATTTTGTACTGACCCCCCCCCTTTCCTCGTGGGGCTGCGTTCATGCCCGCATGTACAGATGCTCAGTTTGGTGATCCCCCAGTCTAGAATTCATGTTCAGCTGTTTGGAGAAGCTCCTTTGATTCATAGCTTTGTCATCTTGGTATATAACTTTATTCTGACTTATGTATATTTAGGGGCACGACGGGCCCTGTCCTGTCATATGTCATTATTATACTCCTAGAGGTCTGTAGACAGTTGTGAGTTGTACGTATGTAAAGTTGTAAATCTGTGTTGGTCAGTCGTGTTGTTGTACTCTGTTTTAGGATGTTCCTGTGCATACATGATACTATTTGGTGGCAGCCTTATCGGCTTGCCTATTATATTATGTTGGCTAGTTGTGACTCCTCAGGAGGCAGGTACATTCTTGTGTAAAGGCAGCCTTGTCGGCTCGCCTATTTTGACATATGTTATTGATGCAGCGTTATGCTGCCGAAATTCATATTGTCCTTAGTGTTAGTTGGATTATGCGTGACATGTTAGTATAAGGGCGTTTAGTCACGGCCCGTCGGGTCGGGTCGGGTCGTGACACTTACTTTCACGAGGCATGATATTACTTATGCAGTGCAGTAGGTGTGTTTATTTATGCATGATCTGAGGGACGAACACATGCATGAGCTCAAACGCATCATACGGTACCTACATGGCACACTTGATTATGACTTGTATTTATATCCATCCTCCGTCTCTACTCTAGTATCTTATACAGATGTTGATTGGGGTGAATGTCCAGATACCAGACGTTCGACATCTAGTTATTGTATGTTCCTTGGTGATAACTTGGTCTCTTGGTTAGCAAAAAACCAAGCTACTCTATCGTGATCCAGTGTGGAGACAGAGTATCAAGGAGTAGCCAATGTGGTGTCTGAGTCATGTTGGTTAATCTTCTATTGGAGCTACACTTTCCTATTCAGAAAGCTACCTTGGTCTACTGTGATAATGTTAGTGCAGTCTATCTCTCTGTGAATCTGGTCCAACATAAGTGCACTAAACATATCGAGATGGATATTCACTATGTTCGCGAAAAGGTAGCGTGTGGACAAGTACATGTTTTGCATGTCTCTTCACGATACCAAATTGCTGACATCTTTACTAAGGGTCTTCTCTTGGTTCTGTTTGAAGATTTTAGGGACAGTCTCAGCGTACGACAATCGTCCGCTATGACTGCGAGGGTGTGACAGACGGCAAACCGTGTATATCGGTAGGCCATATTTTAGTATATTAATCACTATTGTACAATTGTAATTATAGTATTAATATTGTATTAGAAAAAGCTATAAGACTTGTATTAGAAAAATGTATATTTAATTTCCTTAAATTATTTTGTATATCATGTATATATTGACCTTTTCACTAATAAAAATAATCAACAGATTATTTCTTTTCTAACCAACAAATAAATGTAAAGGACCTAAAGATATACCTACAGCCCACCCTGTTCCTAATCAATATTTGAACGTTTCTACATGAATAATTTCGAGATTCTTATTAGCCAAAATTAAAAAGTATCTGAAAGGCCTTCTTTAATTTGTCTCTTCTCTTAATTCTCAAACGTTTTTTGGGTTTCTCATTCGGTGTCCGAAATCCGTATTGAAGCCCAATTAATCAGAAATCGCGCCTGCGTATGACTCGTTCTGGTGAAATGCTCCCTATCAAAAAAAAAAATCATATCCAAAATTCAAAATTGAAATCTCTGATTAAGAAATGAGCAAATCATTCGATGCACCACATCCTTTGGTGGTAAACGTTGAATGATAGGTCTTGGTCCCCTTTGTGAGTATTAGCTGACCATCGAATAGAAGTTAGGAGCAAAGCTTTTACCAATTTCATAATGGAGATGTTGATTGAAAGAAACGTCTCGTACACGACTTAATATTTAAAGATTGTACTTATATATATTGACATTGATGTAAATAATATTTATATTAAACCATATTTTAACATATATGTTGTAACATCAGGTTGTATGACTTATTTTTCAGGAGATTTATGTTATATATATATACACTGATAATGTAAATAAATTTTACTACAATAATTGTATTTCACCTATTATAGCATGTCATTTATTATTATTATTATTATCAGGTAATATATATGTACATGCTTGTCATTAAATTACAAGTAATTACCTCATAAGTGATTGATAGTGTAAGTTCTTACCCAATCTCTGTAAATAAGCTAAACTCAATTTTTATTAGGATTGTGTCGAGTGTCTACTGGAAATGTATGGATATGCACTACAAGAAATTGGTTTTAAGAGGGCGACTGTAATCGTCTTCTCTGGGTGAAATATCGCCCCCTTAGATCAAAGGGGACGATTTTTAGTCGCCCTTCAACTCGCCTAATTAGTCGCATTGTCTTAGATCAAGAAGGGCGATTTTTCAAGTCGCCCCCTTTGGTAAGGAGCAAAGAGGGCGACTAGTCGCCCTTTTTGAGATTTATCAAGAAGTCGCCCTCTTTGGTCCTGGTTCAAAGATGGCGACTATTATTTATCAAAAAGGGTGACTATAGTCGCCCTCTTTGAGATTTATCAAAAAGGGTGACTACAGTCGCCCTCTTTGAGATTTATCAAAAAAGGGCGATTAGGGGTTGGTTCAAAAAAGAGAAAAATTAAATGAATCAACTGGGATTCGAACCATGGTCTGAACGGTGACATTGTGTTATTCTACCACTAGACCACTAGTTATGCAACATTAATCACCACAAATACAACCCTCTGTCAAGAATCGAACACGAGCATCCTCTGTGAAATTGTGTCATTCTACCACTAAATCAGCCATCAATAATTGTTATATTTATACTCCTCATAATAAAAAATCCCTTGGATTCGGATCCGAATATTTCAGATATCCAAAAAATTGGATATTCGTAATTTTCGGATCCGAATATTTCAGATATCCAAAAAATCAGATATTCGTAATTTTTTGATAATTCCGGATCCGAATATTTTGGATATCCAAAAAATCGAATATGCGTAATTTTCGGATAATTTCGGATCGGATTCGGGTCCGAATATTTCGGATATTCATAATTTTCGGATAATTTCGGATCGGATTCGGATCCTAATATTTTGGATAAAATTCGATACGGATCCGAATATTTCGGATATACAAAAAAATAGAAATTCGTAATTTTCGAATAATTTCTGATCGGTATCGGATCCGAATATTTATTCGGATTCGAATATTTTTGAGATATAAAAAATTGGATATCCATAATTTTCGGATCGGATTCCGGTCCGAATATTTTAGATCGGGTTCGGATCCGAATATTTTGAATATACAAAAAATTGGATATCCGTAATTTTCGGATAATTTCGGGTCGGATTCCGATCCGAATATTTCGGATCGGATTCGGATACAAATATTTCTGATATACAAAAAATCGGAAATCCGTAATTTTTGAATAATTTCTGATCGGAATCGGATCCGAATATTTCGGATATACAAAAAATCAGATATCCGTAATTTTCGAATAAATTTAGGATCAGATATATAGTTTAATTGATTTATATTTTAATTTCGAAGTATCCCCTTTAATTGATCCTCTTGATTTTTTCTTTTGACAAATTAAAATATCACTAAAAATATGTCTATTTATATTTTGTAGTAATTTAATTTTTTTAATAAAATATGATAGATAAATTTAAACATAGAAACATTTATGGGCAGTGATATAAAAGTTTAGAAATAAATCAAAATTTCAAAACTTAGAAAAATGAATCTCGATAATATTTATCCTCTTTAATACTTCTTCTTTCTTGCATACTTAAAACTAATTTTTTTATTATTTTAAAGTATTTTACATTATGAGTCTAAAAGGACGACTTGGAAAAGTCGCCCTTTTTGGTCCTAACCAAAGGAGGCGACTTGAACTCGCCCTCTTTGATTAGGACCAAACGGGGCGACTTTTTCAAGTCGCCCTTTTTTATCCGAATCAAACGGGCCGACTTTTCCAAGTCGCCCTTTTTGGTCCGAATCAAAAGGGGCGACTTGGAAAAATCGCCCTTTTTACAAGTGATTTTTATTACTTTTATGTAATAAGAAATTGACACATTTTTTATTAATAAATAGTAATTTTATTTTTTTATTTACTATTAAGGATGTATTATTTATATTACACAAGTTTATGTTAGGTTTTAGATCTTAAAATTCAAAATATTTTTCTTAAATTTTATATTCAATCAAATTATTATACATAAATTGAAAATGAGAAAATACTAACTAGATTGCCCAACTAATATTAGTAATAAGTAAAAATGTTCATTTATCCCAGTTTTGAAAATATTTCTTTATGGGCGCTCAACATTAATGTGAATTCTTTGTCTTTGTAGCATATTAATGAGTCACTATAAAAATTGTTAAATTGTTTTTAAGTTTGTTAAATTAAAGCTTTCGAAAATATAATTTTGGAAGATTGTTAAATGTTTTCCAAAATCCAATTAATTAATTCCGAATTAATCTTTAAATAAATTTATCTCAAATTTGGTCTATAATATTTGTCACTTTGAAAAAAAAACATTAATTTCATATTTCAATTCAAGATTCAAGAGGCAATTGTTTCTTGGACAATGGATATTTATTTTGGTCCACAGTCCCCAAATGTAGAATTTTCTCTGTTTGGAGCTCAATCACATGATATTTCCCTTTCATCAGTGGTTGTTGTAGTATCCCTTTAACTAATATACATGTTCCACTTGACATAACTTAACAAGGAGTAGCTAAAAAACCAAAAAGGACGATTGTAGTCGCCCCCTTTGGTAAAAAACCAAAGAGGGCGATTGTAGTCGCCCCCTTTGGTAAAAAATCAAAGAAGACGATTGTAGTCGCCCCCTTTGGTTATAAAAAATCAAATTACAACAAAATATGATAGATAAATTTAAACATCGAAACATTTATGGGTAGTGGAATAAAAGTTTAGAAATAAATTAAAATTTCAAAAGTAAGAAAAATACATATTTATTTATATCTTATTAAAAATAAATAATAAAAGAAAATATTAGTACGTGATAATATAATTTGTTATTTCATTTGTACTCATTATAACATTTTACTTGACCATGATATTATGTGTGATTAATTAGGCGGATAGCAACGGAGATGGAAAAATCACGAGAGATGATATTTCTCATCGTATTTTATATTTTGTTCTTCCATAGGTCTCAGTTATTTATATCTTATTAAAGATAAATGATAAAACAAAAATATAAAGTGGACCTACTATTTTATAAAGAAATACAAAATCGATCTTCACTATTTTATAAGACACTAATAACATGCTTGCCTTAAGTTGTAATATTCATGGGATAAGATACCACATCCACTTTTTCCAACAACTTATGTTAAAAAATGATGCAATAAAACAAATTAGCTAAACTTTTTAATTGTCTATTTAATTTTTTTGAGTTATACATAAATTAATCTCAAAATAGTTGATTAAAACACAAATCTAGTCATGCAAGTTTCTATTGTTTTAATTAGAGAATAACAATAAACACTAAAAACATAAAACATTTGAAGATAAATTTAATTTCTAACTCGAATCTTCTTTTGTTATTTTTCGAACAATGGGAACTTTTTATTTTTATACAAGATCTTTCCTTTGATTTATATAATATAACATATTTGTAAAAAAAAACGTAGGCGAACAACATTTAGTCATTGAACATCAAGTAAATCGTGTTTTAGATTTAGGATCAAAAAGGGCGACTTCAAGTCGCCTCCTTTGGTGATGACCAAAAAGGGCGACTTGAAAAAGTCGCCCCTTTTGATTCGGACCAAAAGGAGACGACTTTTTCAAGTCGCCCCTTTTAGTTCGGACCAAAAGGAAGGACGACTTGAAAAAGTCGCCCTCTTTGGTGAAATTAAAAAGGGCTACTTAATGTCGCTTTTTTTTATCCGAATTAAAAGGGCATTTTTTAGTCGCCCTCTTTGGAGCAGTTTGTTGTAGTGATGATTTGCGTAACTCTGATCTCTCCACATCCCACTTTGTGGGGTATGATGTTGTTGTTGTCAATATATAATAGGAGTAAAAAATGATCTAAAATAACTAATTAGGGAGTTAAGTTTTCTATAATAAGCCTGTATAAACCAAGCAATTAGAGACCTGGGAAAGCAAAAGAAGAAAAAACTACAAAATATAGAAATATATCTATGGGTTCTCTAACAGCAGCTTCACCAAAACTACTTGTAGTAGACTTCAACAATCAAGAACTAAGTTCAGGCACATCCACTTGGGAATCTACATGTAAAGATATTAGGCATGCCTTTGAAAACCATGGTTGCTTCATAGCACTTTATGACAAAATTTCACCCCAACTTCAAAAATCCATTTTCCAAGCTAATTCCCAACAATTATTTGATCTCCCTTTAGAGAAAAAAGTCTTAAACACCAATGAAAAGCCTTATCATGGATATGTTGGCCAAATTCCATTTCTACCTCATCATGAAGCTTTTGGTATTGATTATGCAACTACTCCTCAAGGTATTCAAAGCTTTTCCAACCTCATGTGGCCTCAAGGAAACAACTCTTTCTGGTATTCAAATCTTGATTTCTCTCTTTTTCGTATAACATTTAATATCACGTCCAAAAGACGAATCTAGAATTTAAATTTAGCGGATTCGAAATATCTATGACATTATATTATACTACATTTTCAACTTTTTTTGGGTGCACGTACATCTATAGTTTGATTTGAAAGCATTATGTTCAGTTGAACCTGCTGAACCATGACTTTGGACTTCAACCTACGCTAATTTGAAATTATTACTTTTTTTCTTTTTGCGTTGTTTCTTTTAGTGAGAGTTCGTTGATGTTTTCCAAGATTGTGGCGGAGTTGGATGAGAAGGTTGTAAGAATGTTGTTTGAGAGCTATGGAATCGGGAAAAATTGTGAATCATATCTCGAATCAACTACGTATCTCCTTCGATACTTAAAATATGACACACCAATGACGAAGGAAAATAGTATGGTTTTCCCCCCACATACTGATAAAACGTTCACGACCATACTCTATCAAAATCATATTTCAGGCTTGGAAGTGCAAACTAGAGACGGCCAATGGATAACTCTGGAGTTTCCACCCTCTTCTTTCGTAGTCATGGCTGGTGAAGCATGCAGAGTATATATACTAGAACTCTATACATTTTATTATATTCGCGATTAGTGTAGAAAAGTTAAACTCTTTTTATTTTTATAGGGATGGAGCAACGATCGGGTGCTTACTCCAATTCATAAGGTGATTATGGATATAAATGGGAGTGAAACAAGATACACTATTGGATTATTTACTTTCTTAAAGGATGATAAAATTATAGAAGTGGCAGAGGAACTAGTTGATGAAGAACATCCATTGAAGTTCAAGCCATTTGTTCATTTGGATTTAATCAAGTTCTTTGACACAGAACGTGGTCGAAGATCGCAGAATTTACTCAAAGATTGTTGTGGTGTTTGAAATTCTATATTTTTCATGTAATTTATGTCCAGTTTCTTTAATTTCAATATTTCTATCGATTAGTTTACTTTTATATTGCTTGTGTGTATAATGAACCCAATAAAATATTGTACGTGATAATTGTGCAATTACTTTTCTTTTCTAGATGATGATTTAATATTGTTCGTGTATCACGCTCTATTTTAGTTTTTCATGCATGTTTCCTTTATGATCATTAATCTATATAATCTCCATCTAATGTAATGAGAATTGAAATAAATAATTTAATGATACATTTTAAGAAGTGTTGGTGAAAATATAATAAGTTAAAAAAAAAAAACAATTTTATCGATATCTCATACTCTTTAATGAGGTTCAAGTTCACTGTGTAGAATCTTCATTGGTTCAACAGTTCTCTCAACTTTTTTCCTTCAAAATACAATAGTTCGACAATATGGCATGACTGTCTAGACAACTTCTTGAGTCCAAAGCTTCATCAATGAAAATATATTCCTTCAACAAAAATAAGAATCTCCTTTTTCCACAAATATACCTCACATTTTTGTGCATGCTACAATATTTTCATGCAACAACTCAAGTATTACAGGGTCCTATTTATAAGTGTAGGAGTTCTTATGGAATAAATAAGATAGTAGTGGGTTAATAAATTGATGGGAACATGAATAGTGGGTTAGTGGACAATTCAGTAAGCAAGTAATGGGTGGTGAGTGGATGAAAGAAGTAATGACCACTTCCTAAGAAGATTATGGATTAGTGATTTAGTAGAAGTTATGTCCACTTTCTTCACTTACTAACACTGACTAATAATACAATATAATATAATTATTTAGTATTGGAATATAACATTCTCCCATAAGAATAATATCTGAACATTTAAAACCACATGAAGAATAATACAATTTTTTTTATCAATTCAATTATGTTAATTAGCTTAATTTTAGCGATAAAATTAAATATGTTATTTATGAATTACCTTAAGTTGTGTTTTAGTGAAAAGACTTCACCGTTACAAGCTTGCTCACATGATTGATTCCAAAAGCTAATAAAAAAAGGAGAGTTGCAATATGTTTGACAGTTAGGATAAAACTTGTCAAGTAATGATGAGCCTCCTTTATTTAGTATGATATAATATAAAAAGAGCTTAAATGAAGAAATAGAAATTCATCAAAAAAGGATGGTTCGAGGTTACAAACACTTCTAACAAGCGCAGAAGCTACAAAATCAAGTGCAGAAACTATTGAACTTAAGCTTGTGACTTTGAGGTTGGAAGCGGAAGCTGAGAAAGCTAGGGTGTGTGCAGCTAACCAAATGGTTAATCTCGCTGAAGCGCAATGCCCGAAACCACGTGTATTATGAAAGTATTCGTTAGAGATAATCTCTATTAAGACAAATGTATTTTACACACATTCGTATTATTATTAATGGAAATTAATATTTTGACATTTGCAATTAATCAATTATTAGTTGATTGTTTATAATATTCTATAATATGCATCCCTAGAGGTTACGTTGTTATTAATAGTATGGATATTAATATTATAACGTAACTCTTAAAATAGTCTCGACTAATGATCATCGAGAATGGGATATCGATAATATGTGATAAGTCGACATGTGGTATGCATCACACCCTTAGAGGATGTAGTATGTCTCACCTGCTACAAGTAACGGCTACTCGTGATGGACACATGGATACTTTGGAAGAATTCTCGTATACCTTGCTGACATACTGTTTGTTATACATGTCTAAAGTATGATCAGCGTGTGGGAGATAGAAGTCCTTAGACTTGAGGTCGATACACACCTTGTTTACATAGTAATATACTTTGATCCTGTCCTAAACTCAAATGCCTTATAGGTTGAGATATGACTTGTATTGGGTACATTACGCTGTGGATTAAAGGTTGTAGTTGAGCCAAGATTAGGATTCATTCCTCGAATGTATATTCGAGAGAACACTCAGCTTCTCATTGATATTAGGTTGACTAAGTTGTTGGCCAACGCAATAGACATATCTTGAATATGATTTTGTTGTCAACCAATATAGATGAGATATAATAATCAAGTCGTTTGGATAGACACTTGAAAAATCCTAAGCTTGATCGAGTGTGTCGTGAATGAAAGGATTTTATCTACCCACATTGAGGTTCAGTTTACCGAATTCGTGTCAATATACTTCACATATTGAGTTCGTCTTCTACCGTCGTCTAGGAGTTCTGTGTAGACCCTAATATGATTAGTGTTGATATGTGAAGACATGTAGGGTAACACTATGCCAATTGGTCCTTCGATCTAAGGATGTAATGAGAGAATATAAATGCTCAATTTATAATTGAGACATTTGAATGAATAATGATTATTTAGCTAAGTCAAAATTGGATTTCGGATTTAATTAAAATGAAAACGGGACGACGTCCCACACTAGAAGTCGAGGGTCGCGACGCCGGGAACATAGGGCACGGCACCTCCTATTTGGTCTGCGGCGCCGATCAGGCAGTGGGCCAATCTGGCTGACCCATTGCACCTCATTTTCTAGGCCTGTCCCACGAGAAAACCTAGCTATGTTTTAAACCTAAAACACACCTATAAATAGAGGGCTTCTATTCATTATTCAATACACAATATTATTCATATATTATTCTAAGTCTTAGAGACCTAAAATTAAACTCTCTCTTGAACCTCTGTCGAATTTACTAGCTGTTCGAATGAGGTATACATCGTAGTTCTTGAAACTTGTTTTCAAGGATTAATTGTGTGCGCACCCTCAGAAATTACTAAAAGACTCCAGAGTTTCCAAACCCTAAGTAATTTATCAAAGTATTACGGTTATATACATGTTATGTATTAACATGTATCATATTATTACATAATCATCCTACAATTCATCGCATGTTGGGTTTGAAACACAAAATTTTCAAATTTTGTTGCGTACACGAACCCAATAAAATACCAACAGTGTTATCAGAGTCAGGGTTGTTTTGTGTGATTATGTAGTAATCATTGATAATAATAATATGGGTTAGAATTTGTATAAATCTGAAATTTATGTCGTTTAAAACTTGTAATGTATTAAGAGCACATCACCCTTGTCTCACAAACTATTAAACAATGATGTAATCGAGGAAGTCATTATGATCTAACTCTTCTAAGTCGATGTACGTAACCGGTTCATTGCGAACATGGTGCACTGAAGCGAAGAACGAGAAGGGATTGGATAATGGTCGATGAACGTGTTGTTTGATAGTGAAGGGTAACAAAGATGAATCTCCAAATATGACCCTGAACCAGTTTTAGGGTTTCGGAAATGAAGATTTTGTGTTTCTGAGACGGTGTCTCCGCGACACCACCTAGGGTTTTAGAGGCGGCGTCGCGGCTCCACGATGGAGCGATGCAGCACTGTTCATCCCGAAAAAAATTTCAAAATCAGAAACTGATGTTTTAAAAGTTTTTAATTCTGAAGTTTAAGATTTTCAGAATCTGAAATTAAAACTTTTTCAAATAGGCAGATTTGGATCTTTGGGACAAATATATAATTAAAATAGGTTTCTGAAAACCAGTTTTGGTCCTTTGGGCCAAATCTGTAATTAATTTAAATTCTGGAAACTACAGAGTCCAAAAAATTTGAAAATATTTTCTGAAAATTAAAATTGAATTTTCTGAATTTAAATGGGTTCAAAATTGAAATTTTAAATTCTTGAGTGACTAAACTGTAAATTCTGAAAATCTGGAATTTACAGAAATACCCTGAAATCAATTTTTAAAATCAGAAAATGTTTAAGAGAATGTTTGGATTAAACTTAAATTTTAGAGTTTAAACAAGTTAACTCATGATTATTATTAATTGTATATTATTGAATAATATACGAACTATATGCTAAGTGTTTGAATGCGTACATTTAATTATTAGCATAATATCCATTATAACTGTCAGGATGGGTGGCGCCCAGTAATTGATCAAACCATCATATATCATGTTTATTGGGCTGATGGTTCCCAACTAAATGAGTTTTTAGAAATTACATGATTAGATGTCGTATTGAATATGACACAAATTGTTGATCTTGGTTAAAATCTCTGAAACTAAAATGTTCCCCAAATTTTAAATACAAGTCTAAATTAAAACGCGTCGGTCATTATAATTGTTAGAGTGCAAAATTCTTTTCGGCAATACGAGTATTTATGCCAAAGCATTTGCTCTAAGTATACGAGGACTCAGACTCTTTCATAGATGTGTTTTAAATGTAAAGGTAGATGATAAACTTTTATGGGTATTTATACCAAAGTGTTTGCTCACAAAGGCCAAATTTACTTAGATACATAAACGCAGTCGTGTAATGGAGTGACTTGCTTAGACAAATCTTGGCGCCAAAGTATCAGACTAATCTAAGGACGCAAGATTAAATATAATATTTGATCAACCAATAGTTAAAAATAAGTTTTGCAGTTGGTTTAGAACCTACCAAGATGTGTTATTGAAGTTATCAGTCAAACCAAACGCGAGATAGCATAGACTTGGATCTTGGCCTATTATAACCTTAAATTAATATAGGTCTGTATTCTACTATGGGGTCGTATAAGCATGTTAAAATAGTGGGCGATAATTAAATAAAATACTATTAGCCTAAACGAATGTGTATAATAGGAAATAAATTTGAGTGTAATTTCCTGTCTATCTAACTCTTCAGATTATCAAAATGTTGAGCCTATCATTGAAAATGTTGATGAAATGAACAAACTTACTGGACCCAGCTATCTAGACTGGCTAAGGAATCTGAGAATTGTTCTAAGGCAAGAAAAGATAGAATACGTATTGGACAAAGTATTCCCCACAGTCCCTACCGAGGATTCTACAGAATATTCCACATTCGATAAGGTAGCCTACCAGAAGAACCTAGACGACGCCACTTCAGAACAGTGCGTGATGTTGCCTTCCATGTCAGTGGAGCTTTAGAGATAACACGAGAACATGGGCCCTAACGAAATACTCGAACACTTGAAGAGTATTTATGACTCTCAGTCCCGAATTATGAAATATGAGTTGTTGATAGAACTCTTCAAGTGTAAGCTAAATGAAGAGGGCTAAGTGTCTCAGCATGTGTTGAAGATGATAGGGCTGATAGAAAAGTTGGCCTCGATTGGTATAAAGCTGCATAAAAATGTCGCTTCCACCCCCATCCTAAACTATCTCCCCCATTCGTTCAAGAATTTTATTGTAAACTACAATATGAATGGAACGAAGGCAAGTCAGCGGGAGTTGTACAACATGCTCAAGACATTTGAATCTTCAACTACCAAAGGCAAAGTTGTGCTCTTGGTGAGCTCTACTAGTCGGCCCATGTCGAGAGGTAAGGAATGACAGAAGTAGAAGGGCAAAACAGTCGTTGCGCCCTCAGCTACGAATCCTAAGGGAGGTGTGAAGAAAAAGAAGGTGAATCTGGCTAAGGATGTATGACTTAACTGCAACAAGAAGGGGCATTGGAAGAAGGACTGTACTGCACCAGGAGGAGGAAAAGCACCAGGTACTTCTACCTCTGGTGGACAAAGTATGTATGTCATTGAAATAAATTTATCTATAAACAACTCTCATTCCTGGGTATTGGATACCACTTGTGACTCACACATTTGTACAAATGTGCAGGGGCTAACTGACAGCAGAAAGGTAGGACCAAGAGAGGTGGACCTACGCGTTAGAAATGGAGCACGAGTGGATGCTGAGCACGTAGAAACTTATAGATTAAATTTACCATGTGGCTATTGTCTAGTGTTAAATGATTGTTACTATGTACCCTCGCTAACGAGGAATATCATTTATATCCCTATTTTAGACATGAAGGGTTTTTCCTCATATATATTTAATGGCAGTCAAGTATTGTCTTTTAATAATGTTATATATAGAACTGTGCCTATTGTGGATGTATTGTATACACTAAACTGTAGTCGAGAAATTTTCAATGTACAAAACAAATAAGCTAAAACGACGTAATAGAAACTCAACCTACCTATGGCATGCAGACTTGGTCATATCTATCAAACAATGATAGCAAGGTTAAGGAAATTTGACTACCTCGAACCATTTGACTTGAAGCCTTATGGTAACTGTGAATCTTGTTTGAAAGGTAAGATGACTAACAAGCCCCTTTTTGTGAAAGATGTGCGAGCCAAGGAAGTTCTTGAGTTGGTACATACTGATGTATGTGGACCATTTTCGACTCAAGATAAAGGAGGGTTCCCTTACTTCATTACTTTTACTGACGACTTGACAAGGTATGGATATGTGTATCTTATGAAACAAAAATCTGATGCCTTCGAAAAGTCTAAGGAGTACAAGTCTGAAGTTGAGAAATAACTCGCAAAAAGTATCAAGTCTCTTCGATATGATCGAGAAGGTGAATACTTAAGTAAAAAGTTTCTAGATTACTTAAAGTTACATGGAGTTCATTCAGAATGGACACCTCCTGGAACACCACATATGAATGGTGTTGCCGAAAGGAGAAAATGAACCCTATTGGATATAGTTCGATCCATGGTGAGCTTCTCAACTCTATCAACATACCTTTGGGGACATGCTATATAAACTCAATATATGTTCTGAACATGGTTCCTTCCAAATCAGTAGAAAAGACACCATATGAGATATGGTGTGGTAAGAAGCCAACTCTTAAACATATGAGACCCTGCGGGTTCCCTGCATATGTTAAGAAGATGCTCACTGATAAGTTGGAAATCAAAAGTGAGAAATGTTACTTCGTGGGGTATCCAAAGGAAATTAAGGGATGCTACTTCTATCTTCCTGGCGAACATAAGGTCATTGTTTCCAGGAACGCAACTTTCCTTGAAGAATAATATGTCTACAAGGAAGAGAGTTACACAAACATAGAACTTGAAGAAATTCAAGAACCACGAGATAACATAGAGGTTGAATCCTTTCCGAATGACCAAGTACATCGAGTACGCCCTTTGGCCAGTGGGAGTGTTATGAGGAATAATGCAGAAATGCAAGATCCGCATACATAGCCCTTGGGAGTAAATGCAATGGTTGCACCTCCTCCCATTCAGGAAAGATATGCAAATGATATTCCTGAAAACTCTCAAGGTGGTGTATTGTCCAACACACAAGAACCTTCTCACAGTCAGAACATACCTAATACTGAACTGCAAAATAGTCAACTCTGTAGGTCCACTAGGACTCATCGTCCTCCTGAAAGACTAAATCTACTTGTGGAAACACACTGTGAGATAGATATTCTCGATGACGATGAGCCTACAACCTATAACGAAGCAATGTTGGACATTGATTAGAAGATATGACAAGAAACCATGAAATTCGAAATGGAATCTATATACGTCAATCAAGTGTGGTACTTGGTTAATTTGTCAGGTGGGGCTAAACCCATAGGATGCAAATGGGTCTTCAAGAAGAAGATTGATGCATTTGACAAGGTACAGACTTATGAAGCGAGACTGGTGGCTAAAGGTTATAATCAACGTCCTGGTGTCGATTATGATAAAACCTTTTCACATGTTGCTAAGATTAAGTCCATTCAGATTTTTCTTGCGATAGCTGCAAATTATGACTATGACATTGTTGACACCCAATTTTGACCCTCCCGTCCAGTCATTAACTATAAAATTACGCTAATTTTTAAAAATATTTTTTTACAATTTTATAATAATAAAATGCAACAATAAAACATTAATACATGCATAAATAAGCGATTTATTAATAGCACCGCGTCTTACGTAGAATATTAAGCACTTGGAGTCTCGCTCCCGCATTTATCAATTTTAAGCCCTATTCTATTTCCATTAATTCTTAATAATTTTAATAATAAATACGTAAATAAATAAATAATTTAGCAATGACGTCGCGTCAAATAGCATTGGCGCGTTTATTAATACGCAAAGCAATTCCATAATTATTGTAATAATTTAAACCCAAGCTAAAATTAATAAAGCACCTAAAGTCATATTAAGATAATTTAATTTTAACTTAAATAATGATAAATAATGCACAATAAATAAGATTTTAAATAATAGCGTCGCATTTATAAAAGCATTAAGCAATCCTTAAACATCATATTCACATTTAGCATTTAAGTAATAATAATTTAAACCCCATCTTTATTTCCCACTAGCTTTAATAACACACTTAAAACCCTACTAATTAATAAAGTACCTAAAACTAATACCTTATTTAATTAAAACCAGCCCACAAGCCTCTTAACTTCGCCCAAGCCCAACCTTTATTTCCCGACCCGAAAGCCCAAATTCCCCTTCAGCCTTTTAACCCCCTTCTTCTTCAAATCAACAGACCCAGAACAAAACAAAAAACAAAAAAAGCCTAAAACCCTAGCAGCCAACACAACCGCCACCCATCCCAGCCGAGATTCTCGCCGGGGAATCTGGCGTAACCAAAATATAAACATACCATAACCAAAAGCTTACCAGATCAACACCCAAAATCGTATCACATAAAATCAGCAAAATCATATAAAAATCTGAACGAACCATGTCAAAATCTCACCAAGAATCATACCAAATCCGCTAAAAAATCAGTACGAAGATCGCACCAATAGCTTACCCAAATGGGAACCCCAAATCGGGACTATATAAATGGGCGATTTATACATACAATAGGCATCAACGGGGGGGAGAAAAAAAAAGGGACAGTAGTCAAGCAGCAATAATCAAGCTCGACAGAAAAACCCCCTTACGCATCCAAAAAGCGGAAAATACAGCAGTTAAGCAGCAATAATCGATCTCCACCGAGTAAAACACTAAAAGGAATTTAGAAAAGGATCGAACAATTAGCAACCCCGCAGCAAGAACAAAATTTCGAAACCTTTCTTTCAATATCAGTCAAGAAATCAACAAACAACTTTATTTCCCTTTCATTCGCATAGTAATACAACCCCGAGTGGATCGACGACTTGATACGCTGCCTCGTTCGCTGTCCGGAGAAGGTATAGCCATTCTCTTTCATGTTTTTTATGCGATATACATTTCGTGATCTGTGAGAATTATATGCTTTATTAATATGTTTAATGCCACTTAATTGTCATTTGTGTATGATTTGAAGTACAGTTATGTATTGTCTGATCCTGTTAGATTAATATGTAATATGATTAAGTTAGTTTAGCAAAGTTAAGTGTCGAACATGTTTAATTGAGAGTTGATATTTGTTTGGATTTCTTAGGCTTATACTTCGCTTTGCTGGGTTAAACTCCGCGTTCGATGGTGCCTACAGTGACTGTTTGTGCATTATGGTGTATCTAACCCTTCTTTTTCCAAAAACTGAATATATTCATGTTGGCCAATTTTAAACTGGTTGTTAAAATAACATACCTATTTTACCTTACCAGATTAAGCGACAAAATCATTCTACTTAGCATTCTTTTGATGTTATCATGTGTTATACCCTCTGATTAAACCTATCCCCTTTTATCTTATTTTCCTTTGTTTAATTTAGAGTATGAAACTTATATTTGTATGATCATGTGTTGAGCCTACTTGAATTGTCCAATGCTCTGTTAGGGATCCACAATTAGTATTCTTAGTTTAAACTATTCCGCATACTGATTAAGACCCTATATTGCTCTCTTAAGCTCTGCTTGTGTATTTTGATTCGCATGCCTAGAAAACAAAAGCCATGTATCCATGTCATATCTACTTAGTTGTGATTTGAAACCAACTGAACCATGTGTCTGCTACCCCTATTATGACCTGAATAGGTTTTAGGACCCTAACACAAACCTTTGCGTATACATGTTGAAAATTGTTGTGCCCATGCAACTTCGCTTTGTATTTTCTCTGTTTGGATTAAGTCACCAAACTGATACATCTGATTAAAACTAAAACCTTGAACCTGCTGGCATATGCCTATAATGTTTGATTTCCATTTGGTTAATGTATGTGTGTATCATATCTTAACACGATGAGTTTGTTGTTGCTTGACATACAACTGCTTTGTCAGAGAAAGTTGCACAATTTCTAGCTCATATCTTGTATCATCTCTTGAGTTCGAAAACCACTAAGTCCCCTAGATAACCAGTATAGATTCAGTCATGTTAGATTGTCTGGTAAAATATTTGTGTTTGGTCTTGTTATTTGTTAATGAAACAGTTCTTGTAGTTAATCAAGTGACATTTTTCTTTAAGATATACATTCTTGTATCTAGTGCTTATGCTTGGATATATATGAGCCTGAGATATGTGATTCAATATACTGTAGGTAGTACTGTCATTTAGTATGTCATCCCTATTTGTCATCCTAGGATATTTATGGGCTTAGCTCATTCTTTGTTATCTCGTTTATTTGCTCTGTATTCTTGCAATATTTTGAGCCTAGTCCACTGCTTATCATTTTCTTACTTCATTGTGTTAATTTGAGCCAATAAAAATAGTTGGAATTAGTCTACTCTTGCTAGTATATTCTAATTACATAGATCAGTTTAGATATCCTTTAACTAGTATATTTATTGTCCCTACTTCTCTCCCTTTGCATAAAGCCCATCACTTTTGTTCAGCTAAATAGTAAGTCCAGTACATTTCAGCCCTAGCCGATTAGACCAAGGAGACCAAGGTCCAATAACATATAGCTTTCATGAGTTATTTATCTATATTTTCTTATGTGTACAAATTCAAGGTTCCATTTCTATTTTCTACTCTGTCTTACTGCTGTGTCTGTTATTATGGTTTTGTTTTGAACATGTTTACATGCATTCTGGGCCTGTTATGATCTGCAAGTCTCTTATTAAAAGAATTTTATTTCTCCTCTCTGTTTATCCCTCATATTTATATGCATAACCTTGTGCTCCTTCGTCCTGTTCAATTTCTATTTTTTAGGGACTGATAATTAAATGTTAGCTAAAATACGCACATTCATATTATTTGGACATATACTAATCCTTATCTCTTTCTTTTTCTACATGAAATGCATCGTAGCCGAACGAAGATTCTTATTGCGAGACTTGTCACGAGCCACACCGCATGAATGCCCGCATCTGTGTCCACTGCATTCCGCTTCAAAAATTCCAAAACAAATGAGACGGAATGGCGGCGTCATCCATCTCAACTCCTTTTTACTCTCTTAATCTCCTTGCCTCATTCGTGTCTTTCATTATTTGTAATTTTATTATCTAACTTTGTAATTATTAAGAGATCTAGAGCAATTAGTCTTTGAACATATAAGGTGGAAGGTAATTTAAAATTAGAAATGCACTTCTAACTTGTTTGTCTTTTAGACTTGTCATGCACATCTAAACTTCTTCCTAATAATTTAATTTGCTTATCTAATCATAAAATTTAGGCATAGATTCTTCTCAATTGCAAAATTAAGTATTTTTATGCATAATGTCTTACTTGTGTTAATCAAAATTAAGTTAGCAAGTAAATGTATGCATTTAGTCGATAATCAACTTTGCATCATTTTTTGTAAATAATATAAACGCATACCTTTAAACTTGACATGTATTGTTATAACATTAGTCTTATAAATCTTTTATCAAAGTGCATCCTTTTATAAAACACTTGCAACATCTTTTAAACATGCATTGCACTCTTAGCATAATAATTAACCTAGGTTTGAACGGACAACCGCAAGTTAGCGAATCTTAGAGGATGTCTAACCCCTTCCCTCTAGATTAATAAAGAATCCTTACCCAGAATCTCACACTAGTTTGCAGAACATAAAAATGGAGTTAGTGTCGACTTTAACCTAGTTGACATTTAGGTGTCCTAATTCACCCAAACTAATTAGGTGGCGACTCCGCGAACCCTTAGCACCCTAGCACTACTTTTAGCACCCTTTAGCGCCTTAGCACCCTACTTCTAACATCTTAGCACCTTTTAGCACATTTAGCTTTTATTATTTTCTAACATTTTTATTTAAGCAGGATTCGCTAAAATAATGTCGCGGTCGAAAATGGGCGTGACAGAAATGGCGACTCCACTGGGGATTGAGGTTCTTGACCATAGCAACCCTAGGTTTATTATTGCTTGGCTTTATTTGCTTTTATTTGTTTTGAATATCTTAAAATTGCTTGTTTTAATTTTGTATGTTTAACTATTTTAATTGCTATTTGTTTTTACCGCTTACCTTAAACTGGCATTCCGCTCATATTTCTTCCACTCTGGAAAATTCACACTATCACACATTACATGTGAGGTGCGCTTGGTGCATCAGCAAATTCTTTCTACAAAACTCAAATTTAGGAGAGTTGATAATATACGTGGAGTGCCCGGTCTAACCGGTGGCCGCGTAGCTTTCTCACTCGAGTTGTCCGCTCGGGAACCTTGCGTCTAGTAAAGCCAAATCTTAGAAACTCAGGATAGAGTTGTACCACCCTTTATTTTAAGGCATGCATGCATTTACCTTAGGTGGATCGGTCCTTGGTATCGACACCACAATTAGGAAAACACCAAACTTGTCGACGGGTTTCTCAACCCAATGACCAACCAGCATATTATGTGTAGCGTGACAATGATAGACAAATCCAAGCCTAATCATGACATGCCGAAATTGGAAAAAGTGCACCGTCATTTGGTCGCCATTTCCAACAAAAGCATTACAGTTGGACGGCTTGGAAAAATCTATCATAACCTCGTATATGTGACGTTTAGGCCTACCTCTGGCATGAAAGAGGTCCCAAGCATGTTAGAGCACACGCTTGATTTGCAATTTGCTTATTATTGTGTGTTACCTGCAACTCTTTGCATATTATACTAACTTGGTTTGCTTCATTTGTTAGAGGATTATTTTTGCCTAGCTTATCCCCAAAAGGTTGATTCGCGTTGACTGGTATAAGCACAATCATCCAATAAATGACTAATCCAGAGGCACCAGAACGAACCAGCTTAGGACTCGTCCCCGTTCCTGTAGAAGACACAGAGGCGTTAGAAATAACAAAAACCAATGATCAACACCTCGCCAAATTATTGCAGCAAATGAAAATCATGTAAGCCGAAATAGAAAGGCTCCGAAATATGACAAACCTGTCTATTAGTTTGAATGCACTACTCCCGGAGCAAAGGATAAATGCAATCGTATCACAAGACCTTGAGCCTCCACTTCCACAAAACCCCCCGCAAAGGCCGTAACATACCAGCTAACACCAAAATGTCACCCGCTCGGTCAATTTGCAAGCCGACCTCCAAAATGATCTGTTTACTACATACATATCCCAACCTCCACCTACTTATATCTCCCCACTCAGTCTAAATTGCCAAGCCACCCAATACGAGCAGACGACACGCATCACTAGTCTTAACAAACAATATGGGGCATTAGCACATCCGACCGAAAGTCAACCATTTATTATGCATGTATCCTCTCAAGAGACAGATCAATACAAGGAAGTGGAGCGGAAGACTCGAGCTAGAGCTGATGAAAATGTGGCAAAAGAAATATGTAGCTTGAAAGAGACATTCAAAAGCATTCAGATGAACAAGGGGGATGAAGGGTTAGAATATGAAAACTTATGTATGCACCCCGACGTTGAATTACCTGTGGGGTACAAGGTGCCCAAATTTGACGTGTTCGATGGAAAAGGGAATCCCCGAGCTCATCTAAGGTCATATTGCGATAAATTGATTGGAGTTGGGAAAAATCAAGCAATCATCATGAAACTATTCATCAGGAGTCTAACCGGCGAGGCACTGGACTGGTACACATGTCAAGACCCTCGAAAATGGGACGGTTGGAATGCCATGGCACAAGATTTCATGGATAGATTCAGATTCAACACTGACACTGTCCCGGATAGATTTTATCTTATGAAACTAGAAAAGAAATCCACAAAAACTTTCAGGGAATACGCCCTGAGGTGGCGGTCAGAAGCAGCAAAGGTCTAACCCCCAATGGCAGAGAGCGAAATGACCACCTTGTTCGTGCAGTCTTTAAGAGACGCGACGTATTATGAAAGGATGATCAGTGTAATTGGGCGAAGTTTTGCAGAAGTCATAAGAATGGGCGACTTCGTGGAAGAAGGCATTAAAACGGGCAGGATTACAAATCTGACAGCCCTACAAACAACTAGCAGAGCAATACAGTCAGATTCCATAGGAGGTACCTCACAGAGGAGAAGAGATGCATCACCCTCTGTCATGGTCATTCAGGAACATAGGCCAGAACAACTTCCAGTGTATCAAAGCTCATCACCTTCTTACTATAACCAAAACACTCAAAATCCACAGTCGTATTATCAGCAATGCGCTACCCCATATCCTGTTTACCGTACCCAACCAGCATATCTAAAATACTCACCACAATCACGAACCCGTACACCAAACGGACCCAAACCCCGCATAGATGCCGAGAGAAAACCAACCAGAACCTATACACCTTTAGCCGAACCCATAGCCCAAGTGTATGAGAAGCTGAAAGCCGCAGGAATACTCCAACCAATTCCCAGAAATACCCCTAGGCCTACTTTCAGAGGGCACGATAAAACCAAACATTGTGCATACCAGTCCGGTGCCGAGGGACACGACATCGAAAATTGATATACACTCAAGGACATAATAGAGGAGTTAATCAAAGAGGGAGTCATGCAGCTGGAAGATACTCCTCTCAATGTAAACAATAACATTCTTCCCGGTTATGAAGATGCTCATGTGAACATGATAGCTAAAGATGAAGAAAACAGTCTGGAAGGGACTATTACGCCAGCCCGAAAAGGGAAGAAAGTTGAATCATCGACCAACCGTCAGAGAAAAGGAGGTGCTCCTTGCCGAAAATTGTTTAACTGATGAATAAGTCATTTGTTTAGTTGTGTGCTGCAAGGGATGATCCTGCTGAAGACTTAGCCATTGAAGACGCAGAGCAAGAAGACATTTTGAACAAGTGGACTCGTGCCTCTGCCTTGGCCCTCCGAGTTCTAAAATAGTTAGTTTAATATATTTTGTGCTTTATCTGTAATAAAATGGAACTACGTTTGACCTGATTCCCTTGGCGGATACGTAGGCGGTCATTTCGGCTTCGGTCTCACCTTTAGAAATTTTACCCAATTTCGCTTGTAATGAACTACGTCATGACCTGATTCCCTCGTGGGGATACGTAGGTGGCCTAAATAGGCTTCGGTCACACCATTAGAAGCCTTCCTTATTTTGAAAATAATGAAAATACACATGATAGGCAAGCAATTCCATTGAGACACACTTTAGGCCAAACGCCCTTTGCATATTCAAAACTAGGACCATTAACAGCTAGTCAATGTAGGAAACCAGGCAGGGGTTATGAGTCCAAACAAGGCAGACGTCCGAGCATCAAGGATCAAAACTACAAAGTCAATGCGAATCAACCCCCCCCCCCAAACTCACAAATTTTCTTTGAGCGCAGGTTTTTCACTTTAATAGAAGCAGAAAATGCAACAGCCGAAGCAGAAAATATGGCAAAAAGTTTCTTCGTATTAGCAGAAGCAGAAAGAAGCAGCAGAGACAGAGGATATGGCAACAATCCAAAGTTCAAAGTCTGCAGTAGAAGCAGCAGAAGCAGAAAAGGACATCAACAATTAAAGTTCAAATTCCACAACAAAGTCTAGCGCATCAGCTCGGACATAAATTCAAATTGCAATCCATGCGGTGCACAAACGCACGGTTCACAAAACGCATTACAGCAACATCTCAGCAGTTGCAACATATAGCATGTCCGCCCAAGGACAACATCTCAGCATTCACAACACCCCACATATCATACATGGACGACATCCCTACTCACAGAATTGCATTTCTCATATATTTATCATTTTGTTTTAACAGTTATACACTAATTTTTCTCAAGCTTAACTTGCAGGAACATTTATTCTACAGGAGCATCAGCACAACACGTCCAGGCAACGACGTCATCAGCGCAACACATCCAGACAACGATGTCATCAGCGCAACATATTCATACAACGACGTCATCAGCACAACGCGTCCAGACAACGACGCCATCAATCACATCTTCATCGCATTACACCGGATGACATTCATATCTATCTGACTGCATTGATTATATATTTATGCTTTATTACTTTTCTTAGCAGTTATGCACTAAGTTTTTCTTAAGCTTTAGCCTACAGGACCCTCAATTTACAGGAGTATCAGCAACATCGTCAATACCATGACGCCATCAGCGTCGTCAACACCCTGACGTCATCAGCTTCAACATAATGACGTCGCTAGTATCAACACAATGACGCCCCCAGCATCTGCAATAACAACACCTTCAGCACATTACAACATCCCTACTCACAAAATCACATTCAAGCTCTATCATTTTTGTCTTAAAATTTATGCACTAATTTTTCTTAAGTTTTAGCATACAGGGTCCTTAATTTACAGGAACAATTCCAGCAAGATCGCGTAGAAACTACATCAAGACTGCATGATATTAAGAAGCATTCGCAAAGATCCAGAAGTCCGCGGAGGCTACATCAGCATTAGCAGCATTCAGCAAGCATTCGCAACATTCAACAAGTCCATGCAGAGACGATATCGACATCCGCAGCATCCCGCAAGTCCGAGCAGAGACGACATCAACATTCGCAACGTCCTACACATCATACAGGGACGACATCTTTACTCACAAATTTTTATTTTTTCATATATTAATTATTTTGATTTAACCGCTATGCACATTTTCACAAAGTTTTAATATGCAAGAGCATTAATTCACAAGAATAGTAGGATCAACACAATGACGTCTTCATCAACATCGAGTCCGAAAATGATGTCAAGTCCAAAAACGACGTCGAGTCCGAAAATGACTCTGACGCCAAGTCTGAAAATGACGCCGAGTCCGAGAACGACGCCAAGTCCAAAAACGACGCTAAGTCCGAAAACGACGCCAAGTCGGAAATGACGCCGAGTCCGAAACGACTCGAGTCCAAAACGACGCCGGTCCAAAACGGCCGAGTCCGAAAACGACTCCGAGTCCGAAAACGACGCCATGTCCGAAAACGACGCCAAGTCCGAAAACGACGTCAAGTTCGAAAACGACGCCGAGTCCGAAAATGACTCCGAGTCTGAAAATGACGTCATGTCCGAAAACGACGCCAAGTCAGAAAACGACGCCGAGTCCGAAAACGACTCCGAGTCCGAAAACGACTCTGAGTCCGAAAACGACTCTGAGTCCAAAAACGACGCCAACGACGCCAAGTCCAAAAACGACTCTAAGTCCGCAAACGACGCTGGGTCCGATAACGACGCTCAGTCTGAAACAACGCCCGTACGAAAACGACGCCACGTCCAAAGACGACGTCATCAACATATCACATCTACGCAATGACGATTTCTCTACTCTCAGAATTGCATTTCTTATATATTCATGTCTTATTATTTTGTCTTAACAGTTATGCACTAACTTTTCTTGAGCTTTAGTCTACAGAGATTCAATCTAAAGGGGCAGTTGCAGCAAGGACAACATATCCGCATTCACAATCGCAACACGTCCGGGCAAGGACGAAATCACATCATTTGCAACATCACATCAACACAACCGGCATCACATTTTACAGGATAAACATTTCTAGTCACACAGTTACATTGCCTATAAATTCATGCGTTATCATTTTACCGTAACAGTTATGCACTAACCGTTTGCTTAAGTCTTAGCATGCAGGAACAGGAGTACACCGTGGATTTTCTCTTACAGCGAACCGGGGCAATTTGTTGGGGGGCCAACCTTCCTAACAAATGGCAGAAGCGGCCTCGAGCGTCGGTCCACTCATTCCACATCACCAATAAGCCCAGCGTTTTCATAAGTCAATACCGGTACACCCCTAAATTCAAGCGAGTTTATTTTTATTTTTACATCACATCAACCCAGTGTCGTCATAACTCGACACTGGGACAAATTTTGAATCCGCGTTAGCCCGCCTTGGTGTTTGACCACGGTAGCTCAGTGCCATCATAACTCGACACTGGGACAAATTTTGAGTCCGCATTAGCCCGCCTTGGTGCTTGACCATGGTAGCCCAGTGTCGTCATAACTCGACACTGGGACAAAATTTTGATTTTGCGTCAGCCTTGTCTTAATTGCCCAGCATTTTAAATTCTGAGGATTGAGACAAAATTGGCTATAAGTCAACGTCTTTGTCTGAAGACTCTTCCATCATCCCCACACAAAGAGGGACAAGTTGTTGAAACCCAATTTTGACCCTCTCGTCCAGTCATTAACTATAAAATTACACTAATTTTTTAAAATAATGTTTTACAATTTTATAATAATAAAATGCAATAATAAAACATTAATACATGCATAAATAAGCGATTTATTAATGGCACCGCGTCTTACGTAGAATATTAAGCTCTTGGAGTCTCGCTCCCGCATTTATCAATTTTAAGCCCTATTCTATTTCCATTAATTCTTAATAATTTTAATAATAAATACGTAAATAAATAAATAATTTAGCAATGACGTCGCGTCAAATATCATAGTCGCGTTTATTAATACGCAAAGTAATTCCATAATTATTGTAATAATTTAAACCCAAGCTAAAATTAATAAAGCACCTGAAGTCATATTAAGATAATTTAATTTTAACTTAAATAATGATAAATAATGCATAATAAATAAGATTTTAAATAATAGCGTCGCATTTATAAAAACATTAAGCAATCCTTAAACATCATATTCGCATTTAGCATTTAAGTAATAATAATTTAAACCCCATCTTTATTTCCCACTAGCTTTAATAACACACTTAAAACTCTACTAATTAATAAAGTACCTAAAACTAATACCTTAATTAATTAAAACCAGCCCACAAGCCTCTTAATTTCGCCCAAGCCCAACCTTTATTTCCCGACCCGAAAGCCCAAATTCCCCTTCAGCCTTTTAACCCCCTTCTTCTTCAAATCAACAGACCCAGAACAAAAAAAAAAGCCTAAAACCCTAGCAGCCAACGCAACCGCCACCCATCCCAGCCGAGATTCTCGCCGGGGAATCTGGCGTAACCAAAATATAAACTTACCATAACCAAAAGCTTACCAGATCAACACCCAAAATCGTATCACATAAAATCAGCAAAATCGTATAAAAATCTGAACGAACCATGTCAAAATCGCAGCAAGAATCATACCAAATCCGCTCAAAATCAGTACGAAGATCGCACCAATAGCTTACCCAAATGAGAACCCCAAATCGGGACTATATAAATGGGCGATTTATACATGCAATAGGCATCAACGGGGAGAAAAAGGGGCGATGAGTCGGCGGAATAATCAAGCTCGACAGGAAAATCCCCTTAAGCATCCAAAAAGCGGAAAATACATCAGTTAAGCATCAATAATCGATCTCCACCGAGTAAAACACTAAAAGGAATTTAGAAAAGGATCGAACAATTAGCAACCCCGCAGCAAGAACAAAATTTCGAAACCTTTCTTTCAATATCAATCAAGAAATCAACAAACAACTTTATTTCCCTTTCACTCGCATAGTAATACAACCCCGAGTGGATCGACGACTTGATACGCTGCCTCGGTTCGCTGTTCGGAGAAGGTATAGTCATTCTCTTTCATGTTTTTTATGCGATTTACATTTCGTGGTCTGTGAGAATTATATGCTTTATTAATAGGTTTAATGCCACTTAATTGTCATTTGTGTATGATTTGAAGTACAATTATGCATTGTCTGATCCTGTTAGATTAATATGTAATATGATTAAGTTAGTTTAGCAAAGTTAAGTGTCGAACATGTTTAATTGAGAGTTGATATTTGTTTGGATTTCTTAGGCTTATACTTCGCTTTGCTGGGTTAAACTCCGCGTTCGATGGTGCCTACAGTGATTGTTTGTGCATTATGGTGTATCTAACCCTTCTTTTGCCAAAAAATGAATATATTCATGTTGGCCAATTTTAAACTGGTTGTTAAAATAACATACCTATTTTACCTTACCAGATTAAGCGACAAAATCATTCTACTTATCATTTTTTTGATGTTATCATGTGTTATACCCTTTGATTAAACCTATCCCCTTTTATCTTATTTTCCTTTGTTTAATTTAGAGTATGAAACTTATATTTGTATGATCATGTGTTGAGCCTACTTGAATTGTCCAATGCTCTGTTAGGGATCCACAATTAGTATTCTTAATTTAAACTATTCCGCATACTGATTAAGACCCTATCTTGCTCTCTTAAGCTCTGCTTGTGTATTTTGAGTCGCATGCCTAGAAAAAAAAAGCCATGTATCCATGTCATATCTACTTAGTTGTGATTTGAAACCAGCTGAACCATGTGTCTGCTACCCCTATTATGACCTGAAAAGGTTTTAGGACCCTAACACAAACCTTTGCATATACATGTTGAAAATTGTTGTGCCCATGCAACTTCGCTTTGTATTTTCTCTATTTGGATTAAGTCATCAAACTGATACATCTGATTAAAACTAAAACCTTAAACCTGCTGGCATATGCCTATAATGTTTGATTTCCATTTGATTAATGTATGTGTGTATCATATCTTAACACGATGAGTTTGTTGTTGCTTGAAATACAACTGCTTTGTCAGAGAAAGTTGCACAATTTCTAGCTCATATCTTGTATCATCTCTTGAGTTCGGAAACCACTAAGTCCCCTAGATAACCAGTATAGATTCAGTCATGTTAGATTGTCTGGTAAAATGTTTGTGTTTGATCTTGTTATTTGTTAATGAAACATTGCTTGTAGTTAATCAAGTGGCATTTTTCTTTAAGATATAAATTTTTGTATCTAGTGCTTATGCTTGGATATATATGAGCCTGAGATATGTGATTCAATATACCGTAGGTAGTACTGTCATTTAGTATGTCATCCCTATTTGCCATCCTAGGATATTTATGGGCTTAGCTCATTCTTTGTTATCTCGTTTATTTGCTCTGTATTCTTGCAATATTTTGAGCCTAGCCCACTGCTTATCCTTTTCTTACTTCATTGTGTTAATTTGAGCCAATAAAAATAGTTGGAATTAGCCTACTCTTGCTAGTATATTTTAATTACATAGATGAGTTTAGATATCCTTTAACTAGTATATTTATTGTCCCTTCTTCTCTCCCTTTGCATAAAGCCCATCACTTTTGTTCAGCTAAATAGTAAGTCCAGTACATTTCAGCCCTAGCCGATTAGACCAAGGTCCAATAACATATAGCTTTCATGAGTTATTTATCTATATTTTCTTATGTGTTCAAATTCAAGGTTCCATTTCTGTTTTCTACTCTGTCTTATTGTTGTGTCCGTTATTCTGGTTTGGTTATGAACATGTTTACATGCATTCTGGGCCTGTTATGATCTGCAAGTCTCTTATTAAAAGAATTTATTTCTCTCTCTGTTTATCCCTCCTATTCATATGCATAACCTTGTCCTCCTTCGTCCTGTTTGATTTCTATTTTTTAGGGACTGATAATTAAATGTTAGCTAAAATACGCACATTCATATTATTTGGACATATACTAATCCTTATCTCTTTCTTTTTCTACATGAAATGCATCGGAGCCGAACGAAGAGTCTTATTGCGAGACTCGTCACGAGCCACACCGCATGAATGCCCGCATCTGTGTCCACCGCATTCCGCTTCAAAAATTCCAAAACAAATGAGACGGTATGGCGTCGTCATCCATCTCAACTCCTTTTTACCCTCTTAATCTCCTTGCCTCATTCGTGTCTTTCATTATTTGTAATTTTATTATCTAACTTTGTAATTAATAAGAGATCTAGAGCAATTAGTCTTTGAATATATAAGGTGGAAGGTAATTTAAAATTAGAAATGCACTTCTAACTTGTTTGTCTTTTAGGCTTGTCATGCACATCTAAACTTCTGCCTAATAATTTAATTTGCTTATCTAATCATAAAATTTAGGCATAGATTCTTCTCAATTGCAAAATTAAGTATTTTTATGCATCATGTCATACTTGTGTTAATCAAAATTAAGTTAGCAAGTAAATGCATGCATTTAGTCAATAATCAACTTTGCATCATTTTTTGTAAATAATATAAACGCATACCTTTAAACTTGACATGTATTGTTATAACATTAGTCTTATAAATCTTTTATCAAAGTGCATCCTTTTATAAAACGCTTGCAACATCTTTTAAACATGCATTGCACTCTTAGCATAATAATTAACCTAGGTTTGAACGGACAACCGCAAGTTAACGGATCTTAGAGGATGCCTAACCCCTTCCCTCTAGATTAATAAAGAATCCTTACCCAGAATCTCACACTAGTTTGCAGACCATAAAAATGGAGTTAGTGTCGACTTTAACCTAGTTGACATTTAGATGTCCTAATTCACCCAAACTAATTAGGTGGCGACTCCGCGAACCCTTAGCACCCTAGCACTACTTTTAGCACCCTTTAGCGCCTTAGAACCCTACTTCTAACATCTTAGCACATTTAGCTTTTATTATTTTCTAACATTTTTATTTAAGCAGGATTCGCTAAAATAATGTCGCGGTCGAAAAAGGGCGTGACAGACATTTGGCATATGGACGTCAAAACCGTCTTTCTCAATGGCAATCTAATTGAGGAAGTGTATATGAAACAACCTGAGGGTTTTTCATCTGAGTCCAAACCAAATGTTGTATGCAAGCTATAGAAGTCCATTTATGGGCTTAAGCAAACCTCAAGAAGTTGGAACATTTGCTTTGACAAGGCTATCAAGTCATTTGATTTCGTCAGAAGCAAATAGGATCTTTGTGTTTATAGTAAACGAAAGGATGTGAGTATTGTCTTTGATATTATATATGTAGATGACATATTGATAATAGAAGACAATAAGACTCTCATGCAGTCAGTCAAGGAGTGGTTGTCCAGTACCTTAATGATGAAGGATTTAGGTGAAGTCTGCTCATTCTGAGAATTAGGATCTATAGAGATAGACATAATAGATTGTTGGGGCTGTCACAGTCGATCTACATAGACAAAGTGCTTAGAAGTTTTTCTATGGAGAATTCCAAGAAAGGCGGTCTACCTATGGGTCAAGGCATCAAGTTATCTAAGAAGTATAGTCCTTCTAATATTGTAGAACTTGGGCGCATGAAGAGGATCTCATATGCTTCGGCTATAGGATCAATCTTGTATGTCATGACATGTACTAGGCCAGATGTGGCATTTGCACTTAGTATGACTTGCAAATTCCAGCAGAATATTGGGGATGAACACTAGAAAGCAGTCAAGAGTATTCTTAAGTATTTTAGACGAACTAAAGATTACTTGTTGATATATGGTGGAGAAGAAAAGCTAGTTGCTACTGGGTACACTGATGCTAGCTTCCAAACAGATATTGATGACTTCAAATCTCAGTTTGGTTACACGTTCATTTTCAATGGTGGAGCAGTGAGTGGAAAAGGTCCAACAAGCTACAACTGTTGATTCAACAACTAAAGCTGAGTACATTGTTGGATCGGAAGCTGGTAAAGAAACTGTCGCGATTAATGAGTTCCTGAAGGAACTAGGGGTAGTTTCGAGTGCTAGTTGTCCAATAACTATTTATTGTGACGACACTAGTGCGATTGCACAGGCTAAGGAACTAAAATCAAGAAACAGAAACAAGCATGTACCAAGAAAGTACCACATACTCAGGGAGATGGTGGAGACTGAAGAGATTAGATTAGACTATGTTCCCACAGACGATAATCTAGCTGACACATTCACTAAACCATTAAGCTTAGTTAAGCATAATGGTCATTTTGAGAATATGAGCATTAGATATGTTAGAGATTGGCTCTAGGTCAATTGGAGATTGAAAGTATATTTATATCCTAGAGACAATCTGTATTAGGAAAAATGTATCTTATACACATTCTTAGTATTATTAATGGATAATATTTTGGCATTTGCAATTATTGAATTATTAGTTGATTGTTTATAATATTATATAATATGCATTCCTAGAAAATTACGTGGTTATTAATAGTGTGGATATTAATATTATAATGTAACTCTTAAAACATCCTCGACTAATGATCATCGAAAATGGGATATCGATGATATGTGATAAGTCTACATCATAACCTTAGAGGATGTAGTATGTCTCATCTGCTACGAGTTATGGTAACTCGTAATGGACACATGGATACTTTGGAAGTATTGGTATACCCTGTTAATATATTGTTTGTTATACATGTCTAAAGTATGATCAGCGTGTGGGAGATAGAAGTCATTAGACTTGATGTCGATACACACCTTATCTACAGAGTAATGTACTTTGATCCTATCTTAAGCTCAAATGCCTTATAGGTTGAGATACGGCTTGTATTGGGTATATTACGAAGTGGATTAAAGGTGGTAGTTGAGCCAAGATTAGGATTCATTCCTCGAATGTATATTCGAGAGAACACTCAGTTTCTCAGTGATATTAGGTTGACTAAGTCGTTAGTCAGTGCAGTAGACATATCTATGATATAGTCTTATTGTAAACTAATATAGATGAGATATAATGATCAAACCATTTGGATATACATTTGGCAGATCCTAAGCTTGATAGAGTGTGTCGTGAATGAAAGGAGTTTATCTTCCCACATAGAGGTCCAATTTACCAGATTTGTGTAACTATACTTCACATATTGAGTCCGTCTTTCGGTGTCATCTAGGAGTTCTGTGTGGACCATAATATGATTAGTGTCGTTATGTGAAGGCCTGTAGGGTAACCCTAAGTCAATTGTTCCATCGATCTAAAGATGTAATGAGAGAATATAAATGTTTGATTTATAATCGAGACGTTTGAATGAATAATGATTATTTAATTAAGTCAAGATTGAATTTCAGATTTAATTAAAATGAAAATGAGGCAAAATTGGATAAGGGTCGCGGCTCATGGGACCCAGGGTCGCGACGTCACCCACTGAACATCGCGGAGTGGGCCAGTCAGACTGACCCACTGCATCTCGGTTTCTGGGCCAGGCCATGTGTAACCCTAGCTGCGTTTAAGGTTAAAACGCATCTATAAATACATGCCTTAAGATCATAATCCATATACTTGATTTCACAAATCATTCTAAGTCTTAGAGATTTAGTCTTACAATGTCCTCTCAAACCTCTGCCGAATTTTCTAGCTGTTCGAAGGAGGAATTACATCGGAGTCTAGAACTTGCAATCGAGGAACATTTGCGTGCGCACCCTCGAACGTTACTAGAAGATTTCAGATTATATAAACCGTAAGTCTACTATCAATGTATTATGGTTACATTACATGTTATTTGATTACATGTGTTATATCATTGCATAATCATTCATCAGTTCGTCGTTTGTTGGGTTTGAAACTAAAATTTTTAAATTCTGATGCGTACACGAACCCAACAAAACCCTACAGCTCGTACACAGAGTTATAAAGGGACCAAACTTTGATTTAATCTGGTTATTTAAGTGATGTATTAGAAGATATAAAATATGCATGTCTTAGTACAAATTAAATATTAATTAAGTGTATCTCATGCCTGTTTGGCCATGAGAATTTTTCATCACTTTTTTCCGAATTTTTTTACTTTAGTTGAAAATCAACGTTTGACCATGAAATACCAAATATAACTTGAAGTCGTATTTGAAATTTGAAAAATACCTAAATGTTTTTTTTACTTTTGTTTTTCATTTTCAGTACATTTAAACAACCTCTTTGCAAAAACTATAACCAAACACAATTTCAACTTCAAAATTTCAAATAAAGTAAAAAATATTTGATTTTCATGGCCAAACGCCTAATCGCCTACGTAGTTTATGTGCGCGTAATACAAATGAAAGATTAGAACCTTTTAGTTTAGTGACTTAATAAATTATATGATTAACTGGTCTAAAACGAGGACCACTTTTCGGTAGGCACACAAAATTGTTTTGTTAATTGATTTGATGTAGCTTTGCTTCACCGTGTTTAAAAGTGTAATATTCCATTTCGCTAACTCCAAAGTCTGAAAATATGTGATGCCAATTTGTAGCATCAGTACAAAGTTAAGGCCAATAATTAACATACATTAGTGTTATTTTAAAATTGAATGATATATATTTATATTCAATAAGGTTAGTGAAGTTATGTACTTCTTTATGCTCCAAATAAATATGTTCAAATCTTAGTTATGATATCCATAATCTAAAAACATAAAATAAAAGGTTTGTTGTCCTTCGTTTCCAGCAAATGGTGCCGTGGTCCTCAAACTGTGATGTTGGCCACTTTGTTTGATTTGATCTGTCTGTTTGCTATGTTATTAATCTCCTCACTTCTATGGAATCTTCTAAATTCGCAATATTTATCACATTGGTAGCTTAATAATTGTGCAAGAAAATATATAAGTAGATAAAAATGTACATTATATAAACGTATAAAATTAATTCTTTTTTCCATTTTATTTTGGTTTAAGGTGCGGATTATGCACAACTTTGAGATAAAAGTCAGTAGATAATTATATTAAGTGTACACTAGAATGATTAAAAACAAACATTATAATTTGTTTCCGTGACACCACTTTACCACAAAAAAAAACATTATAAAAACATTAAATTCTATTACATCAAGATTCATAACTAAGAAAATGAATTCCAATTTATTCAATTCATGGTTTCTAATATATATATAAAACAAAAAAGAAAGTGGCAACCAATTATTGAGTCATGTCACGAAAAGAGAACATAATTTGTGTATATATGATGATTTCGATTCAATAATATGTGTGATGTGTCAATATTATTTTAAAACAGAAAAGAATCTTGTTGACAATCATTTGGTTCATCATGTTTTCGATGATAATTGCTTTAGTAATAAATTTGTATTGATTATTTGGCCTAATATACGAGCATGGAATGAATTAGTTTTTTATATCAGATACTTTACTTTGGATTGATAATTTAATACCATAAATAATTATGAGAGAAGCTAAACCACAAATTGCAAAAGTAATTCCATTAACGTAACTTAAACATATCCCATATGATATACATATGTATATTTTCTAAAGCCAAAACCGAGTGGAATTGATCCAGCCCATATCATCTAGCCAGCCCATACAATAGAGCAGTCCGTGTATATCCCATTTATGATATATTTTATATTATACTTGTATATTAATTAGTCTTACCATAATTGTATAATTAGTCTCCAAATAAAATAGGGATTTAGATGTAGAATAGGAAAATGATTTTCCTATTGTAACTTGTATATTTTATCAATAAGAACAATCAAGAGATTATTTATTTCATGGTAACTTGTATATATACACATTTCATCAATAAGAATAATCAAGGGATTATTTCTTTCATGGTATCACAAGCCTAGGTAATTTTTCCTTGTTTGCTTCCGCAAACTCCAAAAATCCGAGACCCCTCTTTTCCCAAACAACCGAGATACTTCTTGGTTTGTTCATCCCTTCACCAAATCCCTTCTCCGAATTTTGTTGTTCTATTCACTATGACTGATAAGAACACGTTTTATCCCGCCCTCACAGTTTCTAACATCAAGAGTGTTCTTCCTATTGTTCTTGACCTAGAAAACATCCAATATGGGACGTGGGCGAAATTATTCAAGATTCATGCGATGACACATCAAGTGCTCCACCACATAATCCCTCTGATTTCTAATACGGAGGGTAATACGGAGGAGGTTGTGCCCACCAAAGAGGATGACCCAAAATCATGGGTCATTCTTGACGCAAAAGTTCTCCAGTGGATTTATGCAACTATCTCTCTTGACCTCTTACAAACGATTATGGAACCCAACTCCACAGCTATGGCTGCTTGGAATCGATTGTGTAATATCTTCCAGGATAACATCCATTCACGCATTGTCACCCTTGAACATGAATTTTCTCAAGTTGTTATGGAGAATTTTCCTAACGTTTCGTCTTATTATAAATGACTCAAGAATTTGGCGGATCAACTTCGCAACATGGGGGCTCCTGTGAGCAATAGTCGTCTCATCCTACCGATAGTTGCAGGCCTGTCTGAGGCCTATAACAATGTTGCTTCAATCCTTCGTCAAAGTAACCCCCTTCCGGAATTCTATCAAGCCCGCTCTATGCTCACATTGGAAGAAGTGGGTTTGGCTAAAAAGGCGGCTATAAGGGCTAGTCCCGTCGTCGTGATGAATGAGTCCAATTTTCTTCCTTCCGATTCCACCAACTTGAGCCAAAATCGCAATAACGGTGGTGGTAAAAAGGGTGAAAATTAGAAAAATAATGGCAAGAATTGCGGCGGCAACACCGGCAGCAACCGGAATAGTGGCAGTGGTGGTGGTGCCGCCAGGCGTCGTGACGTGAGGCAGCGGTGGGCCTATGCGATGGCGATGGGCACATAGGCGTATTATGTATACGTCTTTCGAGTAATTTTTAGTTGGCATTTTACTCATTTTTGTTGTGTTTAGTATAGTAGTAGGTTTGTTTTTCTTTCTTTTGAGTCACAGCGGTGCAAAAAGGCAAAAAAGGAACGAGAAATGGGAAGAAAATGTGCTCCCGAGGCGGAAAAGAGCGAAAGAAGGAAGCACTGCCGTGCCACTATGCAGAACCGCGGTGCCATATTTATCGAGGAGTCACAGGACTTTCAGCATCGCGGTGCCATTTGTGTTGAGAAGCTGCAGGAGTTTCGGCACCATGGTGCCTGTATGCAGAACTGCGGCGCCGACGCGGAAAATTTCAATTCCGGAAGCAAATTGGCTAAGGGCAGATTGGTCCATAGGGCACGAAAATTAGAAGATATTTAAGCCCTAGGGATTAATGCTATGAAGGAGGTTGGTCATTCTACAACACAAGGTGGATTTGGAGCTACAATTGGAGACTTAGTTCGCAGTAATTTCTTTTCTTTCGTTTTTAATTCAGTTTATGTATGGATTTTGTGTTAGTTCTTAGCGTGACTATGGCTAGGAGATAAACACTTTATTAGGGTTTTCCTTATGAATCGCTTGAACTTCTATTCATGAATTAATGCAGTAGTTTGATTTCTTCTTCACTTGATTAAGATTTAGTCAATAATTGGTATGAATGTTTGATAATTAATTGATCACTAATTATCATAATATATATGATTTCGAATCGAAAACCTAGAGGAGAGATTTGGATATGCTATAATTGACTAGACATGGGTTAAAATCGCGGACGACAGTACCCCGATACTTGTGTAGCATTATAGGTTACTGTTCTTAATCCTCCTATGTGGTAAATCCTATCATAGAAATATAGAAGAGTTCTGCACTGGGGTTGAGTGATTATATGTCCTAACCGGAATATAAGACAGTTTAGTTAACCGTTATCTTAATGTAGAAGAAGAAGTCATTCTAGTTGCATTAAGGATTGAATATAGTGGATAGTCGAGGATTTTGGAAGCCCTAATTCCTTCATAACTGATCACAACTTAAATAGTTAGTTAATTCTTGCAATTATTCTAGTAGTTAAACAAAAACCTAACTTAAATATCGATTGCCAAATAGATAACATAAAATAGATGAACGATACTTAGAAACCAGTCTCTGAGGACGATATTCAGTCTTATCAGACTATATTACTTGTGAACGATACGTACGCTTGCGTGAGCAGTCAAAATATCTCTAACAAGTTTTTGGCGCCGTTGCCGGGGACTGGCGTATTCTAATATTGAACCGTCTATTTTTAATTTCTAATTTGGCTTGTACTTTATTTCTTTTTACTGTTAGAACTGTGTGCCGTAATTTATTTGTTGATTTTGATCTATTTCAGGGAACCAGTTTATGCGAAGAAGAAGAGGGGCAGACACATTTGTTCCCTTAAATCCTGAAATTGAGAAAACCTGCAAACAGAACAGGCGTGAAAAGAGAATTGCGGACTTATTAGCAATGAACAACCAGAGGAACAACGAGTTAAACGGAGGGCTGGGTGATGATCAAAACAACCATGAAATACCCGAAGATGTGTCCGGAAATAATGAGGTACCAGCTGCCATGGGACAAGTCCTGCCACCTGCAGAAAGGAGTCTGGGGGATTATGTTTTGCCCACAGTCACAGGTGCACAGACTTGCATCAGGCTCCCAGCTATAGGGACCAATAACTTTGAGATCAAGCCACCATCCTGAGCATGATCCAGAACACAGTACAATTTGGGGACTGCCATCTGAAGATCCCCACATGCACATTGCAAACTTTCTGGAGATGTGTCACGACCCGACCTCGGATCTGTGACTGGTGCCTTACCCCGGGCACCCTTGTGATACAACATCAGAGAAAACCAGCGGAAATAAACTCACAAACAAGAACCATATAAGATAAAATAGGCTAACCCAAAAATGGCTACCTTCCCGTAACATAAATAAAACAGAACTGAACAGTTACATCCTTAATAACCCAATTTATAACCGGACTACAGGCCTCTAAGAGTTTGTAACAACCATGACGGGACAGGGCCCCGTCATACCCCTGAATGCACACAAAACCTACAACGTCAGGGAGAACCGTACCAAAAATCAAGTCAAGCCTCCGGAGTAATGGAGCTTCTGACACCTGAGCAAAGATCCTAAGAATGAGGATTCACCACCTGCTTACTCTTACCTGCGGCATGAACGCAGCCCCCGAGGAAGGGGGTCAGTACACAATATGTACCAAATATGTAAAACTGGAAAATACTTGTAATGATATCATAAGTCAAAATAAGCTGAAGTCATAGACGAAAATCAATTTACCTTGCACCGTGCCTTACCAATAATGAGAGTAACAAGTATAAATCTTACTGCATAAAAAAATAGGAGGCTCATGATCAAAACAGGGTACCTCGCCCGTAGTATCATTAAGCAATCCTACTCATGGGACTATTTCACCCGCATGGGTCCTGTGGACCCGTATGAGGTCATCCGCCTCGTCATGGGACTATTTCACCCGCATGGGACTATTTCACCCGCATGGATCATGTGGACCCGCATGAGTACCATCGCCGTACTCGCATGGGACTATTTCACCTGCATGGATCCTGTGGTCCGGATCCGCATGAGTACAAGCGCCGCACTCGCATCATGGGTAGCAAATCCATGGCATAAGTAATAAACCATCCTAATGGACGCATACCCGTGGACCATTCATCGTGTCAGTATGTCCAAAGGAAGTAATAAGATAACACTCCTAGTGGAAGCATACCCGTGGGCCACCCATCGTGTCAGTATGTCCAAAAGGATCGATATAGTGGAAACATACCCGTGGGCCACCCATCGTGTCAGTATGTCACAAGGAAATAACAAGAATAACCCGGGGTCCACTCCGTAAGAACATATCACCTAGCACAACCGGCTATCATACATAACATAAGCACTACCGGCCTATCATACATGACATAAGCACTACCGGCTTATCATAACATAATCAAGTTAAGAAATCCCATAACTTCTTATTAACACTATTAATATATCCTCTCATTTTGGTATACCTAAGGCACTAACATGTCTTTTAATAGAAAATCCGGGAATTCAACCCAAGTACCATGTAATTCTAACCTTTTAAGAAATAACTCTTTTTATACAAAAATTCCAAGATACTAATCACCATAGTATCAAGTTACGATTTTTTTTCAAGACAAGTCCCATTTCCTTTTAGAAATATATAGGCTTCTAAATCAAGTGACTTCATTTCCTCTTTAAAACCTTAGGCAATCAAATTGTAAAAATCAATCCACCTTCCATAGTTTCAAATTCTCTACCCGTACTTGTTTTACTTAGAGTAAACCTTTCTTTGTGAACCTTTCAAAAGCTAATATAACCAACTTCCCATAAAGTCATTATATTTGTGTTATTCCTTAGTCAAATACATTTTCCCTAAATCCAAGGGACTTATACTTTAAAATGAAACAAGTATCATATCCTTTAAAACAAGTGAAAGATATCAAATCTTGTACGTCTACCGTACTACATAGGTACAACTACTCATGCTCAAGAGATAGGAAAGTTCCACATACCTCTTCGGTCAATCCACTTGCTAAGTCCAAAATACCGCACGTAATATGTCAACCTAAAATGACCATAATATGTTTATTAACCTCAAATTCCAATGTAGAATATTTCAAGTTCAAGTTACTAATTCCTAAGGAAAATTGGGCAGCATTTCCTTTGTTTCTACATACTTTGCCACCTTTCTCAAGGCCGAATACAATATTCAAACGCCACATTTAAGGCCCAACAATCCAACCATATCAAAGGGGATTACACACCTAAACTTGGGTGTGTAAAATTCTGCCCACAAGGTACAACAATTTAATTAACAAGTTTAAGGTAGTCCTTAGGCTACAACATGCTCATATAATCTTCTTAGCCAATTCTTTCACATCCAACCCACATTTCTTACATGCAATGAATCTAAGAGCATTATTTACTACTACAAGTTCCTCCTCCTTCACATGCAACACAAATAACTAGCTACAAGAGAAGAAATGTTACCTTTAGAGCTTAGCCAACATTATTCCAACAACCTTGCTAGCCTCTTTTCCAAGAACACCACCACAATCACTCCTACAAGCTAGCCACAAGCTTCCTTCTTGTCCTTAACTTTTCAGATTTTCTTTAGGCTTTGAATTCCTCTTGGAATTCTAGAGAGAAGTGAGAGCTTTTAGTTTAGAGAGAGGTGAGAGTTTGAAGAATGACCAAGTCTTCAAGACTTGGTCAATAAGTAGTGCATGCAAAATCAGATGGGGGGGGACACTTGTCACCCACCCATGACCTCTTTTAAAACAAAACAGTGCAGAATTTTCCACTCAGCTTCGCAAAACCCGCCTCGGCGCCGCGGCCCTGCAGCCGGCGCCGCGGCGCTGAAACTTCTGCCGACTCTCAGGACTTTCCGGCGCCGCGGCCCTGTCGCTTCTGTCCGAAACACATTTATGTCCGTCCGCACACTGAACTCGTAACTCCCATATCTTCTTACTCCGATGTCCTATCGACGAACGGTTGGTTGCGTTGGAAACTAGACTCAACGAACTACGCAATAGGCCTTTGAAACACCTAGGAACTCTCAATATACCGGGTCATAACCCGCCCCAAAGTTGACTAAAAACCCGTTCGAATTAATCCGTCAACCTATCTTTCGAAAATTTAAGTCTTACTCCTTTCGTGCGCTCTAATACGCACGGCCAGAACTACGGGGTATAACAAGATGTGTGCCACTTTCAAATACAATGGCGTTACTGACGATGTCATTAGACTGAGGCTCTTCCTGTTCTCACTGAGGGATAGAGCCAAAAGCTGGTTGAACTCACTGCCTGCCAACTCTGTCACTACCTGGAAGGACCTAGCACAGAAGTTTCTAGCAAAGTTCTTTCCTCCTTCCAAAGCAGAAAAGATAAGGGGAGAGCTGGACAACTTTTATCAGGTGGATGGTGAGTCGCTCTATGATGCATGAGAGCGTTTTAAGGACTTGCAAAGGAAATTCCCATATCATGGCATTGAGAAGTGGATGTTAGTCCATATTTTTTATAATGGGCTGAGTGGTACTATTCGTACCATCATTGATGCTGCAGCAGGGGGTGTTTTCATGAAAAAGAGTGTCAATGAGGCACATGAGTTACTGGAAGATATGGCTGCCAGCAATCATCAAGGGGCGGATGACAGGTCAGTAAACAACAGGAAGACTATGGGCATACATGAAATAGATGCCATCACTGCCTTGAATGCACAGGTGGCTCTTTTGAAGAAGCAACTGCAGCAGAACACCATGTCTGTGAATGCAGTCCAGATGCCGGTAAATTGTGAGATTTATTGTGGGCCGCACCCCTTTGAGAGATGCACAATATTTGACCCCAACAATGTGTCAATGGAGCATGTACAGGCAGTTGTGAACTTTCAGAGGCCTTATAATTCCAACACATACAATCCAGGGTGGAGAAATCACCGTAACTTTTCGTGGAGGAACGACCAACCCCAGCAGCAAACATATTAAGGTGGTTACCAGAACCAGCAGACACATAATCAGGCTACCTCATCCCATCACTATAGACCACCTACACAACAGGAGAAGCCTGATGAACTGAAAGCTGCATTGCTTACACTCACCAATTCGCAGAATCAATTCATATCTGAAACCAGGTCCGCTCTTAGGAACCTAGAAACGCAGGTTATACAATTGGTAAACATGGTAGCCAATGGATCACAGGGCACTCTCCCAAGCAATACAGAAAATCCTAGAGATCAATGTCAGGCAGTTTTGTTGAGGAGTGAAAAGCAGTTGGTTCGTAAGAAAGAGGTTGAGAAAGCAGTTGAGGTAGAGAATGAGGGGGTCACTGAGGACCGACCTACAGTTGAGAAAGCTCCATCAACACCTTTGAAGGAATACATTGATAGAATCTCTTACCCTCAGAGGTTACAAAAGAAGGAAATTGACAAGAAATTATCTAAATTCTTGGAGATGTTTAAGAAGTTGCACATAAATATCCCCTTTATTAAGGCGCTAGAACAGATGCCCGCATACTTCAAATTCATGAAGGAAATACTTGGAAAAAGGAGGAGGCTAGCGGATTATGAGACAGTATCATTGACATAGGAGTGCAGTGCCATCCTGAAAAAGAAATTGTCTCCTAAGCTGAAGGATTCAGGAAGCTTCACCTTGCTACCTTTGGTAAGGTGACATGCAACAAGGCGCTGTGTGATCTAGGGGCCAGTATCAATATTATGCCTCCGTCTATCTTCAAGAGATTGGGTTTGGGTGAAGCCAAACCAACCACAGTCAATTTGCAGTTGTCCGACCGAACCGTACTGCACCCCAAAGGCATAATAGAATATGTGCTTGTCAAGGTGGGAATGTTCTTCTTCCCAGCAGACTTTCTCATTCTGAACATTGAGGAAGATGATGAGATACCCATCATTTTGTGGAGACCATTCCTTGCAACGGGGAGAGTTTCAATTGATGTAGAGAAAAGAGAACTGAGATTGAGGGTACAAGAGGAAGAGATGGTTTTCAAGGTGTTTAAATACACTATCGAATCTCAGGCCAGCAATAAGTGCTTCGCAGTAAGCACGGCTGACACAACAATTTATCCAGCACAGGCCAAAACCAGGGAGATCATTTCGACAGTTGTGAAACCACAGGCTAGTTTAAAAGCTAAAACGAAAATTGATGAGATGAAATTTGTCGAACAGGTAAGTCTTACTGAACCCCCCCTCTTGTGAAAAAGAAAAATAGAATGAGAAAGAGGAGGAGGATTATGAAGTGGATAGGTTGTGGGGTTAAATTACCCCAATGATTTTTTATAAGGAATTTACGTCCGGCTACAAGATGTTAAGACAACGCTACTTAGGAGGCAACCCAATTTTTAAATTATGCAAATTAATTTAATAGAACAGTCTCACTTTTAGTATATTTTTATTGTGTTGTGAAGCCAGGTGAAGGAATGAGACACTAAGCACGAAGACAGAGGATGGAAAACACAGAATCGAGGGAGCACCGCGATGCCATTGTGCAGGACCGTGGTGCCAATTGTTCAGAGGGGTCACAGAATTTTATGCACTGCGGTGCCATTACGCAATACCGTGGTGCCGAATAATCAGAATGGCCACAATACTTTCAGCACCGCGGTGCCATCAGGCAGTACCGCGGTGCCGGGACGGGATTTCCAAATTAAAAGTCGTAATCCCCCAAATATTTTTCCACACAAACACAAATCCTTCCTCTCTCTAAAAAGTCTGAAAATACCTTTCCCTACCCATAAAAATGTCCCACATTCTTCCAAAAATCCCTACACAAACCCTCACATCTTGCAAGTTTGGGGGTGTACGGGCTTTGTTGGTAGGGCGTTGTGTAGTTGTGGGTGTGTACTGTAGTGGTTGTTTGTTGTGTAGTTATGTGAATTGAGGTGTATTTTGGTGTAGTTGTTGTGTATTGTTGTTGTGGTCCGATTTTTCTTGGTTATTGTTGTTGTGTGGTGTGAGAGTTGTTGGGAAACCTCAAAGAAACAAAGGAAACGCTGCTGAAAATTTTCCAACAACCTTCACTATGGCCTCTAGGAAATGAACTTCAAGAGCTTCCCCATCTTCATCCGCCCCAGACTATGACGTGACTCGATTCGCCAACAAACAGACAGAGGATCGATACAACAAGATTAACACTAGGGCATTGATACCAGAAAGAGGCATGGATTACCAGGCCAGACCATTTGATGATGATGATGACTACGAGCCTATTAGGGCCATGATCGAGGTAAATAGGTGGAGAAGGTTCACCAATCCAGAAAGGATCCAACTTCAAAATTCTAGCCTTGTGATAGAGTTCTATGTGAACTACCCCGAGCAAGAGGATGGGCGGTGCTTTGTTAGAGGAAAATATGTGACTGTCAGTTCTGAAACAGTGAATGTGATACTAAGGACCTATGATGTGGAGGACCGAGGCGAAAATCCAAACTATTTCAGAAGTTGGCCACGAGACGCCAACCACATCCTGTGGGACATAGTAGCAGACATTGTGCTACCCAGGCGTCGAGTTTAGTTTTGTCCGCAAGGATCCAGGAGACTTGCCCGATGCTAATTTAATAGAACAGCCAAATGATGGCTATATTTCATAAGTGCACGCTTGATTCCGTCAACTTATTTAAAAAATGTGCCCTCAGACTGAATCAAGTTCATTTATGGAATCATGACGGGCATGACAATTGATGTGGGGAGAGAAATAGTGCAGAGCATAAAGATGATTAGTAGGCTGACGACTACTGGCGGATTGGAACATGGTTCACTCATTACTGCCTTATGTGATAGGCATGGAGTCCTAACATTCGCCACTGATATCGTAGAGAAGAGGCAGTCTGTTGTGACCTACAGTTTAGTGTACTCCTTCCTTGACCCCCAACCAGGACCTGTAGCAAGGGGAAGGGCCCCAACAGCAGCAGACCCAGCAGCCATGTATGAGGAAGAGCCAGAGGCACACAATGAAGCAGGCGAAAGCAACCATCAGCCTCCCCTGTCCTTAGAGCCTCAAATGACAATGATGGAGCAGATGTTCTTGAACTAACAAAGGATGCTGCGGAATCAAGAGTAAATGATGCAAGACCATCAACACCTGACCCAACATGTTGATAATTTGAGTTCCATGTTCACCCAATGGACAATGCAGTATCATTCGCCACCACCACCATTTTGAGCCGATGTATGTCTGTAAGTCGTCTCATTTTAATTTTTGAGTCTTTTACACATTTGGGACAATGTGTAGTTTAAGTTTGGGGGGAGTTTTAATTTTATTTTATTTTTGTGAGTCTTTTGTTGTTTTTGTGTTTTATGTGAGTCAATTATTTTTTATATATCATGCATGATGTGCTTATTTGGAATGCCTAGTGAACTAAGTGGGATAATGTAATGGAATGAGAAGCTAAAATTTGTATGCTTAAGTTAGATATGCCAAAAATTTATGAAAATCTGATTATTTAGAATATTTGATGCTTAGCCTATGTGTTGTCAATTGAAAAATGTCTGTGAAGTCTGCTTGCTTGTTATTTGAGGCGAAATAGTTAAGATGTACATGTTAGGGAGATGATTCAGGCATTTCTTTGTGAGCCCCTCTTACCATTCATTACGTACCTTGCAATAAATTGTATCCCTAGTCAGCCTCGTTGAGCCTAAAATAAGTTATTTCTTTAACACCCTATGATTCTTTTGTTGTGCCATAAGTGATAATGAAAAAAGTATTTGAATGAGAAGTGTTGAAAAAGAGATAAAAAGAGAGTGAAAAATTTGATGCACCCAATGAAAAATATGCAAAAGCCTAAGTTTGGGGGTGCCTGTTATTTACAATGTATCTCATTCTCTCAAAAGAGAAAAATGGAATGATAGGTATGAACTGAAAAGAGTACCAAAAAGAAGGACAAAATGGTTGAATAAGAAAAACGCTTATGATACGTAAATTAAGCCTAAATGCCTAATTTTACCTACCCCTGCCTAAGCCTACATTACAACCCTGAAAAGTCCTGATGATCTCTAGAATGTATGTCTATGATTAGTGGAGAATATCAAGTACACAGGCCCATAGAACTAAATGAAATTGATATGCATAGATTAGATATTCATGCTTCCATTACTTGTGATTGAAATGAATTTATGAAATATCTGACTTGAAACTCTAGATTGCTGAATCCATGTTATATCTGTTCCTGCATATTATCCCAACTGTCGTTCATGTGTTTCTAAGTCTTTGTGCAGCTGCTTAATTTGAGTCTTTGAGTCTTTTATTTTTGTGTCTTTATTTTTGTTTTGATCTTTACTCGAGAGCGAGCAAATGTTAAGTTTGGGGGTGTTTGTTAGGCGTATTTTGTATACGTCTTTAGAGTCATTTTTAGTTGGTGTTTTACTCATTTTTGTTGTGTTTAGTATAGTAGTAGGTTTGTTTTTCTTTCTTTTGAGTCACAGCGGTGCTAAAAGGCAAAATGACAAAAAGGAACGAGAAATGAGTAGAAAAGGTGCTCCCGAGGCGAAAAAGAGCCAAAGAAGGTAGCACCGCGGTGCCATATTTACCGATGAGTCACAGGACTTTTAGCACCGCGGTGCCTGTATGCAGAACCGCGGTGCCGACGCGGGAAATTTCAGTTCCAAAGGTAAATTGGCTAAGGACAGATTGGTCCATAGGGCACGAAAATTAGAGGATATTTAAGCCCTAGGGATTAATGCTATGAAGTAGGTTGGTCATTCTACAACACAACACAACACAATTCAGAATTTGAGCTACAATTGGAGACTTAGTTGGCAGTAATTTTTTTTTTTAATTCAGTTTATGTATGGATTTTGTGTTAGTTCTTAGCGTGACTATGGCTAGGAGCTAAACTTTATTAGGGTTTTCCTTATGAATCACTTGAACTTCTATTCATGAATTAATGCAGTAGTTTGATTTTTTTTTCACTTGATTAAGATTTAGTCAATAATTGGTATGAATGCTTGATAATTAATTGATTACTAATTATCATAATATATATGATTTCGAATCAAGAACCGAGAGGAGAGATTTGGATATGTTGTAATTGACTAGACATAGGTTAAAATCGCGGACGATAGTACTCCGATACTTGTGTAGTATTATAAGTTATTGTTCTTAATCCTCATATGTGGTAAATCCTATCATAGAAATATAGAAGGGTTATGCACTGAGGTTGAGTGATTATATGTCCTAACCGTAATATAAGATAGTTTAGTTAACCGCTCTCTTAACGTAGAAGAAGGAGTCATTCTAGTTGCATTAAGGATTGAATAGAGTGAATAGTCGATGATTTTGGAAGCCCTAATTCCTTCATAATTGATCACAACTTAAATAGTTAGTTAATTCTTGCATTTATTCTAGTAGTTAAATAAAAACTCAACTTAAATATCGATTTCCAAATAGATAACATAAAATAGATGAACGGTACTTAGAAACTAGTCTCTGCGGACGATATTCGGTCTTATCAGACTATATTACTTGTGAACGATGCGTACGATTGCGCGAGCAGTCGAAATATCGCTAACAGGGCCCAGTTTCTACCCAGCTGTCACGACCCGATCCCGGGCCCGTGACTGGTGCCTTACCCGGGCACCCAAGTAGACATACATCAGAGTAATCAGCGGAATAATAAATCAAGACATGAAACAAATGTAAAATGTAACACAGTTTACCTGAGAAAAAGTTGCCTTTCGGCATATATATATATACCAAGTCTGGCAGTTACATCCCAACTTTACAACAGGACTACAGACCTCTAGGAATGTAAACAACTATGGCGGGACAGGGCCCCGCCATACCCTGAATGTACAAAATATCTACAACACCAGGGAGAGTCGTACCAAAATTCGAGCCTCCGGAGAAATGGAGCTCCTGACACCAGAGTAAGGATCTTAAGAATGAGGATCTACCACCTGCTTTCCCTTACCTGCGGCATGAACGCAGCCCCCCGAAGGAGGTCGATAACAGTACCAAGTATATGAAATCGTAAAATCTTTGAAATGAAATCAAAGCATTTTAAAAACCACTTACAAATACAACCATTTCAACCGCACATAGTGCCACAGCATAAACAAGAGCAAAATAGATATAATGTAACTGGTCTTTTCTAGGCCGCTAATGATCGAAGCAAGGCCAATCGCCCATAGTATCATTATGCGTGCCTAATCCTGGAACTCCCGCAGTCTGCATAGGTCACACACAGACCCGCATGAGGTATTCCTCGCATCGAGGGCAGCTAACCCTCGGTATCCTCCTGGACCCCCGAAGTCCGCATATAGTCACACAGACCGCATGAGGCATCCCTCGCATCGGGATAATACCCGGAATGATCAATCCTAGAACTCCCGCAGCTCCGCATAGGTCACACAGACCCGCATGAGGTATTCCTCGCATCGAGGGCGGCTAACCCTCGGAATTTCAAGTCAAGGGGGTATGTGATATAATGGTAGTACAACGGGCTTATCGTTTAACAACGTAAGCACAACAAGAATAACCCCCTTACACAACATCACAAGACACTAACACACATAGCATCATAACATGTTTACTTTATCAAACCATCTTACTACACTTTTCAGAGATCAATACAAGACTTTCATAAAACAATAAGTAAACTGTTCCCTTTTATCTTTCTTAAGTCGTTATACCTAACTTCCCATAAAGCTAGTATAACTCTTAAGCTTTTAAAACCAAGTATTACTCTTCTTTCAAAAATGATTCATAATTCTTTTGAAATACCTCAAGATTCTTATTATTTAAAACTCAAGTCACAAGACATCAGAGTAAAACCAATTTCAGTTAACACACGTACGTCTACCGTACTATATATATATTTTAAAAATATCATGCTCAAGAGGATAGGAAGAATCACATACCTCCTCGGCGAAATCCACCTGCCAAGTCGAATATGTCGCGCGCAGAGTATCAACCTATAATAGTCAAATACGTCTATAATAGTCAAATACGTCTAGACTACTCTGTAGAATATTCTAAGCAGAGGGTTCTCTATTCTACGGAAAATTGGGCAAAGACTTCCCACCAAACTACACAAGTCTCATCAGAAATACACCCTATGTAAGTACAGTTCAATTCTCTTCTTTTATACCATCCTTCTATATGTCTTATACTCATTTCTATACTACTACAGTATGTAATCTCCAATTACAATAGAAGGACAAGATATTTACCTCGGTAAGCCCAAAATTATCCAAGTTTAAATGTCGATCCTGAGCAACGTTTAGCTCCTAATTTGCACGCTCCGATAGCTCCAAGAAACCCTTAGAAGTTTCTAAACAACTTCTACTTAATACTTCAACCAACTATGAAGATTTCCCCAGGGTTTCGTTTTGTGACTAAAGGATATAAAGTAGTATTTCTGGGCTTTTAGTATAGAGGTAACTTTGGAATAAAACAAGGTATTTGGCTAAAGTATTTGGGAATAGTAACAATACTAGAAGACAACTTTCTACCAAGGGGGGGGGTGTTTTGGACGAAACAACTAGGAAAGGGGGGGGAGGGTTTTCGACGGTAGTTGGGGAAAAGGGGGGGAGGGTTTTCGACGGTAGTTGGGGAAAAGGGGGGGAGGGAGTTGGGACGAGAACTACAACAAGGGAGAGGGAGTTTTTGGAGACTTGGAAATTGTGTTTGTGAATGAAGAAGTCTTGCACAAGAGGGGGGTATTTATAGAACCACCAAGGGCCAAGATTAAAACAAATGGAGGGTGAAGATTTGGATAGCTTGTTCAAGTGAAGTCTTCCACCAAGTGTCCACCACAACCTTGGGACATATGTCCACCACAACATTGGGACATATGTCCCCCACAACAATGAGCCATGTGGCCTTCCACTAGCACACAAAAATCGTCCAAGGCAAGCCTCCCACTTGCCCAAAAAAAACGCCCCTACCTACTCCCACTCACCCAAAGAAAATATCCTCCAAGACTTGACCATTTGACTTGTCCACTAGGCCACCATTTCGTCCAACCCATGCCAACTAAGGGTGACACATGTCGCCCTTCTATTGGTCCAAAATATTTCGCCTCTCGGAAAAATCCGCAATCGGTTAAAATATTAAAAACGTAGAATTTCCTTCACAAGATTCGGAATCTTTTCCGTAGAAAGTTTACAATTTCATCCTTAACCTAATTAGGGTTTGTACAATTGTACGTACGTCCTCACATACATACTCTGGAAAATACGGGGTATAACATTCTCCCCTCCTTAGAAACATTCGTCCCGAATGTTCCTTCTCAAGACAGGTAACGATATAGTTCCGCACAACTTAAACAATTTGCAAATGCCACACATGGCCACAATACAACACTTAAGTACAAATGCCAAAGAAAATTTATAAGTAGGAAAGTGAGTTACCTGGGGGTGTGGGGAATAAGTGAGGATACTTCTGCCTCATGTCCTCCTCTGCTTCCCACGTCATCTCCTCTCTGTGCTCATTCCGCCATAAGACTTTGACGGAAGCCACGTCCTTTGTCCGCAGACGCCTAACCTGACGATCGATTATCGCTATGGGAATCTCCTCATACGATAACCCCTCGGTCACCTGGACATCGTCAATCGGGTGCACTCTAGATGGATCCCCGATACATCTCCTCAGCATAGAAACATGAAAAACCGGATGCACTGCCTCCAGATCGGACGGCAGATCCAACTCATAGACAACCTTGCCTACCCGGCGGACAATCTGATAAGGTCCAATGTACCTTGGGCTGAGCTTCCCTTTCTTCCCAAACCTCATCACACCCTTCATAGGTGACACCTTCAAGAAAACCCAATCATCAACCTCAAACTCCAGATGCCGACGACGATGATCTGCATACGACTTCTGCCGACTCGATGCCAAGAATCGCCCCGATAAGCTTTACCTTATCCATCGCTGTCAGACAAGTCTGGTCCCACTAACTGTACCTCACCCACATCGAACCAGCCTATCGGCGATCTGTACTCCTCCCATACAAGGCCTCATAAGGCGCCATCTGAATACTGGAGTGGTAGCTATTATTATACGCAAACTCTACTAGCGGCAAATGATCCTCCCAGCTACCTCTGAAATCAATAACACAAAGCTCGCAAAGATATCCTCAAGAGTGCGGATAGTGCGCTCGCTGTCCGTCTGTCGAGGATGGAAAGCGATCGAGGCTCACTGCGTCCTAACCCCTTCTCGAAGGACCTCCAGTTAGCCGTAAACCGGGCTCTGTCTCGATATGATCGAAATAGGGACCCATGCAGCCTCATGATCTCTGATGTAAAGTTCGGCATAATCCTCGGAAAAAGTCGCCCCGACGGGAAAAGTGGGCTGATTTCATCACCGTCGACGATAACCCGATAGAATCATGCTTCCTCCGAGTGCGAGGTAATCCTGTGATAAAGTCCATGTTGATCACCTCCCACTTCCGTGTCGGGATCTCTATCGCTCGCAATAATCCACCAGCCTCCGTGCTCTACCTTACTGCGACAACACGCACCGAGCCACAAACTCGCAACGCCCTCTTCAAGCCATCCCACCAATACACGATCCGAGGTCGTGGTACATCTTTGTCGACCGGATGGATAGAGTAACGCCACGCGTGTGCTTCCCTAACTGCGCCAAGTCCCGCAATATCCGAACACACAACTCGCCAAACCTTAGCACCCCATCAAAGCTACCTCAAAAGGACCCTTCCTCACGAAGAGCCGTATCACGATACCGCGTCAAAACCGGATCCTCAAACTATTGCCTCTTCACCTACTCGACGATGGAAGACTCGGCAACCTCTCGAACTCGAACCCCACTGCTATCAGAACCAATCAATCGGACTCCAAGGCTCGCTAACTGATGTAACTCGCGGACCATGCCCCTTCTCTCTGGCTGCACATCTGATAGACTCCCCATCGATCTACGACTAAGGGCATCTGCCACAACATTGGCCTTCCCTGGGTGGTACAGGATATCGACATCATAATCCTTGAGTAACTCTAACCACCGCCTCGCCGTAAGTTCACTCCTCTGGTGAAGATATACTTGGAGGCTCTTGTGGTGCGTAAATATCCACATGAACTCCATACAAATAGTGCCTCCGGATCTTCAAGGCGTGAATCACCACGCGACTCCAAATCATGGGTGGGGTAGTTCCTCTCATGTTTCTTAAGCTGTCGGGATGCGTATGCTATAACCTTGCCCTGCTGCATCAACACACATCCAAGCCCGATGCCTGACGCATCACAATACACCACATAGCCGTCTAGACCCTCTGGAAGAGTAAGAACTGGGGCGGTCGTCAGCCTCTCCTTCAAGAATCGGAAACCCCGCCACAAGCATCGTCCCGAAACTTAGCTCCCTTCTGAGTCAGCTTAGTCAAAGGTGCCGAAATAGAAGCAAACTTCTCCACGAACCGCCGATAGTAACCTGCAAGGCCCAGAAAATTGCGCACCTCTGTCGGAGTAGTTGGTCTAGGCCAACTCCTGACTGCCTCGATCTTGGCCGTATCCACCCGAATACCATCAGCCCCTATAATATTCCCAAGAAATGCCACCGAAGCCAACTAAAACTCACATTTGAAAAACATGGCGTACAACTGTTGGTCCTGGAGAACTCTCAAAGATCGCCAAATGCTCGCGTGCTCTCGCTCTGAGCGGGAATAAACCAAGATGTCATCGATGAACACTATCACAAACGTATCCAAAAATGGCTTGAACACTCGGTTCATCAAATCCATGAATACCGCCGGAGCATTGGTCAGACCGAAAGACATAACCCTGAACTCATAGTGCCCGTACCGGGTCCGGAATGCAGTCCTATGGACATCCGCCTCTCTAACTCGTACCTGATTATAGCCCGATCGCAGATCAATCTTGGAGAAACATCTCGCACCCTGCAACTGGTCGAACAAATCTTCAATCCTGGGAAGGGGGTATCTGTTCTTAATAGTCACCTTGTTCACCGTCAGTAATCAACACACACGCAGCGGCGTCCCTTCTTCTTCACGAACAAAATCGCGCTCCCGGGGAGAAACACTAGGCTCGATGAAGCCCTTCTCCAAAGAAATCTCTCAGCTGGTCCTTCAACTCTCTCAACTCGGCAGGTGCCATTCTGTATGGCGGAATGGAAATAGGCCGAGTGTTTGGCAGCAGATCGATACAAAACTCTATCTCCCTCTCAGGAGGGATACCCGGGAGGTCATCTGGAAACACATCTGGGAACTCTCGACTCATCGAATCGATCAAAATCTGGTACCGCGACCTCGAGATCAAACACCCGAATGAGATGGTAGATATACCCCTTCTGCACCATCTTCCTAGCCTTGAGGTAGGAAATAAACTTACCCCTCGGCGACACAGTGTTCCCCTCCCACTCAATAACCGGCTCCCCGGGAAACTGGAACCGTACCAACCTCGCCCTGCAGTCCACATTGGCGTAGCAAGAAGCTAGCCAATCCATTCTCATAATCACATCGAAATCGGTCATATCCAACTCTATCAAGTCGGCTAGGGTCTGACGACTGCATAAAGTCACTGGGCAAGCCCTATATACCCGCCGAGCTACCACCGAATCACCCACTGGCGTAGCTACCTCGAAAGGGTCTATGGACTCAGGCTCTATCCCTATCCTACTAGAAATAAGGGGAGATATATAGGACAGAGTAGAACCCGGATCTATCAAGGCATACACGTCACAACATGAAACTGATAAAGTACCTGTGACGACATCAGGTGACGCCTCCTGGTCCTGCCGGCTGGACAAGGCATAAATGCGGTTCTGAGGACCGCTAGAACTAGGACCCCTGCCACGACCTCTACCTCGACCTGCTGGTCCTCGAGCACCTCGCCTCCGGGCGAGTAAATCAGAGTGAAGAAGACCCGGCGAAAGACCCTGTAGGTTGACCCCTACCATTTGCGCTGCCCTTGGTCGGACAGTCCCTCGCAAAGTGACCCTTTTGACCGCAAGCAAAACAAACTCCTGAAGTAGGGCCACAACTCCCAGAATGGAATCCACCACATCGGACACACTGAGAGGACCTCGATCGGTTAGCACCCCTGCTACCCTGAAAGTCCGAAGCCACAGGGCCCGACACGCCCGAATACTCGGGGCATCAAGGCGGTATAGGAGTGCTCTGAGCTGGCTGTGGTGCAAATCTAGTCTGCTGATGAGATCGTCCACCCCGATAACCACCAAAAGACCCTGCCGTCCTGGCCTTCTTCTGCTGAAATCTGACAACCCGCTGGCCTCTACGCTCCTCACATCCTAGTGCATAAGCCTGCATGCGGGCAATGTCCATGCCCGGCTGAAGAGCTACAACCGAGCAAGACTCTGCCAAATAATCATCTAGCCCGGTGACGTAGCGGTGCACTCGGTCCTCCATATCCGCTACTAACGCCGGGACATATCGAGCCAACGAATCGAACTCAACGTTGTACTCCCGAACTGTGCGCCATCTCTGTCTTAGCATCAAAAATATTTCGGCCCGTGCCCTCCTCATCTGTGGAGGCAAGAAGTGGCTGAGAAAAGCCTCCGAGAACTCATCCCATACTGCTGGAAGTGCGTGCTCTCCCCGGGATAGCTCCCACGAATCAAACCAGTCGACTGCGGTATCACGCAGCCGATGCGAACCCAAGACCACTGACTCGGTCTCCAAGCCACGATCACTCTACGATCCGTCAGCCGCTTGATGAACTCCCGCGGATCATCCTCGTGCCTCGACCCGTAGAACTCGCGGGCTACAACTCGTAAAATCCCGTAGCCTCAAACTATCCGACCTCGGGTGAACCACGGTCTTTGCTGAATCGAATCGCCGATCCAATTTATCTCATGTCGCCACAACTCGCTAGTAATCGCCATCTCTCTCAGAACCCATATCCTCCGCTCCAGCCGTGGATCGAGGCGCAGTATCGTGGTCTCGCCGGCGGCGTCGTAGAACTCGCTGCCCGAGGTATCGCCTCGGTATAGATCGGGCACAGGCCTCGTGACTCTCGGTGTCCTACTAGCAGCCTCCACGCTTTGCCCTTCGGGCCCGTTGCTTTGCGTGGAGGCATAACTGTTGAAGAAAGGAAATACGTTAGAGGGGTCCAACTTATAACACAGCTCTAAGGCACGATCTCAGAGTGAGAAGAATGGAAACCAATCCTAAATATCATATAGCCTCCTGATTATTGGTATGGTGCACAACACACCGATAATCAAGACTCTACTAGATACGGTCTGTAGACACTTTCCGAGGATTAATCGCTTCGATACCACTTTTGTCACGACCCGATCCGGGCGTGGCGGTGCCTTACCCGGGCACCCAAGTAGACATACATCAGAGTAATCAGCGGAATAATAAATCAAGACATGAAACAAATGTAAAATGTAACACAGTTTACCTGAGAAAAAGTTGTCTTTCGGCATATATATATATACCAAGTCTGGCAGTTACATCCCAACTTTACAACAGGACTACAGAACTCTAGGAATGTAAACAACTATGGCGGGACAAGGCCCCGCCATACCCTGAATGTACAAAATATCTACAACACCAGGGAGAGTCGTACCAAAAGTCGAGCCTCCGAAGAAATGGAGCTCCTGACACCAGAGTAAGGATCCTAAGAATGAGGATCTACCACCTGCTTTCCCTTACCTGCGGCATGAACGCACTTCGAAGGAGGTCGAGACAACAGTACCAAGTATATGAAATCAGAAATGAAATCAAAGCATTTTAAAAACCACTTACAAATACAGCCATTTCAACCGCACATAGTGCCACAGCATAAACAAGAGCAAAATAGATATAATGTAACTGGTCTTTTCTAGGCCGCTAATGATCGAAGCAAGGCCAATCTCCCATAGTATCATTATGCGTGCCTAATCCTGGAACTCCCGCAGTCCGCATAGGTCACACACAGACCCGCATGAGGTATTCCTCGCATCGAGGGCAGCTAACCCTCGGTATCCTCCTGGACCCCCGAAGTCCGCATAGTCACACAGACCGCATAGTCACACAGACCGCATGAGGCATCCCTTACATCGGGATAATACCCGGAATGATCAATCCTAGAACTCCCGCAGCTCCGCATAGGTCACACAGACCCGCATGAGGTATTCCTCGCATCGAGGGCGGCTAACCCTCGGAATTTCAAGTCAAGGGGGTATGTGATATAATGGTAGTACAACGGGCTTATCGTTTAACAACGTAAGCACAACAAGAATAACCCCCTTACACAACATCACAAGACACTAACACACATAGCATCATAACATGTTTACTTTATCAAACCATCTTACTACACTTTCCAGAGATCAATACAAGACTTTCATAAAACAATAAGTAAACTGTTCCCTTTTATCTTTCTTAAGTCGTTATACCTAACTTCCCATAAAACTAGTATAACTCTTAAGCTTTTAAAACCAAGTATTACTCTTCTTTCAAAAATGATTCATAATTCTTTTGAAATACCTCAAGATTCTTATTATTTAAAACTCAAGTCACAAGACATCAGAGTAAAACCAATTTCAGTTAACACACGTACGTCTACCGTACTATATATATATTTTAAAAATATCATGCTCAAGAGGATAGGAAGAATCACATACCTCCTCGGCGAAATCCACCTGCGAAGTCGAATATGTCGCGCGCAGAGTATCAACCTATAATAGTCAAATACGTCTATAATAGTCAAATACGTCTAGACTACTCTGTAGAATATTCTAAGCAGAGGGTTCTCTATTCTACGGAAAATTGGGCAGCACTTCCCTACCCGTCAAACTATACAAGTCTATTGTAAATACAGTCCTATGTAAGTACAGTTCAATTCTCTTCTTTTATACCATCCTTCTATACGTCTTATACTCATTTCTATACTACTACAGTATGTAATCTCCAATTACAATAGAAGGACAAGATATTTACCTCGGTAAGCCCAAAATTATCCAAGTTTAAATGTCGATCCTGAGCAACGTTTAGCTCCTAATTTGCACGCTCCGATAGCTCCAAGAAACCCTTAGAAGTTTCTAAACAACTTCTACTTAATACTTCAACCAACTATGAAGATTTCCCCAGGGTTTCGTTTTGTGACTAAAGGATATAAAGTAGTATTTCTGGGCTTTTAGTATAGAGGTAACTTTGGAATAAAACAAGGTATTTGGCTAAAGTATTTGGGAATAGTAACAATACTAGAAGACAACTTTCTACCAAGGGGGGGGGTGTTTTGGACGAAACAACTAGGAAAGGGGGGGAGGGTTTTCGACGGTAGTTGGGGAAAAGGGGGGGAGGGTTTTCGACGGTAGTTGGGGAAAAGGGGGGAGGGTTTTCGACGGTAGTTGGGGAAAAGGGGGGGAGGGAGTTGGGACGAGAACTACAACAAGGGAGAGGGAGTTTTTGGAGACTTGGAAATTGTGTTTGTGAATGAAGAAGTCTTGCACAAGAGGGGGGTATTTATAGAACCACCAAGGGCCAAGATTAAAACAAATGGAGGGTGAAGATTTGGATAGCTTGTTCAAGTGAAGTCTTCCACCAAGTGTCCACCACAACCTTGGGACATATTTCCACCACAACATTGGGACATATGTCCCCCACAACAATGATCCATGTGGCCTTCCACTAGCACACAAAAATCGTCCAAGGCAAGCCTCCCACTTGCCCAAAAAAAACGCCCCTACCTACTCCCACTCACCCAAAGAAAATATCTTCCAAGACTTGACCATTTGACTTGTCCACTAGGCCACCATTTCGTCCAACCCATGCCAACTAAGGGTGACACATGTCGCCCTTCTACTGGTCCAAAATACTTCGCCTCTCGAAAAAATCCGCAATCGGTTAAAATATTAAAAACGTAGAATTTCCTTCACAAGGTTCGGAATCTTTTCCGTAGAAAGTTTACAATTTCATCCTTAACCTAATTAGGGTTTGTATAATTGTACGTACGTCCTCACATACATACTCTGGAAAATACGGGGTATAACACCAGCCCAGCGGCCCAATGTATTACACGGGAAACTAGGCCCCGAATTCTGCCCAACACAAGCCCAGTTTCTCGGGTCCTGTCTCGGGTCAGTTTCCGGGTGTCAGACCAGTATATGGGCTAGGGTAGCAGTCCGGAATACTCGGGCCTCGACCCCCTCAAGCCCATCACGCAGGGGGACCCACACAAGTCGACATTGAAGTCGCAATGCACACATTTGGATTAACGCAATCGGACCCGAATTGGTACATGGACGCAGGCGCCACTACCCACATGACATCCGACCAAGGTACTCTCTCGTCTTATTTCAATTTGAGCAGTAATCGTGGTATAATTGTTGGAAATGGTAATTCTATTCCAATTAAGGGTTATGGTCATATAACTTTGTCTCCTCCCCATCGATCACTTGTCTTGAAAAAATACCCTTCATACCCCAAAACTAATTAAAAACTTGGTTTCTGTCCGTAAATTCACAACTGATAATTAGGTTTCTATTGATTTTGATCCCTTTGGTTTTTTTGTGAAGAATTTCAAAATGGGGAGCCCTCTCATGAGATGTGATAGTATGGGAGATCTTTATCCAATCACACTAAGTCTCGATTTCTCGAGTCAAACCATGTCTTCAACTTTTGCAACTTTTGCTCCTTCTTTATGGCATGCTCGTCTAGGTCATCCGGGGTCATCTATTTTATCTACTTTAGATAGAAATAAGTTTATTTCATGTAAGGGTACGCGTAGTACTCCAAATTGGCAATCTCGTTCTCTAGAAAAATTATTAAGTTGTCATTTGTAGACTCGAATTCTCATACTTCATTGCCATTTGATATTATTTATAGCGATTTATGGACATCTCTCATTCTCAGTTCTATGGGTCATCGTTATTATATTTTATTCTTGGATGATTACTCTAAATTTTTATGGACGTTTTCAATAGCGAAAAAATCCCAAATTTTTTCCATCTTTTTAAAATTTATAGCTTTCATTAGAACTCAATTCGAATGGAAAATAAAAAAAATATTCAATGTGATAATAGCAAAGACTATGACAATGGGGAGTTTCGTGAGTTTTGTGCTAAAAAATGGATCAATTTTAGTTTTTCTTGTCCTCATACGTATTCACAAAATAGGAAGCCGAACGTAAAATTTGTACCATTAATAACATTATCCGAACTTTATTGGTTCATTCTTCCGTACCCCCATTTTTTTTGGAATCATGCTCTACAAATAGCTACATATATTCTTAACATTCTTCCTTCTAAAGGTTTGACATATTCGTCTCCTCTTCAAATTTTATATAACAAGACTCCTTCATATTCTCATCTTAGGGTCTTTGGGTATGTTATCCACTTTTTCCGTCCACTACAATCAACAAACTTCAGGCCCGTTCTACCCCTTGTGTATTTTTGGGTTATCCGTCTAATCATCGCGGTTATAAATGTTTTGATTTATCATCTAATCGAATCATCATTAATCGTCATGTGTTGTTTGATAAATCTCAATATTCATTTGCTAAGGTAGATAGTCATGTGCCTAATTCGTATAATTTTTTGGATAATTATATATCCCCGTATAATATTTACCATTTTTCAAATATGTCCCGCACCCCGAATCTCTCAGCGGGCCCACTGCCTGCTGGCCCTACAGTAACGTCATCACTGGGTCAAGAAACTAGGCCATCTTCCCAGCCCAGTTCTGGCCCAGTTCATCTCTCTGTTTCCAGTACGTCGACTGGCCCAAACCCAATAATTCTCGTGTCCAGTACTGGGCCAGCGGGCTGTTAGGCGTATTTTGTATACCCCTTTTAAGTCATTTTTAGTTAGTATTTTTCCATTTTCATTCAAATAAGTGTCGTGTTAGGTTGTTTTTCTTTCATTTGAGTCACAGCGGTGCAAAAAGGCAAAATGGCAAAAAGGAGCGAGAATTGGGCAGAAAAGGTGCTCCCAAGATAAAAAGGACGAAAATTGGCAATTCAGGACGAAGAATTGTCAACACCGTCGTGATAATATGCAGAACCGCGGTGCCATATTTACCGAGAAGCCACAGGATTTTTAGCACCGCGGTGCCAACATGCAGAACCGCAGTGCCATTATTACTGAGAGACTGCAGGAGTTTCGGCACCGCGGTGCCGTTATGCAGAACCGCGGTGCCGGTGCGGAAAATATCAATTTCGAAGAAGAATTGGCTAAGGGCAGATTGGTCCATACATATTTAAGCCATATGGATTAATGCTATGAGGGAGGTTGGTCATTCTACAACATACACAACACAAAGTACGGATTGAAGCTACAATTGGAGACTCAGTTTGTAGTAATTTTTTTTCTTTCATTTTTAATTCAGTTTATGTCTGAATTTTGTGTTAGTTCTTAGCGTGACTATGGCTAGGAGTTAAACACTTTATTAGGATTTTCCTATGAATCGCTTGAAACTTCTATTCATGAATTAATGCAGTAGTTTAATTTCTTCTTCACTTGATTAAGATTTAGTCAATAATTGGTATGAATGCTTGATAATTAATTGATCACTAATTATCATAATATATATGATTTCGAATCGAGAACTGAGAGGAGAGATTTGGATATGCTATAATTGACTAGACATGGGTTAAAATCGCGGACGACAGTACCCCGATACTTGTGTAGCATTATAGGTTACTGTTCTTAATCCTCCTATGTGGTAAATCCTATCATAGAAATATAGAAGAGTTCTGCACTGGGGTTGAGTAATTATATGTCCTAACCGGAATATAAGGCAGTTTAGTTAACCACTATCTTAACGTAGAAGAAGTCATTCTAGTTGCATTAAGGATTGAATAGAGTGAATAGTCGAGGATTTTGGAAGCCCTAATTCATTCATAACTAATTACAACTTAAATAGTTCAGTAATTCTTGCAATTATTCTAGTAGTTAAATAAAAACTCAACTCAAATATCGATTGCCAAATAGATAATATAAAATAGATGAACGGTACTTAAAAACCAGTCTCTGAGGACGATATTCGGTCTTATCAGACTATATTACTTGTCAACGATGCGTGCGCTTGCATGATCATTTGAAATATCGCTAACACGGGCCCACTGCCTGCTGGCCCACACGTCCCGTGTCTCGGTCCTTCCTAAAATTTACCCAATTCAGCCCCGAGTCATGGACCAGTCACCCTAGCCCAACGGGGTATTTTTAAACCAAAAAGACATTTTAATTTAAATTATAATGTTCTTAAATCACTCTTATCCCGTAATCCCGTGTCTGATTTAAATGACCCAAATTGAAAAATTGTCATGACTGATGAATATAATACTCTTATTGATAATAAGATGTGGGAGTTAGTACCCCGTCCATCTGGCTTTAATATTATTCGGTCTATGTGGATTTTTGCTCATAAGGATAATTCTGACGGTTCTTTTGCAAGGCATAAGACTCGTCTCGTAGGTGATGGTAAGACTCAGCAAGTTGGTGTAGATTGTGGTGAGACATTTAGCCCGGTGGTCAAGCTGGCTACCATTCACACTATGCTCAGTTTGGCTCTTTCGAAATCATGGCCCATTCATCAGCTAGACGTGAAGAATACTTTCCTACATGGTGATCTCAAGGAGACAGTTTATATGCATCAGCCCTTGGGGTTTAGGAATACTCGATATCTTCAACATGTCTGTTTGTTGAAGAAGTCCTTGTATGGGCTTAAGCAGTCTCTACGGGCTTGGTATAAGAGGTTTGCTGACTATGTTTCGACTATTGGGTTCTCTCACAATGGGTCTGATAATTCATTATTCATATATCGTCAGGGTTTTTCGATGTTTTATATACTATTATATGTGGATGATATTATCTTGACTGCCTCTTCTGACGCATTACGCTAGTCTATTATGACAATGCTCAGCTCTGAGTTTGCCATGAAAGACTTGGGGCCATTGAGTTATTTTTTGGGAATTGATGTCACTCGTCATGCAGATGGATTGTTCTTACCACAGAGAAAGTATGCAGCTGAGATCATTGAAAGGGCTGGGATGTCATCCTGTAAGTCCATTTTCACTCCAGTTGATACTAAACCCAAGTTGAGCGCTGCAGCTGGCTCCTCCTATGAGGATCCTGCCCGCCATCGTAGTCTTGCAGGGGTCCTTCAGTATCTTACGTTCACATGACCTGATATTACGTATGTCTTACATCAGGTGTGTTAGTTTATGCATGACCCCAGGATTGAACATATGAATGCGCTCAAATACATTTTTAGGTCATTCAGGGAACACTTGATTATGACTTACATTTGTATCCTTCGTTGACATCTACGCTTGTCTCCTATATAGATGTTGATTGGGGTGGTTGTCCGGATATCATGCGTTCTACGTCTGGCTATTATATGTTTCTTGGAAATAACTTGGTCTCATGGTCTGTCAAACGTCAATCCACGCTTTCACGTTCGAGTGCAGAGGCCGAGTATCGAGGGGTAGCCAATGTGGTCTCTGAGTCATGTTGGTTATGTAATCTTCTTTTAGAATTTCATTGTCCTATTCAGAAAGCTACATTGGTGTATTGTGATAATGTTAGTGTCATCTACCTTTCTGGTAATATAGGTCAGCACCAGCGCACTAAACATATAGAGATGAACATTCACTTTGTTCGAGAAAAGGTAGCTCGAGGACAAGTATGTGTCTGTCATGTCCCTTTCAGATATCAAATTGCAGACATCTTTATAAAGAGTCTTCCTTCGGTCCTTTTTGAAGATTTTAGAGCGATACCTCAAAGATACGAAGATCGCTCACATGATCATGGTGTGTTAAATATACATACAATATACACATGATATACATGTATATTGTATATACATGTATATTGTATGTATATTGAGTATATTTCCAATGCCAAAACCGAGAGGGATTGGGCCAACCCATATCGTCCAGCCAACCCATAAAATAGAGCAGTCCGTGTATATCCCATTTATGGTATATTTTGCATTACACTTGTATATTAATTAGTTTTGTAGTTTTACTATAATTGTATGATTAGTCTCCATATAGAATAAGGATTTAGATGTAGAACCGGAAAAGGATTTTCCTATTGTAACTCTTATATATACACCTTTCATCAATAAGAATAATCAAAGTGATTATTTCTTTCAATGATTTTTACAACAATTGAATAATGTATTGCCAGTATAGATATAACTAAAGCATAGTTTTAGTCTTTTAGAGTAATGAATTAATTAGTAACATCTTGTTTACGCGCTACTTTAGCCTATTTAATGGTTTGATATCCTTACCGGCCTATCTAATTAAGAAGCTTAATTTGTTTAACAACTATGTTAAAAAAAACATTAGGAAGGCCTACTATACCTCGAACTAATAAAAAACTATTAACAAATTATCATTTTTTAAACTCAAGGAGAACCCGCAGTCGCTATTCTTAGGATACGCATTGAGTAACATTTTAACTGTGCAATAGTTTGCAAACTATACATGAATGTAAATCGCACTAGACAAGCCGAGTGAGACGAGCTCTGACTGAGAAGATTGGTGGTGAGGGGAATTGACCCCTTGTCTCTCCCAAGTTGGAAACCACTCATCCAACCAACTTGTTATTTTACATGTTTTCAAATGGAGAAAGTACCCTTACACAACTTTGTAATTGGTTGTGTGACTTGTAACATAAAGTATCTCCCCTTCAACTAAATAACTATTCCAAATTCTTTATAAATAGGTTCAACTGCATGGAATTAAGCACAACAAACAAAAACACTTGAGATCAGTTCTCTTCAAAATATTCTTAAAGGAAATATGGGTTCTCAAAATATCAAGCTTCCAATTATAGATTTCTCTCATGAAGATCTAAAGCCAGGAACACTTGTGTGGAACCAAGTGAAAAGCCAAGTCCACAAAGCAATAGTAGAATATGGATGTTTTCAAGCATCATTTGATAAAATTCCTATACACCTTCGAAAATCTATTTTTGAATCTTTACAAGAGATATTTGATCTACCTTTACAAACCAAAATTAGAAACATTTCAAAAAAACCTTACCATGGTTATGTTGGACAGTATCCTCAAGTTCCACTCTATGAGAGTATGGGTATTGATGATGCTAATATCCCTAATAAAGCTGAAAAATTCACTCAAACTCTTTGGCCTGAAGGAAATCCAACTTCTTGGTAAAACGTTCTTCTCCATTATTATTGTTACTAATTTACTTTAGACCTCTGGAATTCAAAATTGACCCGATTAGTTCAGATTCCCATCAGATAGTCCATTAAGGGATAGAACTCTCCAAGCCTCTACGTTTTGAGAGCTCGAATTCAAGAATTCTGATTTATATAGAGGCAATAATGGGAACAAGATTTTTACCAATGTGTTCAATATCTACTATATGTATAGTATATATATATATATATATATATATATATATATATATATAAGGATTGACCTTTTATATACATTATGATTTTCGAGCGAAAGAGCTTGGATGAACCCTGTCTAAGCCTCTAGCTCCTCCTGTGAGTTGGGATACTTAACCATCCCCACACACTGTGACATACAATTAAGAAAGTACCAAGTTAGCTGAATTCAGTATTTTTGACAGGGCAATATACAAGATATATATGTGAAAATTGGTAAACTTTTGAATAAATGCTATTAGTAATACCTTATTTAGTATTTAAATTTTTATGTGTGTTTGCAGTGAAACTATTCAGTCATACTCAGAGCAACTATCAGAACTAGACCAGACTGTAAGGAGGATGATGCTAGAGAGCTTAGGCGTCGAAAATTACATGGATGAGCATATGAGTTCGACCAACTACCTTCTTCGGGTCATGAAGTATAAAGGACCTCAAAGCAGTGCAACTAAAATAGGACTAAATGCTCACACAGACAAGAACATAGTCACCATACTATACCAAAATCAGGTGAATGGTCTTGAAGTTCTGACCAAAGATGGACAGTGGATCAATGTTAATCCTACACCGGACAGTTTTACTGTCATGATTGGAGACTCTCTATACGTAAACTCTTCCAACATCAACACGCTCTTTTGACTATTTTTTTAGTGTGACTTATACTGTTATACACTCATGCACGTTATCTTTGGCCGACTCAAATTTTTTAAATGATTAGTGCTCAAGTACTTTTAGCCAATCTTTTAAGCTGGGCACCTATTGTCATATTCTGAGGTGAGGTGTCTCCCTAGGTATTTATTTTTACCAAATTTACAATATAATTTTATATGTTTGGGTCAACAATGGTGGGTACTTGAGGAACTAGTAGTTTCCATGTAGGTCTGTTGTTGCACACTGTAAATAGTGGTGAACCAGGAAATTTGTTAAGAATAGTTAAGATTTAATATAATATTTATAAAAAGTAACTTTTGACCTCTATACTAAGCATAATTTCTTTATACACCATATGATTATATAGAATAATTTTTATATACATTGTATGATTATATATTATAATTTTTTATATCTTCAGTCTTTGTGGCTCCGCCACTGAATATAAGAAAAAATTATAGTATCAACTTATTTTTACCATTTAAGAAAAATATATCTTATTTTTCAGATTATTAATAGCTATTTTTATGGACGACTATTTATAACTACCTTCTAGATACTTGATATATATGTGAAAGTTCTTTTAAATCATGTTTTGTCAGTGTATAGATGTTGAACGTGTTCTTTTGTACGTAGGCATGGGCAAACGGTCGGGTGCATTCGCCATATCATAGAGTGATGATGACTGGAAATGAAGCAAGGTACTCAGTTGGTTTGTTTTCAATACCTAAAGCTGGATACATGATAAAGGCACCAGAAGAACTGGTTGATGAAGAGCATCCCTTACTCTTTAAGCCCTTTGATCATGTTGAATTCCTGGATTTCTACTACACTGAAGAAGGCCAAAGATGTGGATCTGCTCTAAAGTCCTATTGTGGAGCCTGATCAATTTAATTTAGCTTGATTATGTTACTACTAAAATAAAGTACATTTTCTTATATATATATATGCGCTCCTTGTGAGTGTATTATGCTAATGGGGCATGTGAAAATGCAAAGGAAATAAAGCGTAAGAGAAGTCTGAAAAGTTATATGGCCGTTACCGGGGATCAAACCCGGGTGACGGGAATACTTACCACTATACTACAACGACTTGTTGATGATTTTTTGATTATCTATTTTATATATTTAAATGAGCACAGAGATGGACTAATTTTATTGAATATATAATTGAGTTGTAATAACGCTCTCTCTTTATAGATTTAAGGAGAGGGGAAGTAATTACTAATATATTAATTTCTTAGGTGTAATATAACTTATTTGTGAAATTAAAAATTATTATATTTCATCTTTCCATCTATTTTGAGTGGTTGAAACGAAGCAATTGTGTGCTAAATTTTGTTAATTATCTAACTAAACAAGGGATGACTTTTACTAATTTTCCGTGATTTTATTTATCTACTCCTATCTTTCTGTTTTTACCTGGTCAAACATGCATGCCTGTGCTTCCTATGCGATAAACTCACTACAAAAAAAAAAAAAAAAAAACTACCTTGATGGTTTTTCTAATGTCACGGTAGGTAGTGTCACAAATTCGTGATTGTTGTTGTGACGGTTTTTCGTGACGGTTGTTGTGACGGTTATAAAAACCATCACAAAATGTGATGTTTGACCTTTGACTATTCCCTCCTTTTAATAAATTAGCGGAAAAATTATTTTTGGTGATTTTTTTAATATTTTAATTTTAATTTATTAAATAAAAATAAATTAAAATTGTAAGCATATTATAACTAAAATGTTACCCACATAATGAAATTGTTCTAATACATTAAATCGAAACATTACAAATTTTTGTACAAAACAACTAATGTTATCATCAAATACAACAAAAAAAAACATAATATGATAATCCAAGCCATTGGAAACTTGTGCGATTCCAGCAAATCTTCATCTCTGTAGAATCTCACTTTGCTATGTCGTATTGTTCGAATGTTCCTCGCAAAGTGTAAAATAAAGGAAGTTAGAAAAATAAATAAATGTGAGTAAAACCTTCAGATCCGTATAAAACAATGGGAGTTTTAATTACGGAAGGCCCAGACTTATTAAATTACTAAAAAATATTTAAACTAGTCATGCAGATATTTAAATAGGATATATATTAAACAAGGTTGTAACAAAAGCAAAAATTATATAACAATGGAGTGAAGAGAACTTAGGGTATTTCGCTTTTATTTTCCTTTTCTGCGCAGGCTTTAACTTCGGGATGCGTCTCCGGGTACCTGCAAAAACACTTGGTAAAAGAGTTAGTAAAATAATAAATAAACGTGAGTAAAACCTTCAGATCTGTATAAAACAATAGGAGTTTTAATTACGGCGAGCTCAAATCTATATTTTTTGTAAAGGGACATCCCGAACAAGTTATGGCTGCGAACTAGTGACTCGTCAGTCAATCTAGTCACCCCGCCAAGTATGTTGGAGGTATATATGTGAAAGATTCATAAGTGTTATCATCGCCCTTTTTTCTGAAGGAAAGTAAGCCGAGGGACAACCTTTCCGGAAGGGTCATGGCCTCAAATTAATTATTCTCATCGGCCCAAGTGTAGTATCTTGTTCAAATCAGTAAATAACCAAAATCGCAGGGACGCGGCCTCAATTTCAATTTCATTGGCCTAAGTGTAGTATCTTGTTCATATCAGCAAATTTCAGAGATATTGCATTCGTCAAAACGATCTTAAAGGCAGATTTTAGCCTAGAAACCAGCGGAAATTGGGTTAAAAAATACAGCAGCGAGAAAGCATCAAATATGCTCAAAATGCCGCAGTAATTATCTGCCTGACCACGACATCAAAGATCCTCAAAGCACAACAGCGACAGTACCCTCAAGGATTCAGCAAAAAGCAATAGCTTTAAAGAGGTGGGGATGATCTTCCTCAGGATCACAACAGTTATCAAGATGCAACAACAAGTTTCAACTCAGAAATGAATATCAAAATGCAGCAGCAACTCCCAGGACGTAACAACAGCCAAGATAACAGTATGTTCGACACTTTTTAGAGAGAGCAACAATTTGGACAGAATGCAAGTTCAAACATCATGCACATGGGGGGTTGTAGCTAAGTGCAACAATAGTTTGCCAAGTATAGCAGCTGTTTATTTTAGACTCAGCTGCCCAAATTAGGCATCAAAGTGCAGTAACAAGCCATTACAAGAATGTAGCATCTGCTTGTTTTGCCTTCATCAAGAGTAGCATCTCAAATCTGAGCCTTTGTTGGTAGGAAACAGAGTAATAAGTAGTGATAAACAACTAACACTTTGCCTCGAAATAGTAGCAAATTAGCATCAAAGTGACATCAATTTTCTCAAGAAGGTATCAGCAACATATCCTTAAGGTACATCCTTATAAATGCAACAATAATGAGCCCAAAAATACAGCAATTTCTTTAGAAACAAAAGACCAAAGTATAGCAGCAAAATGGTCAAAAATCAGTAGCAAAATAGCCAAGAAATCAGTAGCAAATGGCAATCAGCAACAACTGGGCTAAAATATATCAGTGATAAGACATCAAATATGCTCAAAACGCAGCAGTAAAATATTTTTAAAAATAGTGTAAATGACCAAGATTACAGCAGTTGTTTGCGGCAAACACATCAGCAAGATAAAAAGTGCAGCAATCTGCCCAAGTATTGCAGCAATGTTAATTTTTGAGATATTAATAGCCATCATATCATGACCCGTTCCGGGGCCCGTGACTGGTGCCTTACCCGGGCACCCAAGTAGTCATATATCAGAGTAATCAGCGGAATATAGAAACACAAGACATGAAACAATTGTAAATGAGACATAGTTTATCTGAAAAAGGGTCGTCTTTCGGCATATATATATATATAACCAAAATCGCGATTCATCCCAAGCATACAATAGACTCTGCACCTCTAAGAAGATAAACAACTATGGCAGGACAGGGCCCCGACATACCCTGAATGTACAAACTATCGATAACAGGGAGATCATACCCAAAAAGACGAGCCTCCGGAGAAGATGGAGCTCCTGACACCAAAGCAAAAGATCCTAATGATGCGGATCTAGCACTGCTTTCCTTACTGCGGCATGACGCGGCCCGAAGGAGTCGATAACAGGTACCAAGTATGTGAAACTGTAAAGTACTTAAATGAAATCATATCATTTTAAAACCAATTTTACAAATATGTACGAAACAACCAATATAACCGCACAGAGTGCCACATCACAAACAAGAGCAATAATAGGTAAACTGTAACAGGTCTTTTCTAGGCTGCGAATGATCGAAGCAAGGCCAATCGCCCATAGTATCATTATGCATGCCTAATCCTGGACTCCCGTAGTCCGCATAGGCCACCTAGGCCCGCATGAGGTATTCCGCGCATCGAGGGTAGCTACTCCTCGGCATCGTCCTGGACTCGTAGTCCGCATGGCCACACCACAAAGGCCGCACACTAACCTGGAACTCTCGTAGCTCCGCATAGGTCCCCTGGACCCGCATGAGGTATTCTCGAATCATGGTCCCAGACCGCCTGAGTCTACCCCGCATCGGAGGGCAGCTTAACCCCCGGTATCATGTCAAGAGGTGAGTGATATAATACTAACATAACAGCTTATCGTTAAACAACATAAGCACAACAAGAATACCCTCTTATACAAACGTTACAGGACACTAACACACATAGCATCATAATATGTCTACTCATCAAACCATCTTATTATACTTTCCAGAAATCAATACAATTCTTTCATAAACACATAAGTAAACTGTTCTTTTTCTCTTTCTTAAGTCGTTATACCTAACTTCCCATAAAGCTAGTATAACTCTTAAGCTTTTGTTTAAAAACCAAGTATTACTCTTCTTTCAAAAATGATTCATAATTCTTTTGAAATACTTCAAGATTCTTGTTATTTAGACTCAAGTAAAACCATGTTCAGTTAACACACGTACGTCTACCGTACTATATATATACTTTAAAATATCATGCTCTAGAGGATAGGAAGAATCACATACCTTCTCGGCGAAATCCACCTGCCAAGTCGAATATGTCGCGCGCAGAGAATCAACCTATAATAGTCAGATACGTCTATCAATGTCTAGACTACTCTGTAGACTTATTCTAAGCAGAGGGTTCTTTATTCTACAGAAAATTGGGCAGCACTTCCCTACCCGTCAAGCTACACAAGTCTACTGTAGATACAGTCCTATGTAAGTACAGTTCGATTCTTCTTCTGTTATACCCTTCTACTGTGATTACAGTTCAATTCTATTCTTTAATATCCTTCTATATCTTATACTCAAGTCTTAACTATTCTTATATGTAATATCCAATTACGATAGAAGGACAAGAGTATTTACCTCGATAAGCCCAAAATTATCCAAGTTAAATGTCGATCCTGAGCAAGGTTTAGCTCCTAATCTGAACGCTCCAATCCGCTCCAAGAAACCCTTAGAAGTTTCTACACAACTTCTACTTACAACTTCAACCAACAATGAAGTTTCTCCTAGGGTTTCGTTTAGTGACTAATGGAAGTATATTAGTATTTCTGGGCTTTTAGTATAGGGGTGACTTTGGAACTACTACAAGGGATTGGCTAAGGTATTTAGGGGATAATAACAATACTTGGAGAGTATTTTCTACCAAGGGGGGAGGGCCTTAGCCGAGACTACTAGGAAGGGGAGAGGGTGTTTGGCTAAGCTCACTCAAGAGGGGAAGATGGCTTGGACGAAAACTACAACTAGAAGGGGGAGGATTTTAAGACTTGGGAAGTTGATTTGTGGATGAAGAATTCATCAACTCAAGGGGGGTATTTATAGGGCTTTCAAGGGCCAAGATGAAGCCAAGTGGTAGGCAAGTGTATGGTGAAGATTTGCACAAGTGCACCCTAGCCCTACTCCACAATTTACTCACAAACATTGACCCTTAGTTTAGGCCCCAAAATCATGCCCATCGTCCAAGGTGCCGCCCCCCTTTTGCCGTCCACTTGAGGGTGACAAGTGTCACCCTCTCGTTGGTCCAAATTATTTCATCTCTCGGAAAAATCCGCAAAAAATATAAATGACATAGCCGTAATTTACCCTACGCAAGTTTTGGAAAACGTTTCGTCGGAAAACCATTCGTTTCGTGGGTTGTGCACAAATTTCGTCCATAGTGCCTAACTTAAGGCTAAACTTTTTTTTTGTACGTATGCCCTTACGTACATACTCTGAAAATACGAGGTATAACACATCATATTTGTCGAGACCCCTAATTAAGTCATGATAACACTTCTAGAATAAGATTTGATCGAATGAAAGGAGGGGGGTTGCATCTGTTAGCAAGAATAATTATCAAGTAGAATAAGATATCAAATTATGACTTAATATTTATTTTTCAGAAATCTGGCGGTAGAAGTTAATAAGTGTTTCAAATGCACCATAGCATTTCCATTGCCAAGTTGAGTGGGAATCATGTAGTGCATATTTAGTGTTCTGATGCGAGGGCGAGACATTCGATTCACGGGGATGAAGACTCGTTGTGAGCCTCCGATTGATTCTCCGGTTGTTCATTCTCACTATCATCGAAAATTATTGCGAGTATACAGAATTAGAACCTTTTGTTTATGTATCCATCGAACATCCGCTCGGTTTGTAGAACAAAGCGTGACTCAATCACAAAAATACAGCAACAGCTTAATCACAAACTACAGCAATAGCTCATATGTAAGAGCTAATTAATTATTCGCCAAAGACAACAGTTATCTCAAGGCTCGAGTGTAGTATCTGGTAACACTAATATGCAACATCAGATTTGACAAAGTTCAGCCCATGTAGCAATTCCTTAAGTAAGGAACCAAAGCAACAAACCTTAGCCAAACCCTTAGCAGTAGTTTTAAAGTTTCAAGTGTAATATCTGCTCATTTTTCAGGGACAGCAGTAGCCGCAAAATAGTGGCAGGATCACCAATGACAATAGCAAATTTGTTCATGGGTGTGGCATTACTGTCTCAGAGTTAGAGCTTAATCACCAATGGCATAGAACGACACCTTCTAATGACAGTAGACAATAGCCAAACAGTTATAACAAAGAGTAGTAGACAACAACCAAGTAGTTGAATGTGGTAAATCAAAGCAGCAAAGTGGGGGAATGACTTAGCTTTAAAATGTGGTAGTAGGATTTAGCATCGAGTTGTAACAATTGCTCAAGACAGTGATCCAATATTTCAGACTTTTATTACATTTGAAGAACATAAAAAGTTATTGGCAAAGAACATAAAAAGTTATGAACATACTTTCCATTTTGTTAACCACGAGACCAATCGATGAACATACTTTCCATTTTGTTAACCACGAGACCAATCGATGCGTCAGGTAGAAGTGATTTATCACCTGGAAGTTTTAAAGGAAAAGGCTGGTTAGATTACACTAGGGACATTAATCAATAAGGAAAATATGAGCTAAAAATTACCATGCTTATGAACATTCTCCACAATACTAATGTACTAACCTCCACAAAATCTACCATCCGCACCTATTAATATACGAGGATGACAAAATTTAAAATGAAAGTGTTAATAGCACAAAGCCATTTCGATTAAAATAGAAAAAAAGCAGTCAACAATAACAATGAAATGCTCACAACGAAATTAGAAACTCAGAACCTTGAACTCGACAACAATGACAGTCACAATATTGAGAAAACAGTTGGGGATGAATCGAGACCAAATAATTAGTGTAGAATGAAGAGGAGACTGTGACGAATCTATTGGTACCACTTTCAACCTCGCCTTTGCCGCAACACGTCGAAAACTCAGATCGCGTTTTGCGAAAACTCGATCTGAAAGTTGAGCCAAAATAACTTGAATGTAAGAGGATAGGTGCAAAGTATATATCTAAGGTTTATGAACACAAATACACCACTCTCAACCTTCGAGTCGTCCGGAGTTAGCCGGAAAGTACAAATCGTCGTCGGGGGTAAAAATGTCTAGATTTTTGCGGGCTAAATTCGACGGGGTTTGGGGTTGAATCAAAGGTCGAGATTGTTATAGACTTGAAGCTGGTGTTGAGACGAGTCTAATGGATGTGTTCTCGGTGGCAACAGCCGTCGGAGTTGGTCGAAAAAAGGCAAAACTCCGGTGAAGTTACTGTAGCGGCGCGAAAATCGTCATTCTATCAGAAGTCTCACGTTTGGGCACACTTCAAGTTAATGTAGGGTTGGTTTTCTAATTTGGATTTAGTTTTTAGGGATATTGAGTTTTATAAATAAAATGGGTCGGGTATATTATTTTTTAAAAAAAATTAAATTAAATTTGTATTTTAAAAACCGTCACAAAAATATGTGACGGTTGAAATCACCGTCACATTGCTGTCACAAAGCTGTGACGGTTAAAAAAACCGTCACATATCTGTCACAAATGTCCATTGATCAGAAAGTCAATATTAAAACCGTCATAACGTGTGACAGTTTTTAAAACTGTCACACCCAAACTGTCATGATAGATCCTTTTTTTATAGTGACTCTTCACTCTTTTGGGTCGTTTGGTTCGCGGGAGAAAGAAAAACAATCTCCCAGTAGGATGTGAAATTATGCAATCTCTTATTTGGTTAGATTTTCGGTAATCAATCCCCGAGATTAGTTATACAACAAATTTGGCTATATCACAATGTGGGATAATTATCCATATTATGGGATACATCAATCAAATTAATGATAAAATATGTCCTTCTCTAAAGTTCTTTTTAAAGTCTTTTAAAAAGGTTAATGTTAAAATTTAAAGTAAAAGTTTATCCGAGCATAAATATAATATAATCATAACATATTTTTATATTATACTATGTACTCATATATCTTATTTTTTATTTTAATAAACCAAATATCTATAGATAAGCGTATTCCTACATAATTTTGTTATTGTTTATTTAATCTCCTAATTATAATTCTGGTAAATTTTGTCTGTAAACCAAATGAACTCCTTAAAGGTCATTAGGGGACTACGCGATATTTCTAGATGCTTACGCAAGTGTACGTATCGTTCAAGTAATAAAGATCTGTAAGATCGAGTTTATCGCCCACAGAGACTGATTTATTAAGTATCGATTATCTACTCTATGGTATCTATTTGGTTGACGTTCTTTAGTTTGGGTTTTAGACTAAGAATTATAACTAAGTGCAGAAATTAAACTAAAGATTATAATATTTTGGATTTATAACAGTTATGAAGGAAATTGGGCTTCCAATCTCCTCATCCATTCTTTTACGTGTTAATGCAATTGCTAATGATTCTTCTTCTTATTAAGATAGCATGTTAACTAATCTTTCATTATATTCCGGTAGGACATACAAGTATTCAACCTTGTGCAGAAACCTTCTATATTTCTATGATAAGTTTTACCATATGAGGATTAGGAACAGTAACCTTAATTACTACACAAGTATCGGGGTACTTTCGTTCATGATTTTAACCTATGTCTAGACAATTACAGCATATTCAAATCTCAACTTTCAGACTTTTGATTCGAAACATACAAGTGATGACAATTAATAGCTAGTTAATTATCAAGCAATCATAACAATATTGAATAGATCTTAATATGATGAAGAAGAAATCAATAATTAATGTATTAACTATATGAAAGAGTTTCAAGAAGATTCGACGAGAACCCTACTACAGTAATTAGCTCCTAAACATTGTCACGTCAAGAACTAAATTATAATCCAACATAAACTTAAATAAAATAAGGGGGAAAAATAACTTGAACAAGAAGATGCCTCTAATATTGCTTCTAGTCGTCGTTCTCCCCTCCAAAGTATATTAAAAGTGGTCTAAGGTATGCTCAGGGTTTAGGGATTTATAGCTGGAAAAAGTTTCCCTTTCGGACCCTGAAAACGTGTCAAATTAGGCCCAGAAAATCATATTTTTTGCGTCGGCGCCGTGGCCCTGCTGGTTGGCGCCACGGTGCCGAAAATACTGCGACCAAATCAGAACCTGCAGGTTATTTAGCACAACGGCGCTGCTGGCAGGCGCCGGTGGCGGTGATTTCCGGAATTTCGCGACTCTGTGTCCTTTTTTCGTCCGGACTTCGTCTGATTTCTTCTATACTTCCCGGGACTTCTTATACTTCATTTCTTAGCCTTTTCTTGTGCAATTTCATCCTCAAAAGTAATATCTTCTCCTTTATAACCGTTGTGACACAAAATGAAGGAAAAACAACCTAACACTAAACTAAACGCAAAATAAAAAAATAAAAAACTAACTAAAAGGGACTCAAAAGTGTATACAACATACACTTAACAAACACCCAAAACTTACACTTTACTCGCCCTCGAGTAAAGCACTAAACAAAAACAAAGACTCTATGAAATGGATCAAATAGTTATATCAATTCTTCTTCAAAATCATGCATGAAAGTTGGGATAATATGTTAGAACATACATAGCATGAATAATTAGAAATCTAGAATTTCAAGTTAGATATTTCGCAAATTCACTTAGATCATGATCAATGAAAATACAAACACTTAACCTATGCATGCCAATTTCATTCCATCTTTTTCAAAACACTATAGACCTGTTTACTTGCTATTTTCCACTAATCATAGACATACATATTAAAGATCATCAGGACTTTCAAGGGTTGTAATGTAGGTGTTATACCCCGTAGTTCTGGCCACACGTATGAGGGCGTACGAAAGCATGTAAGACTTAATTTTCAAAGGATAAGTTGACGGATTGTTTTGAACGGGTTTTAGTCAACTTTGAGGCGGGTTATGACCCGGTACATTGAGAGTTCCTAAGTGTTTCAAAGGCCTAGAGCGTAGTTCGTTGAGTCTAGTTTCCAACGCAACCAACCGTTCGTCGATAGGACGTCGGGGTAGAAAGTTATGAGAGTTACAAATTCAGTGCGCAGACGGACAGAAATGCGTTTCGGGCAAAAGGCGACAGGGACGCGGCGCCGGATGTACTGAGGTGTCGCTGAAGTTGCAGCGCCGCGGCGCCAGGACAGCAGGGCCGCGGCGCCGAAAGTTCCGTAAGCCCACAGAGGTTTCAGCGCCGCGGCACCGGCGTCAGGGCCGCGATGCCAAGGCGGGATTTCAGGCGGAAAAACTTAGGAAAAGTCAGATTTCTCTTTTAAAAAGGCCATGGGAGGGTGACAAGTGTCCCCCCCATCTGATTTTCTTGCATGCCTTATATTGACCAAGTCTTGAAGACTTGGTCATCTTTCAATCTCTCTCTCTCTCTAAAGCTTAAGCTCCCACTTCTCTCTAAAAATCCAAGAGGAATTCAAGCCTAAGGAAAAATCTGAAAAGTTAAGGACAAGAAGGAAGCTTGTGGCTAGCTTGTAGGAATCATTGTGGTGGTATTCTCTGAAAGAAAGCTAGCAAAGTTGTTGGAATAGTTTGGCTAAAGCTCTAAAGGTAATATTTCTTCTCTTGTAGCTAGTATTGATGTTGCATGTGAAGAAGAAGGGATTTGTAGTAGTATATAATGCTCTTAGACTCATTGCATGTAAGAAATATGGTTTGAATGTGAAGGAAATGGTTAAGAAGATATTATGAGCATGTTGTAGCCTAAAAACTACCTTAGATTTGTTAAGTGAATTGTTGTACCTTATGGGGCAGAATTTTACACACCCAAGTTTAGGTGTGTAATCCCTTTTGAAATGTTTGGATTGTTGAGCCTTAAATGTGGCATTTGGATGTTAAATTCGGCCTTGAGAAAGGTGGCAAAGTATGTAGAAACAAAGGAAATGCCGCCCAATTTTCCATAGAATTTAGTGACTTTGAATTTGGATTATTCTACGTTGAAAATAGAGGTTAATAAACGTATCATGGTTATTTTAGGTTGACATATTACTTGCGGTAGTTTGGACTTAGCAAGTGGATTGAGCGAAGAGGTATGTGAAGCTTTCCTATCTCTTGAGCATGAATAGATGTAACTATGTAGTACGGTAGACGTACAAGATTTGGTATTCTTACTTGTTTTAAGTGTATAAAGACTTGTTTCGTTTTAAGAATGTATAAGTCCCTTGGTTAAGGGAAAAGTATGATTTTATTAAAGTATATGGTTAATATAACAACTTTATGGGAAGTTGGTTTACTAGCTTATTAAGGGTTGATAAGAAGAGATTTACTCTAAGTAAGATAAGTAAGGACAAATGATTTGATTTATGAAAGGCAAATTGATTTTAAGGCATCAATTGCCCAAAGATTTTATATGAAAAGGAGTCACTTTTAAAGAGTTGAAGTATGTAGTACTTGGGTTAAATTCCCAGTTTTCTTTTATTAAAGATATGATTAAGTGTCTTATGTAAACTAAAATGAGAGAGTATATGAACAAGACTAATAAGAAGTTATAAGTTTTCTCACTTATTTATGATTATGATATGATGACAGTTTGAGCTAGGGTAAGAGTATATCTGAGGGGCAAGCCCCAAGATCGTTATACCACTTTCTCCAGGGTAAGAGTATGAATGAGGGACCAGCCTCAAGATCGTCATACCACCTTCTTCAGTGTAAGAGTATATCTGAGGGGTAAGTCCCCAAGATCGTTATACCATCTGCTTCAGTGTAAGAGTATATCTGAGGGGCCAGCCCCAAGATCGTTATACCATCCGCCGGGGTAGAGTATATCGAGGGTAAGTCCCCAGATCGTTATACCACTATTAGTGGATTTGCTACCCACGATCGAGAATACCTCATGCGAGTCCTTAGGGGCTTATGCGGGTGAAATAGTCCCGTGCGGGTGGAGTCTGACTATCGAGGAGTACCTCATGCGGGTCCACGGGATCTACGCGGGTGAAATAGTCCCGCGAGTAGGGTGCTTATTGATACTACTGGGCGAGTACCTGTTTTGATCACGAGGCCCTATTTTATGCGAAGATTATATATATACTTGTCACTCTCATTGTTAGTAAGGCACAGTAAAAGGTATTTTGATTGTCTTTCATGACTCCAGCTTACTTTTAGACTTATGATATCATTATTACAGTATTTTCCAGTTTTACATACTTGGTACATATTGTGTACTGACCCCCTTCCTCGGGGGCTGCGTTCATGTCGCAGGTAAGGGTAAGCAGGTGGTGGATCCTCGTTCTTAGGATCACTGTTCCGGTGTCAGAAGCTCCATTCCTCCGAAAGCTTATATTTTGTTGGTACGGATTTTCCCTGAGGCTATAGGTATTTATGTACATTCAGGGGTATGGCGGGGCCCTGTCCCGCCACAGTTGTTATCCTTAGAGGTTTGTGGTCACGTATGTGTTGGGCTGTAAGTTATGTGTTATGTATGTTCCGCTGCTATTCTCTGATGTATACCGGGGTACCGGTAAGTACTAGTCGCGCCCTGGCCAGTCGTGTGATGAGTTTAGGCTGGGGTAGGTAAAAATAGGCATTTATGCTCACGCTACGTACCATAAGCATTTTGCAATCAACTCCTTTTTCCTTCTTTTTGACTTTCTTTTTTAATCTCATACCTATTTTTCCCCTCTTTTCTTTTGAGAGAATGAGATACATTATAAATAACAAGCACCCCCAAACTTCAACTTTTGCATATTCTTCATTGGGGTGCATCAACTTTCCACTCTCTTGTTATTTCTTTTTCAACACTTTTCATTCCAAGAGTTTTCAATTATCACTTATGACACAACAAAGGAATCATAGGGTGTCAAAGAAAGATCTTATTTTAGGCTCAACGGGGCTGACTAGTGATACAATTTATGTCATGATAGGTAATGAATGGTCAGAAGGGCTATCAAAGAAATGCCTGAATCATCTCCCTAAACATGTATATCTTAACTATTTCGCCTCAAATAACAAGCAAACAGATTTTCTAGACATTTTTCAACCTTTCTTTTCATAACTGACACACATAGACTAAGCACAAATATCCCAAATAATTAGATGTCATGAATTTTTGGCATATCCAACTTAAGCACACAGATGTTTGCTTTCAATTTCATTACATTATCTCACTTTATCCACTCAATATATTTAGCAACTACAACATGCATGATCCATAAAATAAAATAAAAATACGACTCAAAAACACATAAACCAATACAAGGGCAATCCAAAAGACTCAAAAATAAAACAATAAAACAAAATAAGACACCCCCAGACTTAATCGACACATTGTCCCCAATATGTGAAGACTAAAAATAAAGGGACAACTTACTGACACAACACAACGGTCATAACGTCGGTCTGGGAGGAAAAATTCTGGAAATTTCACAGCTTTTGGGCCCTCTGAAGTTTCAGCGTCGTGGCCCTGCATTTTGGCGCCACGACGCTGCTGCCAATTTTCTTAGTCTTCAGCATTTTTTGCCCTTTTTTCGGAGTCAGTTCCTGCTATCTGTCATCCAAAAACACTAACGTACCAGATCGTGAGACTGTTCAAGACAAAATAAAACAAACTAAAATAAAATTTAAATGACATAATTAAAACAATTGGGTTGTCTCTCAAGTATCGTTGTCTTTAACGTCTTTTAGCCGGACGCATGTTACTTACTAGATCAAGGGGGTAGAGTGTCCCCTCCGTATATCCACCCCCTCCGCATATCCACTTTAACACCATTTTCCTCCTCCTTCTCCTTTTCTTTTTCACAGGGCTCATTTCAGGAGGGTTCATTCCCTTGTTCTCATCCACAACATCATTTACGGGTGCAGAATTCTTACCATCAAGGGCATCAGTACCCTTGGAACTTTCATGAAGAGTCTTTTTATCAACTACACCAACAGCAAAGCATCTAGCATCGACTTGAGGTTCAGGCGATGGCTTGAACACTTTGAAGGTCATCTCTTCATCTTGCACTCTGAGCTTCAACTCTCCCTTTTCAACATCAATAATTTCCCTCCCTGTGACTAGAAATGGTCTTCCATGGATGATGGGCATATTTTCATCTTCATCCATGTCTAAATTGAGGAAATCAACACGAAAGATGAATTTACCTACTTGTACCAACACATCTTCAATTATTCCTTCGGGATGTACAACTGAGTGATCAGCTAGTTGCAATGTGATTGTGGTTGGTCTTGCTTCTCCTAACCCAAGTCTTTTGAACACAGAGAGGAGCATCAGATTGACACTTGCCCCCAAACCACATAAAGCCTTTTTACATGTAACATTCTATATGGTGCAAGGTAAGGTGAAACTCCCTGAATCATTCAACTTTGGGGGAGTTTCTTTTGCAATATAACACTGCACTCCTCTGTCAGCACCACTGTCTCATAATCAGCCAGTTTTCTCTTCTTAAAAAGGATATCTTTCATGAACTTCACATACGCTGACATTTGCTCCAAGGCTTCAATGAAAGGAATGTTAATGTGCAGTTTTTTAAATACCTCCAAAAATTTCAAAAACTGCTTATCCATGGCCTTTTTCTACAGTCTTTGAGGGTAAGGAATTTTGTCTGTGTACTCCCTCATCACTGCGGGTGGAGCCTTCTCTAAAGTAGGGCGGTCATCAGTAACCCCCTCCTTTTCTACCTCAACTGTCTTCCCCACATCCTTCTCTTTTTCAACCACTGGTTGGGGTGCCCTCTGCTCTAACTGCTTCCCACTTCTCAAACTGATTGCTTGGAATTGCTCTCTTGGATTCATCATTGTGTTGTTGGGAAGGTTACATTGCTCTCTATTATTCAACATGTTCGCCAGCTGTCCCACCTGTGTTTCCAAACTCCTGGTGGATGACCTAGTCTCGATCGTAGGCTGGTGGTCTCTTCGTGAATTAGTGCAGGAGTTGTTGGATTCATGCAGGATTTAGCCAAGGTCATCAGTGCTGCTCTTATTTCATCTGACTTCTCTTGTGGGTCTGGTGGGCTGAACTGCTGTGAGGACGATGCCTGAAATTGTGGTTGCTGCCCTTATTTATCTTCCATGAAAAATTTGGGTGATTTCTCCACCCCAGATTATATGTGTTGGAGAATGGATTGTTGTAGGGCCTCTGAAAATTCTCACTGCCTGAACCTGCTCCATGGGCACATTATTTGGGTCCACTGTTGTACACCTATCAAAACTATGGGGACCCCCACAAATTTCACATCTCACTGGTTTCTGAACCTCTTTAACTGACATGGTACTCTGCTGCATCTTCTTTGTCAAAGTAGCTATTTGCGCAGTCAATGCAGTGATAGCATCTAGGTCATGAATCTCAGCTATCTTCCTATTGTTCATTACTCTCTCATCGGCCCCCTGATGGTTGTTTGTGGCCATATCCTCTAGCAAATCATGTGCCTCATTGGCACTCTTTCTCATGAACGTACCTCCTACTGCAGCATCAATGATGGTACGAGTTGTACCACACAGCCCATTGTAAAATATGTGGACTAGCATCCACTTCTCAATATCATGATGTGGACACTTTCTCTGCAAGTCTTTAAACCGCTCCCATGCATCATATAATGATTCTCCCTCCAGCTGATAAAAGTTATTCAACTCACCTCTGAGCTTCGTTGTCTTAGCTGGGGGAAAGAACTTGGCAATAAACTTCTGGGCCAAGTCTTGCAATGTGGTAATGGAGTTCGCCTGTAATGAGTTCAGCCAGCACTTTGCTCTATCCCTGAGTGAGAATGGAAAAAGTCTCAACCGAATGACATCATCAGTAACACCGTTGTATTTGAAGGTTGCACACAGCTCCAGGAAATTTGCTAGATGCATATGGGGATCTTCAGACGGTAATCCCCCAAACTGAACTGAGCTTTGAACCATGTGCAATATGGCTGGTTTGATTTCAAAATTATTGACTTCAACGGCTGGAAGCCTGGTGCAAGTCTGCACCCCTGTGATTGTAGGCAATACATAATCTTCCAAGCTCCTTTCTGCAGGGACTTGTCTAAAGACAAGCGGTAACTCATCATTCACCAAGTTATTGTTTCGCTAATCTCCCATTGCTAAGGAATCAACAATTCTCTTTTCTTTCCTATTCTGTTTGCACAATCGAGATCTCAGGGTTCAGAGGAATAGGAATGTCAGCTCCTCTCCTACTTCGCATAAACTAAATTCCTGAGACTAATCAACAACAACAAACAGATCACGGCAACCAGCACTAAAGCAAAATAAAAATTAAAAAACTGAAAATAAAAACCAAATTAGAAATAAGAATAGATAATTCGATATTAACAGTACGTCAGTCCCCGGCAACGGCGCCAAATACTTATTGTGATATTTCTAGATGCTTACGCAAGTGTACGTAAGTGTACGTATCGTTCAAGTAATAAAGATCTGTAAGACCGAGTTTATCGCCCACAGAGACTGGTTTAATAAGTATCGATTATCTATTCTATGGTATCTATTTGGTTGACGTTCTTTAGTTTGGGTTTTAGACAAAGAATTATAACTAAGTGCAGAAATTAAACTAAAGATTATAATACTTTGGGTTTATAACAGTTATGAAGGAAATATGGCTTCCAATCTCCTCAACTATCCATTTTTTCACGTGTTAATACAATTGCTAATGATTCTTCTTCTTATTAAGATAGCAGATTAACTAATCTGTCATTATATTCTGGTTAGGACATACAAGAGCTCAACCTTGTGCAGAAACCTTCTATATTTCTATGATAAGTTTTACCACGCAGGAGGATTAAGAACAGTAACCTTAATTACTACACAAGAATCGGCGTACTTTCGTCTACGATTTTAACTTATGTCTAGACAATTACAGCATATTCAAATCTCACCTTTCAGACTTTTGATTCGAAATCATATAAGTGATGACAATTAATAGCTAGTTAATTATCAAGCAATCGTAACAATATTAAATAGATTTTAATATGATGAAGAAGAAATCAATAATCAATGCATTAACTATATGAAAGAGTTTCAAGAAGATTCGACGGAAACCCTACTAAAGTAATTAGCTCCTAAACATTATCATATCAAGAACTAAATTACAATCCAACATAAATTGAAATAAAATAAGGAAAAGAAAATAACTTGAACAAGAAGATATCTCTAATCTTGCTTCCAGTCGTCGTTCTCCTCGCCAAAGTATATTAAAAGTGGTCTAAGGTATACTCAAGGTTTAGGGATTTATAGTTGGGAAAAGTTGTCCTTTCGGACCTGAAAACGTGTCAAATTCGGCCCAGAAAATCAGATTTTCCGCGTCGACGCCGTGGCCCTGCTGGCTGGCGCCACGGCGCCGAAAATACTGCGACCAAATCAGAACCTGCAGGTTATTTAGCGTCGCGGCACTGCTGGCAGGTGGCGGTGATTTCCGGAATTTCGCGATTATGTGTCCTTTTTTCGTCTGGAATTCGTCTAATTTCTTCTATACTTCCCGGAATTTATTATACTTCATTTCTTGGCCTTTTCTTGTGCAATTTCATCCTCAAAAGTAATATCATCTCCTTTATAACCGATGTGATACAAAATGAAGGGAAAACAACCTAACACTACACTAAACGCAAAAAAAAAGTAAAATACTAACTAAAAAAGACTCAAAAGTGTATACAAAATACACTTAACACCAATGGAAATTCCAATGTACACTAGTGCTAACACTCAAAAATAATTTAAGTGTTTAACCGAATTCAGTGACAGTCGAATTGTTCCAGAGTCGAATTTACTCCTAGCCCTCGACTACAAGAACTTCATCGGCTACTAAGGCATCTTAGCTGAATTGTCAGTTAGAGGTACGACTGAGACTCACTCAGATGCATATGCCTCAACTACCAAGTCAAAAGGGTTTCAGACCCCTAGAAACGGTAACGGACAACAACAAAAAGAAAGGGCAATTATTCGAGCAAGAGGAGTAGAGGGCGAGAAAATTGACACCACCTCCCCCATAGTCAGCCATTTAACTTAGTGGGTTACTTGATGACTGACATAGGGGGAGGGGGAGGGGGAGGGGAATTACATTGTACAGTTTTTTCCTTCTTTTTATACTATAAATAGGAACAATTTTTGTACATACAAGACACAACTAATCAATCAAACAACTCAATTTTTATCTATCTTTATCATTTATTGTACTCAATTTCATTCAATTTTCTTACCTATTAGTTTATTCATACCACCGTCCTAATGCTTTCTGGAGTAGTTGTTGAACCATGGCTTACCTTAGAGGCAAGGATAGCTGAGGCATCGCAAATGGGGAACCCAAATCATACGTGACATGTGGCATCGGCTTACCTCCCTAAGTTTTGAGGCAAGTATAGTCGAGGCATCGCAGATGGGGAACCACGACAACGAATCAACTCCTGCAGTCGATGAAGTTGAGCTACCGATGGAACTTGAATCGCCCATAAAAAGGCTTATGCCTAGTTTTGAGTCTCATAATCCTTTGAAAGATACCAATTTGGGAACTGAAGAAATCTCTAGGCTAACACATATTAGTGGCTTGCTGAAGGAATAAGACAAACAAGGCATAACAACCCATATAATGCAGTACAAAGGTTGCTTCGCAATGCGATTACCATGAGATGCTTGGGCTGACACGTACTTTGGTAGAACATAGATTGCTAATCAAGGAGGGTTTCAAACCCTACAAACAGCCGCCCAGATGGTATCACCCTATGTTGATGCCTCAAATCAAAGCCGAGATCAAACGACTACTAAAAGCTGGATTTATCCGAACGGCTAAGTATGTGGAGTGGTTGACAAAAATTGTACCAGTCAAGAAGAATAATGGCAAGGTGCAGGTATGTATTGATTACAGAAACCTAAATATAGCCACTCCTAAAGATGAGTATGTTATGCCGATAGCCGACATGTTAGTCGACTCAACAGCCGCTAATGGTGTATTGACCTTCATGGATGGATACTCTGGATATAATCAGATATCGGTAGCCGAGGACGACATTCACAAAACCGCCTTCAGATGTCCAAGTGCATTGGAAATTTATAAGTGGGTATTTATGTTGTTTGGTCTGAAAAACGCTGGTGCCACTTACCAAAGGAAAATGAACACAATCTTCCATGACTTGATCAGCAAGACTATTGAGGTTTACATCGATGATGTAGTAGTGAAGTCTAAGGACTTTAAGGACCATTTCGCCTATCTTGAATAATCATTGAAAAAAATGAGGATGCATAATCTCAAAATGAATCCATCTAAGTGCATGTTCGGAGTATCGGTTGTCAACTTCCTTGGCTTTTTGATACACAAGAAAGGCATCGAAATAGATCATAACAAACCTAAGGTAGTAATATGATTTGCACCACCCAAGACAAAGAAGGAGTTACAAAGCTTATTGGGAAAGATCAATTTCTTAAGGAGGTTCATATATAACTCGACTGGCAAAATGAAGGCTTTATCACCTTTTCTCAGACTTAAAGAGTCAGAAGAGCTAGTATGGGGCCCGGAAAAGTAAGAGGCCTTTGATCAAATTAAAAAGGTCTTAGCTACTTCCCCTGTACTGGTGCCTCCTGTGCCAGGGAAGCCGTTGAAATTGTATATTTCTGCTGCAGAATTATCTATCGATTGTTTCCTAGCATAGGAGGTCGATAATGGAACTGAAAGAGATGTTTATTATCTTAGTCGAATGCTCAACGATGCTGAAACTAGATATACTCTTTTGGAGAAGCTTTTTCTGTCTTTATTCTATGTTTTCACAAAACTCGAATATTATCTAATGTCTCACGTTATATATGTTCTGTGCAAAGTTGATATTGTCTGGTACTTACTAAATAGACCTGTCTTGAAAGGTCGATTAACCATCAAGCTTACCGTGTTTTCTCTTGAGTATAGGCCACTTAGGGTCGTCAAAGGCCAAGTAGTAGATGATTTCTTGGTAGAACACCCTTGTGTAGACATGGAGGATCCATGCGCCCCTCCTACTACATGTATAGACATTGTGTCGTGGGTACTAACCTTTGACGGGTCTAGAACCCATAAAGGAGTTGGAGTCGGAGTCAAGATAACAAATTCGAGAGATACAATGTTGAGGTTCTCCTACCTACTAGATCTTGAATTGACAAACAACCAAGCTGAATAAGATGCTCTCATCTTGGGACTCAAACTCCTAGTTTCTATGAAGGCGAGGTGCATCGAGATCCGAGGAGACTCTCAGGGTGATCAAACAACTGGCTGGGGAATATGACTGCAATGACCTAAATTTGTTGGCCCATCACAGGACGTCTAGCATGTTGCTTAGTGGGTTCACATCATCCACGTTTAGTTATGTTTCTAGAGGCATAAATGTTGAGGCTAACGACTTAGCACAAGAAGCTTCAGGTTTTAGAAAGCCTCTACTTAGCCTAGAGCACGATGAATTACCAACCGAAGTGTTAGCCGTTGATCAAATCCACTCATGGAGGCAGTTACTGATTGACTACCTAAAAGATCCCTCCAGTTGCAAGGACCTCAAGATAAAAGAAGATCTTTGAAATACGTGCGACGATGACCTCTATAAAAGGAATGAATGAAGTACTACTCAAGTGCATTGTCAAAGTAGAGGCCTTGAGGGTCATGAGAGAGGTCCATGAAAGAGTATGTGGATCACGCAGAGCGTGGTCAGCGATGAAATGGATGATCTACCGCCACAACTATTATTAGCCTACTATCACAGTTGATTACTTTCAATATGCAAAAGAATGCGGAGAATGTCAGAAACATGGACCAATCCAACGGGTACCAGCCGAGTTGCTACACCCAGTCGTAAAACCTTGGCCCTTCAAATGATGGGCTATGGACCTCATCGGCAAGATTCACCCACAATCAGCTAAAGGCCACAATTTTATTATCGTGGCTACCGATTACTTCACTAAATGGGTGGAGGCTCAGCCGATGAAGAGGGTCCATCAAACAGATGTCATTCAGTTTATACAACACCAGATCATATACATATATAGTATTCCTGAGACGATTACCACCGATCAAGGGACAATGTTCTCTGGTTCTGAGGTGGCAGCCTTTGCTGAGAAGTTTGGTATCAATGATCACATATTTGCCTTATTACGCACAGGTGAATGGGCAAGCCGAAGCAGCCAACAAACTTATTGTGAACATAATTAGTAAGAACATAGAGGATAAATCAGGAATATGGCATCTCACTCTGAATGAAGCTGTTTGGACGATCATGAATTCTAAATCTACAACCACCGGGACGACACCTTATCGACTAACCTATGGCCAAGATGCAGTGTTGCCGTTGGAAATTAATGTCAAATCCTTACGAGTGACCAAGAAGAACTCTTTAAGTTTAGAGGAATATCAACAGGACATGCTAATAGAGTTAGACCAGCTAGATGAAGATCGATTGATGGCCCTAGAGAAAATCGAAGCCGGTAAACGTAAAATGGCTAAAGCATACAACAAACATGTCAAGCCTAAGAGGTTTGCAGAAGGAGACTTAGTTTGGAAAACCATTTTGTCGACTGCGATGAAAGATTGTAAATTCGACAAATGGTCACCAAATTAGAAAGAACCTTTCGTAGTAAGCCAACGGACCGCCGGCAATGCATATCGACTAATAAGCATGCACGATGAAGAAATGGACAGGAATGTAAACGACAAGTATCTAAAAAAGTAATATCCTTCGATTTGGGGCATGCATGAATACACGACAACCTTGGAACCAATTCGTGGTAATAAAGACACCTCGATTGAAGGGGAAATTCAATTCAGAAGAAATCACCATTGCATGCACTGAGACGAGATGAGTGAAGTGACATGTGCGGCCGTCAGGCTAAAAGGACGACTACTTTCGGATACATCAACTTAGCAGTCACACTCGAGTTAATGTAGGGGGCAATTGTTAACACTCAAAAATAATTGAAGTGTTTAGCCGAATTTAGTGACAGCCGAATTTAGTGACAGCCGAATTTACAAGAACTTCATTGGCTACTAAGGTATCTTAGCCGAATTGTCAGTTAGAGGTACGACTGGGACCCACTCAGATGCATACGCCTCAACGACCAAGTCAAAAGGGTTTCCAGACCCCTAGAAACGGTAACGGACAACAACAACTAAAAGAAAGGGTCATTATTCAAGCAAGAGGAGTAGAGGGCGAGAAAATCGGCACCAACTCCCCCATAGTCGGCCATTGAACTTAGTAAGTTACTTGATTGCTGACATGGGAGGGGGGGGGGGGGGGATACGTTGTACATTTTTTTCTTCTTTTTGTACTATAAATAGGAACATTTTTTGTACATAAAGGACACAACCAATCAATCAAACAACTCAATTTTTATCTATCTTTATCTTTTACTTTACTGTTCTCAACCGCATTCATGTTTCTTACCTCTTAGTTTACTCATACCACCGTCCTAACGCTTTCTGGAGTAGTTGGGGAACTCATTGCTGGAAATTAGAGTTCCGTTTCCAGCCCATATCGCTTAAGTTAAGGAATTAATTTGTCTCCCGATTTCGTCAGCCGATAAAAAGACAAATAACATAATTCGGGGTGAGAATAACTAGTTCTTAACTCAAGGACTGTTTTCCAAACAAAAAAAGGACATAAAATTAAAATTGCACGTTTTCGGTTTTTCCCTTAAAATGGGTTGGTCTTTAAGTTTTGTCCTTAAATGGATTGGTCCTTGATTTTTGTCATTTAGCAACGAATATGTCTAATGGGGCATAAATTTTTTAGAATCATAATATAATTTGTGAAATATTATGATATCAAAATATAAACTTATGCCCTGTGAATTTTGTTTTTGGTTACGAGGGACATAAACTGAAGATCAGCACAAAATATGACAAAAGTGCAAATGACCCAAAATGGATTTTACTTTGCGTAAAAGACTTCTCCAGAAAATACTCCCTTAGGTGTTTTTCCTTTTAAGCCAAAATAAAAAGAGAAATTAAGGTCAACTAGTGTACCACTTAAATAACAAAAAGAGCCAAACACATAAAGGAGAATCACTTCATTGCTTGATGTCTGGTTACTAAATTTGCTAACACTTTCAAATTAGATAGCCTTCTAAAAGTTCATCATGAAGTCGTAGACTCTGTGTGCTACAAATAGACAAAAAGAAAAAAGAAAAAACTAAAAGTGAAACAATAGAAATTAATAACATATCTAATTCCGACATGTGATCAATCTAACCAAAAGCTGGAGTTTTCTCAATTTAAATGCGTGACAAAGCTAGTAAAGGTGGATTGACGTTTCAAGCAACATCTTCAACTTTAGTCAATTAATGGAAGATGGAAGAAATTGAAAGTAGAAGTGATTGGACATGCATGTTCTAGTCTTGTATAGCATATTTTTTTTACTCATCACATCGATCGAGCTAATCAAAGTTCTTTTATTTTTTTATTATGATTATATTAAGCAAATCAAAGGCAGAGAAACTAATATTTTTTTGGTTAGTATGTTTTTTTGGGCAATGGTAAGCTCTCTATCAATAATAGGGGGCTATTCATAGTAAAAATACTACCCGAGTATATGGATTCCAACTGAACTTCAATTTTTATTTGAATGAAATTAAGTGGAGACCCGACCATCAGCGAGTGAATTGTAATTAGGGGTGAAATATCAATCCGGACAACATAAACAACTCAATTGGCCCAATTTCTTAAAATTTAGACTGACTCATATTTTCATGAGTCAAAATTTGACACTTCTAATATAGACGCGAAGAAATAATCTCTTGATTATTCTTATTGATGAAATGCGTATATATATATACAAGTTACAAAGAAAAATTCTTTTTCTATTCTACATCTAAATTCATATTCTATACAGAGACTAACTATATAATTATAGTAATATTACAATACTAATTAAGGTACAAAACTAATATCTAATATATACCAAATATACAAAACTGTCAAAACTGTCCATGATGGGCTCGTGATGCTCGTGACTTCATTGGGCTGCTCTGCTGGGCCGTGAGCTATAATATTCTGAATATACACATAATATACATTTGTATATTGTATATTATGTGTATATTTAATAACCCCCACAGTCATAGCGGACGGTCTTCATACGCTGAGACTGTCTCTAAAATCTTCAAAAAGGACCGAGGGAAGATCTTTTGTAAAGATGTCTGCAATTTGATATCTGAAAGGGACATGACAGACGTGTACTTGTCCATGAGCTACCTTTTCTCGAACAAAATAAATGTTCATCTCAATATGTTTAGTGCGTTGGTGCTAAGCCGGATTACCAGAAAGGTAAATGGCACTAATATTATCACAATACACCAAAGTAGGTTTCTGAATATGGCAATGGAGCTCTAAAAAAAAATTATGTAACCAACATGACTCATAAACCACATTGGCTACCCCTCGATACTCGGCCTCTGCAATCGAACGTGAAAGTGTAGATTGACATTTGGCAGACCATGAGACCAAGTTATTTCCAAGAAACATACAATAGCCAGACGTAGAACGTCTGGTGTCCGGACAACAACCTCAATAAGCATCTGTGTAGGAGACAAGTGTAGATGTTGACAACAGATACAAATGCAAGTCATAATCAAGTGTTTCATGAATGTACCTAAGAATGCGTCTGAGCGCATTCATATGTTCAATCCTGGGTCATGCATAAACAAACACACTTGTTGTACGACATATGTAATATCAGGTTGCGTGAACGTAAAATACTGAAGGACCCCTGCAAGACTACGATAGCGGGTTGGATCCTCATAGGGGGAGCCAACTACAACACCCAACTTGAGTTTAGTATCAACTAGAGTAGACGTGACTTACAGGATGACATATCATCTCTCTCAATGATCTCAGCTGCATACTTCCTATGTGATAAGAACACTCCCCCTGCATGACGAGTGACAACAATAGCAAAAAAATAACTCAATGGCCCCAAGTCTTTCATGGCAAACTCAGAATTGAGCATTGTCATAATATTACTGGAGTAATGCATCAGAAGAGGCAGTCAAGATAATAACATCCACATATAATAATATATAAGTCATGGCAGAACCCCGACGATATATGAATAATGAATTATCAGACCTGCTGTGAGAGAACACAATAGTCGAAACATAGTCAGCAAACCTCTTATATCAAGCCCGTCTTAAGCCCATATAAGGACTTTTTCAACAAATAGACATGATGAGGATATCCAGTATCCCTAAACCCCAAGGGCTGATGCATATATATTGTCTCCTTGAGATCATCATGTAGGAAAGCATTCTTCACGTCTAGCTGATGAATGGACCATGCTTTCGAAAGAGCCAAGTTGAGCACAGTGTGAATGGTAGCCGGCTTGACCACCGGGCTAAATGTCTCACCACAATCCACGGCAAGTTGCTGAGTCTTACCATCACCTACAAGACAAGTCTTATGTCTTGCAAATGAACCGTCGGAATTTTTCTTATGAGCAAAAATCCACATAGACCGAATAATATTAACACCAGATGGACGGGGAATCAACTCCACGTCTTATTATCAATAAGAGCATTATATTCCTCAGTCATAACAATTTTTCAATTAGGGTCATTTAAAGCAGACACAGGATTACGGGCCGTGAGCTATAATATTCTGAATATACACATAATATACATTTGTATATTATATATTTAACACATACGAACCTCAGGAATTCAAGGGCTTCAATCTCATAGACAACAAGATAATAAAACGTTATTATTACCATATTCACCATTATTGGAGATTGAGCACGCATGCCGACCTAGTGCCATACTCAGAGATTGCTTTCCCTGGTTGTTAAAATGGTAAATTCATTAAGGAATATTTTTTGAATTAATCACACCTGTATATTTTCCTTCATACCAAATACACTTCTAAAGTTCACTCAACTGAGACACCAACCACCAACAGAGAGGCATAATCATAGTCAGCAGATAAGGCATCAAGAGAAAGAAAGGTAGCAGGTAGTCAAAATAGTACCTTCCCAAGGGTCAAGAGCTCGGGCTAAAACATCTAGGCTTAGGGCTTTTAAATTAAAGATGAGAAGACTTATTTTGAGTTCTATACACATAACTCGATGTTACAAGCTCTGCTTACTTAGCCGCTCACTCGAACTTTAGTTCCTCATTTTAGGAACACTGTCACCTGAAAAAATAAAAATTATCAACGGACAAATTTTGTAGTTAAATCACAAATCCGTTACTTATTCTATTTAATGACTCATTATCAAGGAATTCAATTAGCTAGGAGCAATTTAGTGACGAGTTAGGAACGAAGTTGATAACTAATTTCAAATCTTTTTAAAGTGCATAAATGATAATTAGTCATGGTCAAATTTGGAACTTTTTCACCTGAAAATTTTGCATCCCTCTTTCATTTACTATCCAATACTTCAGAATATATCATATTGTTTTTCTCTACAACGTTAAATTCATTTCGTATAGCTATCATTTATTCGTAACCCCACAATTGTTCCTAGGACAGTCTTGTTAATATATTCTATTTCAGAGCAATGAAAGCTCTTGAGAAATTGAAAAATGATTGAAGTATTCAGATCGAAGGACATGAAACTAGGCCCATCTTCTATGTCATTATTAAAAGGAAAAACTGATTCCATAAACACTACATCTCTACTCATGAAGAACATTATATTCTCCATATCATACAATTTATAACCTTTTTGTGAACTCCCATATCCCAACATTACAGCCCCCATTGCTCTGGGATAAGTTTGTCCATCTCATATGGGGACTTGTTGTTCAAAATAGTAGAAGGTATCCTATTAATTATGTATGTTGTCGCACCCGATTTTGAACTCTCGGGCTTAAATGCGCGACAGAATTAGGACACCTAAATGTTAAGGGAGTCGCCACCTAATTGTTTGGGTTAATTAGGACACCTAAATGCTAACTAATTAAATTCAACATTAACTCCATTTAATGATCTGCAAAACTTATGTGAAATTCTGAATAAGGGTTTATTATTATCCTAAAGGGAAGGGGTTTAAGATCCGTTAATTGTCCGTTCAAACCTAGGTCAATTATTTATGTAAGAAATGTATATTTTAGAGAATATTAAAAAGATGTTTACAAATATTTAAAAAGAAAATATTCAGTTTTGACGACATAAAAGAGTTACAAGACTTGTTCATAAAAATACATGTAAAGTTAATTTTCATATAGAAGTAGACATTATTTTAAAATACATAAACTGCTATGTAAATATATATATATATATATATATATATATGTTATAACATCTAATATGTGTATGAAGTCAATTGAACCTTATCATTCAATCGGTAGGAGCGTGCGGTGTGTACAAAGGCGGGGGCGTAGTCAACGCGAGCTGATGACTCGCGCTTACTAGGAATTCCTCGTTGAAGACCAACAATTGTAGTTATCTATCCCCATCAGCTCGCGTTGACTACGTCTCTTCCCTTTGTACACACCGTCCGTCGCTCCTTCCTCTAAATGATAAGGTTCAATGGACTTCTCGCGACGTCGCGGTGAACCGCGCGTCGCGATCTATATATATCGTCTTTGGAACTTCTGGAGTAGGAATATAGACACGAATGTGGATAACATCTACTCCAGAAGTTCCAAAGACTACCAGGGGCTCTAGGAAGAGAAATAGAAGAAATATGGGATAAAAGAGACGGAGTGATCCAAAATACTCATTTAAAATGGTCAATAGGACATAGAATTCAACATGTAATGGATATATTACAAGAAAAATGTACAAACCTACAAATACAAAAACAATTAAAATTAAACGAAATGAATTTCTGTAAAAGTGTAGTATATACCACACAAAGTTACGATAAAGAACCTTATAAAAGAAAAAAGTATAAAAAGAGTTATAAAAATAATAACTCATATGAAAGAAAGAGATATTTTCTCAGGAAATCGGCAGCTAAAAAGACCTATTTAGATAAAAACAGACATATACGAAAATATAGAACAGATAGAAACTATAAAAACAAATTAGAATGTTTTACTTGTGGAAGTATAGAACATTTAGCAAATACTTGCCCTAAAAGAATAAATAATAAAACAAGAAATTCTCAATTAATAGAAGACTTTCAAGAAACCCTTATAAACGTGAAGCGAATATATGTCGGATCGAAAGTATATACTCTGTAGTAAGTATTGATATTAATAATACAAATAAAATAGAGTCTTCAGACTCAGAGGCTGATGAACTAATTAATGAAATAGGACTAGAGAAATTAGACCTAGATATAAATTTGAACCTTATGAATAGCGTCATAACCAGCTGTAATCATAATTTTGAAAAATATAAAGGATTAGACAGTAATGCATGCTTCTCATGCAAATGGTTTCCCAGTAGAAGTAAAAGAGTCAAATGTAAACATTGTTTTATAGAAGGATGTATAGAGTGTATACAAAAAGAGTTTAAAATAACGGTTAATCAAAAAGAAGTAAGTAATAGAACAGAAGATCAAACCACAAGTATGAGAATAATAACTCTAGAAACTAGAATGAACGACTTAGAAACAAGACTTCTAAAATTAGAAAAAGGAAAAGAAGTAGAAACAAGAGAAGATATTACACAAGCGGAATTAGACTCAGAGCTAATGAATATGGAAGACTATGGTACCTTGGTCTGTAATGAAGATATAAAATTAAGTACTTTAAAATTACTAACGAAAGTTAGGATAGCAGACTACGAGATAAAAGTCCTAGCCTTAGTTGATTCAGGATGTAGTAAGAGTATACTAAATAAAAAAGTAATTCCACAACATTTACTCAAAGAATTAGATAAGCCAGCTACAGCCATGCAAATGGATGGAACCCATAATACGTATCATCATTATATTCAAAATGCATCCATTAGTTTCATTAATACGTGCTCAAAATTCTACAACCCAAGTTACAAAATGAGCAAAATTTGGGTAAGAGATCTGAATATAAATACAGACTTTATCTTAGGACTAGACTTTATGCTGAATAACAACGGAAGTTGTACTATTACAAGGGATGGTGTAATTTTCTTAAAAAATAGTACCTATTCCCCGGTACAGACTAGTAAGATGCCAACAAAAATTACCCAAATCTCTCCTTTAGACCTACAAAAGAAAGATGACAAAGAAAAAGACGAGTGTTGTCAGGATTGTAAGAATAAAGGAACATCATGCAATAATAAAGAAGATAAAAACCTAATTTGGGAAGAAAACCTAGAAGAGGATGGTATACTAGAAAAAAACTATACCCTCATAGATATCGAAACAGATCTTTATAATTTTAAAACAGGTATAGATAAAATAGGAATAATAAAAAATAAGGAAGATTTAGATAAAATAATAAAGATTCTAGATAAATTAGAAATCATTGGAGAAAAGCCTTTAAAACATTGGAATAATAATAAGGTTACTTGTAAACTAGATATTATAAATCCAGAATACACTATAAAAACAGCATCAATAGAAGCTACTAACCAAGACCTAGAAGACTTCAAAATCCAAATCAAAGAATTACTTGATTTAGGTGTAATAAGAAGGTCAATTTCAAAACACAGATCTGCAGCTTTCATGGTAAGAAATCATGCAGAAGTAATAAGAGGAAAAGCAAGAATGGTAATAAACTATAAAAGACTCAACGACAATACTAGAAATGACGGATATAAATTACCTGATAAAACAGAATTAATTAATAGAATACAAGGAAAACAAGTTTTTAGTAAGTTCGATTGCAAGTCAGGATACTGGCAGGTAAAAATGCATCAAGATAGCATAGACTGGACAACTTTTAATTGTCCAGAAGGACATTTTGAATGGCTTGTCATGCCATTCGGGTTAAAAACAGCTCCTCCGATATTCCAAAGGAAAATGGATAGTATTTTCGGAGAATACAAAAGATTTATATTAGTTTATGTTGATGATATCCTAGTATTCAGCCACAACATGAATGAACACTTAGGACATCTACAAACAATTTTTAGGTTATTCGTAGACAACGGAATAATAATAAGTAAAAAGAAAATGGAATTATGTAAGCATTATATAAATTTCTTAGGAGTAATATTAGGGAATGGAAAAATAAAGCTACAACCCCACATAGCCAAAAAGGTATTAGAAATGCCTGATAAACTAGATAAACTAAAAGACCTCCAGAAATTCCTAGGAATAATTAATTATGCCAGAGTCTTCATTAAAGACTTAGGAAAAATAGCCGGACCTCTTTACGCCAAAACAGGTTCGACAGGACAAAGACTTTTTAATGTAGAAGACATCAAATTAGTACAAAAAATCAAAGAAAGAGTAAAAAATATTCCAGACCTAAATATGCCTTTAGAAACAGACTTCCTGGTTATAGAAACTGACGGAAGCTTCGAAGGATGGGGAGCCGTCCTAAAAGCAAGACCTAACAAATACAGTAGTAAAAATGAAGAAAAAATTTGTGCCTACCAAAGCGGTAAGTATAAAGAAAAGGGTAACATGAGTAGTATAGACGCAGAAATATTAGCAGTAGTCTACGGGTTAAACAGTTTTCGACTTTACATTCTAAATAAACCAGAAATATTAGTAAGAACAGACTGTGAAGCCATTGTAAAATTTCATCAAAAAATAAATGATAAAAATAGCAGCAGAAGAAGATGGCTTAATTTTCTAGACACTATATCAATATACAATTTGGTGTTCGAACACATAAAGGGAAAAGACAATAATTTAGCCGATCAACTTAGCAGGTTAGATATCAAGCCTAACTAATCTTTTTATGACACAGCATGAATCAGGCGAAAGACAAGGGAAAAGGCGAAACACATCCCAAGACACTTATAGACAAAAGGTATTGGGTAATCTCCAATTCAAACCACTCTCAGAAATGGAGACTCCCGCTCTAGAAAGACTTTATTTTGGAAAAAATAATTTAGTTTCTTTTCCAGCATCAAACTTAACGTTTAAAGTTTTACCAGAATATTTAGTAGACAAACAACAAAAGTGTTTAATAGACAATTTATGGATTTCTCACAATAAAAGAGACACTAGTCATCTTGTAGCATCTTTAAATTCTTTATGTCAATATTTTACAGAAAAGAATCAAGACAAACGGTTTAAATTTTATGTGGTCATACATGGAAAGACTAATGGTATTTTCCAAACCTGGATCGATGTTTTAGACTCAATAAAAGACATTAAAAAACCTTTTTTTAAAGGTTTTAATGATTTCACAGAAGCCTTAGACTATACTAGAGGAATACTTGGGCCAAATTATTACATTTCACCAGCACTTAGACAAAACCCAGAAAAAATCCCTCAGTACAACATCCAGAAAGACACAGATAAAATTATTTTTTGTGACCATTGTACCACCATGTGCATACGTCACGCCTTAACCATACAAAAGAAACACTCGAGAAACAAAATGCCCAACTCATGTAATGTATACACATACTAAAACAAGAGATACTAGAAAGACAAAAACAGAGTTCTCCATCTCCACGAAAAATGGATGAGAAGGGTGTGCGTTCCCCTCTGAATGCAAATAAATCCATTGTATCGGATCAAGATACAACTAGTCCGGTTCAAACGGTAGCCGGTAAAGACTTATCAAACCCGTTGATGGCTGTCACTTTGCCAAAAAGTGAAGACGAGGAAGAAATTCCTCTCCAACCAAGACGAAGACTCCCGAGGACTTTCACTCAAGGTTCCTCATCAAAGACAAGAAGTAACACTAAAAATGAAATGGAACAGCTAATTAAAGAAACTCTAGAAAAACTTTTGCAAGCTAAACAAGACCAAGAGAATCAGAAAGAAGACTCAACACAAGACAAGCATATATCCTATCAAAATTCACCAGTCCAGAGTCAAGGTCATAATTCAGCTCAAAGTCCGGGTCATCCTGAAGAAGATAACATGGAAGATATCTCCGATGACAGTTTTCAGGAAGCACAAGATCCAGACGGATATGATTCAGGAATGAGTTTTGACTCAATAGCCCTCCACAATCTAGACACGTAATGAAAGAAGAAGACGCTAGAGGAAAATAATGATAATAATCGATCAGACAGCAAGGATAGCAAGGACAATAATGGAGAAAAATAATGGCAGACAAAAAAGGACAATAATGCAACTACAGTAAAAGGACAGCAACAATAAACGACAAAATGATAAAAGCTTCTTTAAAAAGGTTCACGTGACGATGGGGCCCACAGCGCACCCGACTGAACAAGAAAGATTCTTTCAACATTTTGAAGTCCGTTTTTGAAGTCCGCCAGACTCTATAAAAGGAGACTTATGAAGACGAAGAGAGACACAACAAAAAACACAACAGAAAAGAGAGAAAAACACCAACCATGTTTCCTCTACATCCTCCCCATACCTCACTTGTATAAAATCCATCTAAGATCCAAGCCATAGTTTACTTGATTTTCGATCGACAGCTAGTAACCGAGGGTTCCCGAAGGAAACCTTCTTGTTTCTTAAATTATGTAAGTCTTCTTTCAGTAGTTATCTCCCCTTATGATTATGTAAATTATGTTTGAAGTTATGTTTGAAATATATTTATGTTTTATATGTTCAAAGTTTTTATATCTTGTTTAAATCTTATCATCAACTCTTTAAACTCAGTATATGGTTATCCGTTAAACTTTCTAATAACCTCAATGGATTAGCCTCACCCATTTTTTGGCCCATACCGTCCTACTGCGGACATTCAAATGGCCTTCAGTTAACCACCGTTAACGAGGGAATTTACAGGCTAATCCATTGAGGTTATTAGAAAGTTTAACGGATAACCATATACTGAGTTTAAAGAGTTGATGATAAGATTTAAACAAGATATAAAAACTTTGAACATATAAAACATAAATATATTTCAAACATAACTTCAAACATAATTTACATAATCATAAGGGGAGATAACTACTGAAAGAAGACTTACATAATTTAAGAAACAAGAAGGTTTCCCTTTCGGGGAACCCCGGGGGTTACTAGCAAGCCGACTGAAAAATCAAGTAAACTATGGCTTGGATCTAATATGTGTATGAAGTCAATTGAACCTTATCATTCAATCGGTAGGAGCGACGGGCGGTGTGTACAAAGGGCAGGGACGTAGTCAACGCGAGCTGATGACTCGCGCTTACTAGGAATTCCTCGTTGAAGACCAACAATTGTAGTTATCTATCCCCATCAGCTCGCGTTGACTACGTCCCTTCCCTTTGTACACACCGTCCGTCGCTCCTTCCTCTAAATGATAAGGTTCAATGGACTTCTCGCGACGTCGCGGGCAGCGAACCGCCCGCGTCGCCGCGATCTATATATATCGTCTTTGGAACTTCTGGAGTAGGAATATAGACACGAATGTGGATAACATCTACTCCAGAAGTTCCAAAGACATTAATTTTCTTGTTACTAATTACACAATAAGCACCTTAGATATCATGTCATACACATACTAGATGTTATAACGTATATATAACATCCGTGTTATAACGTATATATAACATCCGTGTTATATATATGTTATAACATCTAATATGTGTATGACATGATATCTAAGGTGTTTATTTTGTAATTAGTAACATGAAAATTAATGTCTTTGGAACTTCTGGATATATATATATATATATATATTATAACATCTAATATGTGTATGACATGATATCTAAGGTGCTTATTTTGTAATTAGTAACAAGAAAATTAATGTCTTTGGAACTTCTGGAGTAGATGTTATCCACATCCGTGTCTATATTCCTACTCCAGAAGTTCCAAAGACGAATAAGGTGGGACGATCATGTGACTCAAACAAGTATATGACTCAATTATATTAGCCTCATTACGAGACTCATCATGAAATCCACATCCGTGTCTATATTCCTACTCCAGAAGTTCCAAAGACGAATAAGGCGGGACGATCATGAGACTCAAACAAGTATATGACTCAATTATATTAGTCTGAAGCCAACTAACAGATTCAAACAAATTAAAAGGCCAAACATTTTAAACCAAACACTTAACCCTTAGACACAGGCATGAAACAGGGCCAAATATGAGGTTTTTCTTTCATATTTTATAGAACATGAGGCAAGAAGGCAGGCCCAAATCTTATAATTTCTATATATTCAACTTGTATATTCTTGAAATGAGACATTGCTAGGTTCAGCGAATTTTAAAAGGGGCATATGCTATATGTTTGGAAGAAACAGGACAGTAAAACATATCAAGGCTAGGACCATTTCAAACACACATGCTTAAACAATTGGTAAAACGGATATGCTTAATATGAACAATTCAGGAACCAAATCACAATGAACACATACCCGTAATAGATAATTTAGACATATATGCATAAGTTATCAAAGAACATAAAACATTTTGTACATACAAAGAGCCTATTCAAATCATTTTTTATTCATACCTAAGCAGTTTCAGTACCAAGTTATATCATGTACATGCTCACTTACGAAAACATGATAATGGGCTATATGTAGATGCAAATAAAAGTCATAACTTAACATGGTTCAGACTAGTTCAATAGGTATAGAATGCTAATGCAGATATCATTTAGACAAACTCAACAGAGACACGATACAAAGTGACTTAGGAATTGTAACAGACATTAACTAACTATACATGTTAACAGAATTAGGCATTAATGGACACATCAATACAAATGATTAATCACGATACAATTAACACAAAAATATGCAGAATAAATCTTAAAAGAGGGGTGTTTACGGACCTTGTTTGGGTAGCGAACTTGAAGCAACGTTTCGAAGCGTCGATTCACTCGAATGACTTTGTTATGCGATTGAGTGAAGTTCTTCAAGCAATTTTCTTTGAAGAAATAAATCGAAACTTGAGTTTTGTGTTCACTGGTTTCAACTGAAAATAAAAAAAGGGTCTGCGTTTGAAGGATATTCTCGATTAGTGTGTACCGTCACGATGCGGTCTTTTTAGGTCGAAGAGGTGCCTTTGAATGTGAAAATTGCCCTGTATTTATAGACCTTATTTGGGTTACGATTTTGGGAGTTCTGGGTTGCAGATTTTTGGGATGATTTGATGAGATTTGGGTTAAGATTTGGTACTGATTTTTGGGCGATTTTCGTCTCTTGGTTTTGGTAAGTTTTGGGTACGATTTTAGAATGGTATTTGGAAGATTTGTTACAGACTTCGTGGTTATGGTAAGTTTAGGATTTCAGCTGAGTGAGGTGGTGTAACGGCGGTTTGGTTGACATGGTATTAGGTTAAAAATTGTGTTTTGTATTGAAGGGTCTGTGGGTAGGGGTGCACAAAAGGTTAAAACAGGACCGGATCGAAGACCGAAAATCCGGATTATTAGGACCGAAGATCGGACCGAATTTCTCGGTCCGGTCCGGTCCAGATCATTTTCGGTCTGGTCTGGTCCAGGTCATTTTCGGTCTGGTCTGGTCCAGGTCATTTTCGGTCCGGTCCGATTTTTCGGACCGAATGGACCGAATGCACTAGCCCAAAGACTTCAGACTCCACCCACAAGACTCGGTCGGCCACCCACAAGACTTCGACTTAGTCACCCCGCACAAGACTTCAGACTTAGCCACCACAAGACTCCCAGACTGGCACCACAAGACTCGATCTACCAAGACTCAGTCGGCCCCACCACGGCCACGGCCGGCGTATTGACATATCAAATATAGGTTGTAAATTGATCAAACTTTAAATGGTCATAACTTTGTGCGCGGACGTCCGTTTGATCTATTTTTTTTTATTTCGCGTATTTTTCGAGACGGGGCCGGACAAACTGCTAAAGCGGTTTGGAGCAGCCGATTTCTCAAAAAACGTCCGTCTTGCCAATCAATTTCACTTTTCCCCAAATTCTTACATTTTTTCCCTTTTCAAAGCTAAATATCTCGTGATATACAATAGATTTCAACGTTCAAATTTCGTTGTAATGTGTCCGAGAATATCAATTTCAGTATTGGAAATTCAATTTTTTAAAAAAAAACGGGCCCCGGAACCCGACCCGACCCGAAATTATATAATATTATATATTTGAAATTTAGAAAATTAGAAATTATATATATTAGGAATTTAGAAAATTATAAATTATATATATTATATATATTAAGAATTATATAATTCAATATATATTAGGAATTTATATTAAAAAAAAAATCGGTACGGACCGAACCGAACCTGGACCGGACCGGACCAGATCGAAAACCGAAAACTCAAATTATGAGGACCGAAGACCGGACCGAATTTATCGGTCCGGTCCGAACAGGTTCGGTCCGGTCCAATTTTTCGATCCGGACCAATTTTTGTGCACCCCTATCTGTGGGTACTTGGGTTTGAAAAGGGATGGATGAAGTGGGCTGAAGATGTTTTGGGCTTTGGGACTAAAGATTGGGTTTTAAACGAAATAGGAGGGTAAGGGGATGTGGGCTGGTCGACTGATTTTGTTTTGGGCCCAAGATTTGGGTAATAAGGTAATGGTATTAAATTTCAAATGTTTTATTAATGGGTTGTAGTATATAAACAAATTGATTTATTAAAACCACATAAATTGTAAGGATAAACTTACCAATGTGATAATAAACAATACAACTTATTTATATGTGTATATTAAAATTGTCCTTTTTGTGGTGTTTAAAAAAATAGTTTAATTTTATAATAAATGATCGGAGGGGAGGGACAAAATTAGGTGTCAACATATGCTGCATTTTCTATAAAAAATCTCCAGAACCTGTCTGGTAAGTTTGCCTGAATCCTCACTAGGGATGTTAGTGGGGCGGATAAATACGGGTACCGCCCCGCACCCGCTCCAGTTGGGGCGGGTATGGAGGTGGTTTGGTGGGTGGTGGGGCGGGTATGGGTATCAAAAGTGCTACCCGCCATGGGTAGTGAGGCGGGGGTGGATTTCATATAAGATCCGCCCCGCTACCCACACCGTACCCACAATGATCGTACCCGCACCGCCCATATTCGTATCGTTTATTAGTTTAATTAGACTATTTATGAATTTATTTGGCCCTTTGATTTAAAATATGACTTGCGTCAACCCGCACCGTGTCCTGAAAATCATGAAAGTACCTCTTTCCATTTTATTTTTTTACATAAACAGTAGTGTACTGATCCTGAATGTACCTCGTCCCTTTGTTTATAAAATGGCTTTGTACTAATCATGAAAGTACCTCTTCCATTTACTTGTTTTTAGTTTCCCCTTTGTCCACAACTGAGTTTCATGCTCCTAATTATGGAAATCCTGAAAATAATATTAGTAGGCTAATCTACTTTTATTGTCCATTTGCATCTCTGGCATATGAAAATAGTAAGTTTAATAGGATGCATGCTTAGGTTAGGCTTGCATGTGTGGATGAAACAACTCTAACCTTGGAATGCCCATCATTTGTGTGTTGATGTTTGCCAACTTTTCAACGAGCATTTATGCTAAGTTAAAACCTTGATCTTGCAGTGGAAAGATGGTTAACTCAGAGATTCAAAAGTCAACCTGGAGAGCCCTGTGTATAGTTGGGTTCGACTTTTTGACAAGGCAAATCCTGGAAACTAGTTAATCATTTTTTTTGGGACCGTCAGAAAAAGAGAATGAGATTAATGGGTACCCGCCGGGTCCGCGCGGAGTAAGTGAGGCGGGGACGGGTGGAGGAATTACTACCCGTGATGGGTGGTGGGGCGGGGGTGGGGGTGTGTTTTAGGTGGTGAGTGCAGTGCACGGGTACCCTTCCCGCCCCGTCCCGCCCCATTGACATCCCTAATCCTCACAGCTCTGGTTGTTTCCAACAAATGCTTGTGTTTCCTTTCCACAACACTATTTTGTTGAGGTGTATATGAACAGGAACTCTCATGTATCATACCATAACTTTGAAACAACTGTTTACAGTTAGAGTTAAAAAAAATTGATCCATTATCTGATCTTACACCTTTTATTGCCACATCAAATTGAGTTCTTACTTCTATGAAGAAATTTTTCAACACGGTTATGACATAAGATTTTAATCTCAACAAGAATATCCAAGTCCACCCTGAATAGTCATCCACAATAGTTATAAAATATCTCATCCATTGAAAGTTTCAACTTTATAAGGACCCCATACATCCATAAGTAGTAGTTGAAAAGGGGCTGACCTTCTACTTGTACTAGTAGGGAATGGAACTCTAACTTGCCTAGATAATGGACATACCTCACAATTGCTCAATGTAAAGGAATCATTATTCCTAAAATATGACATTTTCTTCAACACAGTTATGGCAACATGGCACATCCTGAGATGTCAAGTTGCTGCATCAATTTTCTGTGAAGTTGCCATAGCTCTAACCACATCTCCTTTATTACTTTCTGTCATAGCCCTGATCACATCTCCTTTATTACTTCTATATCTATACACAGCACATACAGTCCTCCTTCCTCATTACCAATCGCTCTCACCTTTTCAGACGAGAGATCTTGAAATACACAATATTTAGGAAAGAATGTAACACTGCAATGTAGTTCCTTGATTACTTTAGAGACAGACATGAGGTTGAATTTGAATGTAGGTATACATAATACACTCTTAAGCACATCACCTTCTCCTAAATGATAATCTCCAACATATGTAATATTAGATGAGTCTCTTATTAGCATGTGTACTTTACCTGCATTCCCTATCACATTCTTAATCTTCAATAACTTCTGGTTATTAAACATATGATTTGTGGCACCTGTATCTATAATCCATTTTATGATTCTTTCTGTATTCAGGGCAGACATACATGTCATGTTTGCAATTGCATCAAATGAACTCCCTGCTACATCCTCACTGTCAAAAATTCTCAGCAGCTTCTGATGTTGCTTTGGTGTTAGGTTTCTCAGCAGTTCATGACTCATCTGATTTCCACATTGTCCAGTTTCTTGCTGTACACAATGAACAGACTTCATGTTGCTCATTTGTCCAGTGGCAGTGTCTTCAAAATAAGAACCTTCTCCTATTGTTGCATTTGCCTTCCTCGACTTTCCTTTGAAATCTTCAGGATAACTATTCAATTGATATCAATCATTCTCTAGATGTCCAGTCTTGTGACAATTATCACACTTTATCGGTTTAAAACAATCTAACTTCACATGTCCCTTTACATGATAATAATCACAAACCACTTTGGGATTATATGACTTCTTTTGCTTCATAGTCCACTTCTATTCCTTGTTATAAACATAGCTACATGTTCTATCATGTCTTGCATCAATCTCTGACTCTCTTCTTGATTGATCATGGCATAGACTTGGTTTAAACTGGGAACTTGTTGCATCATTAGTACCCGACTTTTAGCTTGATTAAAATTGTCACTCAATCCCATTAAAAACTGCAACATTCTTTGATATTGCAGATGATCCACAAATTTCCTCGACTTGTCACAACAAGTTGGCAGTGATATGATCGAATCATATTCGTCCCATAGGTTCTTTAGTTTCGAGTAATACATTGATACAGACAACACTCTTTGTCTCTGTGAAACTATTTCCTTATGTAATTGAAAAGCCCTCGAACTATTAATTTTGTCAAATCTTTCCTTTAAATCTTTCCAAATCGTATGTGAATCCGAATTAAACAGCATTCATGTGAGCAGATTTTTGCTCACATTTCCCATCAACCACCATATAACTATGGTGTTGCCTCTCTCCCACAATCCAGTTAGTGCTCCATTATAGGATTCTCTTTTCACAGTTCCATCTATGAATCCAATTTTATTCTTTCCTAATAAGGCTAATTTCATGGCTCGACTCCACAAGGTATAATTATCCGTACCTGTTAGAACTACTCCGATTGACAATATCTTGGCGCATCCGAAGGGAATAGATACAGCGGATGATTGTGATATATCACCATCGAAGCACCTACTGCAGAATCCTCAATTGTTCCCATCCTTTCGTTGTTTATCACTTTCGGTATTTGATTACAATCAAACTCCCCTGCATGCAATCACATTCGACTTCGATCCCTTCGACCTATTGTCGATCTCGATTCCTTCATCCTTATCGCAATCGATTTCTTGATCTTAACTCATCAGATCCTTCAACAATCAGTTCCTCCAACACATGCAAGTTTCGATTCATCAATTAATATTTGCGTAGACTCTGATACCATAAGAAGCTAGCTGAAGATTTGGAGAATTGAAGAGGAAGAAACTTCTGGAAAAGGAAACTGTTCCATTGAAGAGCAGTTAAGAAAAATGAGAGCTAAGTCTTTGTACATGTATTTACAGATATTTATATCCAAGGCCCTTAACCGACCCAACTAATTGTGCACATGCTAATTATTTACACTGATAACTATTACTAATACAAATCATGAGACATTATACTATGTACTACACCTTATGGTACTTGGTGCACCTATTTAATATCTCAACATTTCTAGCTCACGCTGCAGTTGAAGAGACTGCTACTGCCATTATATATTCCATCACCTCCTAATAAACTATCTGTACAATAGTTCTCAAGAACAGTGGAAGTCAATAATTCTGATAAGGGGCTAAAAATCCAAAAATAACATGTATGCTTGGTATATGAAAATTTTGTGTATATATATAAAAACTGTTTTGATTCTATTTACTTAGTATAAATTTCGAAATCATCATCCGGACTCAGGATTTAAATGCAACGGGAACACCATCAGGCGGACATGCATGTTATTCGGAGTGGTGTCACGCGACACCGCTTCTTCAAAAAATATTATCAAAGAAACATAAAATCGATGCACTAACGAATAAATATGAGTTAAATGACATTACTTGATAAAGTTCACTATGTGGTTTGATGATCGTGAGTGCCACATTGCACAATTGAGGTCCCTAGTTTGAAACTTGTTATTTATACATTTTAAGCCTCTTTAACCAGCAAAAAACGTAAAAAAGAACTGTTATCACACTCGAGCAAATGCACTAAACAGCAAATTCAACTAGTTCCCCCCAATTGGCTTTTGTATTTTCTGGTGCCCCAACGAAATATACTTATATATATATATATATATATAAGTATATATATATATATATATATATATATAATCCAAAGTTAACGGGTCATCTGTCTGTGACCTCCCTCTTGTCCATGTAGATCCACCTCTGATCTGTTGGAGATACCAATATACAGGGTTGATGTCAATAGTATACAATTTTGTTATATTATCTATTTCAGTTTATCTATTTCAGTTTGTAGTTTACATTTATAGCCTAAGCCTAGTTTGCTCATAAGGGTAATTGGTGCAAATGAGCCCATAGTATAAATAGGAACTTTGTACACATTTGTTGTTCATCAGAAAATTGGAAAGCTTTTGCACTCCTCTCTTCTTCCTCTCTTCTTCACAAACTTGGTTCATTGCTCCATTGTAGTGCTGGGTTTATACACACATGCAGATCAATTACTCTTGAATTTTGGTTTCTAACATGGTATCAAAGCTTGCAAGAGGCATCGATCTGTATAAACTACAACAGAAATCGTAGGGTTTCCAGAAATCGTAAGGTTTCCATTTCTCTGATTCACGAAGGTGAGATTTGTATTTTCCTTCGATTAAGGTGTTCGATCTGTTATTAGATCGACTTATACTGGATTTGTGTGGTTCAAAAGTAGTTTGTAATATGCGACTTGATATAGTGTGAGTTTGCTATTTGATTGGAAGTTATGGAAAATACAACAACAATTCCTTCTATGATTGTAGACGAGAGTTCGACTTCTAATTTCGAGATAATCGACCATAACCATCCTCTCTACCTGAGTGCAGCAGACACAGCAAGTGCACTACAGGTTGACATTCAGTTAATCGGAATGGAGAATTACACATTGTGGAGTAAAGCTATGCAGTTGACGATATTGACGAAGAATAAAATTGGCTTCATAGATGGATCTGTGAAGCGTGATACGTATGGATCTCCACACACGAGGAAATGGGATAGATGTAATGCCTTAGTGATGTCGTGGATTATGAGAAATGTTGATAAAAATCTTCTTAGTAGAATTCTATATCGATCCAGTGCAGTAGCTGTCTGGAAGGATCTAAAGGAGAGGTTCGACAAAATCAATCTATCTCGAGTATATCAATTAAAAAAGGAGTTATCGATGTTGAATTAGGGGACATCATCAGTTGCGCAATATTATTCCAGAATGAAGGATTTGTTGGACGAGATAGACTCGATTATACCACCTCCTACCTGTGAATGTTCAAATCCAAGAGAGTACATTACTCATCTAAGTATCTAGAGACTATTGGAGTTCCTTATGGGACTAAATGACGGATATAATCAAGCTAGGAGTCACATCTTGTTGATGTCTCCCACACCAAGTGTGAACCAAGCCTATGCTATGGTGGCACAGGATGAATGTCAGAAGCAAATTTCTTCCCTGGGAAGTTCTGTCGAGAGCATGGCACTGACAAGTAAAGCTTCATTCAACAGCAATAGAAAGTATAATACATATGCCTATTGTGATCATTGTCGTATGAAGGGACACAATAGGGAAGGCTATCACAAATTATTGTATTAATGTGACTATTGTAAGAAGCAGGGTCACACTATGGAGAAGTGTTATCGACTTATAGGTTATCCCTCAGATTCCAAAGAAAAAAGGAAGGTTAATGCAGTTGTGGTTCCGCAAGTGGAAGCAAATGGATATATTCAACAGAGGTATGAAGGTAGCAATTCTCAGCTGTCAACATATCAACAGGATCAGCTTCAACATATGATAAGGACCTGCACACCAGACAAGTTACAACAAATGATGGCTGTTATGTCCCAAGAGAAAAGGACAGGTACAGATCATGATGTTACTGCAAAAGTGCATATGGCAGGTAAGTATGATCATATTGAAGACAATAGTAGATGTCGCTGGATAGTAGATTCAGGTGCTACTAACCATATGGTTAAAGACAGAAACATGATAGAAACACCTGATTTCTCAGAAAATCCAGGACATGTGCAGCTGCCTACTGGGGGCATTGCTTCAATTTCACAAACTGGGAAGTGTAGACTGACAGGAGGTGAACTAATAAACCATGTGCTTTGTGTGCCAAGTTTTCAATTCAATCTACTTTCAGTATCCAAGTTAACTAGGAAATTGAATTGTAGTGCAAGTTTTTTCCCTGATTTCTTTGTCCTACAGGATCTCTTCACTGGGAAGGTGAAGGAGATTGGTAGAGAAGTGGATGGTCTATATGTGTTGGAGACTGCAGGGAGGCAGAACAGGTTGGTGACAGGGAAAGGCAGTTCTATGGCATAAAAGACTAGGGCATGCTCCTATGAGTGTCCTTAGGAAAATAAATGTTTTTAGTAGTAATAAGTCTAGCTTTACCATTCCACATTGTGATGTATGCCCTATGTCAAGACAAACAAGATTACCATTTCCAGCTAGTAACAGTAGAACTACATCTCTATTTGAGCTATTACACCTTGATGTTTGGGGACCATACAGGGTTCCCACATATACTGGAATGAGATATTTCTTAACTGTAGTTGATGATTTTACTAGATGGACCTGGATTTATCTCTTACATATTAAATCAGATGTGCCTACTATGCTTAAAGATTTATGTGTGATGATTAAGACACAATATGGTGTACATGTCAAGTCCATCAGATCTGATAATGGATCAGAATTCATTAACAGTACATGTAGAGATTTGTTTGCTAGATTGGGAATTGTTCATCAAAGGTCTTGTCCTTATAACCTTCAGCAGAATGGACTAGTTGAAAGGAGGCATAAACATATTTTAGAACTTGCAAGAGCTATCAAATTTCAGAGTTGCTTACCAACTAGATACTGGGGGGATTGTGTAGAGGCTGCAGGGTATATCATGAATAGATTACCTTCAGTAATATTGGAAAACATTTCACCATATGAAAAACTATATAAGAAGGCTCTAGTACTGTCCCATATGAGGGTCATTGGTTGCCTTTGCTATGCAACAAACCTATTACAGGCAGACAAGTTTGATACCAGGGCAATAAAGGCAGTGCTGCTTGGATATTCTTCCAGGCAGAAAGGATACAAACTATTAAATTTATCTAACAATACTCTCTTTGTAAGCAGAGATGTCACTTTCTATGAAGACATATTTCCTTTTCAGCAAAACCAGATACCTGGAACTGATAATACAATAAATTCAGAAGCTCAACAAGTTGAAGCTGATGGTGATGGAAGTATCTTCCAAAGATTCATCCGAAATATCGAAGTTGCGATCGACCGAGAAAGTGATGAAGTGATGGTTGTCTGATTGTTGAGGAGGTACACCAGAACTGTCACCCCACCAATCACATGGAGGCAGAGAATACTAATACCATTGACCCTGAACCTGAGACTGAGCCATCATTGAGGAGATCAGATATGAGCAAAAAACAGCCTACATGGATGAAGGATTTTTATCCATCATACAGGCATACAGGTGGAACAAGGAGCAGGCAATGTTTATATCCTATGTCCAATAATCTCACTTACACTGGATTGACTGCTAGATATCAAAGTTACATTGCTAAGATGGGGGTTGAGCAGGAGCCAACATCATATTCTGCAGCTGTTCAGGATGACAGATGGGTGGATGCCATGAAGGCTGAGATGAATACACTAGAGGACAACAATATTTGGGAAGTTACTGATCTTCCCAAGCACAAGAAGGCCATTGTATGCAAGTGGGTCTATAAGATCAAATACAAAGCTGATGGTGATGTAGAAAGATTCAAAGCAAGATTAGTGGCTAAGGGGTACAATCAAAATGAATGAGTTGATTACCAAGATATTTTCTCACCTGTAGCAAAAATGGTCACAGTAAGGGTAGTAATCTCAGTTGCTGCTTCCAGAGGTTGGGAAATATATCAAATGAATGTCTACAATGCATTTCTCCAAGGTGATCTTAATGAGGAAGTATATATGAACATGCCACAAGGCTTTGATGATAAGCAAGGAAGAGTCTGCAGGTTGATTAAATCTCTATATGGTTTAAAACAAGGTTCTAGGCAATGGAATATTAAGCTTACTACTGCCTTGAAGAACTCAGGTTTTGTCCAAAGTCATTTAGACTATTCACTTCTAACCAAAAAGGTTGGGGATAGAATAGTGATAATACTCATCTATGTGGATGACCATATCATTACTGGGAATGATAAGGATCCACTTCAGCAGAATTTCAAGATCAAGGACTTGGGAACTTTGAGATATTTCCTAGGCTTTGAGTTTGCTCGAAATGCTAGTGGAATAGTCATGCATCAGAGAAAATACACAGTGGAGTTGATTTCTGATCTTGGCCTATCTGGAGGAAAACCAGCAAAATCTCCTATGGAGTTTAATGTCAAGTTAACATCTGTTGTTTATGACCAATATGTTCCTGATCCTGATGGCGCATCTCAGAGTAAAGATACATTACTGGAAGATCCAGCAAGCTATCAGAGACTAATTGGGAGGCTATTGTACCTGACAAATACTAGACCTGATATATCTTTTTCTGTCCAGTGCTTGAGTCAGTTCCTTCAGAGTCTAAAGACATCTCATCTTATGGCGGCACATCGTGTGGTTAGGTACCTTAAACAAGCACCAGGTCTGGGTATTTTTATGCCGGCAGGAGAGACAACCAGTCTCACAGCCTATTGTGATGTTGATTGGGTATTATGTCTCAATACAAGGAGATCCATTACAGGTTATTTAGTGTTCTTTGGATCATCCCTCATCTCTTGGAAGTCCAAGAACCCTCTGATTTCAAGGAGCTCACGAGGTGAAATCTGAAGCTTAGCGTCAGCAGTTGCGGAGGTGGTGTGGCTCACAAGACTATTTGCTGAGTTATCTGTTCCCCTTCAGCCTTCCATACCAGTGTATAGCGACAGCAAATCTGCACTGCATATTGCAGCCAATCCAGTCTTCCATGAGAGAACCAAGCATATTGATATTGAATGTCATTTTGTCAGGGAGAAAATCCAGCAGGGACTGATACATACAACTCATTTGCCCACAGAGGAGCAGCCAGCAGATGCACTCACAAAGGAACTTACTCAAGGTCGGCGTGACTATCTATTGTCCAAGCTAGGACTTAAAAATATGTTTTTAGATCCTATCTTGATGGGGCGTGTTGGAGATACCAATATACAGGGTTGATGTCAATAGTATACAACTTTGTTATATTCTCTATTTCAGTTTCTCTATTTCAGTTTGTAGTTTACATTTATAACCTAAGCCTAGTTTATCTCATAAGGGTAATTGGTGCAAATGAGCCCATAGTATAAATAGGAACTTTGTACACATTTGTTGTTCATCAGAAAATTGGAAAGCTTCTGCACTCCTCTCTTCTTCCTCTCTTCTTCACAAACTTGGTTCATTGCTCCATTGCAGTGCTGGGTTTATACACACATACAGATCAATTACTCTTGAATCTCGGTTTCTAACATGATCGTCATTGTCCAAGTATCATCAATAACCTCACTGATATATTCTTTTGCAGGGAAAAGAAAATCTAGAATTTGAACTTAATGGATCCTGAAATCTAGTATATTATTTTCAAGTGTTAGTTACTGAGTTTTGAATTTAAATATTACACATTAATTAATAAATTTCTCTCTATATATATAATTGATCCCAATGTCTAACACTGATTTAACCCTCTTTTTTTTAGCTTCATCCAACATTGACCTGTCCTCGGAGAGTGGGTATTTCGTATATCTAAACTGGGGCTAAAATATGTCGCTTCTTGTGTCTTCATAGTTCATCCTAAATATTCAATATATTATCTTCCACTCAATTCCTGCATGCTCATTGCGACAAAAAGGCCAGCAGATCAAGATTGTTTCTTTGTTTGTTCATTTTTAATAACAAATACAAATTTAATGTGCGTGTATATGTTTGTAGTAATCTGTGAATAATATACACACGTAAATATATATATATCTGAACCGAGTTCAATTGAATTCCCTTTGTTAACATTATACTATTTCCTCAAGTGTAGCTCGAATAATATATACACGTAAAACAAAATTTTCTTTTACATTATATTAATGGAATCCCCTCAAGTGTAGCTCGAATAATCTTTTTAGGTGCGCAAGTTCAAATTCCAACGAAGACAATTTTTTGTATTTTGATAAATTGGTAAATTTGGTAATATTTGAAGTCACGATCACCACTAAAAACAAAAATTAGTGACAAATTTTTTGTAGCTAAACAGAAATATTTCTTGCTAATCCTATTTAGCGACGAATTATCAAAAGAATCAATTAGACGAGCTATTTAGTGATAGATTGACGATAAATCATAGTTAATTTCACTTTGTTTTGTACAACAATAATATACCTAGTGAAATCCCACAAAGTGGGGTACTCTGAGAAGGGTCGATTGTACGCAGATTTTATCTTTACCTTGTAAGGTGGAGAGGTTGTTCCGATTTTTTTTGTAACAAGAGATATTGATAAAAATAGAATTTATATTCTTTTCTCTCCCAAAAATATTAACAATATTCCTCCTCCGGAGTAAAAATGAACAACAGAGAGAAAAAGAAAAACATAGTAATATCGTTTTAGAAAACAAAAAAAATTAAATGAAAGTGTCTCTAGTGAGTTTTAGCCAACTTGCACGCCATTATGATCTTTGGCATGGGCAAATCCACTTAGAGGGACACAAAGACGTACAGATGAAAGCGCCTTATCAAAATGTTTGGCCTTAGTGCGCAAATATTCACTCCATGTCACTGCCCTATACAAGAGCGGGTGCCTTTGGTCCACCAATTTCGACAGGGGTGAAACTTTCACCCCAGACGGTGGACCATATAAATAGGCTACAGAAAGGCGGTGTTGGGTACTGTTCACAACAGCCCGATGCAAAACACTCGGGTACGACCCGTTTGATAGTATGTGTAAAAGGTCACCCACATTAACTACTAGTGCACCCGGCATCGGAGGGACAGTGACCCAACCACTCCCTTCTTGGAAAACTTGTAAACCACTTGTGTTGTTTTGGTGAAGGATTGTTAATATAGTAGAATCCGTATGTGCGGCAAGACCCATGGCCCGATCCGGATCCGGACAAGCCGGGTAAGAATTCAGTTGTAGGGCAGCACAACCTCCTTTGGATTCTCCTTCTGCACCAACGGCCCATTTAACATCATCCTTTGTTATCCCCAATGACCCAAGCATAAGCCACATCAGTCTTCCTGCTAGCTTTTCCATTTCTTTTTCGTATTCTTCTATTACTTCACTGGAACAAGACGAAAAAAAACACAACGAAATTAAATAGGAAAAAAAATATATTACTACCTCTGTCTCAAAAAGATGGTTAGTTTTCTCTTTTCGAGAGTCGAATGATTCTTTAATCGTAATTTTTTAAATATTATAAATTATTAATTATGGTGACTTATAATAATTTTTGTGTAGTTTTCAAATATGTATATTTTATTTCAAAAAAATTAATGATTTTATGTTCTAACACACTGTCAAAATTTAAAAGTTTGACTCTCGAAAATCGAAAAGTATCAATATTTTTGGGAAAGAGGGAGAAATTGTTTAGTAATACTCCCACGGTGCCAAAAATATTGTCTTACTTTCCTTATTAATTTGTTCCAAAAAGATCACACATTTTTATATTTAAAAATAATTTAACTTTATGAGATGATTTACAGTCATACAAATAATATCTAAGACTTATTTTGGAATACACATTTCAAAAAAATTCTTTTATTTTTTAAATTTCGGACTAAATCAAAAGTAAGATAATTTTTTTGAACCGAGGGATTAATACAACTATTCTTATTTGATATAAGAATTAAATACTAAATAATTTAGAACTCTTTGAGAAGTTTACTTTATTTACTACAAATGGATATAAAAGCAAGTACAACAAAAGATATAACTAGATTCGATTTCGGGATTGGTAGATCTCTCAAGTCTTCCCCTAGATCATATCGGGGGACATTGTCCCGATAATTACACACAACAGAATGAAATATTGACGTGAAAATAATTGTGAATTATTGAATATATAGAAGATAATTTTGTCACGTGGAGACAATGTCTCTTGCTGCAGAAGACGCAGGAGACAGTGTCTCCTGCAACGCCATGTGTCAGTCTGCGATTGGCTGTCAGAAATTTATTTTTCAACGCTACTTTAATTGCTATTTTTGATCAATAATTTGATCGAATTAAAAAAACATTAATTCTTTTTATTTTTCAAGATCTATAAAAAGAGATTAAGTTTACTCTATATATGAAGTTGAATATATTGTCAATGTACATCATTAAATGTAAAAATTAGTGTATCTGGAGCCTCACAATTATGCATGTCATTGTCATATTAGAAAACTCATTCAGATTAGTTTTCATTTTAGTAGGAAAGTTTCTAACTAACCAATCGCGCTTCAACATTAATGGAAGTTTAACAACACGAGCACCATACCTATACCTAACTGTGTCATATTCATATATTATATCGATGTCCAATACAATGCAACTCTAACATGACGTTCATTTGACATTTTTAGACCTGCAAAATACCTCGGTTATCAAGAAGTTATTTACTCGATGGGATGAAAAGATCACTAATCTTTTTTCTCCAAATTCAAATTGAAATGTGCTAATTTACACATTTTGTAAATTTAAGAATGTACATGACAATGTATTGAACCCCATATATAGAGTGGAACGGGAAAATAATGATGAAGTCTCTCTAAGAAAAGGGTGTTTTGTAAGTTTAATGAAGGTGCCTTAAGGTATATGAGCATTTAGGTCTTAAAAGGTTGTCTTACTTGTCGCATTGAAGTTGAAAATAATTTCCAGATTTTTAAAATTTACACTAAAGGTATTTTAGAATGGATGAGCCTTTCTCCAAAGTTTGAAATATTCATTGAAGGCTCATAGACTGCAGAACACTGTAAATATAGTTAACGAACCGTTTGTTTTTTGACGTGAAAACTATAACTGAAGGTGCTCCACCATAGATGCGTTTTCACCATTTTGGTTAACAAAATTCTGGGAGACTCATTTGTTGGATTTGTCCCCAAAAAGACGCCATTTCAGTCAAAAAATTGACCAAAAAATTATTTGTACTTGTGAAATGAAAGATGAGTTTTTTACACTTTTCATACGTGTGGCATGAGAAATGTGAGGGATAATAAATAGCCGCGAAATGGTTGGCAGGGCCAAGGCATAGTGCGTCGAAATTGAGCTTTACATGTATATGTGCCAAAAATACGTACATATAAAATTGAGCATACTTTTTAGAATTCACATATTCCAAAAAGGTAAGTATGGAATTAGCGGCGCATAACTGCTACATATAGCTAAACAGAAAAAATATGTTGTTAATCTTATTTAACAATGTATTGTTAAAAAGTTTTCTTATTTATACACTACTACAAAAATACCCTACGGCGACGGGTAAAAACCGTCATCTAACTCCTAAGATGACGGTTCTTGTAAGTGTCATTTTGTCATCACACAAAATGTATTACGGCTCAGATCGCACATATACGCATTCGGCCAACTCACACACAACGCTACAAACGGATGACGATTCAGATTACATCGCGCGACATGCGATTCAAAACCGCACACAAAAATCACATAAATTTAAGAATGAATGAGGCTCAAAAATGGCTATTTAAAAAGGAGTTGGGGTTCTGGAATGGATTTTGCGAATTAGGTCACCAGATCAATTTAAAATGTGGTCACTTCCATTTCAATTATGGCCAGAATCGGTCAATTAAAAGAAATAAGGGAAAATTGAAATAAAAGCATTAAAACTTTTATAAGACCGACGGTTTTCAAGACTGACGGGAAAATTGAAATAAAAGCATAAATTTTTTAACATAAAATGATTTGGAATTGAGATGTAATTCAATTGTCCCATTTAATTAAATATTCTCCCAATTTTGACAAAATAAAATATTGATTACTGTTAAAATTGAGGGTTTAAGAGATGCACAAGTATCTTTACTTTAAAACCTAATCCTAAAACCCAAAATCTAGTAGAATTGATTTATTTTTTTCAGATTAATAGCTTAGAAAAAATAAGAAAAATCAAACTAGCGAGAGTCAGTGAAGTGGCGGAAACAAAACCTAACTGTGTAAGCGTGAAAACACATAGTATTTTTACAGATTTTTTGATCTTTAATTTTTTATAATGTTAAAACGACAACGTTTAGTTTGTTTTTATTAAAAACAATTTAAAAAAATCGTGTAAGTCTTAACTTGAATTTAAAAAGTGTTAAATAAATAATAAAAACGGTGTCGTTTTAAACAGTCAAACGTGTCATTTTTGATCAATTTAAAACACAGGTCACTTATTTATGTGACATTTAACAAAACCGTCACACAAACATCATAAATAAATGACACTTAAAAAATCGTCACACAAATGTCATAATTATATGACACTTCAAAAACCTGTCATACAAATGTCATAATTATATGACACTTAAAAAATATGTCACATGAATGTCAAGAAAAAGCGTAAATTTAGTAAAAAGATATGACACTTGCTTTTCAGTCACATGTGAACTGTCACCGTAGCCTATTTTTCTTGTAGTGATACCAGCTATTTAATGACAGGTTAACTATGAAATGTCAAGAAATTCTATTATCGGGCTATTTAACAACATATTTGAAAGAATATACGTGTATCTTCCGTATATTCCATGTATATTCCAATTAGAATTTTAGTACTTTGTTGTCATTTGATATTATTCATAGTAATTTATGGACATCTCCCGTGTTGAGCTCTTTGGGCCACTGTTATTACGTGTTATTTTTGGATGATTATTCTATTTTTTTGTGGACTTTTTCGTTATCTAAAAAGTCTCAAGTTTATTCTGCATTTCTATCGTTTAGAGCATTCATCCGCACCTAATTTGAAGGGGAAACTAAAAACATTCAATGTGATAACAGAAGGAAATTTGATAATGGGTAATTTAGATAATTTTGTAATATTAATGGCATCTCTTTTCCGGTTTTCGTGTCCACATACGTTCTCTCAAAATGGAAAAGTAGAGAAAAAAATACGCACCATTAATAATATTATTCGGACATTACTCGTCCATGCTTCATTATCACCTTCATTTTGGCATCATGTGTTACAAATGACTACTTACCTTCTTAACATACTCCCTAGCAAAAGACTAACATACCAATCTCTACTCCAAATTCTTTATCGTAAGGATCCTTCGTATTCTCATCTTCGGATATTTGGGTGTTTATGATATCCTCTTTTCCCATCCACTGCAATAAATAAACTCCAAGCTCGTTCTACCGCTTGTGTGTTTTTGGGTTATCCATCTAATCATCGTGATTACATATGTTTTGGTTTATCCTCTAATAAAATCATCATTAGTCTCCATGTCATTTTTTGTGAAACTCAATTTCCATTTGCTAAGTTGCATAATTTTGTGCCTACTTCATATAATTTTTTGGATGATTGGCTCTCACCGTATGTGATCACCATTTCATCCGGCTCCCGTCTCATAATTTGGATCAGCAGACATAGGCAAGCCCAGTGCCTATTGGCCCAGACCCATCCCGTGATCAATTTCCGCCAGCAGGCCTACTTTCTACAGGCCCAAATACCTTCAGTCACCCGAGTTTGATGGCCCATCCTGTCACCCAGGTTCAACTATGCCAGTAGGCTCATTGCCTAATGGCCTATCCCATCATTCCCTCGGTCCAGTTTCTCGGCCAGCGGGCCCACTGCCTACTGGCCCACTTCCCAACCCGAGCCAGTTCCTCCCGAATCGAGCCAATTCTGACGTCATCACACCAACCTAAGTTCGACCCACTTCTATTCCAAGTCAAGGGCCCGTTACTTATAGCCAACAAGATATTTTTAAATCAAAATGATACTTTAATCTCAATGCTAATGTCACTAAATCACCCCTACCACGTAACCCCGTGTTTTTCCTTAGTGACTCGAATTGAAAAATGGTCATGGATGATGAATATAATGCTCTTATTGAAAATAAGATGTGAGAGTTGATGTCCCGTCTGCCTGGTGTTAATGTGATTCGTTCTATATGGTTTTTACTCATAAGGGAAAATCTTATGATTGTTTTGAGAGGCATAAGACCCGTCTTGTAGGTGATGACAAAACTCAATAGATTGGCATGGATTGTGGAGATACATTTAATCTGGTTGTCAAACCAGCGACTATTCGCACTGTTCTCAGTCTGACTCTCTCAAAAGCTTGGCCCATTCATCAGCTAGATGTGAAAATGTGTTCTTACACGGTGATCTCAAGAAAACGGTATACGTGCATAGTCATTGAGTTTCAGAGACCCCGATCATCCTAACTATGTCTGTTTGTTGAATAAGTCCTTGTATGAGCTAAAATAAACTCCTCGGACCTGGTACAAAAGGTTTGCAGATTATGTGTCTACTATTGGGTTTTCTCACAGCAGATCTGATCATACTCTATTCATATATCATTGCGGTACTTATTTGACATACATTCTGTTATATGTTGATGATATTATATTGACTGTCTCTTCTGATAAATTGCGCAAGTCTATCATATCTCTTCTCAACTCCGAATTCGCTATGAAAGAATTGGGGATTTTTAGTTATTTTTTGGGTATAGTTGCAACTTGTCATGCAAGTGGTCTATTTCTATCTCAGAGGAAATATGCAACTTAGATTATTAAATGGGATGACATGTCATCTTATAAGTCCCTTCCACTATCACAGTCTTGCAGGAGCTCTTCAGTATCTTTCATTCATGAGGCTAGATATTACTTATGCAGTGCAACATGTGTGTTTATTTATGCATGATCCGAGGGACGAACACATGCACGCTCTCAAATGCATTGTGTGTTACATTCAGGGCACTCTTGATTATGGTTTGCACTTATATCTATCCTTTGTATCTACTCCCGTGGCTTATACAAATAATGATTGGGGTGGATGTCCAGATACTAGATGATCGACATCTGGTTATTGTATGTTTCTTAGTGATAACTTGGTCTCTTGGTCGGCTAAATGTCATTATACTTTATCGCGCTCCTGTGCGGAGGCCGAGTATCTAGGGGTAGCCAATGTGGTGTCTAAGTCTTGTTGGTTGCATAATCTCCTATTAGAGCTTCACTTTCCTATTCAGAAAGCTACCTTGGTCTAATGTGATAATGTTAGTGTGGGACAGTCTCAACGTACGACAACCGCCCGCTATGACTGAGAGGTGTGAAAGAATATACATGTATATCTTTTGTATATTCCAATTAGAATTCTTATACATGTCTAATTATGGTTGTAGTCTTGTATTACAAAAATATAGTAGTCTTGTATTAGGAAAAGATAGATTTAATTTCCATAATTAAATCTTGTATATCATGTTATACCTTTGACATTAATGAAAATAATCAAGGGACCATGAAGAGAATAATTCCTTGATTATTTTCATTAATGTCAAAGGTATATGTACATGATATACAATATTTAATTATGGAAATTAAATCTACATTTTCCTAATACAAGACTACTACATTTTACTAATACAAGACTACTACCTTAATTATACATGTACAAGAATTCTAATTGGAATATACAGAAGATACACATATATTCTTTCCATATTAACTATGAATTTCATAACTAATTCTTTTTTTTTTGTAGTGTCATCACTAAACCTGTCTAACGGTCCGAGTTGACCCGGTAGGAAATCCGGTCCGGACCGGACCGTTAAGGGCTTACCGGGTTGGGGGTTGGGTTGGCACCCAACCCCAATCCGCACGGGTTATGTTAAAACCCGTAGGCGGGCAGTTAGACCAGATTAAACCGGTTACATTCTGCTAACCTGGCCCGACCGCAACACAATTTTTTTAAAAAAGGTAGCGGTAATGTTACCGTTGGGGAGGTAAATTCGTGGGGGTGGGGTGCCATCGCTTTTTTTAATTATTATTTTTAATTACATTTTTACCCTTTAAAAAATCTATAAATTCTCTACATTTTTTTCATTTTTATCACACAACAATTCTCTCAATTCTCTAATTCTCAATTTCTCATACTCTCTTAATTATCTTTATTATCAATTTTCAAGTTATTATTATTATTAGTTTTCAAATTCAAAGTAGCAAGACGCAAGACTTCGAGCTTCGAGTTTCAATTGAATTCTGAATTCCGAAGTTTGGTACACTCGTTTCATTCTCTAATTATTTTATTAAATTGTCATATTTATTTGTTTATTATTTAAATATTTTATAATGTCTTCAATAAGGGCTGATTTATCGGGATTACGCCGTAAATCTAGTTCAAGGGTAAAAAATCTATAGGTTCTTCATCATCTAATCAAAAAATAGATTATGATCAAGTGCAAGAAGATTTTGGAATAGAAGATAATGAATATGATAACGTTCAATTAGATAATATTGTTGAACTTGAAGAAAATGAATTTCCTACACCTACTAGTGTTCCTTCTGTCAATGTTTGTACTGCTAGTGGTAGTCGTAGTCGTAGACCTCCTTTACCATAACCAGTAGCAAGAAAAAAAAAGAGTAAAGTGTGGCTCTTTTATGATAAAGTTGTGGGTACTGATAGAGTTAGATGTAATATTTGTGGGAGAACTTATAAACATAAGACAGGGGGTGGTGACGGGGGGACGGGCACTATAGGTAGACATATAAAACACGATCATACGACACAATGGAATGCTGTCTCTGATTTAGAACCCGGTCAACAACAACTTAATCTATTAACTGGGGGGTGGCTAAGTACGATCCAAAAAAGGATCGCATTGAATTAGCAAAAATGATTGTCGGAGGTTGTTTACCTTTTTCTTTTGCTTCTTCTTCATATTTAATTACATATATTCAAAGAGTATATAATCATTTTCTTAATGTGTCGATCTCAACAGTGGCTTCTGAAAGTGCATTTAGCCAAACACGAGATCAAATAGGAGACACACATCACTCATTGGGTGGAAGCACATTAGAAGTGTTAGTCTGCTTAAGAGATTGGATCAGATCAGAGAAAAGAAATCAAGGATGTGGAGACGTTAATTCTCCGGAAGATGAAGAAATAGGCAATATTTTGGAAGGCGGGAGCGAGAGACTGGAATTAATACTCCAAATTTAGAGGCTATGGAGCATAACTAATTCAATCAACCTATAGATTACGAAGAACTTGCAAGAAGGATGCATAATATGTAAATAAAATTATTATTACTTCATTATGTACTTTTATTAACATATGAAAGTTCAAAAGTTTACATTTTATCATTAGTTTTAATTTTACTATCTATTCAGTTGTTAATCTGTTATTACTTATTTGTAGGATGGCGGTGGCGGGCCGACTGACACCGTCGGTCGACCCGACCAGTGTAAAAAAACGGGGCGGTATGTATGGTCGCCGATCCGGTCAGGCCGATCCCGCCCCGATTTTGCCCCAGTCCCGCCATTTGCCAAAAATAACCGTTGTTAGACAACGGCCATTTTTGGCTTCCCCCACTCCCCCAACCCCCCCTACCCCCTTTATATTTATTTTTAACCCCTAAGTTATTATATTTACACTTTAACCCAATTTTTCAACTATAAATACCTCATTTTCTCTTCTTATTTCTCACAAATCTTCCTACATTTTCTCTAATTTCTATACAAGATTGTCTACTACATATTCACTCTATTTATTAATTTGAGAATTGGAAGTGAAGTTGGCAACTAGCTTGAGGATTAATCTATCGAGCAAAGTTTCAATTTTCAACCTCTCTCGATTACACATCGACTCTACGTCGGCGTTTGGTACATTCGTTCTCTCATTAAATTATTATTTTATTTTTATTTCATTTAGCACATTTAATTTTATTATCTTTAAGTCTTTAACTATTTATTATCATAATTAAAATGAAAAGAACAAAAAGTCTTTTCGGCAAGGGTACTTCTTCTAGTAGAGTATGAGGCAAGGGTACTTCTTCTAGTATTCTAGACAAGATGATTTTATAGATCTGAACTGTTTCTGAAATACCATATGATCTTGACACAAATGTTTATCCTCAAAATGAAGAAGATTTTAATTTAGATGACACTCTAGATGATGATACACCTACTAATGAAGATGATGATACACTCTTAGTGAAATGTCTCCTATCCCTAGTATGAGACGAGGTCGGCAAAGCGACCATTAAAATCGGTTGTATGGAAATATTTTGTGAGGACGTGCGAATCAAGTAGCTATATGTAAAACTTGTAAACTGTTTATTCTTTTAAAAGCTGGACAAGGTCATGGTGGGGCGGGGGTTTAGGAAGACACCTATTACAAAAACACAAAGCATTGCACGCCCAATACATTATTGAAAAGATGGTGAAGCAGACGTCCTCTCAATCGGGACAAGGTTCACATCTTGTCGGACAAAGTCTGGTCAAATTAACCCTATGACGGGGGGAGTTGTAGGCCCTAAATACGATAAACATAAAGATAGGGAAGCACTAGCAAAATTAGTTGTTGTGGATGGTTTGGCTTTTATATTTCCTGAATCGCCTGGTTTTATTCATTATATTAGAGATATGTATAATCCTGCTTATAAAGGTTTTTCTAGATCAACGGTTAAGAGAGACGTGTTTAAATTTGCACACGAATATCAACAATATTTGTGTTATTCATTATATCATTTAAATTGCAAAGTCGCTCTAACTTCTGATATAAGTCGTAGTACTAACGGCCATGATTATTTAACAGTAACCTGTCATTGGATAGATTATAAATGGTCTATGCAAAAACGTATTTTAGCATATAGATATATAGATAGTAGGCAATAATTTGGTGAGTTTATTTCAGAAAATATTTATTCAGTCTGCGATTATTACGGAATAACTGATAAAGTTATGAGTATTACATTAGATAATGCATCTTCGAACAATGCTGCTATTTATATTTTAAAAGAAGTTTTAACTCCGTCTTTTGCAAAACATTTTCATATCAAATGTGCGTGTCATATTTATAACTTAGTTGTAAAGGATGGTCTTTCACTTTTTCAAGATATTCTTGAAAAAATACAATTTGCTATACACTTTATTTTTAAAAATAATAGAATTCAACAGAGAAAAGAATATAAAAAAACTTATCACGATTGTGGACTATCTTACAGAAAAATTCCCGAAGAAGTACCTACTAGGTGGAATTCTTTATATGACCAACTAGTTGTTGCTTATGACTATAGAAAACCTATCACTTTATTTTTTAACGTCCATAATCAAAATCTAAATGATATGATTGTGGATAATGATTTGGACAAAATTAAAGAACTTATTGTATTTCTAGAGAATTTTCAACTAGCAACAAAAGAATTTTCTACTTTATATTATCCTACTATTTCAACTATGTTATTTTATATAGCTATAATATTTTTTATTTCTTAAAGAATATATGGAAAAACCTGCTTATAAGACAGCTATTAAAAAAATGTTTATGAAATTAAAGAAATATTTTATTCTTATTCCCCCTATTTATATTATTGGTGTTGTATTAAACCCGACTTTTAAAGTAGAGGGTTGTAAAAGTCTTATTGAAAATATTTATAACTGTATGGACGTACTACCACCTTCAACTCTCAAAAATTTAAATGTTGAGCCACCTATTGAACAAACGCTAGAAGAAGTGTTGAATAGCGTAGAAGATGAATGCAAAAAAGTATATCGGCATTACCAGCAAGAAAGTGCTAGTAACCAACCGACTTTCGTACTATCTTCTTCTGCTTCAACACAGCCTAAAAAAGACATGTTGTTTCTGCGGCTAATATATATTCTATTGAAAGCCTCAGAAATGGAATGTGCGGTGGTAGCAGTGCTAACCAAATTAGCGAGTTCGATGTTTTTGTTTTGCAGGGTAATTTACCTTACCAAGCAGTTATCAATGAAGACGGAAAGGAAGACTTGCTGAAATATTGGATGCAGAATGAGAAGACATTCCGACACTTTTAATGATGGCCCGAGATATTTTGAACATTCAAGCGTCATCAATCGCTTCGAAGCGCTTTTACGCAGCGATTTCAAATAGGAGAGCACGGACACTCATTAGCGGGAGACAACTTGGAGATGGCGGTACTATTGAGAGATTGGATACGAGCGGAGGCGAAGGAGGTCGACAACCAGATTAACGAAGAAGAAGGCGAAAACTACAACGACATTTTATCTCGAAGGCATGAGTAGCGACGTGGAACAATTTGACCAAGATATACCAATTCCAACCGAAGAACCACACGAAATTATAAAGAAACTAGAAAAAGTATTTTCAAATTGCTAATTTATTTCATTGCAATTTTTTAATTTTTCTATGTCTTTTGCATTTTTTTTCAACAACAGTACACTACAATGTTGTAAATCTGAATCTTGTATATTTCAATGAAATAATTAATAATATAAGAGGCACAAAAACAAATTTGAGATGTTTTTTTTACACTCTTCTTGTCTTTGTTTAATTATTTAATTTATACTTTATAAATATATTATATATATGAGTATAATACTATAATATTATAATAGTATAATATGAGTATATGAGTCTATGACTATCACTATATGACTATATGTTAATGTTACTTTGTTAGTAATTTAGTGGAAAAATTTACAAAAACCCGCGAGCCCACCTTGTGGGCCGTGCGGGGCGTGACAGTATCGCCCCGATCCGATCACTTTGATCCGCCCCACCCAGCCCCTCCTCTCCACGAGCCGTCGGCCACGGCCGATCCCGATCCCGATGGGCGGCCCGCCATCGACCCTACTTATTTGTTAACTTATATCTACTAATCTAATAAATTAATAAAAGTATAATTACAATATAAAGTTATAAACTATAAAGTATAACTATAATTGACTTATAAAGTAAACTATAAAATAAAGATAAAGTATAAAGTTATAAACTATAAAGTATAAAGTTATAAACTATAAAATAGAAAGTTAACTTTAAAGTTTCAATTTTAATATATAAAACTATATTATATATTATATTATTATATTACATATTTAAATTGAATTTAGTTTACATTATAGAAAATAAATACTAGAAATTAAAAAAAAAAATCCGGACCGGTAGGCGGTTCGCACCGGACCATGCGGGCACGAAATCGGTAATGAACCGGATCGGTTGGCGGTAGTCGAATGAACGGACCAGAATCGTCGGAACGTTAAACCGTAAGGGCTACCGGTCCGACCCGTTAGACAGATATAGTCATCACTCATTCAACACTGAATTCTTAACCTCTGAATTCTGAATGTGTCACTGATGATATAAATACTATATACACTTACCAGAATTTCTTGTAATCTTTAGGCCAAAGTTGACGTGCGTGTTCAATTGGGGATCCAACAATAGTGAAACCTTCAGACCACATGAGCTTTGAGAAGAAAGACGATATGCGAGCCACGCCATAGCCAGTGACACCTTCAGGAGAACGAGATGCCTTAAGCTTTTGCTGCATAGGCAGTGAAAAAAGGATCTTTCCCGCAACTTCGATATCTTGGAATAGCCTCTCTGATACATTGTGGTTAATGATTTGGAATGCACCCCATTTCTTGCATGCATGGCCTATATTTTCAAGAACGTTATTATTGTTGTTGTTATTGTCGAGGTCGATCACTGGTATTGACTCGAAGTTACATGAATTTTCTGAAGGATAATGATCATCTGATGATGTCCATGCATGGGATTCTGGCAATTCTTTTATTGTGTTCAAGTCCAAATGTGTTTGAGATTGACCTTTAAAAGAATCTGAGATTCTTGAAGGCATAGTTGTAGCACGTAATGCAAAAAATGTAGATAACTTTATGAGCTATAGTAGAGGGAAGAACAAAGGGGAAAATGGAATGTTTTGAAAGAGAATGATGTAGGAGATGAGGTATATATAGAGGTGATTGATTAGAATGAAAAGAAATATTAATAATGTAATTTTGAGTGGTTTTTGAAAAGCCTTGGTGTTGTTATATGGAAAGGGACAAGAAATTAAAGGTAAACGGTATTGACACAACAAAAATTGAAAGGCCAATCTTGTCCTCTACGAAAATAATGTACTCTTGGATCAAGTTAATGAATGGTTTTATATATTTTAGAAATTAACTTTTATACACCACTAGTAATCATCCAAAAGAATATTTGTTTAGGTAAGTCTTTTTAAAATGTGAATTTGAAATTTGGAATTAAAATTTGTTATATATATATATATATATATACTATAACGGATAAAGATATATAGTAAAAATTATTTATACATTAACCATGCATATTATTTTAAACTTTATATTATATGGCATCTCAAACTTCATGTACATATATTCTCTTCAAATAATCCAGGAAGCATGGGAGGTTTCATATAGGTGAGGGTCTATCTATCTCTCCACTTCATGTGCGTTCGTCTGGTCCTCAAGCAGATAAACATCTACATCATCACGTCTTTACTTGCTCCTAATATATCTCTATTTGCTACCGGACACTACCTTTTCCCTATAAATCCAAAAATTCCAACACAAGTCCTACTTGCTTGCCGAAATGGCTATAATAATTTTAAATTAACATACGGAAAAGGATCAGATATAAAGCAAACTATACGATATTGCGCACGTACGTCTGCCTCCATTTTAAATGTTGTTTTAGTAATGTACTTACCGTTATGTTTTGTTTATACTCGTGCCCTTCAATTAACAGAAATTTATTGAAATCTGAATCCCTCTAATTTTAACCAAATAACCACCCGACCCGTAGACCCGGTTGAAAATCCCGAACCTGCCCCAAACTCGACCCTGGATGTAACAAACATCTGATGCTATGAACAACACCGGAAGCACCTTATAAATCACTAAACATTTACCTCTTTTAACAATATTTCTTTATTTAATCAAAGAAGGTATAAATAGCTAGAGAAAATCATGATCACAATTATGAAATAAAATCAGCAAAAGTATATTATAAATATATTATGATAATCGTAGCTAACACCCAAGGATTCAGACAATGACTTCAACATCTACCCACAATATAAATGTCTATCTATGGAGCCTCTATGAGAGATAAACAATAGTCTAACTTGGGGACGCAACCCGAAAATTAAAGCAGTAAACTAGATAAATAGGGTGTCCCATGAAGAAGGGTGTGTGCTCACCAATAAGTCTGGAAAGCAACAAGTTCTCCTACTCCGTATGTGTTACATAATATAAAACAACAATGGGATGCCTGAGTACTGGGTACTCAGTGAGTGTCTCCGGGACAATGGTTAAAATCAAAATATATAAGTAATAAGTGCAATTAAAATAATATTGAGAAATAGTACAAAACAAAAGATAACATCTCATGAACATCTAATATAAGTGAATGATGAAGATATAATCACTTTGAATCCTTAAGTCATTCTCATTACCTTAAGCTCTTTCAAAACAGTTCGAAATCCCAAAGATAGAGTAAGTTAGTAAACTTAGCGAAATCATCAAGGATGAAACCAATAACAAAGAACATAACAAGCTTAGCTCAATTACCCTTTATCAAATCAAGTCTTCCCTTACGAACCCAAAATCATCAACAAGCCAACTTATATATGGCGACCAAAGAATCAACATATACCAACTCACGGGCTAACAATCAATCCATGCACTGGGTTATCATCTCTCTGAGGCTAATCTTCCTCTAAACTAGCACATCAATAGATTCACCGGAGTTATTTCCCATCGAGACTAATCTTCATCCGAACTAGCACAGTAATAGATACACCGAGCTACACGCCTCAGAGGTTAATTATCATCTGGACTGACACATCAATACTCGTATCAATACGTTAGGATACATAACAAATAATCATCCTCTGGACTAGCACTAACATGTCAATACAGTCCCAAACAGAAATAAAATATAAGTCATGATATATTTGTTGAATCACAAATCATGACATGAAAGCCGAATCTCAAATCATGGCATGGATTATGTTCAACATCCGTTAATAGGGGTACGTCGGGTCATTAATATGTGTAGAAATCATGTTCAAGTCATTAGATATATTTCAACTTTAACAAAACCCGTTCATAGGGCAAAACACATAAAACATCAAAATTTCCGAAATCAAGTTAAAAGCATCCCTTATATGATAAATCATATTCAAAGTACAAAGCTTTATAAATCAGTTTTAACAATTCTTTGATAGGAAAAGTCACGAATACATATATATAGTATGATACACCTAAGGTTCCATGAGAGCTTGTCATTCACGCACATGAAACCTTCTTAGCTAAAAGCTAGCAAGCGTATTCCTCCACGTTCAATAATCACTCTACAACTGATAAGGATGATAAATATTAGAACTTTAATAGTTTCTACGGGCTTTCCTTCATTTTTCGAAAACTAAGGCTTTTAATAAAGCCATAAAAACTTGTTCTTGAACCTCATATGAATCATTGATTCTAATCGCATATTATACTCTATACTAGCCTAAAAGTCATCAATGAAATTAGGAAAATCGAAGTTCATACATTTTAGATGAAGTTCTACACCTCCATTCTTCTCCTCTCTTGAGTTTTCAAGAATCTAAGGTTTAGAGAGATCAACTAAGGTCAATTTGATATTAGATTGATGAAATAATGATGGATATTGGTTAAGAACTTACCTTAGGTATTTTGGGGAAGCCTTAGGATTGTTTTCTCTCAAATTACGGCTTAGAACGAAGTATGTGAAAAATGACATAAAATTGTCTAAGGGTTGCATAAATAGGCATGCGAATTTTGGATGTCTAACCTCCCTGGGAAAGGTCTATAGCAAGGTGTTGTCTCGCTCTGAGCTTCGCCGGGCAATCTCCCCTCTCCATTTTACAGTTAGTCAAAATTTTACATTTTTCGATGGTACTGATAGCATCTCGATAAAAATAGGCATTAACTCCTAGCACAGAGCTCCATTTGAGCTCCACCATATTTTGTTAGAAAAGTATTTCAAATACCTACAACTTTCATTTTATGAGTTTGGTTAAAATCTGTTACACCCCGTAATCCCAAGGAAATGATTTAGAACGTACGTAAGAAAATAAGATTGAATTTTGGAAGGAAAGAAAGATTACTTTTTCTTAAGGAAAAATTTCGGAACCTTGTGAAGGAAAAAGTTTATAACTTGGAATTTGATTCCCAAATTCGGTATATGGGATTAGTATATGATTATGAAGTTTTGGATTTTTAAGTCTCGGATTTGGTCATGTGGGGCCCACAGGAAATTTTACGATTTTGTGGGGCCCACGAGATTTTGAGATATTTTGGCCAAGTATAGAATGTTTTTGTGTAGAAATAATTTTGGACCAATAGGTGGGTGACACGTGTCACTCCTCCACTTGTCTTGCTACACTATATATATATATATATAGATAGCATTGGAAGACTTTGACTCCTTAGATATTTTGAGACAAGTGGGTCCCACTCCACTTGTCCATACACTTGGTAAGATCTCACCCATTGTGATATATTATATATACATAGAGGCATTGCAAGACCTAACACTTAGAAATATTTCATGAACAATTCTATCTCTCTCTCCTTTGAAGCTCTCGGCCATAGTGCCAATTGAAGAATAAATCAATCTTCCAAGTTTAGTTCTTTAATACAAGATCAAGAACCCTAACCAAGTGTTAAGCCAAGATAACTTACCAATAATCTCCTTTGGTCGAAAATGAGGGTGAAACCTAGGCTTGTTCGTCGACTTTTTGGAAGCGAAACGTGAAGTGAAGTTGGTTATAAGCTTGTGGTGGATGCTTGTGTGTGACTGGAACTTGAAGAAGTGGAGCAAAACGAAAACTGCGAACCAATATTGATGGGATTGTCTTACCGATTTTAGGGGCTAAAAATGAGGTAAAAGTTCTTCTTAAATTAAAGTAATTGAATGTTACTTATTATTATGTTTATGGGATGAATTTATGTTAATGAAGAAATGAAAAATAAGATGTGTATGTGTTATATGTGGGGGGTTGGCCGAGACATGACATTTTGGGGCCTTTGGATTATTGTTGATTGTGTTGTTGTTATTTACATTCCTTGCATGCTAAAATGAAGTAATATGGTTGTTGATAAGTTGATGTATCTTATATAAAAGTGTTGGTACTTGAATTGGAATAAAAAGGATTAAGAAAAAGGAAATCGGATTGGATAGTTGTGTGGCCGAAACTGCCCCATTTTATTGGACATGTTGTGTCATTTTTATGGCCTAATTTATGGTGTTATTATGTTGGAAAATCAGACATTGTTATGCATGTTTAATGTAGTAGATTGCTAAAGAAAGTCCCGAAAGAATAAGGGCGTGGAAAGGCGTGGAAAGGCGTTGAAACGCCTCACATTGTACCCTCGTTATTGTTGAATTGTGGACTGTTTTATGGGCAGAATTATGGACTGTTTAGTGTGGATTAAGGGACCGAATTTTACATGTCAAGTAGGTGTGTAATCTCCTTTGGTTGTTGTTTTGGATATGAACTGTTTTATATAGTTAAGGGGCCGAATTTTACACGTAAGGTAGACGTGTGATCCCCTTTTGTTGTTGATTTGTTGTGTCCTTAAGTGTGGCTTGATTGTGGTTGAATTCGGGCCTTGAAAAAGGTGGAAAAGTACGTATAAACGGGGGAAGTGCTGCCCAAATTTTCGTAGAATAAGAGGACCATTACTTGGTATAAGTCTTAAACTAATGAGTATGAAGTGATAGAAGTATTATTGTCATTATAGGTTGAAGTACTACTCGTGGCGTGTTCTACTTGGCGTGTGAAATAGCCGGAGGTTAAAGTACTACATTGAGACGTATGCTAGTTATCAAGTTGGAATAAGCGGATAAGGTATGTGAACTATCCTCTTCTTTGGTATGATTGCTATGAGAAATGAGTGTACGGTGTACGTACATAGCTCTATGAGATTATAATCCTACATGATACATGATATATTCCCTTGCTAGTTCTTTGGTTTTCTAAGGTAGAAGTTCCTTTTTAATTTGATTTACTTGAAAGTCGTGAGGCTTGATTTATTTTGAAAGTTAAGAGACTTGATTTATTTTGAAAGTCATGAGACTTGATTTATTTTGAAAGTTAAGAGACTTGATTTATTTTGAAATTTATGAGACTTGATTTATTTTGAAAGTCATGAGACTTGATTTATTTTGAAAGTCATGAGACTTGATTTATTTTGAAAGTTATGAGACTTGATTTATTTTGAAAGTTAAGAGACTTGAGTTATTTTGAAAGTTATGAGACTTGATTTACTTGAAAGCTATGTGACTTGATTAGATGAAGTATAAGAGACTTGATTTATATGAAGTATAAATGACTTGAGTTTAAAAGTGTAGTAACTTGATTTTAAAAAGGAAGGTATGGTATTTTCTTGGTTTATTTAAAAAGGAAGGCATGGTATTGTCTTGGTTTATTTAAAAAGGAAGGCATGGTATTGTCTTGGTTTATTTAAAAAGGAAGGCATAGTATTGTCTTGGTTTATTTAAAAAGAAATACATGATATTGTCTTGGTTATTTCTAAAAAGGAAGGCATGGTATTGTCTTGATATTTATAGCAAGACAAGCATGGTATTGCCTTGGGTTTTCTAAAAAGAGAGTACATTCTATTTGTTTTAATGAGAGTCAAAGATTGTTTTAACTTGCATATGTTTACTCATATAACTATTCGTGCATGTGTACTGTTTGTGAACTTGTATTCACGATGTGGGTATAGATACCCATGAGATGTTACTGTCTGTGAACTTGTATTCACGATGCGGGTATAGATACCCATGAGATGTTACTGTTCGTGAACTTGTATTCTCGATGTGGGATAGATTCCCATGAGATGTTACTTTCCGTGAATTTGTATTCACGATGCGGGATAGATTTTCATGAGATGTTACTGTCCGTGAACTTGTATTCATGATGCGGGATAGATTCCCATGAGATGTTACTGTCCGTGAACTTGTATTCACGATGCGGGATAGATTCCCATGAGATGTTACTGTCAGTAAACTTGTATTCACGATGCGGGATAGATTCCCATGAGATGTGTATTGTCCGTGAACTTGTATTCACGATGCGGGATAGATTCCCACGAGATGTGTATAGAGTATAGGATTACATGACTAGACTTACATGGTTTTAAAATAACTCTCTTTTGAAAAGGTACAGTTGATTCTTATTTTATATGACACGGTAGGATCTGGTATTTGATTTTCATACTTGCCCCTGTCATTCTTTTGTACAATTATGATCTTGTTTACTGTACTTCATGTTTACATACTTGGTACATGTTGTACTGACCCCTTTCGGGGGGCTGCGTTCATGCCCGCAGGTATTAGGTACTCAGTTGGGTGATCCGCGAGCTTAGGATCTCCACTCAGCTTTCAGTGAGGTAGCTCCATTATTTTAGAGTTTGCCCTGTTGGTACAGAGTTGTATTATGGTTTTATGTACATTTATGGGTACGGTGGGGCCTTGGCCCGTCACATTTATGTGTCCAAAATCTTAGAGGTCTGTATTCATATGTGAGATGAACTGGTGTATGGCTGTAGGCCTTTTAAGTGTTATATATGTTATGACAGCCTTGCCGGCTTTGCCTTTGTTTGAAAAAAAAAGGAGTATTATTTAACTTCCGCAGGTTACTTGTGTTGTATGAGTAGAAGGGTGCCCAGGTAGGACACCAGTCGCGGGCTCGGGGTTCGGGTCGTGACAAAATCCCAACTAAACGATCCAAAAACTGAGCACAAGTAAGAACTACCTCTGACTTAGACGAATTTAAAAACATTTACGAACTCCCTTATTTGGTTTGACTTCAAAACGACTATCTATCACCCGAATTCATCCCGAATGGATTCATATAACTAAAAATATGACATATCAACACCCATTTAATTCATTCACACCTAACTCGGATTTACAAAATGTTACATAACCCCACTCTTTTTTTCCCTTTCTTCTTCACCTTTCTTCTTATATACTTATCATAGTTTATCACTGAAGGGTTTTATCGGTTTTGTACACGCAGCGGAATTTGAAAATTTATGTTTCAAACCCGATGGATGGTCAAACTGAAGGATGATTATATAATGAAACACATAGGGAAACTGTAATGTTTCGAAAGAACACTTACAGTTTGCAAATATGGAATCTTCTTCTTCAAGTGTAAGGTGAGGGTGAGCACGTAACCGTTCCTCGATTTACAAGTCAAGACTCCGATGTAATTACTCTTTCGGAAAGCTAGGAGATCCGACAGAGTTTTAGCAGAGAATAATTCTTGTGAATTGGGTGTGTTAAAAATAATGACTGAACCCTTTTATTTATAGCTGAAAAATCAGCTAGGGTTTCCAAATGGGCCAGACCCAGAAACCGAGATAGAGTGGGTCACTCGGACCCACTAGACATGTGGCTCTGCGATGATCAATGGGTAGCGTCGCGGCCCTTGGTCCTTTGAGATGCGACCCTAATCCAATTTTGCCTTATTTCTATTTTAATTAAATCTGAAATATCATCTCGATTTAATTAAGCAATCATTATTTATTCTAATGTCTCGATTTTAAACTGAACATTTATATTCACTCTAATTACATCATTGAATCGAAGGAAAAATTGACTTAGTGTTACCCTATAGTCCTTCACATATCGACACTAATAACATTAGGGTTTACACGGAACTCCTAGACGGCGCCGGAAGACGAACTCAATATGTGAAGTATAGTTACACAAAACTTGTGAACTAACATGTGGGTAAAATCCTTTCATTCACGACACACTCGATCAAGCTTAGAATCTGCCAAGTGTCTATCCAAATGGCTTGATCATTATATCTCATATATATTAGCTGACAACAAGACCATATCAAAGATATGTCTACTGCATTGGCCAATGACTTAGTCAACCTAATACCATATGAGAATCTGCGTGTTCTCTCGAAGATATATTTGAGGAATAAATCCTAATCTTGGCTCAACTACCACTTTTAATCTACGTCGCAATATACCCAATACAAGCCGCGTCTCAACCTATAAGGTATTTGAGCTTATGACCTGATCAAAGTACATTACTCTATAAATAAGACACGTATCGACCTCAAGTCTAATAACTTCTATCTCCCACACGCTGATGATACTTTAGACATATATAACAAACAATACATCAGCAGGGTATATCAATACTTCTACAAGTATTCATGTGTCCATCACGAGTTGTCATAACTCGTAGCAGGTGAGACATATTACATCCCTAAGGATATGATGCATATCACATGTCGACGTATCACATATCATCGATATCCCATTCTCGATGATCATTAGTCGAGGAAATTTAAGAGTTACGTTATAATATTAATCTCTCACATTATTAATAACCACGTAACCTCTAGGGATGCAGTTATAGAATATTACAGACAATCAACAAATAATTCAATAACTGCAAATGCCATAATATTAATCTCCATTAATATAAATATGAATGTGTATAAAGTACATTTATTCTAATACAAATTGTCTCTAGGACATAAATGTCACGACCCGACCCCGGGCCCGCGACTGGTGCCCTACCTGGGCACCCCTGTCAGGTATACATCAGAGAATAGCAGCGGAACATACACAACATACAAAAAAACTTAGACAAGAACTAACCAACAAAGCTAATGATAAGGCCACCTTCCGTAAAATATACTCAATCCAGAAATAGAACAATACATTTTTCTTTCCTTTACAGCCCAATCCACAATGTGACTACAGACCTCTAAGAATAACAACTCTGGCGGGACAGGGCCCCGCCATACCCCTGAATGTACAACAACCGACAATACCAGGATAAGCCTCGAAATGAAGGAGCTTCTCAATTTAACGTTGATCCTAAGAGCGAGGATCAAGAGCACATGTACTTCGCGGCGATGAACGCAACCCCGGCGAGGTCGATCAACATGTACCAAATATGTGGCGAAAATGCGTAATGAAATCATAAGTCTAAAATAAAGCGGAGACATGTATGATTACTCAATTAACGATAATCGTGCCTTACTAACAATGAGAGTAAATAGGAGTATACTTACAATATAAAGTAGGAGGCTCACGATCAAAGCAGGACCACCCGCCCGCAGTATCATTAAGCAATCTTATTCCTGGGACTATTTCACGCGTAGATCGCGTGGACCCGCATGAGGTATTCCTCGCATAAGTGTACCGCCCGCGTGAGACTATTTCACCCGCATAAGCCCATAAGGACTCGCATGAGGTATTCTCCGCATCACGGGTAGCAAATCCACTAAACAGGTGGTATAACGCCTTGGGGTTTACCCTCATTTATACTCTTACCCCGCGGTGGTATAACGTCTTGGGGGTTTACCCCTCATTTATACTCTTACCCTAGCTCAACCGGCCATCATACATAACATAAGCCCTACCGGCTTATCATACAATAAATAAGCAAGTTAAGAAATCCCCCTAACTTCTTATTAGCCTTATTCATATACATTCTCATTTTAGTTTACTTAAGGCACTAACATGTCATTATAAAATCCGGGAATTTAACCCAAAGTACTACGTATTTCTATTCTTTTAAAAATGACTCTTTTTCATATATAACTTCCAAGATACTAATAACCGTAGTATCAAGTCATAACTACCTTTCAAGACAAGTCACGATACCTTTTAGAAATACATTTAGGCTTCTAAATCAAGTGACTTCTTTCCTTTAAAACCTTAGGCAATTGATGCCTTAAATCAAATTGCCTTTCAATAAATCAAGCCATTTATCTTTCCATAAAGCCAATATAACCAACTCCCCATAAAGTCGTTATATTCACTTTATGCATTAGTCAAGTACAATTTCTATCCAGGACTTATACGTTTAAAACGAAACAAGTATCGCATACTTTAAAACTCTTCAAGTCCCTTAACATACTTAAATTACTTAGAGTAAACCACTCTTTAAACTTTCCATAAAAACAAGTATCAAAATACTTTCAACATACTTAAAGTCTCTTAACTTTGAAAACCAAGATATCCTTAACATTTAAACAAGTGAGTTAATTCCCTAACAAAAATCAACTTGGACATTCCTAAAATAAGCCAAGGATGTCAAATGGACTAGATTGTCAAAATCTTGTACGTCTACCGTACTATATACGTGAAACTAGTCATGCTCAAAAGATAGGAAAAGTTCCACATACCTCTTCGGGTCAAACCACTTGTCAAGTACAAATTCCCGCCCGTAGTATGTCAACCTATAATATTCACAATACGTCCATTAAGGCCTTACTTCAAACGTAGAATATTATAAGTGTTAAGTCTCTAAATTCTACGGAAAATCGGACAGCACCTCCTTTGTTTTTACTAACTTTGCCACCTTTTCCAAGGTCGAAATACAATAATCAAACAACCCCAATTGGCTCACAACAATATAGAAGGTAATCCAATGCCAATGAATAACCAAACAGCCCCAATTGGCTCACAATAATATAGAAGGTAATCCAATGCAAATGAATAACCAAACAGCCCCAATTGGCTCACAATAAAATAGAAGGTAATCATTGTAAATGAATAACCAAACAACCCCAATTGGCTCACAATAATATAACAATACCAATTCTTATTCAATTTCCATTTCAATCCAAATGGTTTAGTATAACATGATATCAAGCCGCAATCGATTACAACTACTACAATTCTCAAGTAGGTAAACATGCGACGATTCTAAATTAACGACCAAAATTGCATTTCAATTTCAAAAGGCTAATCATGTCATTTTCGGTTCTAGGCTTCTACAATCCATGTCACTTATCAAACTTCATAACACAAATCACATGATCACTTCTAACTTATAATAACGTGGAATCTTCAATTACAAAAGTAAAACGAAGATTATACCTCAATTAGCCCAATTATGATCCAAGATCACAAGTCGCTCCTTAGCAACTTTAGCTCCTCCTTTCGACGTTCCAATCCACTCCAAGCAACCCTTAGAAGCTTAAGAATAACTCATCTTCAAGTTCCAACTTCAAAGTTGAATAACCCTTTAGGTTTTCGCCTTGCGACTAATACGAAAACGCCTCTTTTCCGAAATCTTTCTTTTGAGAAAACCTTACAATACTCTTAGGAACCTTGGTTTAAAGTGGGGGAATTATTGGACAAGAATTGGAAATTTTCCTCTTGGAAACTTGTCAAAACCGTGAGCTTCCATAGTGAGCAAGACAAGATTTCAATTTTTTTCTAAGTGTAGAGAATGACAAAGTCTTGCTACTAGTAAGCTTATATAACAAAATGGAAGGTCTAGATTAGTACATATGGATGGCTCGGATGTGTTTCACATGGATCTTGCCCAGTGGCCGCTTGGACTTTTAGTCAACAATGTCAAGCTAAGTCATTTGCAAGACTTGTCTTCCTAACAATGGTCAAATGACCCTTTTGTCCTTGATAAATTTCGTCCAAGACAACATAAGGGGGGTGACACGTGTCGCCTCCCATTAAATCACAATATTTCGTTTCGACAAATCCAAAATTCCGATAAACTTTACTCGTCTCAAACCTTAACATTTGAGTTCTTACGTACGTTCTTAAAAACATACCCTGGAACTACGGGGTGTAACATTCTTCCCCCCTTAGAAACATTCGTCCCCGAATGTTCTTTCGGGAGTCCAACTTAAAGATAGCGACATAGTCTCCTTACAACCCCTACATACCAATAATGCCACAGGTGGCCACATACTAAAATGCCAACCTGAACCCCATGTGTCAACGTCGGTTATCTGCATAAAGCTTCTGCTGACTCTAAGCTTACAAATAATCTTTCCCGGATAAGCTTCGCCTTATCCACAGCCCGCTGAATCAAGTCTGGACCAAATAACTGAACCTCGCCCATGTCGAACCCACCAATCGGCGATCTACACTTTCTTACATACAAGGCCTCATACAGGGTCATCCGAATACTGGAAGGGTATCTGTTATTGTACTCAACACAACAAGAGACAATTAACCCTCCGCTATTTACGAAATCAAGAACACAGGCCCGCATCCTATCTCCGTGTGCACGGATAGTACGCCTTGCTCGCTTGGCCCGAGGGTGTAATGCAACAATGAGACTCACCTGTGTCCCTAATCCCTCTGAAAAACCTCCAGAAGTTATCCGTAACCGAGCTCATCTGTCGGTCATCATAAACGTAGGAACCCCGTGCAGTCTCACAATCTCTCGCTATACAAGCATAATCCTCGGTAGAGTAAGGGGTCCCAAATCCGAAAGAACACGGCTGGTTTCGCCAGCCTAATTACCATGACCCCCAGGGAGTCGCACTTCCTCCGAGTACGATGCCACCCTGTAACAAGATCTATATTAATTACCTCTCATATCTAGGTTGGGATTTCAATCGCCTGCAATAGTCCACTGGGCTTCTGGTGCTCAACCATGACCTGCTACTATCTCGGACACTAGCAAGAACTCCGTATGTCCCTTTTCGGTCATCTTACCCATACATACTTACGAGGTCACGACACGACTTAGTCGGCCCCAAACAATTAGGGCAATTAGCGCTGCGTGCCTCCCAAAACCCGCGACTAGTCCTGCGCAGACCGGTACACGCAATCTATCCTCATCTCACAAAGACCCATCCGGTGCTACTCAACGTGCTCTTCTCTCCTGGAGTCGTATCTCGATCAGTATCATAACCGGATCTCATCACGTCGCCTCTTTACTTCCTCAACGATGGAAGACTCGGCAACCTCTCGGATCTGAACTTCATTAACCTTGAAACCAATAATCGAACCCCAGGCTCGTGGCGAAGAATCTTACGGACTACATCACGTACATTTGGCTGCCCATCCGCGGACTACCCCAGTCCATCACAAAGAGTATATGTAATCGTCTTGGCTTTCCCCGGATGGTATATGATATCAATATCACAATCCTTGAGTAACTCTAACCACCATCGGTGTCGCAAATTCTACTGCCTCAGTCTGCAGATATACCGGAGGCTTTTGTGGTCTGCACAAGTATCCACATGAAGTCTGTATATACGTCATGCCCCCAAATCTTCAAGGCATGATTTAACTGCCGCCAACTCTAAATCGTGAGTGGCGCAATTTCCTTTCCCGCTTCTAACTACCGGGAAAACATAGGTTCTAACCTTATCGGGTTGCGTCAGCACACAACCTAGCCCAACACCCAACGTGTTATCATCAAAACCTAACCCTCTAGTCTTTCAGGAGGAGTTAGAACTGTAGTCGTGGTCAACTTGTCTTCCAATAACTGAAAGTCTTTCTCATTCCTGCGAAATATTCGGGTATCCTTAATCTCACTTATGGTTCCTGTTTCCCTTTTTGTTGCAACCAAACTTGGTCACTAAACTTAGACTTAATTCCTTTGCTTGCCTCATGGCTAAGACTTCCTGTCAATCACAATTTAGGGGAGGTTTCCTGATCTCGTCAAGTAGTAACCCGGTTTTCCTTTCCCAGTTTGTAGAGCCTATAACTAGGTGTTACCACATTTTCTCGAAATGTTCTTACTTCCCATTATTTACTAATGGTCTTTACACTAGTCTGGGGTAAACATATCTCGTGCAACCTATTTTTAACCATAGTCGTATTCTCCTTTATTATTCTGGTCATATCCTGCGTCTAACAACATGGGTACATGCAACCCCATAATACGCAAATCGCCCTTTTCGTGGGAAGAGAGAACTTATCTCCCTATCTTGAACTTTCCTTGGAGTCACAACCCTACTCATTGGGTCCTCTTGCGGTCCAGTAATTAGCTAATCATCACGCCCCGCCTTTAAGTTCATGTAGATTTTTCCAACCTACCAAAGATGCCTCGACTTTTAAGCGACACTCGTACTTATTTTTATTCTTGCCTTGTACATTTTCTGAAATTATCAGGAAGGTCGTGTACGACGCCCACGCCCACCAACTCCAAGTACCTCGAGGGCACTTAAAATAACTTCCTCCAAATTCAATTATTACATACTTCTGCGTCAATTTACCCCAAGTAAACAAGTCACAGACTTAAAAAGAAAACAATGTCAAAGAAGGAAGGATAATTCATCGTTACCACCACTTCTCTTCCTTTCCACTCGATGGCAAACTGCAGGAAGCGGTACGAATCAATCTCTCTTATGTAGTCCACGTTGGCATAACAAGAGGCCAACTAGCCCGAACTCATAATGACCTCAATGTCTGTCATAACAGCTCTGCTGGGTCCAACGACTTTATCGTTACCGTCAATTATTATCTAACCGCTCAGCTACCACCCAACACTCACGGGTGTAGTCACCTCGAAAGGTCCTCATGGATTCAGGTTCCATTTCCTTATTCTTGGTTGCTCTCTTTGTTACTGGTCGTACTCTTTCCGTACTCCCAAACTTATTCTAGCGTACGTACATAGCCTTCATACTGTTTCGGGCCTCAAATCTCTGGAGTTACTAAATTAAACAATACAAGGCCCATTCCGGCTCTCACAACCTGGTTCCGGTGGAACACGTCCACGAACCCGTAAAATGACTAACTAAACTTGGGCCTTGCACCCTCGTGACCCTGTCACATAGCGGGACTACTACTAACTGATCCCATTTCCTTTCAAGTTATGGGGCGACCCTAAATAGATCCCCAACCCGACTCGGCGTCGTACTTAACTCTTTTCCTAGGTCTGTCTTAACTTTTTACTACCCGAGAAGGCCTTATATACCTAAGGTCTCGGTGGTTACATTTTTAGGCTCGCAATTTCCATGCTCCAAGCCTATCTTATCAGCCCCCCGTAACCGGGTACAAGAACTTCTCGTAATATCATAATCGTGTTGTCTTGACCACAACAACCATACTTTCTTCGTCCGGATCTCGCCCGTACAATTCCCTTAAGCATACCACGTAGCTTAAGTTGCTAACATAGTCTTCCACTTAGTCTCTTAATTAACTTCTTAAGGGTCCATTACCTTTTCCGATAACTCATCATTTCCTAATTATCTCAAATTAGCACGTAAAACCTTGATGAGAATTCATTAAAATGTTTCATACCTTCCCGGTATTTATTTAGTCCCTTCCAAATCCTGGTAATCTAAATCATTCTAGGCAACACGCGTCTGACCCTCATACATAAATTCGCATAGTTGTATGTCACAATACCAACTACAACCATTACCAACGGATACGCAATCCACGTAATCCTTCGGGTCATCGCGCTTTCGTGGCTGCAAACAATCATAACTTGTTAGGGAGACGACCTAACCATACTGACTCTATCGCACGATCTTAGAGTGAGAAGAATGAAACCAATCCTAAATGTCCTGCTGACCTCACGATTATAGATGTGTTGAACAACACACCTATAATCAAGAATCTACTAGAACCGGTGCGTAGACACTTTACGTGGACTAAGCGCTCGATACCACTTTGTCACGTCCCGACCCGGGCCGCATGGTGCCCTACACAGGCACCCGCATCGGTATACATCGAGAGAATAGCGGCGGAACATACACAACATACAAAAAAACTTAGACAAGAACCAACCGGCTAGCCGATAAGGCCACCTTCCGTAAAATATACTCAATCCAGAAATAGAACAGTACATTTTTCTTTCCTTTACAGCCCAATCCACAATGTGACTACAGACCTCTAAGAATAACAACTCTGGCGGGACAGGGCCCCGCCATACCCCTGAATGTACAACAACCGACAATACCAGGGATAAGCCTCCGAAATGAAGGAGCTTCTCAGCGGTGACAGTGATCCTAGAGCGAGGATCAAGAACTGTACTTTACTGCGGCGTGAGCGGCCCGGCGAGGTCGATCTGACATGTACCAAATATGTGGCGAAAATCTTGTAATGAAATCATAAGTCTAAAATAAAACTGGAGACATGTATGATTACTCAATTAACAGTACACTGTGCCTTACTAACAATGAGAGTAAATAGGAGTATACTTACAATATAAAGTAGGAGGCTCACGATCAAAGCAGGACCACCCGCCCGCAGTATCATTAAGCAATCCTATTCCTGGGACTATTTCACCGCGTAGATCGCGTGGACCGCGTGAGGTATTCCTCGCATAGTGTACCGCCCGCGTGGGACTATTTCACCGCGTAAGCCCATAAGGACTCGCATGAGGTATTCCTCGCGTCATGGGTAGCAAATCCACTAAAGCAGGTGGTATAACGTCTTGGGGTTTACCTCCATTTATACTCTTACCAAGGCGGGTGGTATAACGTCTTGGGGTTTACCCTCATTTATACTCTTACCCTAGCTCAATGGCCATCATACATAACATAAGCCCTACCGCTTATCATACAATAAATAAGCAAGTTAAGAAATCCTAACTTTTTATTAGCCTTATTCATATACATTCTCATTTTAGTTTACTTAAGGCACTAACATGTCATTATAAAATCCGAATTTAACCCAAAGTACTACGTATTTCTATTCTTTTAAAAATGACTCTTTTTCATATATAACTTCCAAGATACTAATAACCGTAGTATCAAGTCATAACTACCTTTCAAGACAAGTCACGATACCTTTTAGAAATACATTTAGGCTTCTAAATCAAGTAACTTCTTTCCTTTAAAACCTTAGGCAATTGATGCCTTAAATCAAATTGCCTTTCAATAAATCAAGCCATTTATCTTTCCATAAAGCCAATATAACCAACTCCCCATAAAGTCGTTATATTCACTTTATGCATTAGTCAAGTACAATTTCCTATCCAAGGGACTTATACGTTTAAAACGAAACAAGTATCGCATACTTTAAAACTCTTCAAGTCCCTTAACATACTTAAATTACTTAGAGTAAACCACTCTTTAAACTTTCCATAAAAACAAGTATCAAAATACTTTCAACATACTTAAAGTCTCTTAACTTTGAAAACCAAGATATCCTTAACATTTAAACAAGTGAGTTAATTCCCTAACAAAAATCAACTTGGACATTCCTAAAATAAGCCAAGGATGTCAAATGGACTAGATTGTCAAAATCTTGTGCGTCTCTCAGTACTATATCGTGAAACTAGTCATGCTCAAAAGATAGGAAAAGTTTCACATACCTCTTGGTCAAACCACTTGTCAAGTACAAATTCCGCGTAGTATGTCAACCTATAATATTCACAATACGTCCATTAAGGCCTTACTTCAAAAGTAGAATATTATAAGTGTTAAGTCTCTAAATTCTACGGAAAATCGGACAGCACCTCCTTTGTTTTTACTAACTTTGCCACCTTTTCCAAGGTCGAAATACAATAATCAAACAGCCCCAATTGGCTCACAACAATATAGAAGGTAATCCAATGCCAATGAATAACCAAACAGCCCCAATTGGCTCACAATAATATAGAAGGTAATCCAATGCAAATGAATAATCAAACAGCCCCAATTGGCTCACAATAATATAGAAGGTAATCCAATGCAAATGAATAACCAAGCGACCCAATTGGCTCACAATAATATAACAATACCAATTCTTATTCAATTTCCATTTCAATCCAAATGGTTTAGTATAACATGATATCAAGCCGCAATCGATTACAACTACTACAATTCTCAAGTAGGTAAACATGCGACGATTCTAAATTAACGACCAAAATTGCATTTCAATTTCAAAAGGCTAATCATGTCATTTTCGGTTCTAGGCTTCTACAATCCATGTCACTTATCAAACTTCATAACACAAATCACATGATCACTTCTAACTTATAATAACGTGGAATCTTCAATTACAAAAGTAAAACGAAGATTATACCTCAATTAGCCCAATTATGATCCAAGATCACAAGTCGCTCCTTAGCAACTTTAGCTCCTCCTTTCGACGTTCCAATCCACTCCAAGCAACCCTTAGAAGCTTAAGAATAACTCATCTTCAAGTTCCAACTTCAAAGTTGAATAACCTTTTAGGTTTTCGCCTTGCGACTAATACGAAAACACCTCTTTTCCGAAATCTTTCTTTTGAGAAAACCTTACAATACTCTTAGGAACCTTGGTTTAAAGTGGGGGAATTATTGGACAAGAATTGGAAATTTTCCTCTTGGAAACTTGTCAAAACCGTGAGCTTCCATAGTGAGCAAGACAAGATTTCAATTTTTTTTCTAAGTGTAGAGAATGACAAAGTCTTGCTACTAGTAAGCTTATATAACAAAATGGAAGGTCTAGATTAGTACATATGGATGGCTCGGATGTGTTTCACATGGATCTTGCCCAAGTGGCCCTTGGACTTTTAGTCAACAATGTCAAGCTAAGTCATTTGCAAGACTTGTCTTCCTAACAATGGTCAAATGACCCTTTTGTCCTTGATAAATTTCGTCCAAGACAACATAAGGGGGGTGACACGTGTCGCCTCCCATTAAATCCTGATATTTCATTTTCCGACAAATCCAAAATTCCGATAAATTTTACTCGTCTCAAACCTTAACATTTGAGTTCTTACGTACGTTCTTAAAAACATATCCTGGAATTTCCGGGGTGTAACAATAAATATACTTTCAATCTCTCACTTTGTCTGAAGCCAATCACCAACATATTTAATACTCATGTTTTCAAAATGATCATTATGCTTAACCAAGCTTAATGGTATAGTAAATGGGTCTGTTAGATTATTGTTTGTGGGAACATAATCTAATCTAATATCTTCAGTCTCCACCATCTCTCTGAGTATGTGGTACTTCCTTGATACATGCTTGTGTCTGTTTGTTGATATTGATTTCTTTGCCTGTGCAATTGCCCCAGTGTTGTCACAATAAATGCTTATTGGACAACTAGCACTCGGAACAACCCCTAGTTCATTTAGGAACTCAGAAATCGCGACAACCTCTTCACCAACTTCTGATCCAGCAATGTACTCTGCTTCAGTAGTCGAATCAGCAGTTGTAGCTTGTTTGTAACTCTTCCAACTCACTGCTCCACCATTGAAAATGAACGTGTAACCAGACTGAGATTTGAAGTCATCAACATCTGTCTGAATGCTAGCAACAGTGTATCCAGTAACAACTAGCTTCTCATCTCCACCATAGACTAAGAAGTCATCTTTAGTACGTCTGAGATACTTAAGAATACTTTAGACTGGCTTCCAATGTTCATCACCAGAATTTTGCTAGAACTTGCAAGTTATACTAAGTGCAAAGGCTACATCTGGCCTAGTACAAGTCATGGCATACATGATTGATCCTATAGCCGAAGCATACAGGACCCTCTTCATGCGCTAAATTTCTGCAGCACTAGAAGGGTAATCCTTCTTAGAAAACTTGATGCCTTGACCCATTGGAAGATCGACTTTCTTGGAATTCTGCATAGAAAAACGTCTAAACATTTTATCTATGTAGACCTACTGTCACAACCCCAACAATATATTAGGTCTATCTCTATAGATCCTAATTCCAAGAATGTAGCAGGCTTTGTCACACCCTTTTTCGACCGCGACATTTCCACTAATCCTGCTTAAAAGATGTTAGAAATATAAAACAAATGCTAAAAAGGTGCTAAAATGTTAAAAGGGTGCTTAAAGGATTCGCGGAGTCGCCACCTAATTAATGGGGTGAATTAGGGCTGGCGATGGGCGAGGCCGATCCGTCGGTCGGCAGGCCACCGACACGACCCCGCTTATAAAAAAAGCAGGCGGGCTCGAGCAGGCGGGGCGGTATGGTCCCGACCCGATCCGCCAGCCCCGATCCCGCCCCGATCCCTCGCTGCGAAAATAGCCGTTGTCCAACGGCCATTTTACATTTGGCGTTGGACAACGGCCATTTAACCTCCTCCCAACCCCTACCCCTTTATATTTATTTTTAACCCCTAAGTTATTATATTTACACTTTAACCCAATTTTTCAACTATAAATACCTCATTCCTCTTCTTATTATTTTCACAAATCTTTCTACTCTCTAATCTCTCAATCAATTATCAATCAATCTCTATACAACATTGTCTACTACATATTCAATCTATTTATTAATTTGAGAATTGGGAGTGAAGTTGGCAACTAGCTTGAGGATTATCTATCGAGCAAAGTTTCAATTTTCAACCTCTCGATTACACGTCGACTCTACGTCGGCGTTTGGCATGATCGTTCTCATTAAATTATTATTTTGTTTTTATTTCATTTAGCACATTTAATTTCATTATCTTTAAGTCTTTAACTATTTATTATCATAATTAAAATGAAAAGAGCAAAAAGTCTTTTCGGCAAGGGTACTTCTTCTAGTAGGGCGGGTAACAAGGGCAAGGGTACTTCTTCTAGTATTCCTGTTCCAGCTATTCCTAGACAAGATGATTTTATAGATCCTGAAATATTTCCTGAAATACCATATGATCTTGACACAAATGATTATCCTCAAATTGAAGAAGATTTTAATTTAGATGACACTCTAGATGATGATACACCTACTAATGAAGATGATGATACACCCACTAGTGAAATGCCTCCTATCCCCCCTACTATGAGACGAAGTCCGACAAAACGACCATTAAAATCAGTTGTATGGAAATATTTTGACAAGGACGTAGCTAATCAAGTAGCTGTATGTAAAACTTGTAAAAATGTTTATTCTTTTAAAACTGGACAAGGTCATGGTGGGACGGGGTTTAGGAAGACACCTATGCAAAAACACAAAGTCTTGCGTACCCAATACATGATTGAAAAGATGGTGAAAGCGTCCTCTCAATCGAACAAGGTTCACATCTTGTTTGGAAAAAGTACAGGGTCAAATTAACCCTATGACGGGGGGAGTTGTAGGCCCTAAATACGATAAACATAAAGATAGGGAATCACTAGCAAAATTAGTTGTTGTGGAGAGTTTGCCTTTTTCATTTCCTGAATCTCCTGGTTTTATTCATTATATTAGAGATATGTATAATCCTGCTTATAAAGGTTTTCCTAGATCAACTGTTAAAAGAGATGTATTTAAATTTGCACATGAATATCAACAGTATTTACGTTATGCATTATATCATTTAAATTGCAAAGTCGCTCTAACTTCTGATATAGGTCGTAGTACTAACGGCCATGATTATTTAACGGTAGTCTGTCATTGGATAGATTATAAATGGTCTATGCAAAAACGTATTTTAGCATATAGATATATAGATAGTAGGCACACTGGTGAGTTTATTTTAGAAAATATTTATTCAGTCTGCGATTATTACGGAATAACTGATAAAGTTATGAGTATTACATTAGATAATGCATCTTCTAACAATTCTGCTATTAGTATTTTAAGAGATGTTTTAACTCCGTCTTTTCCAAAATATTTTCATATCAAATGTGTGTGCCATATTTATAACTTAGTTGTAAAGGATGGTCTTTCACTTTTTCAAGATATTCTTGAAAAAATACAATTTGCTATACACTTTATTTTTAAAAATAATAGAATTCAACAGAGAAAATAATATAAAAAAACTTGTCACGATTGTGGACTATCTTACAGAAAAATTCCCGAAGAAGTACCAACTAGGTGGAATTCTTTATATGACCAACTAGTTGTTGCTTATGACTATAGAAAACCTATTACTTTATTTTTTAACGCCCATAATCAAAATCCAAATGATATGATTGTGGATAATGATTGGGAGAAAATTAGAGAACTTATTGTATTTTTAGAAAATTTTCAACGAGCAACAAAAGAATTTTCTACTTTATATTATCCTACTATTTCAACTATGTTGTTTTATATAGCTATAATATTTTTACTTCTTAAAGAATATATGGAAAACCCTGCTTATACTGCAGCTATTAAAAAAATGTTTATGAAATTAAAGAAATATTTTATTCCTATTCTCCCTATTTATATTATTGGTGTTGTATTAAACCCGACTATTAAAGTAGAGGGTTGTAAAAGTCTTATTGAAAATATTTATAACTGTATGGACGTACTACCACCTCCAACTCCCAAAAATGTAAATGTTGAGCCACCTATTGAACTAACGCTAGAAGAAGTGTTGAATAGCGTAGAAGATGAATGCAAAAAAGTATATCGGCATTACCAGCAAGAAAGTGCTAGTAACCAACCGACTTTCGTACCATTTTCTTCTGCTTCAACACAGCCTAAAAAAAGACATGTTGTTTCTGCGGCTAGTATAGATTCTATTGAAAGCCTCAGAAATAGAATGTGCGGTGGTAGCAGTGCTAACCAAATTAGTGAGTTCGATGTTTTTGTTTTGCATGGTAATTTACCTTACCAAGCAGTTATCAATGAAGGCGGAAAGGAAGACTTGCTGAAATATTGGATGCAGAATGAGAAGACATTTCCGACACTTTCAATGATGGCCCGAGATATTTTGAACATTCAAGCGTCATCAATCGCTTCTGAAAGCGCTTTTTCTGCAGGAAGATTTCAAATAGGAGAGCACAGACACTCATTAGCCGGAGACAGCTTGGAGATGGCGGTACTATTCAGAGATTGGATACGAGCGGAGCGAAATTAACGAAGAAGAAGACGACAACTACAACGACATTTTATCTGAAGGCATGAGTAGCGACATGGAACAATTTGACCAAGATATACCAATTCCAACCGAAGAACCACAAGAAATTATAAAGAAACTAAAAAAAATATTTTCAAATTGGTAATTTATTTCATTGCAATTTTTTATTTTTTCTATGTCTTTTGCAATTTTTTTCAACAACAAGACACTACTCCGCCCCGACTTCTACCAGGGATCGGACCGGACGACACGTGATGGTCCCGCCCGACCCGACTGGCCGCCCGCCCGCTGCCCCAGGTGGGTGAATTAGGACACCTAAATGTCAACTAGGTAAAAGTCAACATTAACTCCCTTTTAATGGTCTGCCAAACTTAATGAGATTTTGGGCAAGGGTTCTTTATTATCCTAAAGGGAATGAGTTAGGCACCCTAAATGATCCGCTAACTTGCGGTTGTCCGTTCAAACCTAGGGTAATTATTATGCTAAGATGCAATGCATATTTTGAAAAAGTATTTAAGTAAAATATTTACAAGTATAAGATGTGTTATAGCCATAAAGATATAGGACTTGCTAAAAATGTGTACGGTCAATTTTAGTTGAAAATAGGTATTAGCATAGTAATTGGAGAAAGCATATGAACATATTCTATAAAGTATACTTATTTCTCAATATAATGTAGGGATAATAATAATGCAAGACTATTACGACAAGATTAGGTACTTAGAAAATAAGATGTAAAAAAGGTTTTTTTTTTTTTGCAAGGAAAAAATATATTCTTTATGTGAATGTTAGTAAGCGTTTTTAAGGAGATGGGTTTATTATGCTAGGAAATAACATTTTTAGCTACCTAAGTGATTGTGCCCAAAGATTACTAAGCGGTTTAATGATTTAAGCAACTAAAATAATCACTTAAGGGGGAGCACATTTCTAATATCAAACTACTTACTAATCTAATGATTCAAGGTATAACTATTCTAAGTGTTCTACTAATTAAAGTAGTGTTAGACAAATAATTTACAAATAATGAATGGGGGGCGGGGCATAAATTGATAAATTGACTCGAGGAGTGACGACGTCATTCCGTCTAGTAGCTTGGAATTTCTGATGCGGAGAATGCAAGGATTGTGGATGTGGGCCTTCATTTGGCAAGAGTCGTGATGAGTCTCATAACGAAACTCTTCTTTGCTCCCGATGTATTTCATGCAAAAGAAAGAAAATATAAAGATTAGTATACGTCTAAATCAAGTAAAATAATAAATGAGTAGTTAGAATATAAGTTTAACCACATAATACATGCTTGAGTTTGTGTCGTGGCTTAGTTAGGATCAGCAGTTTAACAGATGAGAAGCAGGCGAGAAAGGCTTAGCCCAGATATAAGCGTGTAACTATTATTAATTTCATTACTCAAACTAGCCTGCTGGATTTAGCCTCATTTCATTACTGCAACTGAGTTAACATAGAAAAGTTGAATTCTTCCACATTTAAACAAGGCACTGGTACCATTTTTAACACACAGTATCAAGAATATTTGATTGAATAGCTATTCTACTTAATTTTACCTCACTCAACTATTCTGGAAAGGTAAGAGACCATATTTCCAGGGCAATCAAACAACAAGACCGATGGTTTAAATGAAGTGAGCATTCATCCTAATAAGGAATTCTGTAGGTGTGCCAACAACAGGTTATCCTATAAAGGAGTTCAATTACATGTATACCAAGCAAATAATTCTTTTAGGGAGATTGTTCAAAGCAAATATGGTTACTAAGAGGGTCATTCATGCTTCAGGAGATAAACAGAATGTTTCCAACGACACAACAGTTAATCAACTAAAATTACATTTTTTTCCCTTGATGTGAAATGAACATACACATAATCATCCAAACAGAACACTTCGACTTACAATCTTGGTTCCTAACTGGCTTTTCATAGACATCACAAACTCAAACAGTAAACTCGGGTCTCAATTAACCAAATCATGCATCGTGTTTTAACTTCGTATCGACACGTATCGCTGACATATTTCCAGTAAGACACAGACATCGTTTTCACTCACTGCAATGGATCTCTAAATAATTTAAAGCAGGAAGGCATCTAGATCAATTAAACAGGAATCATATTCGCGCATCGACGACGAACACAGTTCATATCAGTTAGCACATATAGATAACAAACGATATCGTCCCGACATATTTCTCAAACAATCGCACATCATACAGTTCGTAAGACTATAAATTAATAGAAAGTTGGGAAAAGTGATGAATTTACCTTCTCCGAGCAGCGAACCGATGCCGCGTATCAAGTCGTCGATCCACTCGAAAGATTTGATATTGCGATGCGATTGAAAAGACTGATGTTTATACTTAGCGAATAATTATTTTCCTCTGGAATTCCTCACTCTTTCGATACTTTTTTAACCAAAATTTTGATGCCTTTCTTCTCATTTTTTGTTTACTAGTTTCCCCCTGTTTTTGTGATGCCCTTTACATATATCATCCCTTCATTTATATAGTAATGATGTTGGGTTTCAATTTTGGTAAGCTTTTAATGCGAATTTGAGATTGATTTTTGTGTTGATTTGGACGCGATTTGCTTATTCGTTTTAGGTGTTTATTTGGAAGGTTTAGATTTCGATTTATGGTGATTCGGACCGATTCACGTGATTTGGTAAGATTTTGGGTGTGTGATTTTGTCAATGAATTTTGATTATGGTAAGTTAGGACAATTTGGTAGGTGATTCGCCGGATTCTCAGGCGAGAATCCCGGCTGAGCGATGGGGAGCGAGGTGCGACGGGGGTGAATGGCTCGTTTGGTCTTTTTTTTGTTTTGTTTTTAGGGTTCTTTTAAGTTTGAGTCAATGGGGAAGATAAAGGGGTTGGGATGTTGGGCCGCGGGTATTGTTGGGCTGAAGGGCTAGACGAATTATGGGTGTTGGGTTAATAGCGTTTTGGGTAGTTTTGATTTAGGTAGAGTTTTAAGTGAATTTTTTTAATTAGTGGTAAATAAGGGGGGTTTAAGTTAGTTTTTAATTATTTTATTATGACTTTAGGTGCTTTATTAGTTTTAGTTTGGGTTTAAATTATTACAATAATAAATGCGGGCGTGCTATTTAATTAGTTCTTAATATTTATAAATGCGATGCCGTTAATAAAATCTTATTTATTATGCATATTTTGCGATGTTAAACTAAAATTAATTAATGGGGGTTTAAATTACAAATAATAATTACGAAATTGCTTTGGATATTAATAAATGTGGATATAATTTTAAGGAATGTTTGATGCGACATCATTATTAAATTGTTTACTTATTTACGTATTTATTATTATTAAAATTATTAGGACTTAAATTATGAATAATATTTATGCGAATGCGGACGTGAGACTCAAAAAATGCTTAATACTCTACGTAAAATATGGTGTCATTATTAAATCGCTTATTTATGCATGTATTTATGTTTTATTGTTGCATTTTATTATTATAAAATTATTAAAATTATTTTGAAAAATTAGTGTAATTTTATAGTTAATGACTGGACGAGAGGGTCAAAATTGGGTGTCAACAACTTATCCCTCTTTGTATGAAGATGATGGAAGAGTCTTCAGACAAAGACGTTGACTTATAGCCAATTTATCTCGATCCTCTTAATTAAAAATGTTGGGCAGTTGAGACAAGACAGACGCAAATTCAAAAATTATCCCAGTGTCGAGTTATGATGGCACTGGGCTACCATGGTCAAACACCAAGGCGGGCTGACGCGGACTCAAAACTTGTCCCAATGTCGATTTATGACGACACTGGCTACCATGGTCAGACACCAAGGCGGGCTAACGCGGACTCAAAATTTGTCCCAGTGTCGAGTTATGATGACACTGGCTACCATGGTCAAACACCAAGGCGGGCTGACGCGGACTCAAAATTTATCCCAGTGTCGAGTTATGACGACACTGGGTCGATGTGATACTAAAATAAAAATAAATTGGCTTGCATTTGGAAGTGTACCGGTATCGACTTAATGTGACGCTAGGCTTATTGGTGATGTGGATGAGTGGACCGACGCTCGAGGCCGCTTCTGCCATTTGTTGGGAAGACTGTCTCCCCAACAAATTGTCCCGGTTCGCTGTAGGAGAAAATCCACGTTTTGCTCCTGCTCCTGCATGCTAAGACTTAAGCAAACTGTTAGTGCATAACCGTTAAAGCAAAATGATAACGCATGAATTTATAAGCGATGTAATTGTGTGAGTAGAAATGTTATCCTGTAAAACGTGATGGCGATTGTATTGATGTGATGCTGCAAATGCTGAGATTTCGTCCTTACATGGACGTGTTGAATGCTGTGAATGCTTGTTGAATGCTGTGAGTGCTGATGTAGTCTCTGCGCGGACTTGCTGAATGTTGCGATTGCTGATGCAGTCTCTATGCGGACTTGTTGGATGCAGCGAATGTTTGCTGAGTGCTGCGATTGCTGATGTAGTCTCTGCACGGACTTGATGGATGCTGCGAATGTTTGCTGAGTGTTGCGATTGCTGATGTAGTCTCTACACGGACTTGATGGATGCTGCGAATGCTTGTTGAATGCTGCGAGTGTTGATCACTGATGTAGTCTCTACACGGACTTTCTGAATGCTGCGAATGCTTGATGAATGCTGCGATTGGTGATATAGTCTCTGAACGAACTTGCTGGATGCTGCGAATGCTTGTTGAATACTGCGATTGCTGAGGTAGTCTCTGTACGGACTTGCTGGATGCTGCGATTGCTGAGGTAGTCTCTGCACGGACTTGCTAGATGCTGCAAATGCTTGCTGAGTGCTGCGATTGCTGAGACGTTGTCCTTGCCCGGACTTGCTGGATGCTGCGAATGCTAAGATATCGTCTCTGCACGGACTTGCTGGATGCTGCGGATGCTGAGATGTTGTCCTTGCACGGACAAACTACTGTTGCGAATGCTGATGTCGTCCATGCCCGGATGTGCTGAAACTGTTCCTGTAAATTAAGGACCATGTAGGCTAAAGCTTAAGAAAAATTAGTGCGTAACTGCTAAGATAAAGTAATAAATGCATGAATATGTAAGAAATGCGATAAGGTGGATAAGAATATCATCATATGTAATGCGATGACGATGCGATGCTGCAAATGTTGAGATGTGCTGAATGATGTTACTGATGTGACGTCGTTGTCTGGACGTGTTGTGTTGATGATGTCGTTGTCTGGACGTGTTGTCTTGATACGCCGTTGTCCGGGCGTGTTGTCGAAAGACGCCGTTGTGCGGGCGTGTTATCGCGATGACGTTGTTGATGTGACGTCGTTGTATGGACGTTCTGCATATGCTCCTATGAATTAATGCTCCTGAAAGCTAAGCTTAAGAAATAATTAGTGCATAACTGTAAAACAAAATGATGAATATATGAAAAATGCAATTCGACGAGTAGAGATGTCGCCCCTGTAGAATGTTGAAGCGTTGTCCTTGCACGGACATGATAAATGTTACAACTGCTGAGATGCTATCTTTTTACTGACGTAATACGTTTGTGAACAGCGTGGATTGTCATGACGTCCCTGATCTAGGTGTTGTGCGTTTGAGAACCACATGGATTGCAATAAAGCCCTTGCTTTGAGCGTTTGTGAACCGCATGGCTGGCTACAACTTGATTCTGTGACCGCGCCGATACGCTAGACTTTGAAACTTTGATTGTTCTTTGTATTTTTACATTTATACGCTAATATGAAGAATCTGCACTCAAAGAAAACTTGTGAGTTTTGGGGGGCGGTCGATTCGTATTGACTCTGCAGCTTTGATCCTTTGATATTAGCACGCATGGCTTGTTTGGCTCTGCCACCCCTGTCTGGTTTCCTGCCTTGGCTAATTATTAACCATTGCTCGTGACAAAATGAGTTTTTTGATAAAATTTCTGTTGGATTGACTAAATGAACATTTAATTAAAATTGTCCCACTTTTAATTTTAAAGCATGCAACGGTGCTTGGTAAAACGAGTCTTGGGGGTTGTTTGTCTATCCTACCAAAGTGTGTATTTTGTTATTTTTTTGAAACAAAGAGGAAGCTTCCTAATGGTGTGACCGAAGCCGATTTAGGCCGTGTACGTATCCCCACGAGGGAATCAGGTCATGACGTAGTTCGTTACAAGCAAAAGGGATTGTGATTTTTCTAAAAGTGGGACCGAGGCCGATGTGGCCGCCTACATATCCCGCCAAGGGAATCAGGTCAAACGTAGTTTCAATTACAAGTAAAACAAAAGCACACATTATTAAAGCTTAAATACAAATTTTAAATTATTCTGTTAAGCTAAATTACTCTTCTTATCTAGACTCTAGGTGGACCAGAACAGGGATGCAAATCCAATCCTCCAATACGCCTCATTGCTCTGCATCATGGCTGGCTGGGTCCTCATGATCTGCTATCAATATTTCCTTTTTTGACTTCTGCGCGGTGCATGCTTGGATAAATGACTGATTCAGTCGGAGCGGGTTCTGGCCAGGGAACACCTTTCTTCCTTTGGGGGTCATTGTACTTATTGGGGGAGGCCTCTTCCACCTGAATGAATCTCTCTTTGATCAGCTCCCTTATTTTGTCTCTGAGTGTATAACACCTTCCCATGTCGTGTCTGATGGCTCCAGAATGGTATGCACAACTTTTATTTTCATCATGAGCTTTGGACTTGGGATTGGGAATATTCCTTGGAATTGGCTGGAGTATCCCTGCAACTCTCAACCTCTCGTACAGCTGCGGCAAATGCTCGACTAAATGAGTGTAAATTTTGGTTGGCCTCTCTTTGGCATTTAGGTGGGGTGTGAAGGTATTTAGTAGACGGGCCTTTGGTTGTGGCGTATATACGGGTGGGTACCGCAAGGGGTTGTCATATGTATTACGAAAATAGGTTTGTGGTGGCTTTTTATCTTGGTTTGTGTTTGGCTGGGGTATGGTAGACATTTGGTTTTGTGTGGAATATACGGGTGCATTGTATATTGGCTGAGTGTAATAAACGGGATATAGAGTAGGAAGGTATTGATAATAGTTTGGAGGTTTTGATTGTTTTGGTTATTTGAACTGACGAGTTCTTTGGTGAGATTTCAGAGCCTTTTAATTTCGGCCTGCAGGGTTGCCATTTGCTGCGGTAATTGGGCGAGGTGTCCGACTGGATCTACACTGCTTTTCTTTTCTGAGACCTCTACTTTGTCTATAGGAACCAAGATGGGTTCCGACTCATTCTGCTTAAATGTCCTTGAATCAGTCATGTCACTGGATAGTGTCTTTGATCTTGTGAAGTATCGATGCTCTGTCATTGCTTAGTCAAATACGAATCGACATTTGGGGAAGATGATAAATCCTTTTAAACAAAATGCAGCAAACTGCGTTAGCACGTGATTTTGCAAAGGTGTAAATAACATTTAGCAAGTATATGTTGCAAATAAATTGTCACATCGCAGGTGAGTCCTAATCATGCATGGGCACCCCTTTATGTCAGAGGTAGGCCTAAACGTCACATATGCAAAATCATGATAACAAAATCCAAGCCATTAGATTGAAATGCTTTAGTCGGGAATAAGTTACAATTTATTAAAATAACAATAAGAACAACGAAAGTCTCAAACTAAATGTATATAACTAAGTCGCCGATGTGATGGTGAAGCTTAGGTCTTCCTAGGTATAGCCCCTACATGTTCCAAGTACTGCACTGCATTCTGCATCAGGACCCACATATCTAGAGTGATGACCTTATCTTTGAGTTGACTATCCTTTATCCTATTCCTTGCGCCAATGTCTTCAATGCCTTGCTCCCCTTCTGAACTAAATTTTGTGTTGTCTAGAAACCATGCTTGATACTCTGGGGAGACCCCTGCTCGGTCCTTCCCAACTTCCACTTGATCAATATGGTACCATTCATAAAGGATCTGCTTGGCTTCGGGAACGATGAAGTCCGGTCCGAACTGGATTTTAGAGGCTCTCATGTCAGCTATGAGAGGAATTACATGTGTATGTCCAAACTGTCGGAGCACACGTAACGGAGCATATGGTTGGAGTCTCTTTAGACCTATAAGTCTGATGTAATAAAGTCCCTTATGTCTCAAGTAGACCTTGACGATATGAAGCAACAGATACTTCCATTGAATCTGACTGCTACTGCGAGATGCTAAGTACCTGTACCAATCTTCTGTGTCGACTGGTGACACATAACACTTTGTTCTTTCGTAGAAGGTGGAGATCTTATTGTCTGCGCTGTGGCATACATCGGTCATATTTGAACGCTGATAGAAATGCTCTACTTCCCACATCTGTAAGATAAGATTACAACCTTCAAAGAAGGCTCTAAATAGTTCTGCCAAGATCATGGGCGTCAAAGTAAGTCGTTTGTCACCGACTTCGTCAAACACTGCTCTAACTACTGAACATATGCACGTACTAATCCTTCCATGCTCAAGTGGAAATAAAAGAGTCCCTAGGAAAGCCATAACAAATGTGATAGGATGCCTAACTCTCCAATGGTCCGCAGTACAACAAAACTCATTCTTAATTAATTTGTATCCGTATCGGCAATCATATATCTCATACAGGTAGTCTAGAGAAACCCAATTGTTTTCAAAACACCGCAACTCTCTGGTATTCTTCAAACCCATGTAACGGAGGAGCTTTTTCCTAGACTGGCCGTGTGGAATAACTGGTTTTCTGTCATGATATGCTAAAGCAGTGAAATAGCCGACTTCTTCTAAGGTGGGGGTCATCTCGAAATCCCTGAATTTGAAGACGACTCGGTCCGGGTCCCAAAATTGGATCAATGCTCTGACCAAATGCTGATCGGGAGAGATGCCGAATAATGAGATGAGGCACCCCAACCTCCTTCTGATTTCCATCTGACTACCCAAGTCGAATTTTGACCACCATATCCTCAATTACTCAGAATCCCACTCACCATTCTGATCTGAGGGACATGTTCCATCTAAAAATAAATAATACAAAAAATGATTATGCATTTTCCAACTTAGGCATTTCGAATTTAGGATTGATTTCATTTATCACGATTATGCAACACATAATATGATGTTGGGCCGCGGGGTCATGAAAACCCGTTAACCAATTTGGTGTCTTCCTAATTGTGGTGTCAATGCCAAGGATTGACCCACTTAAGGTAAATGCATGCATGCCTTAAAATAAAGGATAGTATAGCTCTATCCTAGGTTTCTAAGATTTGGCTTTACTAGACGCAAGGTTCCCGAGCAGACAACTCGAGTTAGAAGGCTGCGCGGCTGATCAGACGAGCCGATCTAACACCGCACAGACGCCAACTCTCCTAAAATTTGGGTATTTTGAAAGAAATTTGTGGGTGCGCGAAGCACACCAGTGCGTGAGCGTGTGATTGTGTGAATTTTCCAGAGTGGAAGAAGTATGAGCGGAATGCCAGTTTAAGGAAAGCAGTAAAAGCAAATAGCAATTAAAACAATTAAACATACAAAATTAAAGCAAGCAATTTTAAGGCATTTAAAACAAATAAAAGCAAATAAAGACAAGCAATAATAAACCTAGGTTTGCTATGGTCAAGAACCTCAAATCCCCAGCGGAGTCGCCATTTCTGTCACGCCTGTTTTCGACCGCGATATTTCCACTAATCCTGCTTAAAAGATGTTAGAAATAAAACAAATGCTAAAAAGGTGCTAAAATGTTAAAAGGGTGCTTAAAGGGTTCGCGGAGTCGCCACCTAATTAATTGGGTGAATTAGGACACCTAAATGTCAACTAGGTAAAAGTCAACACTAACTCCCTTTTAATGGTCTGCAGCAAAAGTTCTTTATTATCCTAAAGGGAAGGGGTTAGACACCCTAAAGGATCCGCTAACTTGCGGTTGTCCGTTCAAACCTAGGGCAATTATTATGCTAAGATGCAATGCATGTTTTGAAAAAAGTATTTAAGTAAAATATATTTACAAGTATAAGATGTGTTATAGCCATAAAGATATAGGACTTGCTAAAAATGTGTACGGTTAATTTTAGTTGAAAATAGGTATTAGCATAGTAACTGGAGAAAGCATATGAACATATTCTATAAAGTATACTTATTGCTCAATATAATGTAGGGATAATAATAATGCAAGACTATTATGACAAGATTAGGTACTTAGAAAATAAGATGTAAAAAAGGTTTTTTTTTTTTGCAAGGAAAACATATATTCATTATGTGAATGTTAGTAAGCATTTTTAAGGAGATGGATTTATTATGCTAGGAAATAACATTTTTAGCTACCTAAGTGATTGTGCCCAAAGATTACTAAGCGATTTAATGATTTAAGCAACTAAAATAATCACTTAAGGGGGAGCACATTTCTAATATCAAACTACTTACTAATCTAATAATTCAAGGTATAACTATTCTAAGTGTTCTACTAATTAAAGTAGTGTTAGACAAATAATTTTACAAATAATGAATGGGGGGCGGGGCATAAATTGATAAAATGACTCTAGGAGTGACGACGTCATTCCGTCTAGTAGCTTGGAATTTCTGATGTGGAGAATGCAAGGATTGTGGATGTGGGCCTTCATTTGGCAAAAGTCGTGATGAGTCTCATAACGAAACTCTTCGTTTCTCCCGATGTATTTCATGCAAAAGAAAGAAAAGATAAAGATTAGTATACGTCTAAATTAAGTAAAATAATAAATGAGTAGTTAGCATAGAAGTTTAACCACATAATATATGCTTGAGTTTGTGCTGTGGCTTAGTTAGGATCAGCAGTTTAACAGATGAGAAGCAGGCGAGAAAGGCTTAGCCCAGACATAAGCGTGTAACTGTTATTAATTTCATTACTCAAACTAGCCTGCTGGATTTAGCCTCATTTCATTACTTAGAAAAGTTGAATTCTTCCACATTTAAACAAGGCAGAACAAATATATGGACACGACTCAATTGCTGGTACCATTTTTAACACACAGTATCAGGAATATTTGATTAAATAACTATTCTACTTAATTTTACCTCACTCAACTATTCTGGAAAGGTAATAGACCATATTGTCAGGGCAATCAAACAACAAGACTGATGGTTTAAATGAAGTGAGCATTCATCATAATAAGAAATTCTGTAGGTGTGCCAACAACAGGTTATCCTATAAAGGAGTTCAATTACATGTATGCCAAGCAGATAATTCTTTTAGGGAGATTGTTCAAAGCAAATATGGTTACTAAGAGGGTCATTCATGATTCAGAAGATAAACAGAATGTTTCCAACGACACAATAATTAATCAACTAAAATTACATTTTTTCTCTTGATGCGAAATGAACATACATATAATCATCCAAACAGAACACTTCGACTTCCAATCTTGGTTCCTAACTGGCTTTTTATAGACATCACGAACTCAAACAGTAAACTCGGGTCCCAATTAACCAAATCATGCATCGTGTTTTAACTTCGTATCGACATGTATCGCAGACATATTTCCAGTAATACACAGACATCGTTTTCACTCACTGCAATGGATCTCTAAATAATTTAAAGCAGGAAGGCGTCTAGATCAATTAAACAGGCATCATATTCGCGCATCGACGACGAACACAGTTCATATCAGTTAGCACATATAGATAACAAACGATATCGTCCCGATATATTTCTCAAACAATCGCACATCATATAGTTCGTAAGACTATAAATTAATAGAAAGTTGGGCAAAATGATGAATTTACCTTCTCCGAGTAGCGAACCGAGGCAGCATATCAAGTCGTCGATCCACTCGGAAGATTCGGTATTGCGATGCGATTGAAAGGACTGATGTTTATGCTTAGCGAATGCTTATTTTCCTCTGGAATTCCTCATTCTTTCGATGCTTTTTTAACCAAATTTTCGATGCCTTTCTTCTCATTTTTTGTTTACTGGTTTCCCCCTGTTTTTGTGATGCCCTTTACATATATCATCCCTTCGTTTATATAGTAATGATGTTGGGTTTCAATTTTGGTAAGCTTTTAATGTGAATTTGGGATTGATTTTTGTGTTAATTTGGACGCGATTTGCTTATTCATTTTAGGTGTTTATTTGGAAGGTTTAGATTTTGATTTACGGTGATTCGGACTGATTCACGCGATTAGGTAAGATTTTGGGTGTGCGATTTTGTCAATGGATTTTGATTATGGTAAGTTAGGATGATTTGGTAGGTGATTCTCCGGATTCTCAGGCGAGAATCCCGGGTGGGGCGATGGGGAGCGAGGTGCGGCGGGGGTGATGGGATGTTGGGCCGCAGGTTTTGTTGGGCTGGACGAATTATGAGTGTTGGGCTAATAGCGTTGTGGGTAGTTTTGATTTAGGTAGAGTTTTAAGTGTATTTGTTTTAGTATTAGATTTTATTAGTGGTAAATAAGGGGGGTTTAGGTTAGTTTTTAATTATTTTAATATGATTTTAGGTGCTTTATTAGTTTTAGCTTGGGTTTAAATTATTATAATAATAAATGCGGGCGTGCTATTTAATTAGTGCTTAATATTTATAAATGTGATGCCGTTAATAAAATCTTATTTATTATGCATACTTTGCGATGTTAAACTAAAATTAATTAATGGAGGGTTTAAATTGCAAATAATAATTACGAAATTGCTTTGGATATTAATAAATGTGGATATAATTTTAAGGAATGTTTGATGCGACGCCATTATTAAATTGGTTACTTATTTATGTATTTATTATTATTAAAATTATTAGGGCTTAAATTATGAATAATATTTATGCGAATGCGGACGTGAGACTCAAAAAATATTTAATACTCTACGTAAAACGCGGTGTCATTATTAAATAGCTTATTTATGCATGTATTAATGTTTTATTGTTGCATTTTATTATTATAAAATTGTTAAAATTATTTTGAAAAATTAGTGTAATTTTATAGTTAATGACTGGACGAGAGGGTCAAAATTGGGTGTCAACAGACTTCACCTAAGACATTCATCATGAAGGTAGTGGACAACCATTCCTTAACTGACTGCATGAAAGTCTTATTGTCTTCCATTATCAATATGTCATCAACATATATAACAATGAAGACAATACCCTCATCCTTGTGTTTGCTATAAACACAAGGATCTTCTTTGCTTCTGACGAAATCAAATTACTTGATAGCCTTGTCAAAGCAAATGTTCCAACTCCTAGATGCGTGCTTAAGTCCATAAATGGACTTCTGTAGCTTGCACACATCATTTGAGTTGGACTCGGATTAAAAACCCTCAGGTTGTTTCATATACACTTCCTCAATTAGATTATCATTGAGGAATGCAGTTTTGACGTCCATCAGCCAAACGTCATAGTCATAATGTGTAGCTATCGCAAGCAAAATCCGAATAGACTTAATCTTAGCAACAGGTGAAAAAGTTTCATCATAATCGACACTAGGCCGCTAATTATATCATTTAGCCACCAGTCTAGCTTTATAAGTCTGAACCTTGCCAAATGCATCAATCTTCTTCTTGAAGACCCATTTGCATCCTATGAGTTTAACCCCATTTGGCAAATCAACCAAGTTACACACTTGATTGACATACATAGATTCCATTTCGGATTTCATGGCTTCTTGCCATCTCTTCGAAATGTTCACCATCTTTTCAAATCAACCAAGTTCCACACTTGATTGACGTACAGACCTACGAAGTTGATTGTTACAGTTCAATTCTAGGTATGTTCTGACTGTGAGAAGGTTCTTGTGTGTTGGTTGATCCACCAACATGAGAGCTTTCAGGAATATCATTTTCATGTCTTTCCTGAATGGGAGGAGGTGCAATCACTACACTTGCTCCCAAGGTCTGTGTAGGAAGGTCTTGCATTTTTGCATCATTCCTCGCAACACTCCTACTTGCCGAAGGGCGTATCCTAAGTACCCAATCTTCGCCAAAAGCTCCCATTGAATTCTTTCCTTGATCGTTCGGCAAGGATTCAACCTCTATGTTACTTTGTTGTTCTTGAATTTCTTCAAGTTCTATCTATGTGCAACTCTCTTCCTTGTAGACATATCTTCTTCAAGGAAAATTGTGTTCCTAGAAACAATGATCTTATGTTCGCTAGAAAGATAGAAATAGTATCCCTTAGTGTTATACCCCGTATTTCCGGAGTATGTACGTGAGGGAGTACGTACAAAAGTTTGGCCTTAAAGTTTAGGCATGGCATGTTTTTTTGGCACAACCCTCACAAAGAATCGTTTTCCGACGAAACGTTTTACACAACTCGCGTAGGATAAATTCCGGCTATGCCATTTCTAATTTTTGCGGATTTTTCCGAGCGACGGAACCTTTTTGGACCAACGAGAGGGTGACACTTGTCACCTCAGTGGACGACAGTGGCCTTTTGCCTTGGACGATTGGGAGGCTTTGGGGCTTAGAACATGGACCTTTGTTTGTGGAGTGATTTGAGGAGTAGGTTAGGGGCACTTGGGCAAATCTTGGCCTCCACTTGCCCCCACTTGGCTTGATCTTGGCCCTTGGTTTCCTATAAATACCCTCTCTTTGAAGACTTATTCATCACAAATTTCCAAGCCTAAATCATCATTTCCTTGTGAGCCATCGTCCCAAGCCTCACTTCTCCCCTTGTGAAGTCTTGGCGAATACTCCCTCTCTAAAAGAAGCCTAGCCAAACACTACCCCTCCTTGGTAGAAAAGTTGCCTTAGTATTGTTATAATGCCCAAAATACCACAGCCCAAATCCCTTAGTCCTTAGTAGAAGTTGTGAAGAACTTCTAAGGTTTCCTTGGAGCTATCGGAGCGTACAACTTAGGAGCTAAGCCTTGCTCCGGATCGACTTTTATCTAGGATATTATTGGGCTTACCGAGGTAAATAATCCTAACCCTCTTTTGAATTAGAGAATACATCGTAGTAGTATAAGAATAAGTATTAAGTACTTAGAAGAATATTAGAATAGAATTGAGCTATTATCACGATGAAGGGTTTAAAGAAGAATAATTGAACTATACTTACTTAGAATTGTTTTCACGATAGACTTGAGTAGCTCAGGGTAGGAAGTCTGCCGGTAGAATAAAGGACCCTCTGCTTAGAACTGTTTACAAAGTAGTCTAGACGTTGATAGACGTGTCTGACTATTATAGGTTGATTCTCTGCGCGCGACATATTCAACTTGGCAGGAGGTTTTCGCTGAGAAGGTATGTGATTCTTCCTAAAGCATGATATTTTTAAAATATATAGTACGGTAGACGTCCATGCGGACTACGAGTCCAGGACGATGCCGAGGAGTAGCTACCCTCGATGCGGGGTTACATACCCTATGCGGGCCTATATGAGTGGCCTATGCGGACTACGGGAGTCCAGGATTAGGCTTGTATGGTGATACTACGGGCAATTGGCCTGCTCGATCATTCGCGACCTAGAAAAGACACTGTTACAATTTACCTATTGTTGCTCTTGTTTATGATGTGTATGTAATGCGTTACCTTAGTTGTTTCATACATATATGTAAACCGATTTTAAAATGATATGTTTTCATTTAAGTACTTACGATTTCGCATACTTAGTACTGTTATCTTGACCTCCTTGAAGTGCGTTCATCTGCGGTAAAGCAGCAGTGCTAGATCCACATCCTTAGGATCTCTTTGCATTGGTGTCGGGAGCTCCATCTTAGGAGGCTCTACTTTTGTGTATGATCTCACTGTATTGTAGATAGTTTTTAACAGTCAGGGTATGGCGGGCCCTGTCCGCCATAGTTGTTTACTTCTAGAAGTGCAGTAGTCTATTGTACATTTGGGATGTATCGCAAAACTTGGGTTATTTATATATATCTTGGAAGGCAACCCTTCTCGTAAGCGTATCATTTACAATTATTTCATGTCTTGTTTTATATTCCGCTGATTTTCTCACGATGTATGACTACTTGGGTGCGGGTAAGGCACGACCCGAACCTGGGCCCGTGACAAAAGTGGTATCAGAGCCAGGTTAATCCTCGGAAAGTGTCTACAGACCGTATCCAGTAGAGTCTTGATTATCGGTGTGTTGTGCACCACACCAATAATCAGGAGGCTATAGGATATTTAGGATTGGTTTCTATTCTTCTCACTCTGAGATCGTGCTTTAGAGTGTGTTAAGTTGGACCTCTAACGTATTCCTTTTACATGTGATTATGCCTCGCGTAAGGCAACCCGGGCCCGAAGGGCAAGGCGTGAGGAGGCGCTAGTGGGACACCTAGAGTCACGAGGGCTCGGGCCGGTCTATACGAGGCGGCGAGTTCTGACGCCGCCGACCCTGAGAGGTTTAGGGCGCGGCGTGGTGATGAGACCACGATACCCACACCTCGTCCCACGGCTGGGGCGGAGAGTTAGGAGTACAAGGAGATGGCCCGGTATTGGCGGGATCGTGGCGAACATGAGGACAGTGGATCTGGATTCGATCCAGCCCGGTCGTACCGTGGTTCACCAGGCGCAGAGTTTGAGGCTACGAGACTTCACGAGTTGTAGCCGCGAGTTTTACGGGTGGCGGGAGGATGATCCGCGAGTTCATCCGTCGACTCTGAGGATTTTGAGGGTGATCGGGCGTCGGAGACCGAGTCAGTGATCTTTGGTTCACATAAATTTGCGTGATACCGCGATCGATTGGTTTGATTCGTGGGAGTTATCCGAGGAGAGCACGCGTCCCAGCTACTTGGGATGAGTTCTCGAGGCTTTCCTCACTCACTTCTTGCCTCGCGGATGAGGAGCGCGGTGATAGATTTTCTGCGAGGCGAGAGGGGCCTTGTCGGGAGTACAATGTCGAGTTTGATTCATTGGCTCGATATGTCCCGGCGTTGGTAGCGAATATGGAGGATAGGGTGCACCGCTACGTCAGGGCTAGATGATTATATGGCGAGTCGTATGCGGGTGTTTCTCTTCACCGGGTATGGACATTACCGCGTGCGAGCTCATGCTCTTGGTTGTGAGGCGTAGGCAGAAGCGGGTTGTGACGGCGAGAAGAAGACCGGGGCGAGGTCTTTTGGTGGCTATCGTGGTGGCGGCCTCGGCCAGCGATCTAGATTTGCACCACGGCCGGCTCGAGCACTCCTGCCGTCCTCGGCCGGCCGGAGATATTCGGCGGACCGGGGCCCAGGACTTGAGCGTCGAGCGGCGAGTGCGGCGATCGGGACCACCCCGCCGGTGTGGCCGTCACGGTAGATCCCACCGGGAGTTGTGGTGCTACGGAGCTTGTTTGATTGTGGCGGCCGTGGTCACTGCGGCTTGCGACTAGGGGTGGCGCGGGTGGTAGGAGTCGGCCTCGGTTCTTTCGCGGTCTTCTTCATCCCGACGATTACTCGCCCGGAGGGCAAGGTACTCATGGACCAGGTCGCGGCGAGTCGTGGCGCGGGTCGATTCTAGCGGTCCTCGAACCGCATTTATGCTTTGTCGGTAAGCGGGATCGGGAGGCCTCACCGATGTAAATCACGGTACCTTATCGGTTCTGGGTTTGATGTGTATGCTTTGATAGATCCGGTTCTACTGCTGCATCTATATATCTCCCTTGTTGCTAGTAGGATAGGGATAGAGCACGAGTCCATAGACCACTTTCGAGGTAGCTACGCGGTGGTGATTCGGTGGTAGCTCGGCGGGTATATAGGGCTTGTCTGTGACCATTCTGATCGTCGGACCTGGCGACTTGATAGAGTTGGAGATGATTGACTTCGACGTGATCATGGGGATGGATTGGCTAGCTTCTTGCTACGCCAATGTAGGCAGAGAGAAGTAATGCAGTTCCGGTTTCACGAGGCCGGTTGTTGAGTGGGAGGAGCACGGTATCGTAGGGGTAGGTTTATTTCCTACCTCGAGGCTAGGAAGATGGTGCGAGAAGGGTATATCTACCATCTCGTTCGGGTATTTGATCTCGAGGCTGCGGTGCAGATTTTGATCAGTTCGATGGTGAGAGAGTTCCCGGGCGTGTTTCGAGAAGACCTCGGGTATCCTCACGAGAGGAGATCGAGTTTTGTATAGATGTGTTGCGGACACTCGGCTATTTCCATTCCGCCATACTGAGAATGGCACTGCCGAGTTGAGAGTTGAAGGATCAGCTTAGGGATTTGCTGGAGAAGGGCTTCATCAGGCCTAGTGTTTCTCCCTGGGGAGCGCCGGTATTGTTCGTGAAGAAGAAGGACGGGACGCTGCGCATGTGTGTTGATTACATGCAGCTGAACAAGGTGACCATTAAGAACAGATACCCCCTTCCCAGGATTGATGATTTGTTCGACGATTGCGGGCGCGAGATGTTTCTCAGATTGATCTGCGATCGGGCTATCATCGAGTTCGAGTCGAGAGGTGGATGTCCACAGGGCTGCATTCGGACGATGCGGGCATTATGAGTTGTGGTCATGTCTTTTGGGTTGACGATGCTCGTGGTATTCATGGATTTGATGAACGGAGTGTTCATACCATTTTGGACACGTTTGTGATAGTGTTCATTGATGATATCTTGGTTTATTCTCGCTCAGAGCGAGAGCATGCGAACATTTGAGGTGTCTTGTGATTCTCCAGACCAGCGATTATGCCAAGTTTTCCAAATGTGAGTTTTAGTTGACTTGGTGGCTTTTCTTGGGCATATTGTGGTGATGGCATTGAGTGGATACGGCGAATCGGCGATCGGGACTTGGCTAGACCTCTACTCCGGCAGAGGTTCGCGATTTTAGGCCTTGCGAGGATATTATCGGCGGTTCGTGGAAGTTTGCTTATCTGCGCACCATTGACTAGGTGACTCGGAAAGCGGCCAGTTTGATGGTCAAGCTTGTGGCGAGGTTTCGATTCTTGAAAGAAGGCGGCATCGCCCGTTCTTACTCTTCCGAGAGGTCGACGGTTATGTTGTGTATTGTGATCGTCGGGCATCGGGTTGGGATATGTGTTGATGCGGCGGGGCAAGGTTATAGCGTATGCATCGGCGGTGAAGAAACACGGAGGAACTACCCGCGTGATTTGGAGTTAGCGGCGGTGATTCACGCCTTGAAGATCTGGAGGCACTACTTGTATGGGGTTCATGTGGATATTTATGAGACCACAAGAGCCTCCAAGATATCTTCACCAAAGGAGCCGAACTTACGGCGAGGCGGTGGTTAGAGTTGCTTAAGGATTACGATGTTGATATCTGTACCACCCGCAAAGCCATGTTGTGGCGGATGCTCTTAGTCGTAGGTCGATGGGAGCCTATCGGATGTGCGGCTAGAGAGGAGGGACATGGTTCGTGATTTGCATCGGTTAGCGAGCCTTGGTGTCCGTTTGATTGATTACGATAGCGATGGGGTTCGAGTTCGTGAGGTTGCCGAGTCTTCCATCGTCGAGAGGTGAAGAGGCGATTCGAGGATCGATTTTGACACGTTATCGTGATACAACTCTTCGTGAGGGCAAGGTCCTTTTGAGTAGCACTGATGGGGTCTTGAGTTTGAGGCGAGTTGTGTGTTCGGATGTTTGAGGACTTGGCGAGTTCTTGGGGAAGCACACAGCGCGCGTTACTCTATCCATCCAGGGTCGACCAAGATGTACCACGACCTTAGATCTGTGTATTGGTGGGATGGCTTGAAGAGGGACGTTGCAGAGTTCGTAGCTCAGTGCCCGTGTTGTCAGCAGGTGAAGGTAGAGAACAAGAGGTCTGGTGGTTTGTTACAGACGATAGAGATCCCGACCTGGAAGTGGGAGGTGATCAACATGGACTTCATCACAGGATTACCTCACACTCAGAGGAGACATGATTCTATATGGGTTATCGTCGACAGGCTGACGAAATCAACCCACTTTCTTCCCGTCAGGACGACTTTTTCGGCTGAGGATTATGCCAGACTATATATCTGAGAGATCGTCAGACTGCATGGAGTCCCTATTTCGATCATATCAGATAGAGGAGCCCAGTTTACGGCTAACTTCTGGAGGTCTTTCCAGAGGGTTTAGGGGCGGTGAGCACGAGTCGCATTCCATCCACGAGCAGACGGACAGCGAGCGCCTATCCGGACTACAGAGGATATCTGCGAGCTTTGTGTTATCGACCGAGGGTAGTGGGAGGATCATTTGCCTCTAGTTGAGTTTGCGTACAATAATAGCTACCACTCCGTATTCGGATGGCGCCTTATGAGGCCTTGTATGGGAGGAAGTGCGGATCGCCTATAGGTTGGTTCGATGTGGGCGAGTGCGATTAGTGGGACCAGATTTGGTGCGGCGAGCGATGGATAAGGTGAAGCTTATCCGGGAGAGGTTCTTGGCGACTCGAGTCGGCGAAGTCATATGCAGATCATCGTCGTCGGTATCTGGAGTTCGAGGTTGATGATTGGGTTTTCCTAAAGGTGTCACCCATGAAGGGTGTGATGAGATTCGGGAAGAAGGAAACTTCGGCCAGTACATTGGGCGTTTGATTATCGCGAGGTAGGCAAGGTTGCTATGAGTTAGATCTGCCGTCCGTCTGGAAGCGGTCATCCGATTTTCACGTATCTATCTTTGAGGAGATGTATCGGGGATCCATCTAGGGTACACCCGATTGACGATGTCCAGTGTGAGGGTTATCGTATGAGAGATTCCCATAGCGATAATCGATCGTCGAGTTAAGCGTCTGCGGACGAAGGGCGTAACCGTCAAAGTCTTGTGGCGAACGAGCTCGGGGAGGAGATGACGTGGGAAGGCGAGGAGGAGGACATGAGGCGAAGTATCCTCACCTATTCCCACCTCGGGTAATTCACTTTCCTACTTGTAAATCTTCATTATCGTTTATGCCTAAGTGTTGTTACGTGGCGTGTGTGGCATTTGCAAATCGTTTAAGTTATGAAGAATCTTATCGTTAAGCGTCTTGGGAAGGATCATTCGGACGAATGTTTCTAAGAAAGGAGAATGTTATACCGTATTTAGGAGTATGTGCGTGAGGAGTACGTCTAAAGTTTGGCCTTAAAGTTTAGGCATGGCACATTTTTGGCACAACCTCACAAAGAATCGTTTCAGGCGAAGCGTTTTACACAACTCGCGTAGGATAAATTCCGCTATGCCATTTCTAATTTTGCGGATTTTTAGAGCGACGGAACCTTTTGGACCAACGAGAGGGTGACACTTGTCACCTCAGTGGACGACAAGTGGCCTTTTGCCTTGGACGATTGGGAGGCTTTGGGGCTTAGAACATGGACCTTTGTTTGTGGAGTGATTTGAGGAGTAGGTTAGGGGCACTTGGGTAAATCTTGGCCTCCACTTGCCCCCAGCTTGATCTTGGCCCTTGGTTTCCTATAAATACCCTCTTTTAAGACTTATTCATCACAAATTTCAAGCCTAAATCATCCTTTCCCACTTGTGAGCCATCGTCCTAAGCCTCACTTCTCCCACTTGTGAAGTCTTGGCCGAATACCCCCTCTAAAAGAAGCCTAGGAAACACTACCACTCCCTTGGTAGAAAAGTTGCCTTAGTATTGTTATAATGCCCAAATACCTAGCCCAAATCCCTTAGTCCTTAGTAGAAGTTGTGAAGAACTTCAGGTTTCTGGAGCTATCGGGCGTCTGACTTAGGAGCTAAGCCTTGCTCGGATCGACTTTTATCTAGGATATTATTGGGCTACCGAGGTAAATAATCCTAACCTCTTTTGAATTAGAGAATACATCGTAGTAGTATAAGAATAAGTATTAAGTACTTAGAAGAATATTACAGAATAGAATTGAGCTATTATCACGAGAAGGGTTTAAAGAAGAATAATTGAACTATACTTACTTAGAATTTGTTTTCACGATAGACTTGAGTAGCTCACGGGTAGGGAAGTCTTGCCCGATTTTCCGTAGAATAAAGGACCTCTGCTAGAATCATTTCTGAGTAGTCTGAGCGTTGATAGGCGTGTCGACTATTATAGGTTGATTCTCTGCGCGACATATTGACTTGGCGGGAGGTTTTCGAGAAGGTATGTGATTCTTCCTAAAGCATGATATTTTTAAAATATATAGTGCGGTGACGCATACGTGTGTTAACTGAATAATAACTACGGCAATGTCTTTCGACTTAAGCCTGAATAATAAGGATCTGAAAGCATTTCAAAAGAATACTGAATCATTTTTAAACGGAAGAGAACAAATTGATTTTTAAAACAGAAGCTTAAGAGTTATACTAGCTTTATGGGAAGTTAGGTATAACCACAAGCATGATAAAAGCAGTTTGCCTATGTGTTTATAACAGACTTATATTGATTTGTGAAAAGAATAATAAGATGGTTTGATAAGTAGACATGATATGATGCTATGTGTGTTAGTGTTTTGTAACGTTTGTATAAGAAAGTATTCTTGTTGTGCTTATGTTGTTTAACGATAAGCTGTTATGTTAGTGTAATATCACTCACCTCTTGACATATTACCGGGGTTAAGGCGCCTCCGTCTGGGGGTAGACTCGGTGATGCAGGACCATGATTTGAGAATACCTCATGCGGGTCCATGGGACCTATGCGAGCTACGGGAGTTCGGAGTTAGTGATGCGGGGTTATACCTCATGCGGTGCATGTGGCCATGCGGACTACGAGTCGGGGCGATGCCGAGTAGCTACCCTCGATGCGGGGTTACATACCCTATGCGGGCCTATACGAGTGGCCTATGCGGACTACGGGAGTCCAGGATTAGGCTTGCATGGTGATACTACGGACAATTGGCCCTGCTTCGATCATTCGCAGCCTAGAAAAGACACTGATTTACCTATTGTTGCTCTTGTTTATGATGTGGCACTATGTGCGGTTACCTTGGTTGTTTCATACATATATGTAAACTGATTTTAAAATGATATGTTTTCATTTAAGTACTTACAGTTTCGCATACTTAGTACCTGTTGTACTGACCTCCTTGGGCTGCGTTAAATGTCGCGGTGAGGCAAGCAGTGCTAGATCCACATCCTTAGGATCTCTTTGCATTGGTGTCGAGAGCTCCATCTTATAGGAGGCTCTACTTTGGTATGATCTCCTGTATTGTAGATAGTTTGTACATTCAGGTATGGCGGGCCCGTCGCCATAGTTGTTACTTCTTAGAGTGCGTAGTCTGTGTACATTTGGGATGTATCGCAAAACTTGGGTTATTTATATATATCTTGGGAAGGCAACCCTTTCTCGAAGCGTGTATCATTTACAATTATTTCATGTCTTGTTTTATATTCCGCTGATTTTCTCTGATGTATGACTACTTGGGTGCCCGGGTAAGGCACCAGTCACGGGCCCCGGAACGGGTCATGACACTTAGTTTCCTTTGGATACCCTACAAAGTAACATTTCTCACTCTTGGGTTCCAACTTATCAGTGAACATCTTCTTGACATATGCAGGACACCCACAGGGCCTCATGTGTCTAAGAGTTGGCTTTTTGCCACACCATATCTCATATGGCGTATTTTCAACTGATTTGGAAGGAACCCTGTTCAGGACATATATCGAGATTTGTATACCATATCCCCAAAGGTATGTTGGTAGAGCTGTAAAGCTCATCATGGAATGAACTATATCAAGTAGGGTTTGGTTTCTCCTCTCGGCAACACCATTCATTTGTGGTATTCCAGAAGGCGTCCATTCGGAATGAACTATATGTAGCTTCAAGTAATCTAGAAATTCTTTACTTAAGTACTCACCTCCTCGATCAGAAAAGGAGAGGGGTGGTGTGTACAAGGCCCTGGAAAGAATTCACCGCCCTATGGCTGACCGTGGAAACTCCGCTATCAATGTCGTCTGGCCCAGTTGCCCCAACTGGACTTAACCATTTGACTTCTGAAATTCTTTATTTCATCTTCGATGTCATTGTTGGATCGAAGAGTCTTGAAACTCTTTGTGAGTTCTTTCTCCAATTCACACTTGTACTCCCTGAACTTTTCGAAAGCCTCAGATTTATGTTTCATAAGATACACATATCCATACCTTATCAAGTCGTCTGTAAAAGTAATGAAGTAAGGGAAACCTCCTCTAGCTTGAGTCGAAAATGGTCCACATACGTCAGTATGTACCAACTCAAGCACCTTCTTGGCTCGTATCCCCTTTCCAGAAAGAGGCTTATTAGTCATCTTACCCTTCAAACAAGATTTATAGTTACCATAAGATTCTAAGTCAAATGGTTCGAGGTAGTTAAGTTTCCTCAACCGTTCTATCTTTGTTTGATTGACATGACCAAGTCTATAATGCCACAGGTAGGTAAAATTTCTGTTACTTATTTTAGCTCGTTTGTTTTGTATATTGAAAATTTCTTGACTACAGTTTAATGTATACAATCCATTCACAAGAGGAGCAATTCCAAATATAACATCATTAAAAGACAATATCATACTGCCATTAAATATGCTTGAGGAAAAACCCTTCATGTCTAAAACTGGTATGGAAATGATGTTCCTCGTTAACGAGGGAACATAAAAATAATTGTTCAATACTAAACATTTTTCAGAAGGTAAATCTAGTCTATAAGTTCTCACACGCTCAGCATCAACTCGTGTTCCATTTCTAACGGGCAGGTCCACCTCTCGAGGTCCGACCTTCCTGCTGTCAGCTAGCCCTCGTACATTTGTACAAATGTGTGAGTCACAAGCGGTATCTAGTACCCAGGAATGAGAATTATTTATAGATAAATTTATTTCAATTATATACATACCTTGTCACTGAAATTTGAAGCCTGAGGTGTCTTCCTCCTCCCAGGCGGTCAATCTTTCTTCTAATGCCCCTTCCTATTGCAATTCATGCATACATTCTTAGCCAGGATAACTTTCTTCTTCTTCGCCACTCCCTTGGGTTTTATTGTTTCGGGTGCAGCGTTAGCTTTGCCCTCCTTCTTCTGCTATTCCGTACTTTTCGGTTTGGGATGACTAGAGGAGCTTACCATGAGCACAACTTTGCCCTTAGAGATTAAAGATTCAAAAGTCTTTAACATATTATGCAATTCCGTCAGATTCGCTTTAGTTCCATTCATGTTGTAGTTAATGATGAAACTCTCAAACGAACGAGGAAGTGAATTTAGGATCAGCGTGGAAGCAACTCTACTATGCAGATCAATACCAATTGAGGCCAACCTTTCAATTAGCCCTATCATCTTCAGCACGTGTTGAGACACTTGGCCTCATTCGATCAACCTACATTTAAAAAGATTTATTAACAACTCATATTCTAATGTCTGGGACTGAGAGTCATAGAGGCTCTTCAAATGTCATAGCATCTCGTTAGGACCCATGTTCTCATGTTGCCTTTGCAGTTCCACTGACATGAAACATAGTATAACACATTGTGCAGATGTGGCATCATCAAGATGCTTTTGATAAGAAACCTTGTCAAAAGTAGCATACTCAACAGAGTCTTCAGCAGGCACTATAGGGAAAATCTTGTCCAATACATATTCAATTTTCTCTTGCCTTGGGACAATTCTTAGATTCCTAAGCCAATCTACATAATTCGGTTCGGTGAGTTTGTTCATTTCAATAAGCATCTTTAGTGATAGACTCGACATTCTGAAGATCTGAAGATATAGATAGATAGAAAAATATAATCAAAATTTTATTTTCCCTTTTATACACATTCGTTTAAAACTAATTTAACACGACCTTTTGTTTAATTAGCTCCCACTATTTTAGCATACTTCTACGACCCCAAGGTAGAATACGGACCTAAAATTAATTTAAGGTCATAATGGGCCAAGATTCAAACCTGTGCTATATCCGTGTTTGCTTTGGCTGATAGCTTCAATAGCACATTTTGGTAGGTCTTAAACCAATTTCAAAGCTTATTTACAACTCTTGGTTGATTAAATAATTCAATTTTAATCATGCGTCCTTATATTAGTCCGACACTTTGGCGCCAAGATTTGTTTAAGCAAGTCAACCCCATTACACGACTGCGTTTTATGTATCTAAGTAAATTTGGCCTTTGTGAGCAAATACTTAGGTGTAAATACCCACAAACGTTTCTCATCTACTTTTACATTTAACACATCTATGAAAGAGTCTGAGTCCTCGTAGACTTAGAGCAAATGCTTTGGCATAAATACTCGTATCGCCGAAAAGGATTTTGCACTCTAACAATTATAATGGACGACGCGTTTTAATTTTAGACTTGTATTCAATGTTTGGGGAACATTTTTCAGTTTTCGGGGATTCCAACCAAGATCAACATAGATGTTATATTTCATACGACATCCTATCATGCAATTTTTAAAACACATTTAGATGGGAAACCATCAACCAAATAGGCATGATATAAGATGATTTTAATCAACTACTAGGCGCCGCCTACCCAGACAGTTATAGCGGTCATTATGTAAATCAATTACTGGGCGCCGCCTACCCAGACATGTATAGCACACACTATGTTAATAATAAAATGATTGCATTTAAACACTTAGCAGTTAGCACTTCGTATATTATTCAATAATATACAATTAATGATAATCATGGGTCTATTTGTCTAAACTCTAAAATCTATGTCTATGCCAAACAATCCCTAAACATTTTCTGATTTTAAAATTGAATTTATAGTTTAGTCCCTCAAGAATTTAAAATTTAATTTGAACCCTATTAAATTCAGAAAATCCAATTTTAATTTTCAGAAAATATTTTCAGATTTCAGGGACCTGGTTGCAATTTTCAGATTTCAAAAATTCAGTTTTCATAAACTTTATTTAATTACAGAATTTCCCAAAAGGACCAAATCTGTGTAATTAAAAAGTTTTAATTTTCAGATTCTGAAACATTTAGAACTTCAGAATCAGAATCTGAAATATTGAAAACTTCAGTTTCTGATTCCAGAAATAATTTTTTTAAATCACCGTCGGCGCCTCGGAGGCAGTAACTAAAATTAAATTAATTTTAAGCTTCGGGATGAACAGCGCCGCGGCGCTCCAGAATGGAGTCGCGACGCTTCTGACAAACCCAGGCAGCGTCGCGGCGCCGTCGTCAAAATCCTAGCAGGCGCTGTGGTGCTCCATCGTGGAGTCGCGACGCCTCTGTCCCAGAAACGCAAAACTCTGCAATTCCTGAACCCTAAAACTGGTTCAGGGTCAAATTTGCAGATTCAGCCTCGTACCCCTTCACCATTAAACAATACGTTCATCGACCATCATCTAATCCCTTCTCGTTCTTCGTCTCAGTGCACTATGTTCGAAACGAACCGGTAACACACATCAACTTGGAAGAGTTAGATCGGAATGACTTCCTCGATTACATCATTGTTCAATAGTTTAAGAGACAAGGATTATGCGTTCTTGAGGTTTAAGGGTTTTAAGCTTCTTAACGACATAGAATTAGATTTAAACAAATCTTAACTCATATTATCATTAATAAACATTATATAATCACACAAAACAGCTCAGGCTCTGATACCACTGAAGGGTTTTGTCGGGTTCGTACACGCAGCAGAATTTGAAAATTTATGTTTCAAACCCGATGGGTGGTTAAACTGATGGATGATTATATAATGAAATACATAGGGAAACTGTAATGCTTCGAAAGAAAACTTACAGTTTGCAAATCTGAAATCTTTTTCTTCAAGTATAAGCCGAGGGTGAGCACGCAACCGTTCCTCGATTTGCAAGTCAAGACTCCGATGTAATCACTCTTTCAGAAAGCTAGGAAATCCGACAGAGTTTAGCAGAGAATAATTCTTGTGAATTGGGTGTGTTAAAAATAATGATTGAACCTTCTATTTATAGCTGGAAAATCAGCTAGGGTTTCCAAGTGGGCCAAGCCCAGAAACCGAGATAGAGTGGGTCACTCGGACCCACTGGACACGTGGCGGCAGCGCCACCATTCTGCCGTGGCGCCACCCGTTAGTCGCGGCCGCCCGTCCTTTGAGCCACGACCTAGTCCATTACGCCGTTTTATTTTAATTATATCTGAAATATCATCTCGATTTAATTAAGCAGTCATTGTTTATTCTAATGTCTCGATTATAAACCGAACATTTATATTCTCTCTAATTATATCCTTGAATCGACGGAACAATTGACTTAGTGTTACCTTACATGTCTTTACATATCGACACTAATAACATTAGGGTCTATACGAAACTCTTAGACGGCGCCGGAAGACGAACTCAATATGTGAAGTATAGTTACACGAAACCTGTGAACTGAACCTCTATGTGGGTAGATAAAATTCTTTCATTCACGACACACTCGATCAAGCTTAGGATCTGCCAAGTATCTATCCAAATGGTTTGATCATTATATCTCATCTATATTAGCTAACAACAAGACCACGTCAAAGATATGTCTACTGCATTGGCCAATGACTTAGTCAACACCTAATACCATATGAGAATCTGAGTGTTCTCTCGAAGATACATTCGAGGAATGAATCCTAATCTTGGCTCAACTACCACATTTAATCTACGTCGCAATATACCCAATACAAGCTGTGTCTCAACCTATAAGGTATTTGAGCTCAGGACAGGATCAAAGTACATTACTCTATAAACAAGACGCGTATCGACCTCAAGTCTAAGGACTTCTATCTCTCGCTGATGACACTTATATTAGTTTTTACTCAAAATTTACTTTTTATATTATTATGGGAGCAAATGACATATATTTCTAATTTAATTTATTATTTTATCACGTTATCGGTAAGTGTGTTACACACATTACATATTTATATGATTATGCGAAAAGTGTTCAAATAATATAATTAAATCCTACTTCAGATGTCTAAAAGAACAAAATTTATTCAAGATGTCCGTGAAAGATATTGTCCACTTCAAAAGGCTCCGATGAGTTCTGTCTTATGTTTATTGAGACAATCAAGTGGTATACATACAGGCAAAAGAAAATGACCGTAGTCGCATATGTACTTCACGTGACACAAAGGTGCAAGGTTGGAGCTTTTTCTCTTTTGTATTTTTGTCATCGAACTACTTTAGGATTTCTATGGGCACTAACTTATAATTAGTGATCCATTGAGAACTTTCAGTTTAACCAAAATACAATATTAAAAAAAAAAACAGTACTAGAATTTCACGGAAAGGGTGTTTCGCCACACAGACAGAATTACGCTATAATATAATGGATAAGGAAACTGCTGAAAAAGAAATTTTGTATGTAGTCATGTACGAGTTGTTGCAAGAGTTTTTTGACTTTTTTTTCTCGGCGTTTGATATTCATATTAGGTCCGATTATATTCATGTTTACACCGCTTAGGACCCATTCGAAAAGCGCTCCTATCGAAATTTTTAATTTAAGGCTGAATCAAACTTAATTAAGAGAAGTAGTAAATCTAGTCTGTACACTGTCCTTTGATGTTATTTTTTTTCTCTTTTAGGTTGCCGGCAAGAACAACTTTTTGAGTTGCTTCTATTTTGTGATAATTTTATTTGAATATTCCATTAATATGTTACTATCAAGAAGATGTTTATCTTTAACTTTAACTTTAACTTTAAGATGAGATCATTACATAAGTAGTAGGAGATATTTTGTGTGTGTGGTGTTTGATAATCACACAAATTACTGTCGGGCAACTACCACATAATATTGATGTCGGTAATCCATGGATTGGGTGGCCGTGAAGATTAAATTAGCAAATTAATTGTAATTATCACTGAATTTCTATCTGTTTCTTTTTGTTTTCCATTTATAGATGCTTCCAAAGACTGGCCGACTTTTCGGCATTTTTATCTTTTCTGCCGTTTCCGTAAGTAAAGTAATTAGTAGTAGTATTCAATTACGTACGTTTTAATTTATGTATCTAATTTGACCGTCCTCTTAACATGTTATTATTTTTGTAGTCATACAAGCTATAGAGCTTGTATGGCTATAAAATTTCGCATTATAGAACTAATAATGAGAATTGATAGAGGTGCTTCTATTCGAAGAATCCAGTATCTTTTAAGTGTAATGTTCCATTCAATTTTTCGAGTGTTTATCTTCTTTTGTGCGTTTCTCATTTGATGTCCGATATGTTTATTAAATTCTTTAATTCATATTCAAGTTGTAAGATCCATTTAAGAATTTAAGAAAGGAAGCAAACATTTTTTTAGTGTCTATTATACACAGGGCTCAATTAATGAATTGATTTGAATTTTCAAAACCACTACCGTCAAGTAGAACACTATGACATAATGATCAAAATGTGATTCTTTAACAGTAAAAAAAATTGGACCATTGAAATAGAAATAGACAACCTTTATCATAAGTCAATTCCACTTTTCCATCTTTCAATCTAATCGACAACATATATAAGCAATTGGGTGACATATTTGTCTAGATGCTTTATTCTCACTCATTTTAATTTGTTTTATTAGGTCCCAGGAGCTATGAAACAATAAATAAACTAAATCAAATTTGAATGTCAATTATGTTTCTGAATGTCAGAAATAATATTGTCTGACAACGGTAACGGCACAGTAGTAAAACAGAAAAACTTTGAAAAGTAAAAAGCAACGAAAATTTAAAGTACACAAATATTTTAAAATTTACATAGGTTATATAATATATATAACATATGACTGAAAATATTGTATATATTATATACAATTGAATAAATTACTTTCTTTACAATTTTACAAGATACAACAAAAAAGAATTAAAAATGATGAAGTCGCATATGATTTCTGTCTGAAAAATGTACCAAAATAGACATAGACAACCCCCATTACAATTGCTTCAATACATAACAAATCTAGAATCTAAGCATCAATTATAATGTTGGACAAAATGTTGTCGACATACTCAAGCAACACTTGTAATCCAGATTTCTTAGATGAATTTCCAGAGCTCTCTTGATATTTTTGGTTTCTGATCCTGGATATCGATTCACTGAAGTAGCCTCTCTATTTATAGTAGAGAGTGTTCCTTGAAAAGCTCATTAATCCATTGTGAAGGTTGAGGGAAATGTGAGCAGCTGGTGTGTTTGTTGGAGAAGATCACGGAGCAAAATCCTATAACTTCTCAGACTTGTTCCTCAAGCATAACAACGACATTGACTTGTTCTTCCCACTTTTTTCATCAGCTCTTATTTACATTGTCAAGTCACTTTTCCTTCGTAGTAATATTTTCACGAATATTGCTTCATTCTGTGAAGTAAGGCAAAACTGTTTTCATAAAATGTTGGTCCGGATATTGTGACATTTGTTCCAACATTTCTTATATTCAAATTAATACTAAAAATGATATGTTTGATGAAATATCACAACACCAAATCCAACATTAACATTCTCCTCCTTTTTGCCTTTCTTCACAAAATCCATTATACCTATGCAAATGACTTAAGACAATGTCATAGATGTTGTCTCAACAACTATGTGCTCCCCCTTAACCTGTGATGGCATACAATCAAAATATGTGTATACCAATGTATACCAAGACATAAGATTAAAGACAATATTAACACATACATAAATATACATATCATCCCATATACAAAAAAAAATACCCAAATGTCAATTTAAACAATTATCTCAACAATCAATCAACCAGTTAAAAATCCGTCAATTAAAACAGTCAATAACAACACTGTTCAACACATTAGATAAATCAGATAGTAAATCAACAGCAAACTCCCCCTAGCTTATCATACAACAGTAATAACTTTCAACCGCTTTCTACTTTTGCATAACAGCTTCCGCTTCAGCCTTAACCTCTTCAACAACACTTTCCTCCCAAAATCCTCTTCTCTCTGCACAACAGCACCAATAGCTTCTTCGGCAATAACAACAACATCTTCCGCAACAGTAACAACATTGCCTTCAGAACTTTCAGTCATTTGCTCCCCCTGCACATAAGAATCATCTCCCCCCTTTTAGGAAGAAAGCAACAGTACGAGTTGGTCCCTGACCTGAACTAATGCATCCCTGACATCATCAACCTCTAAAATTTATTGGTTGATTTTGGCAATTTGACCAACTAACCATTCTGTTGTCATAAGTGACTGTTCAGAACCACTATTGCCACAAATGTGTGTAGCATTTCTGACAACATTCTAATTATCAGCTTTCTTTTTCCAAGAAATGTCAATGACTCTTTATTTGATTTTGAGAATTGCCCTGTTCACTATATATACCTCAGGAGCGAAGGGTTCGAAGTCTTTAGTTATTACTCCCGTAGCTTACTAGCATTACTCTTTCTCACAAGGGCGCAATACCCTTCTTTTGTTACACATTCACTGGCTTTAGAGCTAATGAATTAGATATTTCATTGTCCAAGCATGAGACATAGAAGCAAAAAAAGAAAAAGCCTAGGCTGATCATCCAACACCCATTGATTCAGATCCTTATCGGGTAGAATAAATGCCTTTAAATTTTCTCAGATTAATTGCTTATGTAAATAAAAATGATGAATGAGATTGTGGCACTCCACTCGCCGCCAATGCGGAAGGAGTTTTCCCTTTCTTTCTTGTTTGTGCTTTCCTCTCCTTCTTTGCCTTCTTTGAATTAAAAAACCAGAAAGTCAGCCAGTCTGTTCTTAATAAGGGTAAGTCAGTACGGTATGCAAGACGGTAATCCTTCTTTCTAAGAGTCCTCAGTCCTAGGGTTCTCGTAGTCCATTAGGAAGAAGGGGAACCGAAGCACTATGTCCTTGAAGAGATGATAAAAGAGAGAAATACTGCTTTACAAGATGAAAAAGATACATTTCCCTAAAATATATACTTTTCTAGGCTCAAAGTCTTGGGTAGTTAGAATTTGGTAGATCATAGAGGGAAAGGGAAGGATTAAAGTTGACACTTTCTCTGCCAAATTTGCCACTTGATAAAAATATTATACTTCATAAACCAAGTGTTAATATTTTTTCAATTTTGAACAACAATGAGTCTTGATCAGTTGTCACAATGACTCATTTAGTGAAGAAAGTCAATTATGAATGATAATTTTATAGAGGGTGGAGAATAAGACAGTTAACTTTGAAGCAGGGCATCGAGGGATCCACTTTTTTAGTATACCTCCAGTGAGGTATTCAATAATCTCATCCCTATTCTCTGTTGCTTTTTCTGTGGTGCTACTTCTTTCTTCAGGTTCAATTTCCAAACATTGATTAATAATTAAGGGTGTAAACTGATAAATTTTGTTATAGAGGTATATCTTCCCAAATTTCTTTGAAGAGGCTTCCTCTATAGCAGAATTCAAGTTCGCATAAAACATCCTAATTACTTCATCAATGAATGGTTCTTTCTCAGTTACAGTTTTTAGTAGCTTTCTATCATTGAGGAACTCAACCAAACCATATTCTGAACATGAGGCTATATCTAATATTTTTCAGCCCTGATAATTATATTCTTATACCAATCCCATTTATCAAATTAGCTTTGGAATATAACTTTTCTAAAAAAACATTTACCTCAACATCAGAGTCAGATTTGGTTTTGCTGAAGGAAGATGGTATTGGTGTCTCTTCTGAAGTCTGCTGAAATATTATTTGAGATGTTGTGGCTCCATCAATAACATTTTGGGCAGCATCTGTTTTAGCACGATTGGAAATTCCTCTGGGACATAATCTCGTCGGTGGGGTATCATCAGGAATTTCATCATCTTGAGACACACTCTGATGAACAGAGGCAGTAAGTTCTTCTTTAGTTTCTTCAGAGGACAGATCAAAGTCCATATCTTCAGTTTCACTTCTTGAGCAAACAGGTATAGTCATTTCGAGTCAAGAAAAAAATGGCTCGAATGGTACAATCCCTCCGTCACCCCAGAATGAAAGGGGTGATCTCGTAGTTCTTGGTATGTGAAGATGCGTTGTTAGGTGCTTTTTGGTGCTAGGATTATGTTGGAGTGTTCTCTCGAATACTCTACTCGATCTTCGAGTAGGGAAAGAAAAGGAACACCTTTTACCTAGGGTCAAATAATCTGATGTTGCATCAACATCTATGGAATTATTGTCATCCCCAGGGTAACTCATGTCTAGAGGTTCTTCATCATCTCTAAGAACAAGGTTGTACACATATTTTCAGACAGGTGTGAAGAAGAAGAAGATGTACCTGATTTTTGAGGTGGACTAGTTGTCGGAATTTCTAATGATGTAGAACACAATGATGTAGAGACTATTTATAACCTTTAGTTAGGTTAGGTAAAGGATTATGTAGGAAAAAAAAGTTAAAACTTTTATCCCTGGCGATGCTCAAACGGTCAGAATAAACCCAAAATCCGCCACGGCCGCCACCTGTCGCGCGCCCCAATGACGGCCATACCAAATCAACTTGAACAATAACAAGCGCGGTTGCTGAAGCGTATTTTTAACGGTTGCCCCTCGTCGATTTTCATCATCCGCTTTTCGATCTTGTTTATGTTTCGGGATACTTCGCTTAGACTTATTGGCCCATTTTAGTGTGCAATTCCATGCAATTCAGCTCATTCCACTTCTTCTCTTCGCCATTTCTCCTCCATTTCCGACCGTGACAAAAAAAAAAAAAAAACGATACTAATACTACTATAAACAAAAAAAAATGAATAAATACTAAAAAATGACTCAAAAAGTGTATATAAAATACACCGATCACTAGTGATCATGGGAGTGTTGTTGGGTATGTTGGTCGACATAGGTGTTGATAATGGGAAGGTGTCCGTCGGTAAGTTTTGAGGAGAGGGTTTAGGGTTTTTGTAAGAAGAAGGGGTTTGAAATGGAATGTATTCCATCGGTTATGTAAGGGTTTTACCGAGGTTGTGATGTGATTTTCCCCCCTTTTTATTATTTTACTTTTTGGGAAAAACAAGAATGGTAAAAATAAAGCAAATGAGATGAATATTTATGTACTTGACAAACACTTTTAAAGTAATAAGAACTCCTTAGTTTTAGGTGTTTGATATTTATCCAATAATTTACACCTAAAATTTTGGGATAAAACAATGAACATCATAATAGGAATTTAATCTTATCCTTTTAAAATTAGAATTCCAAAAAATGACATAAAAATAGGGAGAAAAATCAGATTTTTCTGAAATCAGTTATGATCAGTATCCCAACAATATCACGTTCTGAAAATATCAGCAGCAATGTTGGCAATATTTTGAATGACACAAGTATTTTAATTCCACAAGTTTTTTTTTGTTTTGGCAACAAATCAAGACACATTTTACATGCACTCTATGAGTTTGATCACTGGACCAATGTATCATTTTCCCATCGTGTACTTGTTCTAATCATAAAGCATATGTAAAAGAATTTTTTGTGTCATAAATAATAAAAATACTTTTATGGTATTCTCAAATTTCTTTTAAAGCAATCGATACTCCTATAGAATAAGAACGATATCTTCTCTTGGGCTTTGTTCATTTTTAACAGCTGTCAACTATTTGTAAAGGCTTTTCCTTATTTTGATACTCTCATTTTATGATATATAATATCATCGTAGAGAACGGTATCACTTTGAAAATGTATTCTTATTGAAGGATCATGCTTGTGTAATCAAAAGTTATGCACCATACAACAACAATAATCAGTCAGTGATATATCATAGGTAAATGTCACCTGAAAAGATAGAAAACGTTTCAGATGACATTTATCAAAAATGCCTTTTTAGATATTACAAAGACCAAGAGATTTCTTCAAATTAGAAAATCTCCCATGGTCTAAAGCTTTTGTAAAAATATCAGCTAGTTGATTAATAATGTCAACATGTTCAATTTCGACTAGCTGTTTTGATACTAAATCTCTTAAAAGTGATGCCTAATATCTATATGTTTTGTACGTAAGTATTGAACTGGATTTTTGGAAATATAAATTGCACTTAGATTATCACAATACAAAACTAAGATGTTGCTAGTAAAACCATGGTCGTCTAACATGTGTCGTGGCCATATTAATTGATAGCAACAACTTCAGCTTCTACATAATCAGATTCAACAGTTAAAAGTGAGACACAGTTTTGTTTACGACTATACCATGAAACAAGGTTATTGCCAAGATAAAAATAACCTCCACTTGTACTCTTTTTATCATCCACATCTTCAGCCCAATCTGAGTCACTATACCCTGTTAAATTTGGTTTAATGTCTTTGGAATACCAAATTCTCAACTCACATGTGCCGACAACATATCTAATGATACATTTTATGATATTTAAGTGGAAAATTTTGGGACAGGCTTGAAATCTAGCACAAATACAAACACTAAACATAATATATGGATGACTAGTAGTAAGATATAAAAGACTACCTATCATAGATCGATATAAAATTGGTCGACATTTTCACCAACATTATCCTTACATATCTTTTGTGACGATCCTATTGGAGCTTTCATCTGTTTAACATTTTCCAACTCAAACCTCTTAACTAGATAGTTGACATATTTACTCCGGGAGATGAAAATGTCATCTTCACTTTGCTTAATCTGCAAGCCTAAGATAAAAGTTAGTTCACCAATTATGCCCATCTCAAATGTCGATGACGTAGCTTTAACAAATGTCTTTAGATAAGATTGTGAGGTCGAATAAAAAATTATGTCATCTACATAGATTTGAGAAATATTAATATCTACACCGTGATGTTTAATGAATAAAATACGATCAACTTCACCACGGTTAAAACCATATTCAATAAGAAAGCTAGTTAGATGACCATATCATGCTCGAGGGGATTGTTTCAATCCATACAATGCCTTTTTGAGCTTGTACACATAGTGTGAATGGTGAGGATATTCAAATTCTTTTGTTTGTTCAATATAGACTTCCTTATCAAGATAACCATTCAAGAAAATATATTTTACATCCATCTGATGTAGGGTAATTTTGAGATAGCAAGCAATGACAAGTAAAAATCTAATTGACTCAATTAATGTTACACGTGCGAAGGTTTCGTCATAATCAATCATTTCGACCTGAGTATAGCCTTGAACAACTAGACGAACTTTGTTTCTAACAACAGTTCCTGATTCGTCTGATTTATTTTTAAAAATCCACTTAGTTGCAATTACATTTGTATTATATGGGCGTGGAACTAAGTCCCAGACTTCATTACGAGAAAATTGTTCAAGCTCTTCTTGCATTTCTTGAATCCAACAGTTATCATTGAGTGATTCTAAAACATTCTTAGGTTCTAAAGTAGATACAAGGCAAGAAAGACTAATCTCTTAGTATATGGTAGACATACACGCATACCTTATCATGTCTCTGTAATTAAGTGGTTCTTTCCCTCTTGTTCTAATTCCCTAAAAAACTCCCCCTATCACTTGGCCCGTCGGATGATTCTTCCTAATTCTTGATGAGGGATCCCTCCGTACTTGATCAAGCAATTCAACATTTGATTCCTCATCCATGGTCTCTGTGTTCTCTGTTTCAGGTTCAGATGTTGCTTCAGGTGCGACAATATTTGGGGAAACATATGCAGTCTGCGTATTTTCCACTAAAACTATAATGTTATTTTTAGTTGAATCTCATGTAAGATCAGAAAAATCATCAAAAATAACATTTACAGACTCTTGTACAGTTTTAGATCTCAGATTGTATACTCGATAAGCATGACTATTTTACGAATAGCCAATAAAAATCCATTTATCACTCTTAGAGTCAAACTTTGCCAAATGATCCCTATCATTTAAAATATAACAAATACACCAAAACAATATGAAAGTAACTCAAGTTAGGTTTCTTTCCATTTATTAATTCATAGGGAGTTATCTTTGTACCTCGCCTTAAGTAAACTCTATTAGTGATTAGACATGCAGTATTTAAGGTTTCAGCCCAAAAACATTTTGACAGTTTTTTAGAACTAAGCATGACTCTAGTAATTTCTTGTAGTGTTTTATTCTTCCTTTCAACTACATCATTCTGTTGAGGAGTTTTGGGAGCAGAAAATTCATGAAAATACCCTTTTTCTCACAAATTTTTGTGAATGAGTTATTTTCAAAGTCTTTTCCATGATCGGATCTAATCCGAAAAAAAGAAGAATGAAATAAATTCCTTATTCTAGAGTGCAAGATTTTAAATATGTCAAAAGTTTGTGATTTTTCTTCCAAAAAATATATCCATGAATATCTAGAAAAATTATCGACAATCACATAGGAATACCTCATGTCTCCTAAATTATCTACCTCAATTGGACCCATAAGATCCATGTGCAATAATTAAAAACAGTGAGATGTACCTAAATATTGTTCATCATTGTGAACAACATTATGAAAAATACGGGTTTGCTTACCTCTCATGCAACATTCACAAATTATTTTACCTTTAGGACTCAGTTTGGGAATGTCTCTTACCGCCTCATATGAGATCAATCTTTCTAAATTGCGATAATTAACATGCCCCAACTTTTGATGCTACAGTGTCGGGTCATCAATATTGCAAGTTTATTGCCTTCCATCAAGATAACAATTGTCACATGTTCTTGTACCTGTCATGACACACATGTTAGCTTCATTCGTAACTTCACAGAAATTCTTATTAAACTTTACTGCAAGATTGTCATCACACAGTTGACTTATACTAATCAGATTTGCCATTAAGCCTTCAACATGTAAGACATTTTTAGGGCAAGAAATTCAGAAACATTCAAGATCCCCTTTCCAATTATTTTGTTTTTACTGCCACCTTCATAAGTCACGTTACCTCTATTGTATGACTCATAGTCCCTTAGAAACTCATTTGTATATGTCATGTGGCGAGAACATTCACTATCAAACTACCAAGAACCTGAAATGTTAGTTCTTAATGCAGTTATGACAACTTTACAAGTAATGTCTTCTTTAGGAACCCATAATCTCTTAAAATATTTCCTACTTTTCAGTTCAGAAATGTTTTCTTAATTATTATCAGGTATGTTAGACAACTTTTTGGGCAATATTTTGCTCACTGAATTTCAACGTTTGAAACAATATGATCTTAAATGTCTAGGGGAGTTATAGTAATGACACACAAACTTCATTTTCTTTGACATATATGAGAACCTATTCTTTATCCCTTTTTCTTTTACAAAACACATTTTCTCATTTTTATCAAAGATACCTGAGCTTATTCTTTTAAGAGAGTTTTCGTTTTCAATACCTGCATATGAAGGTTTACTAAGATTGAGTATCTCATTCAATTTCGAAGGCCCGTGTTGAGCCTACGGAATGTTGCTTTTGCTAGATCCAATTTTGCACTAATCTTACCAAATTCAATGTCCTTTTTGGTAAGTGCAACCTCTAAACGTGTTATCGTGCCTTTTAAATCTGCATTCTCAAGAGTTAAAGATTTTACATTTGTGTCAAGTTGTTTGGATTCTATGATTAAGTCTTTATAAAGTTTTTGTAATTTCTTAATCATGTCATCTTTGGCGTCAACTTGATCCTCACAATTAGTCTCACTAATAGAAATAAAACCACTAAAATAATTAATATCAGAATAGTTAAAGAATTCGTACCTCTCGGATGTTGCTGAGGTGTAGATGTTGTTGCTGATGTTGGCACAAATGTTGTGACATTTGGGACAACACAGTCGATGACATTTTCTTCATCCGATAAGGACTTTTCGAGAACAGTCTTGTCATTCTACCTCTTGATCTCATTCATCTTCTCATTTCTCATCATTGAGATAAACTCATAGACCCTTACCAAATTTTTTCAAGGTATTTGCACATTCATTAGCATAATGACCCCAGCCCGAGCATGCATGTCATTTCACAGATTCAAGTTATTTGGGATCAAATTTGGTATGATCTATGTTGGTTCTCGTTAGCTGATTTCCTCTTTGTACTATTGGAAGAGATTTAGTGGACTTTTGATTGAAGCTTTGATTTTGGTGCTCTTTGAATTTGAACTTATTTCTGTCATTGTTGAAATTCCTTACCATCGAATTGAATTTACGAGTGAGGAGGGCAACATTTGCACCGTCACCAAATTCTTCAAGATTCTCATCCTCTTCTTAGATTTGACTCTCCAAGGATTTGACTTGAAGTGCTACATTATTGTTCTTGTACAATTCCCTTTGATTCTCAATGTTCATCTCATAGATTTTGAGAATGCTCATTATGGTATAAAAGTCCATTGTGACAAGATTGTGAGCTTCTTCAATCACACAAATCTTTATATTGAACTTTTCAGGAAATGAGAACGGAGTGCTTTTTCCACTAGTTGAGTCTTGGTTAAAGGAGCACCAAACACTTGACATTCATTAGAGATGTCAATCAACTTTTCAAAATATATTTTAATGTTCTTTCTTCCTTCCATCCTTAAACGTTCATATCTACTCATGAGCATGCGAAACTTCATCTGACGAACACTTGAGCTACCTTCAAAATGAGTTTGTAAAGTATCTCATGCGTCTTTAGCCGTCGAGCAGTTTTGTATGAGTTTAAACATGTAAAGATCAACTCATCCAAAAATTGCATTTAAGGCTTTCTCGTTGAAACTTACATTGTTGGCTTCTTCCGCAATTCATTCGGATTCAGGTTTAGTAAGTATGTCACATTCCTCATCTGGTGGTAGCATAGGAACAACATATCTATTGGTTATAAATCTCCATACTCTAACGTCAATTGAGTTGATATGAGAACGTAAGCGGATCTTCCAATAGGCATAGTTTGAACCATCTGAAATGAGAAGACTATCAATCGTTGGATTTGCCAGATTCATAGCTGTAAACAACAAGACCAAACACTTATTGTGTTAAGTGTTGACTCTGATACCACTTGTTAGGTCCAAGGAGCTATGTAATAGTAAATAAAATACAAATAAACTAAATCAAACTTGAATATTAATTCTGTTTCTGAATGTCAGGAATAATGTCGTCTGACAATGGTAACGACACATTAGTAAAACGGAAAAACTTTGAAGAGTAAAAAACATCGAAAATTTAAAGTACACAAAGGTTTTAAAATTTACATAGGTTATATAATATATATCATATGACTGAAAATATTGTATATATTATATACAATTGAATAAATTTCTTTCTTTAAAATTTTACAAGATACAACAAAAAGGAATTAAAAATGATGAAGTCGCGGATGACTTCTTCCTGAAAAATCTACCTAAATAGAAATAGACAAACTCTCATTACAATTGCTTCAATACATAATCTAGAATCAAAGCAGCAATTGTAATGCTGGACAGAATGTTGTCGACACGCTCAGACAACACTTGTGATCCAGATTTCTGAGATGAATTCCTTATAGAGCTCTCTTGGTATTTTTTTATTTCTCATCATCCGGGATTTCCTAGTCCCGGTCAGTGAGTTGCCCTTTCCCTTCTAGTAGCCCTTCATCGTTATTGAAACATTGACCGCTCGATATCGATTCACCGCAGTAATTTCTCATTTATAGAAAGTCTTTCTTGAAAAGCTCATCGATCCATTGTGAAGGTTGAGGAAAATGTGGGCAGCTGGTGTGTTTGTTGGAGTATCATGGAGCAAAATCCTCTAACTTCTCGGACTTGTACCTCAAACATAGTAACGACATTGACTTGTTCTTCCCGCGTTTTTTATCAGCTCTTATTTACCTTGTCAAGTCACTTTTTCTTCGTAATAATATTTTCACGAATATTGCTTCATTTCGTGATGTAAGGCAAAACAATTTTTCATAAAATGTTGGTCCGAATGTTGTGACATTTGTTTCAACATTTCTTATATTCAAATTAGTACTAAAAATGATATGTTGGGTAAAATATCACAACACCAAACTCAACATTAACATGTTTTTTTCACAAATAATTATCCATTCTTCCTAACGACACATATTTTTTTCAATTATGATTTTGTAAACATTGTAGTCCCACTTCCGCTAACATATCAAAATTGTCGGGTGAAACTAAAAGGAACCCACAATCCAAACTCAAGAAAGATCCACGAGCAGCCAATTAACGTTTCTCTAAAACAAAATATCCCTGATTACAGTAAATGGAAGAAGAAAAGAAACATTTTCTTTTTCTTATATGATGTAATTTTTGACTAATTTTTGGTGAAATCAAATTTGAGGGAAAATGGTCAAATTTGTTTTTACTATGCACGAAAATGATTAATTTTATTTTTCGTTAGATCACCCGTACAAAAATTTAAGATTCGCAGCGGAGTGAACGCCAAGCTGGAGGTTTGCAGACAAACTTTGGAGTTTAAAGGATTAATATTGAGTAGGACCAAGACAGAATATTTGGAGTGCAAGTTCAGCAATGAGAGCGACCCTGAGACAGACGTGGAGGTAAGGGTTGGTACTCATGTCATTCCAAAGAAAGGAAGCTTCAAGTACCTAGGGTCTATTATCCAAGGGAATTGAGAGATTAATGAGGATGTCACACATCGTATTAGGGCAGGGTGGATGAAATGAAGGCTCGCAACTGGAGTCTTGTGCGACAAAAAGGTGTCACCAAAACTTAAAGACAAATTCTATAAGGTGGTGGTTAGACTGACTATGTTGTATGGAGCAGAGTGTTGGTCAGTCAAAACTTCGCACATACAAAAGATGAAAGTTGCGTAGATGAGGATGCTGAGATGGATGTATGGGCATACAAGGAGAGATAGGATTATAAATGATGATATCTGGGAGAAAGTGGGAGTGACCTCGGTGGATGATAAAATGCGGAAAGTGAGGTTGAGATGGTTTGGGCATGTGTAGAGGAGAGACACAGATGCCACAGTGCGGATGTGTGAGAGGTTGGCTATGGACGGGTTCAAAAGGGGTAAAGGTAGCCCGAAGAAGTATTGGAGAGAGGTGATTAGACGAGATATGAAGTATGTGCAACTTACTGAGGACATGACCTTAGATAGGGGTTGTGAAGGACACGAATTAGGGTAGAAAAGTAGTAGGTACTCGAGCGTAGTCCTACTTATGCTTATAAATTGATAGTTGTAGTGCTATTACTGTAGGCCCGATTAGCCTATCACACGTATAGACACATTATTAATGTATAACCCACTGTAGTTTGATTTCTGCTTTTATGTATTCTTTAGTGTATTTTGTCTAGCTTATTTAGTCGTGTTAGCTATTGCTCCCTTTTGTTCGAATGCACTTTATACTGCTTTAATTTCTTATTTGAGTTTGACCGTTTCTCTTACTTTACTATTTACTCGTGCTTTGTATTGATTGTCTTGCTTGTGATTATGCTTTGTCTTGAGCTGAGGGTCCTCCGAAAACAGTCGCTCTACCTATCAAGGTAGAGGTAAGATCTGTGTACACTCTACCCTCTTCAGACCCAATGATGCGAGATTTCACTGGGTATAATGTTATTGTATCCATACAAAAATTTCTCTCTTTACTCAATTGAATCAAATATTCCACTTCTCTGTTAGGACTGCTCTAGTTGAATGCCAAATCCTAAGTACCACTAATAAGAGTCTTCTTTGCTAGTAGAGTTTTTCCACGTGAAGAAAGAATAGTGTGATACTCACGCTCTTATTGGACGTGACAGACAGTTATAGTGGCTAAACTAACGAAGAGAAACATTTAATTTATTCACAGAATTGAATCTGATCTCATCCGTTCGATTCCTAGCTTGCTGCATATTTCAATGACAAAAAGAAAAACAAAGCTTTATTGCGTGCTTTTTCGATTGTTGTTGTACGTAGCTTCCTTATACAATAGCTCTCACTCTCTCTCTATCTAAGAGTGATCGGGAAGCATTCACTGTACTTCTCCATATCTGATTCTAACTCGCGCTCTAGCTCTCTTTCGGCGTCCAAGTAGCATACCTCGTAAACAATCTACTTAATTTTAAACGTGATTTATAATTGATTAGCTGTTTATTCTTTATTCTTTTGACACAATCATTTTTATGAGATGGACACATCACATGGCATGTGCCATCTCACCACCCTACCTCCCTCCCCTCACCCCTTCTTCCACACTAGCACCTCCTCTCCCATTATCAAATCCTACTAGTAGATTAGTAATAACATGTACAGTTAAAAGTGAAAGACAAGTAGTGAAGATGGGTTCAGTGATTGATGATTCCAGTTTCGATAATTGGAGAAGCCTAGTCAGAGGATAGTGATTTCTCCAATATGCAGTGACTGCCTACCTGAAATATATGAACCCACTCACCCCCTATCTAAGAAAACGTAGTTTGTAGATTGTTGACCTTATCATGTGAGTGGTCAAGTTTTTGTTTCCTTTATTAGAAATTAACTATTTAGTTCCAAAAATGGCAATTTGGGGCCTTGTCCGTGCTTAATTATAGTTGAATCTACCATGTGTACTAGTTGTTTTTTGTTTTTTTTATTGATATGTGGTGGTTCTTGTCCTTACAAGCGTGATATTTTCTTTTTCTCCTTTGTTCTTCAATCTATGCCATGTTTTATTATTCATTTTCCTTTGTTCTCTAGTTACCAATTTTAAAGAAACTACGAATTAATTACATATGGTTTATCCATTTTAAGAGCAGGAAAACAAATACTAACAAAGAGATAGACCTCTTCTAAATAGAGACGGACCCAGGGGGCGAACCATCAGGGCAGATACACATTAGTTAGATTATGTTACGCAATATCGCTTCGTTCGATCAATTTATTAAACACAAATAAAACTAATTTACAAATGTATAAATATGAATTAAATGACAATAATTGGCCAAGTTTAATTTGTGGGTGATGGTTGTGAACACCACTTTGTGTCCATGAGGTCGCGTGTTTGAAGATTGCCACTCCTGTGTTTTTATGTAATTTTTTTAGCATCTTTAACTCCTGGGTGATGTTATATCTCAAGTATATATTGATATGATCCTAGGATGTTCATGAACAATTATGAGGGCTAATATTTGTGTTGGAGCTTCAAGCGTGTATTGACATGCCACACGTATCTTGATGATGAAGATGGAGCCTTTGGAGGTCATTAATGAGCAAGCCACTTCAAGATAAAGGCACAAGAGTATGTGAAGGCCGGAAGATCCCATGTTTGGTTATTTGTGCAAAAGCCACTTTTGAGCCTTTGCTTTAATAGGATAACTATAAATAGAACCCTTAGTTATTTTCATTCCTTAGTTTTTGATGATGTTGAGATGAATACTCTTAAAAGAATAATAGTTTGTTTGGTAGTTTAGTGTAGTGCTAATCTAGTAATTAGTGTTAGTGATAGTTAATTATGGTGGATTCCATTATTGGCTATTGAAACTCTTTTCCATTAATCTTCATATAGAGTTGTTCATTTGAGGATTAAATTGATTAACTCTTGTTGAACTTCAAATAGTATATGTTCTCTTAGGTTGATTCAATTGGGAGGGTTTGAATTTCATATATACAAGTTTGTCCATAAATCTAATCTTAATTGTGTGTTGCTTCTATCTCTCTATTCTCATCCCAATTTCTTTAATTCTCATCTTTAATTTCTTGCTATTTTAGTTTCTACGTATTTGTTGTTTGAATTTGTGTCTTTCCAGATTGTATCATTTGGTATCAGAGCTTAGGCTAAAGGATTGTCTCTACAATTCTTAATCTTAGTTTCTTCTAATTTGAAAATCCCAAAAAAATCAAAATGTCAAAAAAGATCCAAAAATTTATTATTGTTTTGATGGATTTGAGGTCAAATTTGAGTTTTTTGATATAAAAAATCACAGGTTTCACATTTCGTGACATTTGAAAGTGTTTGGAGATTCTATCATTATTGAAGCTTAAAGGTTTGAAACTTGAAAAGTAGTTTTGGTGAAGGAAGGCTCTATTGGCTTTGAAAGTTGGTAGATTTTGTTCTACTCATCATAGGGAGCTTGAATTTAAAATTTGATCGCAATTGGAGTTGATTTGAACCTCTATTATATTTTGGGTGTTTTCCATATTCTTGAGATATCTTCATATATTCATGAGGAATAAGTCACCGAAAAGGGATTTTTGATCCAAAAAAGATCAAGTCAAGTGGTCAAAAGTTGTTTGTAGTGCCAAAAAAAAGTTCTAGGTTTGATGGAGCCCCATAAATCAGCCAATTTTGAATTTGTACAAAAAAGAATTAATTTTGGAATTGCCACATCAGCAGACCACGTCAGTAGCCCCATCCGCATCAGCGCTACTGTCACAACCCAAATTGGAGGGCCGCGACAGACACCCGGATCTTATCCGCCGGGTACCACTATCCATACAGTTAACATCTATTCATAATTAAATACGGACTAAGTCGAGAAAGGATTATGTAAAATCAGATAATAAACATATATATATATATATATATATATATATATATATATATATATATACACATTGTTGAATATTCTTTTGGTCTTAATTCTCCAATCACTCTAAGAATGAATTGGTTACTCAAATGGAAATATTACGAAGTTAGAATGTTAGGCTATATATTCGGTCACTTAAAATTATCGTGTAGGTTAGTAAGAATCCTAAAACACTAACTGCCTAATCACACGACACCAATTAGTCATTTTAGGCTAGTCATTAGGTGCATTACTACAATGTTACACATGTACATAACTCCATTAAGCTTATCCCCTATTTAAATTAATCAATGTCCATAAATAATAGCATAATTACACATATAATTAATTTATGATTTCAATTCACATATAAATATTGGCAATTTATAAGATATTCCTTCCATATTCTCCATGTCATAATTTTGTAATATGAGCCACATCCATATCTTGAGGATATCGGCAACCAATATTAATTCTCTTTTGATAAATGATAAATTGCATTTGGTGTGCGTATATAACACCTTCCATTTTCCCCATCCCCTACATATAAATAATATTTACGATATAGTAGTGTGCATAGCACATGTGGGTCCAGGGTAATATATAAATATAATGCAAATAAAAATGCACGAATTACGATTAAACATCCTGAATGCATAATATCCTTGATCCTTCGGCTAACATTGGAAATATTAACATGTACATTTGGCTAACATTGGAAATATTACCATCTTTCTCATATACCTCAATAAGGATTTAGGAACATATTTAGACATATGTTTAACATAGGAATCAATAACATGAATATCCTTAACTACTAAGAGTAGAATAATTTTATAGAACAATATTAAGGTTACATTTCGTTACATGAAAAATGCCAAAAGAAGAAATGGTTTACCTTAACATACCTTGAATCTAAGCTTAATAACTTGAAATTATACCTTGAATCTAAGCTTAATAACTTGAAATTGAACTTAAAATGGAAACTTCAAATATTATTGTTGCACTTGTATCCTAGTACTACTATTGCTTCGTGCAATTTTTCCCAAACTAAAATTGAAATGGACTGCTTTACAAAATGAAATATTAAATGGTTGTTGAATATTCTTTTGGTCTTAATTCTCCAATCACTCTAAGAATGAATTGGTTACTCAAATGGAAATATTACGAAGTTAGAATGTTAGGCTATATATTCGGTCTACTTAAATACGTGTAGGTTAGTAAGAATCCTAAAACACTAACTGCCTAATCACACGACACCAATTAGTCATTTTAGGCTAGTCATTAGGTGCATTACTACAATGTTACACGTACATAACTCCATTAAGCTTATCCCCCTATTTAAATTAATCAATTCCATAATTAATTAATTACACATATAATTAATTTCGTGATTTCAATTCACTTAAATCTTAGTAATTTATAAGACCTTCATATTCTCAATGTCATAATTTTGTAATATGACGCTAGTCCATAACCTCTTCGGGGATATGCAACCTTTATTATTAATTCTCATCGTTACACTTGTTACATTCAAATTATTTCGTGGTTTAATCATTTTATATACTAATCTCTTTATTATCATACATAGATATAAAGATCTACTTGCATACGTTTAGATGCTTAACCATCACTCAAAATTACGGGATGTTACAGATTGCAATGCACGCCGCATCAATCGCCAGATGCGCGTCAACGCCGAATGGATCGCTAGTGCATGCCACGCGCGCATTTGGTGCCACTGCACTGCAGGTGTGGCATAGTTTCTGAGAGCAAATTACTCTATTTTTCCACTTTTAAGCATTTTCAACGCGGTTTTCGTCCAAATTTCTTCCAATTTGATTTATTATCTTTTTTAAAATTATTATAAATAAGTATCAACGAGTAATTAATCCTACTTTTTGTTAATTAATTCTTGAATTTCATTTTTTTCATCCCAATTTTTATCTAAGGTGTTGAAAATTGATTTGTCTTCTTTCCTTCTCATTTTTTTTATTCTCTAAGCTAATTAATGACTAGTAATTATTCTTACTTGATTGTTAACTAGCTTTTGAGTCCGAAATTCATTCATGCTAATTCATTTGGAGCTTTTCTCTTTTGATTTCGTTGTGAATTGCTCGACACCTGTCTCTTTGCTTTGATTGTCTGTTCTTGGTGTCACATAACTTCCACTCTAAACCTATGCTTCGGTGTTACTAGAAAATGGTTTGAAATTGTAGGTTCTTGACGAGTTTAAGAATAATTCATTGAGTGAAAAAAGGCAAGAGTGGAAAGAACATTTGAGTGGTGCTAGCCAAGCACAACCGAGTGCAAACACGAGTTTTGGTGAGGAACTCTTATTACTAACCTTGTTTGATCATTTTGTAGGCACAAGAAGAGAAAATTCAATGTATCAATGGAGGATTGATCTGAAGAAGTGAACTATTGAAACCAATGTGAATGTTTGTAGTTGCGCGGGATTCTCTCTTATGCTTGATGGTGGTTATTACACAAATTTCATCACCCCTTATGCGGTTGAATGGTTGAAGATATCTTGTGTGATGATACAGAATTCTTATAATGATGAGGGAGTGTATTAGGTTGATAGGAGAGTGGAGATATTAATTACACATGATGAGTATGAAGAAGAGGTTTGGTGTGATGTGCTTTCCATGGATACTAATGATATATGTTTAGGATACCCTTGGTTCTAAGAATATAGGATTTCATATGAGCAAGAATGATACAAGTATGTAATGAAAAAGAAAAAGAGATTTCTCTTTCCACCCATACCCCCTAAAGAAGAAGCAAGTGTAAGTGAACCAATTCCTAGAGTGGGTGATCTTGATATTTCATGTTATGATAGGATGGATGAAAACATTGACACGATTAGAAAGGTTCTCCAACAAATGATTGCTAAATGTTTAGCCAAAGGAGCAACCAACACAAGAAGAGAAGGTTATCCCAAGAGAAGTCAAATGGAAGATTGAAGTGAAGGGTCTTTCTAACCCTTCGAACGGAATCTTGAGAGCTCATCACTCTTCTAATGAACCTGAGAGATACAAAATTGAGAGGAGTAAGGGAGATCTATGTGACAACCCTAGAGTGAAAAAAATGAGAGGTTGTGCAGAGTGATGTGAGGGAGTTTCCACAACTTATTTCTAACCCTTATAACCTTTCTACTTCCTTCTAGTTGTCTTTATCCTTTTGTAAGTATTCATGAGGATAAACACTCGAAAGTATCCCAAGTTCCATTGGGAAGTGAAGTAATCCAACCATATTCAAAAGAGGAAAACCAATGCAAGGAACTTGATCGAGGTAACTAGGGATATGTATATGAGAGATTAGGTAACAAAGTTAATCCTTATAGTCTATTGAACTTGGAGGAACATGTTATGACTAATAGCCAATTAGGTAAGGATGAAGTTTTATCTCGTGTAGAGCATAATCACTCTTTGCTAAATAATGACAATGTCTTTGTTGGGAGTGTTCACACACTAATTGATTCTTTTGATAACTAAATTAATTCTTCTTACAAGAACAACTTGTATCCACCTAGTGTTTACACTTTAGTTCTACACTAGTTGACTTTATTTATGGTAATCATGTGAGTAAATCTTGTGAGTTTGACATGCTACCAACTAGTGTTGATATTTATGTTGATCGACTTGATTGTAATGTTAATCCACTATTCGAGAAACTTTGTGATGTGTTTAATGAACATTCGATTAGTGATGATATTGATAAAGTTGATCATTTGCATGAGTATGACACATCATCCATATTTGACACATATGAAGATGAGTCTGTTGATCTTACCTTATCAATTTTTGATGAGACTCAAGGTTATGATAATGTTATGTGCCATGTAGAGAATCATGACATTGATCCTTTTGAGAGTCAACTTACGTGCCTTCACCCACCAACGTTAGTTGATTACTCTTTCCTTAAGGATAATATTTTACTCGATAATGACATAAATGTTGATGATGATGCACATGGTTACATGTCTTGTGGTGTGGTAGATGTAGCCACATTTGGGGTACAAAGTCTATGAGAATCTAATATGGAATGATGACGTTCTTCCCTATGATGAAGATCTTTCTTTAGGGAATGATAATACACTTACGGGGAGGGAGTGTTTTGAAAAGGAAGGTGGAACTTGTTTACAAATTGCTACTTCTTTTTTATGTGTCCAAAATTTTAGTAGCATGCTTGATCTTGAACCTAATAACGAGGCTATATTTGAGAATACTATAGATGAAGAAATTATTTTGCGTGACATTTTTCTTTACTATTTATTTGCATATGATGACACTCATGATTGCGTCGGGGTGTACCTTATATTGGGAGATGTTTTATTGGGGTATATCTTTATCTTTTTTACCCTCCCCCTTGTAATGGGAACCTCCTCTTGGAGGGACATATCATATTCATTGGGAAGGATTGTTTTGGAAAAGAGGTAACACTGTTTATTTATTGACACTACTTTTTTTTGTGTTTCAACTTGTAAGAGTAAGCTTGATTATGGTCTTGAATCTAATAGTGATATTACTTGTGAGGACCCTATTGATGAAGTTGTTTTGCATACCTCTTTCCTCTACTATCTATTTTTATTTGATAATGCTCATACTTGTGTGGGAAAATTATTTTCCTAAGAGTGATCGATGTTTGGTTATACCAACAAGTTTGTGTACCATTGACATGTTGGTAGTTGTGTTTATTCTTACGCTAACCCTTACACTTTGAGGTCCTTATTTTGGTATTTTTTTCTTATGGTTTTGAAAGATTTGGATTTGAGGTTCGAAATCTTTTTAAGAATGGGAGGATGATATGATCATATGAGGCTCATGGATAATTATGAGGGCTAATATTTGTGATGGAGCTTCAAACGTGTATTGGCATGCCACACGTCTCTTGATGATGCAGATAGGTCCTTTGAAGGTCATTAATGAGCAAGTCACAAATGTGTACATCATATGGATGATTTCTTGGAAGAAAGTTGAAGATAAAGACACAAGAGTAAAGGCCACAATAAGTGGTTATGGCGTGTGAAGGCTTGAAGGTTCCATGTTTGGGTTATTTATGCAAAGGCCATTTTTGAGCCTTTACTATAATAGGGAAAACTATAAATAGGGCCCTTAGTTATTTTCATTCCTTAATTTTTTATGATATTGAGATGAATACTCTAAAAGAGTAATAGTTTAGTGTAGTGCTAATCTAGTGATTAGTGTTGCTGATAGTTAATTATGGTGGATTTCATTGTTGTCTATTGAAATCCTTTTCCATTAATCTTCATATAGAGTTGTTCATTTATGGATTCAATTTATTAACTCTTGTTGAACTTCAAATAGTATAGGTTCTCTTAGGTTGATTCAATTGGGAGGGTTTGAATTTCATATATCCAAGTTTGCCCATAAATCCAATCCTAATTGGGTATTGGTGCTATCCCTCAATTTCTTGCTAGTTTAGTTTTTGCATAGTTGTTGTTTGAATCTGTGTCTTCCACAAGCTGGATCTCATCATATATTCATATACTAGAAAAAAGTGTTAAATATACATCTGATATACATGTGTATATCGGATGAACAGTGTCACGGGTTACTGTAGCACAGGCCCACGGTTTGGGCATAATAATGTCTTGTACATTAATTAGTCTTGTACATTTACCATAATTGTATAGTTAGTCTCCAAATAAAATAAGGTTTTAGGAGTAGAATAGGAATAAGATTTTCCTATTATGAAAATACGTAAAGTGAATATTGTCTTCCAATTAATGAAAATAATCAAGGGATTATTTCTTTCAAAAAGTAATTCTAGTTATACTATAATGCTATTTTCAGATAATTTCCTCGAAAGAATTATTTATTACAAATTCTATGATTTATTTCTTTGGCTGGAAAACATTATATATTACAAAGGCTGCGATTTATTTCTTCATCACTCATTGTATTTGAAAAACGAGTTTAATTAATATAAATATAAATATAATCAACTTCTTTCTTGTGAAACAAGCAAAGCTTTCATGATTTCATCCTTTTGTTTTAATTTATGCCAATATCACATACAACTTTTTATATTTCCATTACTCAAACTACACTCTTCATTCGACATACAAAAGACTGACTATATAATTCCATGGTGTTTTGTCCACTTTCAATTACTCAAAACTGTATTCATTTTAACTATTCAAAGTTTAAACTTTGGTATAGCAATATGACTCTTATCAAACTAGTTATCACCACTATTATAATATTTTTTCTACCATCAATAAAATAATATACAAGTTAAATTTATCAAAGAAGGTCACAAGTTGCTTATATATATACTAAATGGCTCGTCCAATAAAGAATTTTGCTAATGAATGTATTCAGGGTAGATGCCTCAATGGTCTAACGGCTCATAGTAACAAATTTAACAATAGTGCAACATCAATACATTTTTCTGATTCCAAGTCAACCTAGCCTTGCTTACAGTGTTGCATCATGAAAGAATATAATTTTAAAGCTGTCATTGCTCTTCCAAGTAATGACTGCTGGAATGAAATGTTACACTGGGTACAATTGGTAAGCTAAAGAAATATGTAAAGAAACTATAAAGCTAAAAGTAACATGTAAAGAAAACTACAATGACATTTGCATAAATGGTGTAAGCACATTTCAATCTACTCCTTTTGTTTATTCGGTCACCTTATAAGTTTTCCACAGTTAAATATACACATAATATACGATATACGAATGTATATTATGTGTATATTCAAGAGTATTAAGGATCACGCTGGCCCCGCCAGGCCCATCACGAGAGCAGCCCATCACGGGAAGTGCACAGTCCAAATTCTTAAGCATTGTATTTGGTATATATTAGACTTAGTCTTGTACCATAATTTGTATTGTAATATTACGATAATTGTATAGTTAGTCTCCATATAGAATAGAGATTTAGATGTAGAATAGGAAAAAGATTTTCCTATTGTAACTTGTATATATATGATTTTCATCAATAAGAATAATCAAGGGATTAATTCTTTCATGGTATCAAAAGTCTAGGTTATTTTTACTTTGCTTCCGCTCCTCTCTTTTTCTCTTGATTTCCGTGAAACCCCTCCCTCGGTTTCTACTGAACTCGAGACCTAAAACCTCCCTTCTAAATTTTTCCTTCTCCGAATCTTATTGTTCTATTCACTGTGACTGATAAGAACATGTTTTATCCTGCCTCACATTTTCTAACATCAAGAGCGTTCTTCCTATTGTTCTTGACGTAGAAAACGCCCAATATGGGACGTGGGCCGAATTTCAAGATTCATGCGATGACACATCAAGTCCTCCACCACATAATCCTTCCGGCTGCTAATACAGAGGGTAATGCGGAGGAGGTTGTGCCCACCAAAGAAGATGATCCAAAATCATGGGTCACTCTTGACGCAAAAGTCCTCCAATAGATTTATGCAACTATCTCTCTTGACCTCTTACAGACGATTAAGGAACCCAAATCCACAGCTATAGCTGCTTGGAATCGATTGTGTGATATCTTCCTGGATAACAGTCATTAACGCATTGTCAGCCTTGAACAAGAATTTTCTCAAGTTGCTATGGTGAATTTTTCCTAACGTTTCATCTTATAGTAAACGACTCAAGGATTTGGCAGATCAACTTCGCAACGTGGGGCTCATGTGAGCAATAGTCGTCTCGTCCTACAGATGATTGCAGGCATGTCTGGGGCCTATAAAGGTGTTGCTTCCCCCACTCCCCCAACCCCCCTACCCCCTTTATATTTATTTTTAACCTCTAAGTTATTATATTTACACTTTAACCCAATTTTCCAACTATAAATACCTCATTTCCTCTTCTTATTATTTTCACAAATCTTTCTACTCTCTAATCTCTCAATCAATCAATCTTTATACAACATTGTCTACTACATATTCAATCTATTTATTAATTTGAGAATTGGGAGTGAAGTTGGCAACTAGCTTGAGGATTATCTATCGAGCAAAGTTTCAATTTTCAACCTCTCGATTACACGTCGACTCTACGTCGGCGTTTGGTACATTCGTTCTCTCATTAAATTATTATTTTGTTTTTATTTCATTTAGCACATTTAATTTCATTATCTTTAAGTCTTTAACTATTTATTATCATAATTAAAATGAAAAGAACAAAAAGTCTTTTCGGCAAAGGGTACTTCTTCTAGTAGGGCGGGTAACAAGGGTAATGGTACTTCTTCTAGTATTTCAGCTATTCCTAGACAAGAGGATTTTATAGATCCTGAACTGTTTCCTGAAATACCATATGATCTTGACACAAATGTTTATCCTCAAATTGAAGAAGATTTTAATTTAGATGACACTCTAGATGATGATACACCTACTAATGAAGATGATGATACACCCACTAGTGAAATGCCTCCTATCCCCTAAGATGAGACGAGGTCCCAAGAAACGACCATTAAAATCAGTTGTATGGAAATATTTTGACAGGGACGTACCGAATCAAGTAGCTATATGTAAAACTTGTAAAAATGTTTATTCTTTTAAAAATGGACAAGGTCATGGTGGGACGGGGGGTTTAGGAAGACACCGATTGCAAAAACACAAAGTCTTGCATGCTCAATACATTATTGAAAAAGATGGTGAGCAGACGTCCTCTCATTCGGGACAAGGTTCACATACTGTCCCGGACAAAGTACAGGGTCAAATTAACCCTATGACGGGGGGAGTTGTAGGCCCTAAATATGATAAACATAAAGATAGGGAAGCACTAGCAAAATTAGTTGCTGTGGAGGGTTTGGCTTTTTCATTTCCTGAATCGCCTGGTTTTATTCATTATATTAGAGATATGTATAATCCTGCTTATAAAGGTTTTCCTAGATCAGCGGTTAAGAGAGACGTGTTTAAATTTGCACACGAATATCAATAATATTTGCGTTATTCATTATATAATTTAAATTGCAAAGTCGCTCTAACTTCTGATATAGGTCGTAGTACTAACGGCCATGATTATTTAACGGTAACCTGTCATTGGATAGATTATAAATGGTCTATGCAAAAACGTATTTTAGCATATAGATATATAGATAGTAGGCAATAATGGTGAGTTTATTTCGTAAAATATTTATTCATCAAGGACATTATTACGGAATAACTGATAAAGTTATGAGTATTACATTAGATAATGCATCTTCTAACAATGCTGCTATTTGTATTTTAAAAGATGTTTTAACTCCGTCTTTTCCAAAACATTTTCATATCAAATGTGCGTGCCATATTTATAACTTAGTTGTAAAGGATGGTCTTTCACTTTTTCAAGATATTCTTGAAAAAATACAATTTGCTATACACTTTATTTTTAAAAATAATAGAATTCAACAAAGAAAAGAATATAAAAAAACTTGTCACAGTTGTGGACTATCTTACAGAAAAATTCCCGAAGAAATACCAACTAGGTGGAATTCTTTATATGACCAACTAGTTGTTGCTTATGACTATAGAAAACCTATCACTTTATTTTTTAACGCCCATAATCAAAATTCAAATGATATGATTGTGGATAATGATTGAGACAAAATTATAGAACTTATTGTATTTCTAGAGAATTTTCAACGAGCAACAAAAGAATTTTCTACTTTATATTATCCTACTATTTCAACTATGTTGTTTTATATAGCTATAATATTTTTACTTCTTAAAGAATATATGGAAAAACCTGCTTATAAGGCAGCTATTAAAACAATGTTTATGAAATTAAAGAAATATTTTATTCTTATTCCCCTTATTTATATTATTGATGTTGTATTAAACCCGACTATTAAAGTAGAGGGTTGTAAAAGTCTCATTGAAAATATTTATAACTGTATGGACGTACTACCACCTCCAACTCCTAAAAATTTAAATGTTGAGCCACCTATTGAACAAACGCTAGAAGAAGTGTATAGCGTAGAAGATGAATGCAAAAAAGTATATCGACATTACCAGCAAGAAAGTGCTAGTAACCAACCGGCTTTCGTACCATCTTCTTCTTCAACACAGCCTAAAAAAAGACATGTTGTTTCTGCGGCTAGTATTGATTCTATTGAAAGCCTCAGAAATAGAATGTGCGGTGGTAACAGTGCTAACCAAATTTGCGAGTTCGATGTTTTTGTTTTGCAGGGTAATTTACCTTACCAAGCAATTATCAATGAAGAAGGAAAGGAAGACTTGCTGAAATATTGGATGCAGAATTAGAAGACATTTCCGACACTTTCAATGATGGCCCGAGATATTTTGAACTTTCAAGCGTCATCAATCGCTTCTGAAAGCGCTTTTTCGCAGCAGATTTCAAATAGAGAGCACAGACACTCATTAGCCGAGACGGCTTGGAGATGGCGGATTATTCAGAGATTGGATACGGCGAGCGAATGAGGCGCGATCAACCAGAGATTAACGAAGAAGACGACAACTACAACGACATTTTATCTGAAGGCATGAGTAGCGACGTGGAACAATTTGACCAAGATATACCAATTCCAACCGAAGAACCACACGAAATTATAAAGAAACTAGAAAAAATATTTTCAAATTGGTAATTTATTTCATTGCAGTTTTTTAATTTTTCTATGTCTTTTGCAATTTATTTCAACAACAGTACACTACAATGTTGTAATTCTGAATCTTGTATATTTCAATGAAATAATTAATAATATAAAAGGCACAAAAACAGCCTTGGAATGTTTTTTTTACACTCTTCTTGTCTTTGTTTAATTATTTAGTTTATACTTTATACTTTATAAATATGTTATATATATGAGTATAATTATAATACTATAATATTATAATAATATAATATGAGTCTATGACTATCACTATATGACTATATGTATATGTTAATGTTACTTTGTTAGTAATTTAGTGAAAAAAATTAAAAAAAAAAACCCGACGACCGCCGACCCGACCCGTCAGGCCCTGGGGACGGCGGGACGGACACAGATCGTCCCCGCTAGTCCGGTACCGCTGGCCCGCCCACCCGACCCGCCTCCTCTCCACCCCGACCCCGTCCCGATCCCGCTAGTCCCGACCCCGGTGGGCCCGGCCCGGCCCACTGGCCAGTCCTACTCCATGCTCACATTGGAGGAAGCCAGTTTGGCTAAAAAGGTGGCTACCAGAACTCAACCAGTCGTCACGATGACTTCCTCCATAATTCTCCCAGTTTATTGATAAATCAGGTCAAAATCGTGCTCATGGGAATGGCAAGAATAATCAAAAAATTGCGGGGCAAACACGGCGGTTCTAGTAGCAGTTCGAATTAACAACATACCGACAGTGCGCCCCGTCCAGTCAGCAGCGTCCCACCACCACACTGGCCCAACCATGGGCCCCATGGCAGTGGGGCTTAGGCCATGGTCCCTGGCCCAACACGCCTTATTTTCCAGCAACACCCACAGGAAATCAGTGGGCTGGGCAGTCCCAGTTTCGTCCCAACAATCAACAACACAAATTCAGCGTTGGGTCGGGGCAGCAGGGTAGACTGCTTGGGCCTCGGCCCACACATACATTCTTAGCAATGGGACCCACATAAATCGACATTGAAGCCACGATGCACACGCTTGGATTAACCCAACTGGACTCGAATTGGTATATGGACACATGTGCCACTACCCATATGACATCCGACCAAAGTACTCTCTCGTCTTATTCTAATTTGAGCAGTAATCATGGTATAATTGTTGGTAATGGTAATTCAATTCCAATTCGAGGTTATGGTCATAAAACTTTATCTCCTCCCCATCCACCACTTGTCTTGAAAAATACCCTTCATGCCCCAAAACTAATTAAAAATCTGGTGTCTGTTCATAAATTCACCACTGATAATTGGGTTTCTATTGATTTTGATCCTTTTGGGTTTTCTGTAAAGGATTTTAAGACGGAGAGTCCTCTCATGAGGTGTGACAGTAGGGGGATCTTTATTCAATCACACCAAGTCTCGGTTTTTCACGTCAAACCATGCCTTCCACTTTTGCAGCTCTTTGCTCCTTCCTTGTGGCATGCTCGTTTAGGTATTAGATCTCCTCTCATAGTTTACTCCTAAGACTATAAGTAATAAAGAGAGGTGATGACATAAGCCTTACAATAAGGGATGACATTCACTCATGTCTATGCACGACCCACACCTTCGGTAATGTGGTAATACACATTCACCACTCACACAACACACACTTGCACTTCCCGTGATGGGTTGTACCGCCTGTGATGGGCTTCTCTCGTGATGGGCCTGGCCGTGATCCTTAGTACTCTTGAATATACACATAATATACATTCATATATTGTATATTATATGTATATTTAACATCCACTTTCACAAGAAGGCTTTGACTTAGAACTAGGAATTTGAGTGTCAACAACTCCATTTGGGGTGACCTTTTTCGCCTTTTCAACTGGTAGAATGGCCAATTGAGATTCTGCCACCACATATATCTTCTCGTCGAATTTATTACCAACCTGATCGTATTATCAAATCAACATTAATAAGCTTAGATTAGAGTAAATATTTCCAGATTTACACACCTATTCCATACCAAAAAAGAAATATGATACGTGTTTCTTTGCTTAAACTGAATAAATCTCGTTAATTGAAATTTTTAAGAAAATCGATCGAGTTCATCATTTATTTTGTCACAAAATTCAATTGGAGAGTAAATAAATAAATAAAAGCCTTAGACTAACAAGCATCAATCGTCTAGCGGTAAGAGTACTATCATATCACGGTACATACCGCAATTCATTCCCGACTGATGTATTCTGTCACACCACCCGTGAGGTCTTACAATTTTCACTTTGTAATGGTGCTCGACAGTTAGAACACAACTAACCCAAGCCGACTCTATTTTCACTTTTCTCACTATACGTTGAACACTCTCAAAGGGATTGCGGAATAAAAGAACAATAACACAACAATATTTACGGGCTAACAAAACGCCCAACCTTTATCTTATTCTCCACAATAAATAAAGGACTCTTAGGCTTTGTACAATTTGTGTTTGTCGACTTTAACACTTGATCGGTGTATTTTATATACACATTTTGAGTCATTTTTAGTTAGTCTTTTGCCCATTTTTGTACAAATATGTGTCGTGTTAGGATAGATTGTCTTTCTTTTGAGTCACAGTGGTTTAAAGTGGCACATTGGTGAGAATGAGCGAAAAGAGGGCAGAAACAGAGGTTCCAGAGCTCAAAAAGCTGAAAAGTTGGCAACCCGGGCGTAATTCAAGGCGGCGCCGTGGCGCCAACCAACCAGCAGCAGCAGAGCCATGGCGCCCAAGAAGCAGACCAGCCGTAAAAGTTTCGGCGCCGTGGCGCCGACACGGGAAATTTGACAAATCCGAATAGGACTGGACCAAGACCAAAGAGGAAAAGATTTTACACATTTTTGGGGATATAAATAGGGACTTTTAGGTCAGTTTTGAAGAGTTTCACACCTTACCATTCATCACAACATTAGATCAAGATTGGAGACTTATTTTTGAGTAATTTCTTGTTCTTTACTTTATTTATTTCTAGTATATGTTGGATACTATTTTAGTTCTTGGCATGTCTATGGCTAGGAACTAACTTAATTTAGGGATTTCCATATCGAATCGCTTGAACCTCATTTTATGAATTAATGCAAGATTTTGGTTTCTTCTTATTATTGTTGAGATTTATTCAATAATTGTTTTGATTGCTTGGTAATTAATTGATCACTAATTATCATCACTTATATGATTTCTAATCGAAATCTGAAAGGGGAGATTGTGAATATGTTATAGTTGAATAAACATAGTGTTATACCCCGTGGTTGGTGACCTGGTCATGGGCGGCCGCGCCGCTGCAGAGGCGCGCCGCGGCGCAAGGCGGTGATTGTAGGCCGCGGCTCGGTCGGGCGCGCGGAAGATCCGAGGGTCGCTGAAGTTTCAGTACGCCGCTGAGCTGCGCGGCACGAAAGACCTAAAAGCGGCAGATTAGCGCCGCGCCGATCGCAGCGCGCCGAGGCGAGAATCAGCGGAAAAACTTAGGAAAATCTGATCTTTTCTTTAAAAGGGCATGAGGGTGACAAGTGTCCCCCCATCTGATTTTGCATGCATTATATTGACCAAGTCTTCAAAACTTGGTCATCTTTCATCTCTCTCTTAGACAAAAACTCCTCATTCTCTCTTAATTATTTCAAGCTCCTCCTTCTCTCTAAAACTCCAAGAGATATTCTAGCCTTAGGAAAAATCTGAAAAGTAAAAGGCAAGAAGGAAGCTTGTGGCTAGCTTGTGAAGGTTGTTGTGGTGGTGTTCTTGGAATAGAAGCTAGCAAGTTGTTGGATAAATTTGGCTAAAGCTTTAAGGTAATGATTCTTCCTTTATTATTAGTTTTTAGTGTTGCATGTTAAGAAGAAAGAACTTGATGGTAGTAAATAATGCTATTAGAGTCATTGCATGCAAGAAATGTGGTTTGGGTATGAAGGATTTGGCTAAAGAGATATTATGAGCATGTTGTAGCCTACAAACTACTTTAGAATTGTTAAGTGTATTATTATAACTTATGGGGCAGAATTTTACACACCCGAGATTAGGTGTGTAATCCCCTTTGTGTTGGTTTGGATATTGGGCCTTAATGTGGCGTTTGAGTGTTGAAAATCGGCCTTTGAAAAGGTGGCAAAGTGAGTAGAAACAAAGGAAATGATGCCCAATTTTCCTTAGAAATTGGTAACTTGAATTTGGAATTTCTACATTGAAATTAGGGGTTAATAAACGTATTATGGTCATTATAGGTTGACATATTACGTGCGGTATTTCGGACTTAGCAAGTGGATTAACCGAAGAGGTATGTGGAACTTTCCTATCTCTTGAGCATGAGTAGTTGTACCTATGTAGTACGGTAGACGTACAAGATTTGATATCTTTCACTTGTGTTAAAGTATATTGGTACTTGTTTCATTTTAAAAGTATAAGTCCCTTGGATTTAGGGAAAATGTATTTGACAAAGGGATAACGCTAATATAATGACTTTATGGGAAGTTGGTTATATTAGTTTTCTTGAAAGGTTCACAAAGAAAGGTTTACTCTAATTAAAACAAGTACGGGTAAAAGATTTGAAACTGAGAAAGGTGAATTAATTTTTAGGCATTGGTTGCCTAAGGTTTTAAAGGAAATGAAGTCACTTGATTTAGAAGCCTATTATATTTCTAAAAGGAAATGTGACTTGTCTTGAAAAGAAATCGTAACTTGATACTATGGTGATTAGTATCTTGGAATTTTTGTATAAAAAGAGTTATTTCTTAAAAAGTTAGAAGTACATGGTACTTGGGTTGAATTTCCGGATTTTCTATTAAAAGACATGTTAGTGCCTTAGGATACTAAAATGAGAGAATATATTAATAATGTTAATAAGAAGTTAGGGGATTTCTTAACTTGCTTATGTTATGATAAGTCGGTAGTGCTTATGTATGATATGATAGGCCGGTAGTGCTTATGTTGTGATATGATAGGCCGGTAGTGCTTATGTTGTGATATGATAGGCCGGTAGTGCTTATGTATGATATGATAGGCCGGTAGTGCTTATGTTATGTATGATAGCCGGATGAGCTATGTTATATATTTGTATTATTACGGGGTAAACCCCGGGTTATTTTCTATGCCATGGATTTGCTAGCCATGATGCGAGTGCGGCGCTTGCACTCATGCGGATCCCACCACGGATCCATGCGGGTGAAATAGTCCCATGCGAGTACGGCGATGGTACTCATGCGGGTCCACAGGATCCATGCGGGTGAAATAGTCCCATGCGGGTGAAATAGTCCCATGACGAGGCGGATGACCTCATGCGGGTCCACAGGACCCATGCGGGTGAAATAGTCTCAGGAGTAGGATTGCTTAATGATACTACGGGCGAGGTACCCTGTTTTGATCATGAGCCTCCTATTTTTATGCTATAAAATTTACACTTGTTACTCTCATTGTTAGTAAGGCACAGTGCAACATAATTTGATTTTTATCCATAACTTCAGTGTATTTGGACTTATGATTTTACTACAGTATTTTCCAGTTTTACATACTTGGTACGTTGTGTACTGACCCCCTTCTTCGGGGGCTGCGTTCATGCCGCAGGTAAATGAAAGCAGGTGGTAGATCCTCATTCTTAGGATCTTTTACTCAGGTGTCAGGAGCTCCATTTCTTCGGAGGTTCGACTTTTGGTATGGTTCTCCCTGGTGTTGTTGATGTTTTGTACATTCAGAGGCATGACGGGGCCCTGTCCCGTCATAGTGTTACTCCTTCTTAGAGGCCTGTAGTCTTGTCATAACCTGGTTTGTTTAAGGATGTAACAGTTCAGTTTTATGTACTTTTGGGGTAGCCATTTTGGGCTAGACTATTTATATCATTATGGTTGTTTATTGTGAGTTATATTCCGCTAGTTTTCTCTGATGTGGTGTCACAAGGGTGCCCGGGTTAAGGCACCGATCACGGATCCGGGGTCGGGTCGTGACAAAAGTGGTATCAGAGCAGTTAATCCTCGGAAAGGGTCTACAGGCCGTATCTAGTAGAGTCCTGATTATCGGTGTGTTGTGCACCACATCTATAATCAGGAGGCTACAGGATATTTAGGATTGGTTTCCATTTCTTTCACTCTAAGATCGTGCAATAGAGCCGTGTTATAGGTTGAATTTCCTCTGACATAAATTTTGTATGTATCAGTTATGCCTCCACGCAAGGCAACCGCGGCCCAGAAGGGCAAGGCAGCGGAGGGAACTACTAGTGAGACACCGATGGTTACCAGGGCACATGCCCAGCCTTTACCAGAGATAATGTTTGGGACGACGAGTTCCACAAAGTCGTCAACCCCAGCAGAGTCCGGAGCGAAGAGCGGCCATCGAGACTACTGATACTCGAGCCTCCAGCAGCACCGAGCAGAGGATATGGGCTCTGAGAGATGGCGATTATCGCCGAGATAGTGGCTAGGCACGCATGAGGCGAGGCGGTTCCGCCGTGCCCGTAGTTCCTCGAGATCCGAGCGTAAAACCGGACTTCGAGCCGCACCGCGAGTTTTATGGGTCGAGGCCTGAGGATGATCCTCAGGAATTCATCCGACAGTTACAGCGGATCATGAGGGTGATCAAGGCCTCGGATACCGAGTCAGTTGTATTGAGTTCGCACCGGCTGCGTGATACCGCAGTGGACTGGTTTGATTCGTGGGAGCTGTCCCGGGGGGAGCATGCGCTTCCAGCTGTATGGGACGAGTTCTCGGCGGCATTTCTTGGTCATTTCTTGCCTCCGCAGATGAGGAGGGCACGGGCCGACAGATTTCTGACACTGAGACAGAGTGGGCGGACAGTCCGGGAGTACAACATCGAGTTTGACTCATTGGCTCGATATGTACCCACTTTAGTAGCGGATATGGAGGACAGAGTGCACCGCTACGTCACAGGGCTCGATGACTATTTGGCAGAAAGTTGTACGGGAGTAGCTCTTCAGCCGGGCATGGACATTGCCCGCATGCAGGCCTATGCACTTGGGTGTGAGGAACGTAGGGGCCGACGGATTGACAGGTATCAGCAGAAGAGGGCGTGACAGCGGCCCTCCGTAGTTCTCGAGGTAGACAGCCTCAGCAGCAGACCGGGTTTGCATCACAGCCGGTTTAGAGCGCTCCTCCATCATCTTCCGGTCGTACAGGGTATTCAGGAGCAGGACAGGTCCCGTGGCTTCGGCCTGCAGGACCAGTTCCGGCCGATGAGGCCACCTATGCCTCGGTGTGGTCGCTGTGGTGATTGCCATTATGGGGGTGTCGTGTTCCTCCAGGAGCTTGTTACTCTTGTGGCCAGCAGGGCCATTTGAAGAGAGATTGTCCATCCAGAGGCGCGGAGCGCCATGGCTCACCGACAGTTGATTGCCGGGTCTTCTACTTGATGGTCAGCGCCCGAGGCGTGGTGTTCACGGGCCAGCAGGCCGCGGCAGGGGTCGTGGCAGGGGTTCCTGTTCCAGCGGTCCTCAGAACCGCATTTATTCTATGTCCACCGCCAGACTGCGAGGCGCCACCGATGTCGTCACAGGTACATTGTTGGTTTCTTGCTGTGATGTTTATGCTTTGATAGACCCATGTTCTACCTTGTCCTATATATCTCCTCACATTGCTGGTAGAATAGGGATAGAACCCGAGTCCATAAAACCTTTTGAGGTAGCTACCATGGGTGATTCGGTGGTGGAAGCGAGTGTATAGAGCTTGCCCGGTGACTATATCTGATCGTCGACTTCAGCCGACTTGATAGAGTTGGATATGACGACTTTGATGTGATTATGGGTATGGATTGGCTAGCGTCTTGCTATGCCAATGTGGACTGTAGAGAGAAGTTAGTTCGGTTCCGGTTTCCCGGTGAGCCGGTTATTGAGTGGAAGGGGAATACTGCATCGCTGAGGGGTAGGTTTATTTCTTACCTCAAGGCTAGGAAGATGGTACGGAAGGGGTATATTTACCATTTGGTTCGGGTGTTCGATACCGAGGCTGAGATACCGGACCTTCAGTCAGTTCCGGTTGTTAGAGAGTTTTCAAACGTATTCCCAGACGAGCTTCCGGGTATCCCTCCTGAGAGGGAGATTGAGTTTTGCATTGATTTGGCACCTGACACTCGACCGATATCTATTCCGCCATACAGAATGGCACCTGCCGAGTTGAAGGAATTGAAGGATCAGCTGAAAGATTTGTTGGAGAAAGGCTTTATCAGGCCAAGTGTTTCTCCCTGGGGAGCGCCAGTGTTATTTGTAAAGAAGAAAGATGGGACGCTGCGTCTGTTCCATCTTTTCAAAATGTCTGCAAGAAAAATGAGAGTTTCCACATCCGCCTCTGTTCCACGATATGACACTACTAGGTTTGTTAGTCAAAAAGCAGAAGACAGATATTACAAACTTAGTACTAGACCCTTGATACCTGAGCGAGGAATGGAGTACCAAAGGGAGTCATTTGAGGATGACGATGTCTATGAGCCTATTCGGGCAATGATAGAGGCCATTGGGTGGAAGAAATTTGTTAATCCAGAGAGAATAGTACCACAAAACACTGTAATGGTAAAAGAATTCTATGCTAACTTTCCAGAATGGGTAAATGGTTGATGTTTTGTGAAAGGACAGTATGTGCCTGTGACGGCTGAGGTGGTGAATGAGCTATTAAGAACAGCTGATGTTGAAGAAAGAGGCGATAATCGAAGCTATTTCAGAACTTGGTCTAGAGATGCCAACAACATCGATTGGGATATCATTGCAAGCACATTATGCTACCCTGGGGCTGAGTATGATATTGTATGAAATAGATCAAGTGGGCTGAGCAGATGTCAGTTCAACAAAACAGCCAAGGGTTGGTTATATTTCGTCAGTGCCCGCCTGATTCCATCGACGCACTTCACCAAATAGATCAAGTGGACTGAGCAGATGTCCGTTCAACAAAACAGCCAAGGATTGGTTATATTTCGTCAGTGCCCGCCTGATTCCATCGACGCACTTCACCAGAGTGTCAGCGGATAGAATAAAGATGGTGTATGGAATTATGAAAGAGAAGGCGATTGATGTTGGGAAAGAGATATTGCAGAACATTGGAAAAACCAGTAGGTTGGTCACTACAGGTAGGTTGGAACACGAATCACTTATTTGCAGTTTATGTTCTATACATGGAGTCCCAACCCTAGCTACTGATACATATGAGAAGGGCCAACCTCCTGTGACATATGGGATAGTGCATGCCTTCCCAGAACCAGTCCCTCCAGCAGCAGCAAGAAGGAGACCAGCACCAGCAGCAGCAGCAGCAGAGGCTGCCATGGATGAGGATGAGCCTGAGACAGAGGCTCAAAGATGCAGTAAAGACCCGCCAGCTTCTCGAGTGGAACCTCCGGTGCCTATGATGGAGTAGTTGCTCATGAACCAGCGGAGGATGATGCAGAGTTTTGACACAATGATACAAGGTCAACAGGACCTGAGGCAAGGACAGCAAGAAATAAGGCAGGAGCAACAACAGTTGAACCAGAGATTTGATGAGATGAGTTCCTTGTTCAACCAGTGGTCCATGCATTATCCGCTGCCACCTCCACCATTTTAAACCAAGTTTGTAAGTTGTCCCGTTTTTCTTTTATTTTTGAGCCTTGCACACATTAGGGACAATGTGTGATTTAAGTTTGGGGGGAGTTCTTAGTTATTTTTGATGTGTTTTTGAGTCTTTTTGTGTTATTTTCTATGTTTATTTGAGTCTAATTTTTTTTTATGCTCATGCATGTTGTAGTTACTTGAAACGCCTAGTGAAGTAAAGTTGAATAATGTAATGGAATTAGAAGCAACCATCTGAACACTTAGGTTAGATATACCAAAAATTCATGAAGTCAAACTATTTGGGGTATCTTGCTTGATTTATGCATTGTTAGTGATTAAACCTATGTGTCTGCTTGCTTGTTATTTGAGGCGAAATAGTTAGGATATGCATGTTAAGGAGATGATCAGACATTTCTTTGTTAGCCCTTTCTTACCATTTTTTTTTACCTATCCCTGACATTAAAATTGTATCTCTAGTCAGCCCCTTTGAGCCTAAAAATAAGATCTTTCTTTGACACTCTATAATTCCATACTTGTGTCATAAGTGAAGAAATTGATGTGTTTAGAATATAAAGTGTTAAAAAAAGACAAAATGAGAGTGAACAATTTTGATACACCCCAATAAAAAGTAATCATAAATAGGCAAAAGCCTAAGTTTGGGGGTGCCTACTATTCATCAGACACCTTATTCTATCAAAACAAAAGAAGGAAAAGATAGGTATGAGGTTAAAAAAAAATCAAAAGAAAATGGAAGAATCGAAAGCAAAAGAGCTTATGGTACGTAAGATTGAGCCTAAAAACATATTTTTACCTACCCCTGCCTAAGCCTACATTACAACCCTGAAAAGCCCTGAAGATCTCTAATGTGTGTATCCATGATTAGTGGAGAATAGCAAGTAAACAGGCCATAGGATTTGAATTAGGTATTCTTACTTCCATTGAGCATGATTAAATTGAATTTGTGAAATATCTGACTTGATGTGTTTAGAATGCTAAAAATCTATGTTATATGTTCCTGCATATTATTCAACTAACCTTCATGTTTTTCTAAGTAACAATGATGCAGCAAATTGATTAATGTCTTTGAGTCATTTTATTTTCTTTTCTTTCGTGTCTTTGTTTCTATTTTTGATCTTTACTCGAGGGCGAGCAAAGGTTAAGTTTGGGGGTGTTTGATCGGTGTATTTTATATACACCTTTTGAGTCATTTTTAGTTAGGCTTTTGCCCATTTTTGTACAAATATGTGTAGTGTTAGGATAAATTGTCTTTCTTTTGAGTCACAGTGGTTTAAAGTGGCACATTGATTAGAAGGAGCGAAAAGAGGGCAGAAACAGAGATTCCAGAGCTCAAAAAGCTGAAAAAATGGCAACCCGGGCGTAATTCAGGGTGGCGCCGTGGCGCCAACCAACCAGCAGCAGCAGAGCCACGGCGCCCAAGAAGCAGACCAGCCGCAAAAGTTTAGGCGCCGCGGCGCCGGTTGCAGGGCCGTGACGCCGACGCGGGAAATTTGACAAATCCGAATAGGACTGGGCCAAGACCAAAGAGGAAAAGATTTTACACGTTTTTGGGGATATAAATAGGGCCTTTTAGGTCAGTTTTGAAGAGTTTCACACCTTACCATTCATCACAACATTAGATCAAGATTGGAGACTTATTTTTGAGTAATTTCTTGTTCTTTACTTTATTTCTTTTTAGTATATGTTGAATACTATTTTAGTTCTTGGCATTTTTATGGCTAGGAACTAACTTAATTTAGGGTTTTCCATGTCGAATCGCTTGAACCTCGTTTTATGAATTAATGCAAGATTTTGGTTTCTTCTTATTATTGTTGAGATTTATTCAATAATTGTTTTGATTACTTGGTAATTAATTGATCACTAATTATCATCACTTATATGATTTCTAATCGAAATCTGAAATGGGAGATTGTGAATATGCTATAGTTGAATAAACATAGGTTTAAATCGTGGACGAAAGTACCTCGATACTTGTGTAGCTTAATAGGTTATTCGTTTAATCCTCTTTTGTAGTCAATCTTGTCATCGAAAGATAGAAGGGTTCTACAATGGGGTTGAGTGTTTATATTACCTTAACATGAGTATAAAACGGCTTAGTTAACCTGCTATCTCAACATAGAAGAAGAACCTTAATTATTTGCATTAGCGAGTAAAGCGAACGGATAGTCGAGGAGATTTGGAAGCCCTATTTACACCATATCTGAAGTAAAGTAAAGTAATTTAGTTAGCGTCTATAATCATAGCTATAAACAAACCATCAAATTATCGGTCACCAAATAGACACTACAGAATAGAGGTTGGTAATTTGACATTAATCCCTGAGGACGATAATTCAGTCTTCTAGACTATATTACTTGTCACGACACGTGCACTTGCGCTTAGCATGTGTATAAATCGCGCATCAACACTCAATATCGGATCTCCTCTCATAGTCTACTCCTACGACTATAAATAACAAGGGGAGGGGATGGCATAAGCCTTACAATAAGGGATGACATTCACTCATGTCTATGCACAACCCGCACCTTCAGTAATGTGGTAATAAATATTCACCACTCACACAACACACACTTGCACTTCCCGGTCACGTTGTTACTTTGCCTTCACGCCAAGTACCAACTCTCCAACTCTTAGGATCGTGCCACCTGTACTCGTGGGTCCCGCATAGTCCCTGCGATAACCCGCAACACTTGGATCATGAACCACACCATTCTTTGAGCCCGTATCAATAGATAAGCCACAAACACCTCTACCCAGACATGTATCTTCATGTTTGTCGAGTAACTCTTAAAACCGGAAGTAATTACCTTAGCATGTAGTAATTACTTCTCCCCACCTTTTAATTTACTCACCTTGTGTCCCAACGTCTTATGTGAGCTCCTAATGTTGCTCACAACCTTTCCCCACATGTTTCTTTATTCTCGGACCTCGGCCAAATGTCCAAGACTTGGTAAAATGTCTTCCCGTGCTCTTCTAATGTTCCTTTTGACTTGTTCAATCCCCATTTGCTTCTCACGTGAGTTTATAGTATGCATTACATGTGTCTTTGACCCCGTGGTTCTCACATGATATACCATATGTGTTTCGCACACTACACTTAGCTAAACACTTAGCCAATGCTTCGACCGAATGCCTTTGTGTTATTTCGCGTATCCTTACCCTTTTGATTATCATTCGTATGGCATCTCAACCACACGATCCTCATTCTGAAACCCTTCCCTCACTCGTATGTCTCACCCTTTATGTCATCACATTGTTTCATCTCAATGCCTCACTCGCATTATGCAATGTCAAAGGACAATGCATCAACTCTTGCACATTGTGTCATCCGGCTCTTCTAGAGTCAAGTCACGGGTGTGAAAAACCACCCGCACCTCTTGAACTAGACGCCCTCGTCGAATTATTTTTGAAGTACTCTTCAATGTCCTTCTTGAATTGCCAAAGTGAAGTACCTTTCTCCCAAGTGGAATCCTCCTCTTTCCGACCCTTCTAATGTATCAAAAACTCGGTCCTCTGATTCTTTACACTCATACCAAGAACTCGATGATCTAAGATCTTCTCAATCTCACCCTCAAACTGTGTGCGCACCATTGTCGGGGCTCTCTTCGATTGCACTCTATCTGTATCACCCGTATCCTCATAAATGGTTTGAGAAAACTTACATGGAATGTGAGATGTAGTTTCAACCTTTCGGGCAATTTCAATCGATAAGCCATCTCTCCTATCTTTTGGACGACTTCAAATGGTCTGTCATATCGCAGTACCAATCCTCGATGTATATGCTTGCTCACTATTTGCTTCCAAATCTGTGGAGTAAGCTTCAATAACACCTTATCACCAACACTGAACTCTAAAGCTCATCGATGTTGATCCACATATTTCTTCATGCGGTTCTGGGTCCTCAAGCTATCTTGAGCCTCCGCAAACATCTCATGTTTGTCCCGTTCTTGTCGATATGCGGCAGGACATCTCCCTTGGTTATTTTGCTTCGTCACATCCAAGGGAGTCATTGGTTGTCTGCCCAATACGATCTCAAAATGACTCATCTCTATGGCACTTGATTTGTGTATATTGTAGCTGAATTGAGTCGTGTATAACAAATCCACCCAATTCCTTTGACAAGCCATGATATAATGCCTCAAGTATTCCTCTAACAAGTGGTTGATCCTTTCGGTGTGGTGATCGGTGTATTTTATATACACCTTTTGAGTCATTTTTAGTTAGTCTTTTGCCCATTTTTGTACAAATATGTGTCGTCTTAGGATAGATTTTCTTTCTTTTGAGTCATAATGATTTAAAGTGGCACATTGGTGAAAAGGAGCGAAAAGAGGGCAGAAACAGAGGTTCCAGAGCTCAAAAAGCTAAAAAGTTTGCAACTCGGGCGAGAAACAGGGCGGCGCCACCAACTAGCAGCATTAGAGCGCCACGGCGCCCAAAGAACAGAGAGCCGCAGAAGTTTCAGCGCCACGGCGCCAGTTGCGTCGAGGCGGGAAATCAGCCAAATCCGAATAGGAATGGGCCAAGGCCAAGAAGGAAAAGTTGTTGGACGTTTTTTAGGCTATAAAAAGGACCTTTTTAGGTCAGATTTGAGAAGGCCACACTTGAGAATTCATCACAACTTGGAGATCAAGATTGGAGACTTACTTTTGTGTAATTTCTTGTTCTTTATTTTATTTCTTTTTAGTTTATGTTGGATATTAGTTTAGTTCTTGGCATGTCTATGGCTAGGAACTAACTTAATTTAGGGTTTTCCATGTCGAATCGCCAACCTCGTTTCATGAATTAATGCATGTTTTGGTTTCTTCTTATTATTGTTGAGATTTATTCAATATTTGTTTTGATTGCTTGGTAATTAATTGATCACTAATTATCATAACTTATATGATTTCTAATCGAAATTCGAAAGGGGAGATTGTGAATATGCTATAGTTGAATAAACATAGGTTTAAATCGTGGACGAAAGTACCCCGATATTTGTGTAGTTTGATAAGTTATTGTTCTTAACCCTCCTTTGTAGTCAATCTTGTCATCGAAAGATTGAAGGGTTCTACATTGGGGTTGAGTGTTTATATTACCTTAACAGGAGTATAAACGGCTTAGTTAACCTGCTATCTCAAAATAGAAGAAGAACCATAATTATTTGCATTAACGAGTAAAATGAGCGAATAGTTGAGGAGATTTGGAAGCCCTATTTCCACCATATCTGAAGTAAAATAAAGTAAATTAGTTAGCATCTATAATCATAGCTATAAACAAATCATTAATTTATCGGTTACCAAAAAGATACTACAGAATAGAAGTTGATAATTGAACATTAATTCCTGAGGACGATAACTCGGTCTTCTAGACTATATTACTTGTCACGACACGTGCACTTACGTTTAGTGTGTGCATAAATCATGCATCAAGTTTTTGGCGTCGTTGTCGGGGATTGGCGTAGTTCAATATCATTCTATATATTCTTAATTTCTAATTTGGTTTTTATTTTTTTATTTTTATTAATTTTGTTTTATATATATTGGTGAAACCATGCGCCGTGATCTGTTTGTTGATTTTGATCTGTTGCAGGCATCTAGTTTATGCGAAGGAGAAGAGGAGCAGATACACTTGTTCCCTTCAACCCGGAGATTGAAAAGACTTGCAAGCAGAACCGGAGGAACAAACGAATTTTGGCCTTAATAGCAATGGGAGGCTTGCAGAATAACAATGAGATGAACGAAGGGTTAGGTGATCATCAACCTAACCAAAGGATGCCCCGGAGGTTACCAATGGATGTGGAAAAAAGGGTCCAGGTTCAAGCTGAGAGAAGCTTGGGAGATTATGTACTGCCAAGGGTGAATGAAGCACAGACTTGCATCAGGCTCCCAGCAATAGGAGCAAATAATTTCGAAAACAAGCCTGCGATCCTGAGTATGGTGCAGAATACAGTTCAATTCGGAGGGTTGCCATCTGAAGACCCTCATATGCACATAGCAAATTTCTTGGAGCTGTGTGCAACTTTCAAGTATAATGGCGTTACTGCGACGTCATCCGATTGAGGCTCTTTACCTTCTCACTCAGGGATAGAACAAAAGTGTGGTTGAATTCTCTGCCTACAAATTCTATATTCACATGGCAGGAGTAGGCACAGAAGTTTTTGGCAAAGTTTTTTCCACCGTCCAAGGCCGCTAAGCTGAGAGGAGAATTGAACATTTTTTACCAGGCCGATGGAGAGTCACTCTATGAGACTTGGGAAATGTTTAAAGATTTGCAGAGAAAGTGTCCACATCATAGCATTGAGTTGTGGAATTTGGTCCATATTTTCTACAATGGGCTAAGCGGGACCACAAGAACCATCATTGACGCAGCTGCAGGTGGAACCTTCATGAAAAAGACAGCACATGAGGCCCATGATTTGTTAGAAGACATGGCCACCAATAACCATGTGACCGACGACAGAGGGGTAAGTGGAAGGAGAGCGATATGAGTTCATGAGATTGATGTCATCACAGCGTTAAATGCACAGGTTGGTCTCTTGACCAAGAAACTGCAGCAGAACACAATGTCAGTGAATGCAGTTCAGATGCCATTGAGTTGTGAGATGTGTGGGGTTCCTCATACCTTTGATAGGTGCCCATCAGCAGACCCCAACAACATCCCTATTGAGCAAGCAGAATGTCAGGAAGTGGGGAATTACCAAAGACCCCAGAACAACCCCTATTCAAATACCTACAATCCAGGGTGGAGAAATCACCCTAACTTTTCATGGAGGGGTGATCAAAGGAAGCAGAACCAGTTTTGAGGTCAATACCAGAGTCAACAACCATTCACTCAGGCCTCATCTTCACAACAATTCAGTGCACCTGCTCAATAAGAAAAGCCAGATGAGTTGAGAGCAGCCCTGTTGATACTCACCAACTCACAGACCCAGTTCATGGCAGAGACAAGATCCTCTATCAGGAATTTGGAGACGCAGGTGGGACAACTAGCAAAAATGGCGAATAACAGGCCACAGGGCACTCTTCCTAGAATGTCTGAAGATGAATCCCGAAGCGGTGTGCACCGAGAAGTGGGAAGCAACTAGAACAGCCTACACCTCAGCATGTGGTAGAACAGAGAGTTAAGCAGAGATTAGAGGCAGAGAATGAGGGGGTTACTAAGGACCGCCCTATTTTAGAGAAGGCTCCAACAGTTCCAAAGGGAATACACAGAGAAGATTCCTTACCCTCAGAGGTTGCAAAGGAAAGAAGTTGATAAGCAATTCTCCAAGTTCTTGGAGGTATTCAGAAAGCTGCACATTAACATTCCGTTCATTGAGGCATTGGAGAAAATGTCTACTTACTTCAAATTTATGAAGGAAATTCTTGGAAAAAAGAAGAAGTTAGATGAGTATGAGACAGTGGCATTGACAGAGGAATGTAGTGTCATATTGCAGAAGAAACTGCCCCCCAAGCTTAAGGATCCAGAGAGCTTCACATTGCCTTGCACAATTGGCAGGGTGACATGTAACAGGGCCCTGTGTGATTTGGGGGCCAGCATAAATCTTATGCCCTTGTCCGTTATCAAGAGGTTAGGGTTGGGGAAGCCAAACCAACCACTGTGAGCTTGCAGTTGGCAGATAGGACAGTGGTGCATCCCAGGGGAATAATTGAAGATGTATTGGTTGAGGTGGAAAATTTTTTCTTTCATGCAGACTTCCTCATCCTTGATATGGAGGAAGATGATGAAATCCCTATCATCTTGGGAAGACCATTCTTGGCAACTGGGAGAGCCTTGATTGATGTGGAAAAAGGCGAGCTGAAACTCAGAGTTGAGGAAGAAGATATGGTGTTCAAGGTGTTTAAACACACCGTTGAACCCCCAGTCATAAGCAAATGTTTTGCAGTCAGCATCGTGAACACATCAGTTGAGCCAGCTGATCGGTGTATTTTATATACACCTTTTGAGTCATTTTTAGTTAGTCTTTTGCCCATTTTTGTACAAATACGTGTCGTCATAGGATAAATTTTCTTTCTTTTGAGTCATAATGGTTTAAAGTGGCTCATTGGTGGAAAAGGAGCAAAAAGAGGGCAGAAACAGAGGTTCCAGAGCTCGAAAAGCGAGAAAGTTGGCGAACCGCACGAACATGGCGGCCGCGCGCTCCAAACAAGAGTTAGAGCCGGCGCCCAATTCTGAGAATCTGCAGAGTTTGGCCAGCGCGCCAATTCTGCGCGCGCCGAAGCGAAAAAATTGAAATATTCGAATGGGAATGGGCCAAGGCCTGAAGGAAAATCTGGAAGAACGTTTTGAGGCTATAAAAAGAAGCCTTTAGGTCAGAATTAAAGGTTCTCTTCCTTGCCAATTCACACAACTTTTGGAGATCAAGATTGGAGACCACTTCTTAGTAAATTCTTGTTCTTGTTTTATTTTCTTTGTAGTTTATGTTGGATTTTAATTTAGTTCTTGTCATGTCTATGGCTAGGAACTAACTTAATCTAGGGTTTTCCATGTCAAATCACTTGAACCTTATTATTATGAATTAATGCATGTTCTTGGTTCTTCTTGTTATTGTTGAGATTTATTCAATAATTGTCTTGAATGTTTGGTAATTAATTGATCACTAATTATCATAATCCATATGATTTCTAATCGAAAGCCGAAAGGGGAGATTGTGAATATGCTATAGTTGAATATACATAGGTTAAATCGTGGACGAAAGTACCCCGATACTTGTGTAGTATTAATAGGTTATTGCTCTTAATCCTTCTTTATAGTCAATTGTATCACCGAAAGGTAGAAGGGTTCTATATTGGGGTTGAGTGTTTATATTACCTTAACAGGAGTATAAAACTGCTTAGTTAACCTGCTATCTCCAAATAGAAGAAGAACCATAATTAATTGCATTAACAAGTAAGATAAGCGGATAGTTGAGGAGATTTGGAAGCCCTATTTCCATCATAATTGAAGTAAAACCAATTAGTCTAGTTAGCATTCTTAATTATAGTTATAAACCATCTATCAATCATTGGTCACCAAATAGATACCATAGAATAGAATTTGAGAATTGAACACTAATCCCTGAGGACGATAACTCGGTCTTCTAAGACTATATTACTTGACACGACACGTGCACTTGCGTTAAGTGTGTGCATAAATCGCGCATCAAGTTTTTGGCGCCGTTGCCGGGGATTGGCGTAGTTCAATATCAATTTTATCTATTCTTAATTTCTAATTTGGTTTTTATTTTTTGTTTTTATTTATTATTATTTTTCTCTTTTTCGTGAAAACCAGTGTGTCGTGATTCATTTGTTTATTTTGATCTGTTGCAGGCATACAGTTTATGCGAAGGAGAAGAGGAGCTGACACACTTGTTCCCTTCAACCCAGAAATTGAAAAGACGTGCAAACAGAACAGGAGGAACCAACGAGTTTTGGCCTTAATAGCGATGGGGGGTTTACAGAACAACAATGAGATGAACGAAGGGTTAGGTGATCATCAACCTAACCAAAGGATGCCCCGGAGATTGCCGATGGATGTAGAAGAGAGGGTCCAGGTCCAAGCTGAAAGAAGCTTGGGAGATTATGTGATGCCGAGGGTGAATGGAGCACAAACTTGCATCAGGCTCCCAGTAATAGGAGCAAACAATTTTGAAATCAAGACTGCGATCCTAAGTATGGTGCAAAATACTGTTCAGTTCGGAGGGTTGCCATCGGAAGATCCTCACATGCATATAGCGAACTTCTTGGAGTTGTGTGCAACCTTCAAGTACAATGGCGTTACTGACGACGCCATCAGATTGATGCTCTTTCCCTTCTCACTCAGGGATAGAGCGAAAGTTTGGTTGAATTTCTTGCCAACAGATTCGATATTAACATGGCAAGAGTTAGCACAGAAGTTTTTAGCTAAGTTCTTTCCACCATCCAAAGCCGCGAAGATGAGAGAGGAGTTGAGCAATTTTTATCAAGCTGATGGAGAGTCACTATATGAAGCTTGGGAGAGATTCAAGGACTTGCAAAGAAAGTGTCCACATCACAGCATTGAGTTGTGGAATTTGGTCCATATTTTCTATAATGGGCTAAGCGGGACTACCAGAACGATCATTGACGCAGCCGCAGGTGGAACTTTCATGAGAAAAACAACACACGAAGCTCATGATTTATTGGAAGACATGGCAACCAATAATCATGTAACAGAGGACAGAGGGGTGAGTGGCAGAAGAGCAATAGGAGTTCATGAGATTGATGCCATCATTGCACTAAATGCCCAAGTTGCTCTCTTGACCAAGCAACTGCAACAAAATACTGATGTCTCAGAAATGCAGTGCAAATGTCATTGAGTTGTGAAATGTGTGGAGGTCCACATACCTTTGATAGGTGCCCATAAGCTGATCCTAACAATATTTCGATCGAGCAAGCAGAGTGCCAAGCAGTAGGGAATTATCAAAGGCCCCAGAACAACCCCTATTCGAATACCTACAATCCAGGGTGGAGGAATCACCCTAATTTTTCATGGAGGGGTGATCAAGGGCAGCAGAACCAATTTCGAGGCCAGTACCAAAATCAGCAACCATTCACTCAGGCCTCATCTTCACAACAATTCAGTGCACCTGCTCAACAAGAGAAGCGGATGAGTGAGAGCGGCCTGTTGATACTCACCAACTCCCAGACCCAGTTCATGGCAGAGACTAGATCCTCTATCAGGAATTTGGAGACACATGTGGGGCAACTAGCGAAGATGGCAAACAACAGGCCACAAGGTACCTTGCCTAGCAATACAGAGATGAACCCCAGAGAACAGGTTAGGCGGTGCAAATTGAGAGTGGAAAACAGTTAGAACAGCTTACACCCCAGCTTGTGGTTGAACAGAGAGTAGATGCAGAGAGGGAGAGGGTTGTTGAAGACTGTCCGATATCAGAGAAAGCTCCAACAGTCCCAGTGAAGGAGTACACTAAGAGGATTCCTTTCCCGCAAAGATTGCAAAAGAAAGTGGTTGATAGCAATTTTCCAAGTTTTTGGAGATATTCAGAAAGTTACACATCAACATTCCGTTCATTGAGGCATTGGAGCAAATGCCTACTTACTTTAAATTTATGAAGGAAATTCTGGGAAAGAAGAAGAAGTTGGCGGAGTATGAGATGATGGCACTGACAGAGGAATGCAGTGCCATCTTGCAGAAGAAATTGCCCCCTAAACTCAAGGATCCAGAGAGCTTCACACTGCCTTGCATAGTTGGCAGGGTAACATGTAATAAGGCCCTTTATGACTTGGGGGCTAGCATAAATCTTATGCTTTTGTCTGTTTTTAAAAGGTTGGAGTTAGGTGAAGCCAAACCAACCACTGTGAGCATGCAGTTAGCAGATAGGACGGTGGTGCATCCCAGGGGAAAGATTGACGATGTCCTAGTTAAGGTGGGAAAATTCTTCTTTCCTGCGGACTTCCTCATCCTTGATATGGGGGAAGATGAGGAGATCTCCATCATATTGGGAAGACCGTTTTTGGCAACAGGGAGAGCCCTAATTGACGTAGAGAAGGGTGAGCTGACACTTAGAGTGGAAAGTGAAGAGATGGTGTTCAAAGTGTTCAAACACATTATTGAACCCCAGTCATGAGCAAGTGCTTTGCAATTAGCACTGTCAGAACTTCGTTTGAGCCAAATAAGAAGCCACGAAGGAGATAAGCCCGCCAAAATAGGTAAGTGATACTGAACCTCCTCTTGAAAATAAAGAAAAAAAGAAAAACAGAAGGAGAAAGCGGAAAATGTTGATGAAGTGGATAGGTTGTGGGGTTAATTTACCCCATGCCTCGTGAGTAAGGAACATGCGTCTGGCTAAAAGACGTTAAAGACAGCGCTACTTGGGAGGCAACCCAAGGTTATTTTATTCAATTTAATGCAATTTAGTTTTTTAGTTTTTGTACTTAGAACAGTCTCACGGGGGGTATTGTTTATATGTTGTGATGATAGGTGCAGAGCCAGGAGTTTGGAGGACGAAAACTGAAAAGAAACCAAAAGAAAATCGGTTCAGCGCCGCGGCACCAAAAGATCAGAAGGGCGCAGAAGATTCAGCACCGCGGCGCCAAATGCAGGGCCGCGGCGCCAAAAGTCCAGAAAAGTTCTGAAGTTTGGGCGCCGCGGCGCCAGTTGCAGGGCCGCGGCGCCGCGATGAAAATTCTGAAATTTAAGGGAGCCCTAAATCCGATTTTCCTCACTCCAAATCAAAACCCAAACCTTCCCTCTCTCCAAAACCCACAAAATTTACCCTTTACCTAAAAATCTTCCACAAACTAAACCCAATCACAACCAAAATTCTTAAATTCCTTAAACCCTTAACCATCCTAAATAACAACCCTCATTCCATTGCCTCAAAACATCATTAGGAACAAGAAAATCTTGAGGAACACCGTCCAAGGTAACCTTTATCACTTTTCTTGAAATCTTCAATACATTCAGGGGAGATAATAGGTGAGGAGGTGCTTTATTGGTGGAAGGTGTGTGGTGTGTTGAAGTTAGGTGTGAGATTTAGCGGAAGATTATACGAAGTGAGTGTGGGGTGTTGTGCCGGAGCTTTTTGAGTGAAGTGTAGGGGTTGATAAGTGTTGTAGCTGCTGATTGTTGATTGATAGTGTTGGGTAATATCGCTGAACAAAGGAAACACTGCCAAGTTATCTAAAAATGTCTGCCAAGAAGAGGAGAGCTTCCACATCCACTTTCGTCCCTCAATATGATACTACTAGGTTTGCCAGCCAAAAAACTGAGGATAGATACCAAAAATTTAGTACTAGACCCTTGATCCCTGAAAGAGGAATGGAGTACCAAAGGGAGTCGTTTGAGGAGGGAGATGCCTATGAGCCTATTCGGGCGATGATAGAGGTCATGGAGTGGAAGAGATTTGTTAACCCGGAAAGAATAGCACCGATGAACACAGTAATGGTGAGAGAATTTTATGCTAACTTTCCAGAGAGGATGGATGATAGATGCTTTGTGAGGAGACGGTATGTGTCTGTGACGGCAGAAGTGGTAAATGTGCTATTAAATACAGCCGATGTTGAAGAAAGAGGTGACGATCGGAGCTATTTCAAAACTTGGTCTAGAGACACCAACAACATTGACTGGGATGTCGTCGCAAACACAGTAAGCTACCCTGGGGCTGAGTATGATATTGCAAGAAACGGATCAAGAGGACTGAGCAGATGTCAGTTCAACAAAACAGCCAAGGGTTGGTTATATTCGTTAGTGCCCGCTTAATTCCATCGATGCACTTCACCAGAGTGCCAGTGGAGAGAATAAAAATGATATATGGAATCATGTCAGGGAGGACGATTGACGTTGGGAAGGAAATATTGCAAAACATTGGAAAAACCAGCAGGTTGGTAATGACAGGTGGGTTGGGACATGGCTCACTTATTAGCAGCTTATGCTCCAGACATGGGGTCCCAACCCTACCCACTGATACATATGAGAAAGTCCAACCTCCTGTGTCATATGGGCTAGTGCATTCCTTCCTGCACCCACTCCTCCAAAGAAGAAAGACAAAGAAGGAGACCAAAGACGACCAGACCAAAGCAGAAGCGGCCATGAATGAAGATGAGTCTGAGACAGAGGCTCAACATGAGGCAGGAAGCAGTCAACAACAACCCTCAGAATTTGAACCTCCAGTGCCCATAATGGAGCAGTTGCTCATGAACCAGAGAAGGATGATGCAGAATTTTGACATGATGATACAAGGTCAATAGGACATGAGGCAAGTACAACAAGAACTAAGGCAGGAGCAACAACAATTGCACCAGAGATTTGATGAGATGAGTTCTTTGTTCAACCAGTGGTCCATGCATTATCCGCCGCCACCACCACCACTTTAAACCAAGTTTGTAAGTTGTCCTGTTTTCTTTTATTTTTGTTATCTTTTTGAGTCTTGCACACATTGGGGACAATGTGTGATTTAAGTTTGGGGGGGTATTTTATTTGTCTTATTGTGTTGAGTCTTTTTGATTTGTTTTAAGTATTTTTGAGTCATAATAATTTTTTTTTAAAAAAAAGATCATGCATGTTGTAGTTACTAGAAACGTCTAGTGAAGTAAGGTTGAATAATATAATGGAATTAGAAGCAGCCATCTAAACACTTAGGTGAGATATGCCAAAAATTCATGAAATCAGATTATTTGGGGTATCTTGCTTGACGTGTGCATTGTTTATGATTAAACCTATGTGTATGTTTGCTTGCTATTTGAGGCGAAATAGTTAGGATATACATGTTAGGGAAATGACTCAGGCAATTCTTTGTTAGCCCTTTCTTACCACTTTTACTTATCCCTGGCATTCAAAATATCCCTAGTCAGCCCCTTTGAGCCTAAAAATTAGACTTTTTCTTTGACACCCTATATTTCCACACTTGTGCCATAAGTGAAATGATTGGAATAGAAAGTGTTAAAAGAGACAAAAAGAGTGAACAATTTTGATGCACCCCAATAAAAAGGTAATAAGAAATAGGCAAAAGCCTAAGTTTGGGGGTGTCTGTTATTCATAATACACTTCACTCTCTCAAAACAAAAGAGGGGAAAGATAGATATGAAGTGAAGAAAGAAAAATCAAAAGAAAACGGAAGAATAGAAAAGCAAAAAAAGCTTATGGTACATAAAATGAGCCTAAATGCCTATTTTTACCTACTCATGCCTAAGCCTACATTACAACCCTGAAAAGTCCTGAAGATCTCTTACATGCATATCCATGATTAGTGGAGAATAGCAAGTAAACATGTCATAAGATTTTGAAATTGACATGCATAGTAAAGTATTCTTACTTCCATTAAGCATGATTATAGTTAATTTGCGAAAATATCTAGCTTGATGTGTTTATAATACTAAAAATTCATGCTATATGTTCCTGCATATTATTCTGCTAACCTTCATGTTTTTCTAAGTGACAATTGTGCAACAAAGTGATCAGTGTCTTTGAGTCATTCTATTTTCTTTTTCCTTGTGTCTTTATTTCTTTCTTTTGATCTTTGCTCGAGGGCGAGCAAAGGTTAAGTTTGGGGGTGTTTAATTGGTGTATTTTATATACACCTTTTGAGTCATTTTTAGTTAGTCTTTTGCCCATTTTTGTACAAATACGTGTCGTCATAGGATATATTTTCTTTCTTTTGAGTCATATTGGTTTAAAGTGGCTCATTGGCGGGAAAGGAGCAAAAAAAGGGCAGAAATAGAGGTTCCAGAGCTCGAAAAGCGAGAAAGTTGGCGAACCGGGAACGAAACAGGGCGGCGCCTCCAGCCAAATAGAGTCGAGGCCATACCAATTTGCGTAGAATCGCAGAGTTTCAGCCGCGCGCCAATTGCGTGCCGAAGCGGAAAAATTGAAATATTCGAATGGGAATGGGCCAAGGCCTGAAGGAAAAACTGGAAGAACGTTTTGAGGCTATAAAAAGCAGCCTTTAGGTCAGAATTAAAGGTTCCCTTCCTTGCCAATTCACACAACTTTTGGAGATCAAGATCGGAGACCACTTCTTAGTAAATTCTTGTTCTTGTTTTATTTTCTTTGTAGTTTATGTTGGATTTTAATTTAGTTCTTGTCATGTCTATGGCTAGGAACTAAGTTAATCTAGGGTTTTCCATGTCAAATCACTTGAACCTTATTATTATGAATTAATGCATGTTCTTGGTTCTTCTTGTTATTGTTGAGATTTATTCAATAATTGTCTTGAATGTTTGGTAATTAATTGATCACTAATTATCATAATCCATATGATTTCTAATAGAAAGACGAAAGGGGAGATTATGAATATGCTATAGTTGAATAGACATAGGTTAAATCGTGGACGAAAGTACCCCGATACTTGTGTAGTATTAATAGATTATTGCTCTTAATCCTCATTTATAGTCAATCTTATCACCGAAAGGTAGAAGGGTTCTATATTGGGGTTGAGTGTTTATATTACCTTAACAGGAGTATAAAACGGCTTAGTTAACCTGCTATCTCCAAATAGAAGAAGAACCATAATTAATTGCATTAACAAGTAAGATAAGCGGATAGTTGAGGAGATTTGGAAGCCCTATTTCCACCATAATTGAAGTAAAACCAATTAGTCTAGTTAGCATTCTTAATTATAGTTATAAACCATCTATCAATCATCGGTCACCAAATAGATACCATAGAATAGAATTTGAGAATTGAACATTAATTCTTGAGGACGATAACTCGGTCTTCTAAAACTATATTACTTGACACGACACGTGCACTTTCGTTAAGTGTGTGCATAAATCGCACATCACCAGCACAGTCCAAAGCAAGGGAAATCAGTCCGCCAGTACAGGTGAATAACGCTAAACCTTCTCTTGAGAAAAAGTAGAAAAAGAAAAACAGAAGGCGGAAGCGAAAAATGATTATGAAATGGATAGGCTGTGGGGTTAATTTACCCCATGCCTCTTGATAAGGAACTTGCGTCCGGCTAAAAGACATTAAAGACATCGCTACTTGGGAGGCAACACAAGGTTATTTTATTTTATGCAATTTAGTTTTAGTTAGAACAGTCTCACGGGAGGTATTGTTTGCATGTTGTGATGACAGGTACAGGGCCAAAAATTAGAGGACGAAAACGTGAAGAGAAGAGAAAATCGGCTCGGCGCCACGACGCCAGTTGCAGGGCCGCGGTGCCAAAAGCCTAGAAGGTCTCTGAAGTTTGGGCGACGTGGCGCCAAATCAGAGCGCCACGGCGCCGGAAGCTCAGAGGGTCGCAAATGTTTGGGCGTCGCGACGCCGATTGCAGCCCCGTGGCGCCGTGATGGAAAAACTAATATTTAAAGGAGCCCTAATCCGATTTCTTATTCCAAATCAAAAACCCAAACCTTTCCTCTCTCCAAAACCCACGAAATCAACCTCCCTTACTCAAAATCTTCCACAAACTAAACTCAATCACAACCAAAGTACTTAAATTCCTTGCACCCTTAACCATTTCAAACAACAACCCTCATTCCATTGCCTCAATCCATCATTAGGAACAAGAAAATATTGAAGAACATCGTCCAAGGTAACTTTCATCACTTTTCTTGAAATTTTCAAAACAATCAGGGGAGTTAATAGGTTTAGGGATGTTCTTTATTGGTGGATAGTGTGTGGTGTGTTGAAGTTTGGTGTGAAAATTTCGCGGTAAGATTATACGTAGTGATCGTGGGTGTTGTACCGGTGCTTTGAGTGAAGTTTGGGGGTTGAATGGTGTTGTAGTTTGCTGATTACGCTGTGTGTTGATTGGTTTGATTGATAGTTGCTGGGTAATATCACTGAAACAAAGGAAACGCTGCTGAAATTTTTCAAAATGTCTGCTAGAAAAAAAAGAGCTTCCACATCCGTCTCCGTTCCACAATATGACGCTACTAGGTTTGTCAGTCAAAAAATAGAAGACAGATATTACAAACTTAGTACTAAACCCTTGATCCCTGAGCGAGGAATGGAGTACCAAAGGGAGTCATTTGAGGATGGAGATGCCTATGAGCCTATTCGGGCAATGATAGAGGTCATGGGGTGGAAGAGATTTGTTAAGCCGGAAAGAATAGTACCACAGAACACCGTAATGGTGAAAGAATTTTATGCTAACTTTCCGAAGAGGGTAAATGGTAGATGCTTTGTGAGAGGACAGTATGTGCCTGTGACGGCCGAAGTGGTGAATGAGATATTAAGAACAGCCAATGTTGAAGAAAGAGACGATGATCAAAGCTATTTCAGAACATGGTCTAGAGACGCCAACAACATCGATTAGGATATCGTCACAAGCACATTATGCTACTATGGGGTTGAGTATGATATTGCACGAAATGGTTTAAGAGGACTGAGCAGATGTCAGTTCAACAAAACAACCAAGGGTTGGTTATATTTCGTCAGTGCCCGCCTGATTCCATCGACGCACTTCACCAGAGTGCCAGTGGATAGAATAAAAATGATACATGGAATTATGAAAGGGAAGACGATTGATGTTGGGAAGAAGATATTGCAGAACATTGGAGAAACCAGTAGGTTGGTCACTACAGGTGGGTTGGGACATGAATCACTTATTTACAGTTTATGTTCTAGACATGGAGTCTCAACCCTAGCTACTGATACATATGAGAAAGACCAACCTCCTGTGTCATATGGGATAGTGCATGCCTTCCCAGAACCAGTCCCTCCAGCAGCAACAAGAAGGAGACCAGCACCAGCACCAACAGCAGCAACAGAGGCTGTCATGGATGAAGATGAGCCTGAGACAGAGGCTCATCATGAGGCAGGTAGCAGCCGCAGCAGCCCCTGGAATTGGAACCTCCGGTGCCTATAATGGAGCAGTTTCTCATGAACCAGAGGAGGATGATGCAGAGTTTTGACATAATGATACAATGTCAACAGGACCTGAGGCAAGGACAACAAGAACTAAGGCAGGAGCAACAACAGTTGCACCAGAGATTTGATGAGATGAGTTCCTTGTTCAACCAGTGGTTCATGCATTATCCACCGCCACCGCCACCATTTTAAACCAAGTTTGTAAGTTGTCACGTTTTTCTTTTATTTTTGAGTCTTGCACACATTAGGGACAATGTGTGATTTAAGTTTGGGGGGTGTTTTATTGTTTTAAGTCTTTGTGATTTGTTTTGTGTGTTTTTTAGTATTTTTGAGTCATAATTTTTTTAAGATCATGCATGTTGTAGCTACTGGAAACGCCTAGTGAAGTAAAGTTGAATAATGTAATGGAATTAGAAGCAACCATCTGAACACTTAGGTTAGATATGTCAAAAATTCATGAAATTAAACTATTTGGGTGTCTTGCTTGATTTATGCATTGTTAGTAATTAAAACATATGTGTCTGCTTGCTTGCTATTTGAGGCGAAATAGTTAGGATATGCATGTTAGGGAGATGACTCAGGCATTTCTTTGTTAGCCCTTTCTTACCATTTTTACCTATCTCTGACATAAAAATTGTATCCCTAGTCAGCTCCTTTGAGCCTAAAAATAAGACATTTCTTTGACACCCTATAATTTCATACTTGTGCCATAAGTGAAAAATTGAGTTGTTTAAAATATAAAGTGTTGAAAAGAGACAAAAAGAGATTGAACAAGTTTGATGCACCCCAATGAAAAAGTAATAATAAATAGGTAAAAGTCTAAGTTTGGGGGTGTCTGCTATTCATAATACACCTCATTCTCTCAAAACAAAAGAGGGAAAAGATAGGTATGAGGTGAAAAAGAAAATCAAAAGAAAAGGGAAGAGTTGAAAGTAAAAGAGCTTATGGTACGTAAGTTGAGCCTAAAAGCCTATTTTTACCTACCCCTGCCTAAGCCTACATTACAACCCTTAAAAGCCCTGATGATCTCTGATGTGTGTATCCATGATTAGTGGAGAATAGCAAGTGAACAGGTCATAGGATTTTGAAATTGACATGCATAGTTAGGTATTCTTACTTTCATTGAGCATGATTAAAGAAAATTTGCGAAATATCTGACTTGATGTGTTTAGAATGCTAAAAAGTCATGTTATATGTTCCTGCATATTATTCTACTAACCTTCATGCTTTTCTAAGTAACAATGATGCAGCAAAGTGATCAATGTCTTTGAGTCATTTTATTTTCTGTTTCCTTCGTGTCTTTATTTCTCTCTTTTGATCTTTACTCGAAGGCGAGCAAAGGTTAACTTTGGGGGTATTTGATCGGTGTATTTTATATACACCTTTTGAGTCATTTTTAGTTAGTCTTTTGCCTATTTTTGTACAAATATGTGTCGTCTTATGATATATTTTCTTTCTTTTGAGTCATAATGGTTTAAAGTGACACATTGGTGAAAAGGAGCGAAAAGAGGGCAGAAACAGAGGTTCCAGAGCTCAAAAAGCTAAAGAAATTGGCAACCCGGGCGAGAAAGCGAGCGCGCCAACCAAGACATCGCGCCACGGCGCGAAAAAGAGCAGTCGCGAAGTTTCAGCGTCGCGACGCCGAGGCGGGAAATCAGTCAAATCCGAATAGGAATGGGCCAAGGCCAAGAAGAAAAAGTTGTTGGACGTTTTTGAGGCTATAAAAATGACCTTTTTAGGTCAGATTTGAGAAGGCCACACTTGAGAATTCATCACAACTTGGAGATCAAGATTGGAGACTTACTTTTGTGTAATTTCTTGTTCTTTATTTTATTTCTTTTTAGTTTATGTTGGATATTAGTTTAGTTCTTTGCATGTCTATGGCTAGGAACTAACTTAATTTAGGGTTTTTCATGTCGAATCGTTTGAACCTCGTTCTTATGAATTAATGCATGTTTTGGTTTCTTCTTATTATTGTTGAGATTTATTCAATATTTGTTTTGATTCCTTGGTAATTAATTGATCACTAATTATCATAACTTATATAATTTCTAATCGAAATTCGAAAGGGGAGATTGTGAATATGCTATAGTTGAATAAACATAGGTTTAAATCATGGACGAAAGTACCCCGATATTTGTGTAGTTTGATAGGTTATTGTTCTTAATCCTCCTTTGTATTCAATCTTGTCATCGAAAGATAGAAGGGTTCTACATTGGTGTTAAGTGTTTATATTACCTTAACAAGAGTATAAACGGCTTAGTTAACCTGATATCTCAAAATAGAAGAAGAACCATAATTATTTGCATTAACGAGTAAAATGAGCGGATAGTTGAGGAGATTTGGAAGCCCTATTTCCACCATATCTGAAGTAAAATAAAGTAAATTAGTTAGCATCTATAATTATATCTATAAACAAATCATCAATTTATCGGTTACCAAATAGATACTACAGAATAGAAGTTGATAATTGAACATTAATCCATGAGGACGATAACTCGGTCTTCTAGACTATATTACTTGTCACAACGCGTGCACTTGCGTTTAGTGTGTGCATAAATCGCGCATCATTTGGCCATCAGTTTGAGGATGATTTGCCGTCAAAAACTTCAACGTCGTCCCTATTAAATTGAACAATGTAGTCCAAAAATGACCCGTGAACCGTGCATCTCGATCAGTTACAATGTCTCCCGGGAAACCAAAGTGCTTGACCACATTCTTATAGAATAACTCAGCCGCAACATCACTAGAACGAACAATTTGAGCCGCAATGAATACCACATACTTTGAGAATCTATCGACCATTACCATGATCGATGCCATATCTTGCACTTTTGGGAACCTTCTGATAAAATCCATAGACATACTCATCCATGGTCTTTTCGGTATAGGAAGGGGTTGTAGCAAACCTGCCTCCTTTTTTCTCTCCGTTTTGTTCATTTGACAAACACAACAAGTTTTCAGATAGGTCTCGATGTCATCCTCCATTCGTGGCCAAAAATATACTCGGGATAGTAACACAAGCATCATTTCTACACCCGGATGACCTGCCCATGTAGTATCATGTGCCTCTCTCATCAATTTGTGACGCACATCACCACCTTGCGGTACCACGATCCTCCCCTCTTAAAATGGAGTAGATCGTCCTCGATCCAATACCGCCGTATTATCCCTTTTCGGACTTGATCTATTGTCTTAACATACAATGTATCATTTGGTGCTCAGAGTCTAATCTTCTCCATAAATCTGACTCAAGATTTGTAATTGACTATACTGCCGCAAATACCTCTTTTCGACTTAGAGCATCCGCAACTTGGTTGTGCTTCCCCGGTTTATGCTCTCACACAAAATCATATTCGACAAGGAACTCTTTCTATCGGGATTGCTTCGGACTCAACTTCTTTTGTGTTTTAAAGAACGTGCTTGCCACATTATCCATCCTTACCACAAACTTTGTCCCCAACAAATATACTCTCCATATTTGCAAGCAATGAACAACCGTGACCATCTCCTTTTCATGTGTCGAATACCTTTGTTCGGCATCATTTAACTTACAACTTTCGAAGGCAATTAGATGACATTCTTAAACCAACACACCTCCAACCTCCTTGTCGGAAGCATCTGTATGCACTTCAAATGGCATATCAAAGTCCGACAATTTCAATATTGGTTCTGAAGCAATGACACACTTCAAAGCTTGAAATGCCCCTCCACACTTATCTGACCAATTCCATTTCACGTCCTTCTTCAATAAATTCTTAATTGATGTCGCCTTTCGTAAATAACCCTAAATAAACTTGCAATAATAGTTTTCCAACCCCAAGAATGACTGTAGTCCCTTTACACCATTTAGTGATTCTCAATCCACAATAGTTTGCACCTTCTTGGGATCCATCCGCACTTGATTTTGGCTCACCAAGTTCCCAAGGAATTTAATTTCCTCCTTGGCAAACTCACACTTCTCTATCTTGACATATAGTTGGTGTTCTCGGAGACGTGACAACACCTTCTCTAAATGGAGAATATGTTCTTCCAATGTTTGGCTATAGATGACAATATCATCCAAGTACACCACGACGAAGTCGTCTAAGTACTCGAACAATACATTATTCATAAGGTTGAAAAATGTCGCGGGTGCATTCGTCAACCCGAACGGCATCACAAGGAACTCGTAAGCCCCATACCTTGTCACATAAGTAGTCTTTGGCTCATCTCCTTCCGCAACCCTCACTTGCCAATATCCGCCCCTTAGATCCAACTTAGTAAACCATCGTGCTTGACTAAGTCGATCTATAAGATCTTGTACCAAGGGAACAAGATACTTGTTTTTTATTATAACCTTGTTCAATGTTCTATAATCAACACACATCTGCATCATTCCATCTTTTCTTTTGGAATAATACGGGGGGGCACCGTAAGGATCTTTGGATGGTTGAATGAGTCCCGACTCCAACAAGTCGTTGGGTTGTTTCCTCAATTCTACCAATTTCTTAGGAGCCATACAGTATGGTGCTTAAGTCGGTGCTATAGAACCTGGTTCTAGTTCAATCTTGTGATCAATATCCCTTTTAGGTGGAAATGTTTTAGGAAGTTCCAGTGGCATAACCTCTTTGAATTTCTCCAACAATAATGCTATACAATCTGGTACCTCTTCGACCACGTCCGATTTGATCTCCACAAGATCCGCGAGAAAAGTTACATATCCTTTCCTCAATCCTTTATCAATACTCATGGCACTTATAATGACAGTCTTGTCATTATCTTTCATCTCCATTTTGCCGAATGGATGAACATTCGGAATGAACTCCGTCATTTCCTCCCTCATGACCACTACTCCTTCTAAGTAAGGCATAGGAACAAAATAGAACCTTTTAAGGAAATTAATGCCCAATATGACATTGAAACTCCCTAAAGACATGACCATCAAATCGTGACTACCTCTCCATGAACCCGACGACATCCCTATCCTGTATTCCATTCCATCGATTATTTGAGCCACTTGATTGACCGACTTCATTAAATTAGATCTTTTATTCAACACAAGTCCTAATTTAACCATAATCTTCACATCAATAAAGGTGTGTGTAGCTCTGGTATCCACCATTGCCACTACATCTTTATCTTTCAACTTCATTTCTATGTACAATAAATCCGCATGTGGATTAGGCTTAGACTCCCACAACGTGTTTAACGACATTACACGTTGACAAGGTAAGGATTAGGCTTAGACTCTCCTCGGCTTTGACCTCCTCTTTTGTGTCACTCGCCTTATTTTATCACACTCCCCCACCCTAGAAATGAATTGGTGAACATCACCGAACATATATTCCATGTTATCCCTTAATGAAATAAGTTTCAAAAGTTTCCCATACGAAATATCATCGTACCTTTGAGTTTAAACCAACTCATTGGTCAAACCCGAAGCACAATCGACCTTTCGCACAAAAATCGTACCCAAAGTTCTTTTTGTCATTATCTTGAAACTTTGGCTTCCCTCAACGTTCAAGTAAGCTTTGAGAATAACCTAAGCTTTGATACCAATTGTCACACCACCCGTGAGGTCCTACAATTTTCACTTTGTAATGGTGTTCGGCAGTTAGAACACAACTAACCCAAGCCGACTCTCTTTTCACTCTTCTCACTATACATTGACCACTCTCAAAAGGATTGTCGAATAAAAGAATAATAACACAACAATATTTATGGGCTAACAAAATGCCCAACCTTTATATTATTCTCCACTATAAATAAAGGACTCTTATGCTTTGTACAATTTGTGTTTGTCGACTTTAACACACAATATTGGATCTCCTCTCATAGTCTACTCCTAAGACTATAAATAACATGGAGAGGGGATGGCATAAGCCTTACAATAAGGGATGACATTCACTCATGTCTATGCACGACCCGCACCTTCGGTAATATGGTATTACACATTCACCACTCACACAACACACACTTGCATTTCTCGGTCACGTTGTTTCTTTGTATTCACGCCAAGTACCAACTCTCCATCTCCTAGAATCGTTCCACTTATACTCTTGGGTTCCGCATGGTCCTTGGTATGACCCGCAACAATTAGATCATGACCCACACTATTTCTTGAGCCCGTATAAACATGATAAGCCACGAACACCTCTACCCAGACATGTATATCCACGTTTGTCGAGTAACTCTTAAAATCGGGAGTAATTACCTTAGCATGTAGTAATTACTTCTCTGCACCTTTTAATTTACTCACCTCGTGTCCCAACGGTCTTTTATTAACTCATAATGTTGATCACAACCTTCCCGCACATGTTCCTTTATTCTCGGACCTCGGCCAAACGTCCAAGACTTGGTAAAATGTCTTCCCGTTCTTTTCTAATGTTCCTTTTGACTTGTTCAATCTCCATGTACTTCTCACGTGAGTTTCTAGTATGCATTACACGTGTCTTTGACCCCGTGCTTCTCACATGATGTCTCGTATGTGTTTCACACGCTACACTTAGCTAAACACTTAGCCAATGCTTCGACCGAATGCCTTTGTGTTGTTTCACGTATCCTTACTATTTTGCTTATCCTTCGTATGGTATCTCAACCACACGATCCTCATTCTGAGACCCTTCCCTCACTCGGATGTCTTACCCTTTGTATCATCACATTGTTTCATCTCAATGTCTCACTCGCATTATGCAATGTCAAGAGACAATGCATCAACCCTTGCACATTGTGTCATCCGGCTCTCCTAGAGCCAAGTCACGGGTGTGACAAATGCCGATTGTCAATGGCTATATATTCCACTTGACCTGTGTTTGTAGCTCAATAGAACAGTAATCGTCACACATAGTAATTAATTTAAGTAATAAAAAGCTATTGTAACTTGTTTGTGAACAGTAATAGTTTCAGAAAAATCTGGTCAGGCAACTTAAAATCATTGAAACAAAATATCAATTATCGATACAATTGGTATGAGAAACTGAGTTTTCACGGCATAAATTTACCCTCTTTCCTCTTCTCTCTGCTATAGCGAGAAGCTGAAGATGATAAGCATGACTGATTGACGCAATAATTAAATCTTCCTACTCTTTGAAATTAAACGCCTAGTTGTTAAAATAATCAGAGAATAATTTGCACATACAACATACGAATGTGTTTTATTCCAGTTCGATGCAATTACAATCAATTCACAAAAATAGGAAAGTGAAAGAAATAACCCATTGATTATTTTCATTAATCAAAGAGTATATATACAATTTATAAATTTTCATAATAGAAAACATATTCCTATTATAATCCCAAAATCATATTCTAGTAGTACAAGACTCCTATAATTATGATAAGTATAAAATACGAATTAATGTACAATATTACCGAATTATGTACTAAACCGTGTGGTCAATATACACGAAATATACTACCTAAAATATGACAAAACTGTGATATACATCAAGTGTATATCACGTTATAACTAGTATATTTAACACACCTCGCAGTCATAGCGGGTGGTCTTCGTACGCTGAGATTGTCCCTAAAATCTTCAAAAAGGACCGAGGGAAGACCCTTTGTAAAGATGTCTGCAATTTGATATCTGGAAGGGACATGACAGACGCGTACTTGTCCACGGGCTACCTTTTCGTGAACAAAGTGAATTTCCATCTCGATATATTTAGTGCGTTGGTGCTGAACCGGATTACCAGAAAGGTAGATGACACTAACATTATCACAATAAATCAAGATAGCTTTCTGAATAGGACAATGAAACTCTAAAAGAAGATTACGTAACTAACAGGATTCAGAGACCACATTAGCTACTCCTCGATATTCGGCCTCTGCACTTGAGCATGATAACGTCGACTAACGCTTGGCAAACCAAGAGATCAAGTTATTACCAAGAAATATACAATAGCCAGACGTAAACCGTCTGAAGTCTGGAAAACCACCCCAACCAACATCTGTATACGAGAAAAGTGTAGACGTCGATGAATGATATAAATGTAAGTCATAGTCAAGTGTCCCCTGGATGTACCGAATGATGCGTTTGAGCGCATTCATATACTCAACCTTGTGATCATGCATAAATAAACACACATATTGTACGACATACGTAATATCTGGTCTCGTGAATGTATGATACTGAAGGGCCCCTGCAAGACTACGATAACGGGTCGGATCATTATAAGGTGAGCCAGCCGCATCACCCAACTTAGGTTTAGTATAAACCGGAGTAGAAGTAGACTTATAGGAATACATCTCAGCCCTCTAAATGATCTCAGCTGCATACTTCCACTGGAATAAGAACAATCCACCTGCATGACGAGTAATAGCAATCCCCAAACAATAACTCAAGGGCCCCAAGTCTTTCATAGCAAACTCAAAACTAAACATTGTCAGGATAGACTTGTGTAATGCATCAGAAGAGGCAGACAAGATAATATCATCCATATATAATAGTATATAAGCCAAGAAAGATCCATGATGATATATAAATAATTAATCATCAGACATGCTGTGAGAGAACCCAATAATGGAAACATAGTCTGCAACCCTCTTATACCAAGCCCGTGAAGACTGCTTAAGCCCATAGAAGAACTTCTTCAACAAACAGACATGATGAGGATACTTGGGGTCCCTAAATCCCAAGGGTTGATGCATATAAACTGTCTTCTTGAGATCACCAAGTAAGAAAACATTCTTCACATCTAACTGATGAATGAGTCATGCTTTCGAAAGAGTCAAGATGAGCACAGTGAGAATGATAGTCGGCTTGACCACCGAACTAAATATCTCATCACATTCCACACCAACCTGCTGAGTCTTACCATCACCTACAAGACGAGCCTTATGCCTCGCAAAAGAACCATCAGAATTATCCTTATGATTAAAAATTCATATAGACCGAATAATATTAACACCATATGAATGGTGTTACACCCCGTAATTTCATAGCTGTTAAGTGAGAACATGATTATGGAAATTAGATTTGAATGTTGGAAGGAAAATATTTTTACATTTTCTATACGGAATAATTTTGGATACAACAAATGTGACGACGGGAATTAATATTAAGTAATGGAATTATTTTCAATAGAATTATGGACTTAATGAAATTATTAAGTCTTGGTATTATGTTGTACATGTCCATCGAAAATTACAAGAAAATATGGCTAAGTGTGAGATATTTTGTGTGAAGGGAAGACAAGTGGACAAGTGGGAGTCCATGGGTCCCTCTCCACTTGGGAGGTATACACATTATATATTGCAAGGGCATTACAAGTATTGCAAGACTTAGAACATTATATCTTCATCTTCAAACCCTCATCTATCCTTCTCCTTCAAGATTCAAAAACTTCATAACCAAAGAGAAGAACAAGATCAACTTATTTTCTTTCTAAGATTAAGCACCTAGACTAAGTTCTAAGCCAAGTTAACACACCTAATAGTGGGTCACGGTACATGGCCAAAAATAGGTGCTGAAACTCTAAGCTTGTTGATGAAATTTGTTGAAGTAAAACATGAAAGCAAGATGGTTACAAGCTTGTAGATGATACGTGTGTGTGATTGTAACGTGAAGAAGTGGTGCAAACAGTGTAGTGGTGCCGTGACTTTGGGACTATTTTGGGCTAAGATTGAGGTAAGATTTCTTCTTACTCTTGAATTAATTAGAAGTTACATGATGTTATAGTTGATAGATGAACTTGTGATTAAGAGAAATGGAGAATAAGAAATGCATGAGACAGCTTGGCTAATAGCGGGCGATTTGTATATTGGATTCGTTGGTTATTATTATAGTCACTAACTACATGTTAAAATGAAGAAAATCTTATTGTTAAACGTTGAAGTAGTTTATATAAAAGTGTTGAAATATGAGTTGGACTTTAAGGAGTTACAAAAGGGTTGTTGGCCGAGAACTTCATAAAATTATGGGACGTTTTTGTGTCGTTTTAAGGATTGTTTTGGACGTGTATAATGCTGGAAATTTAGTTACAATTATGCATGTTTAATATGGTAATTGTTAACGTGTGTTCCTAAAGGATTAAGGGTGTAGAATGGTGTAGAAAGACTTCATATCTTACCCTCGTTGTTGTTGGAATATGGACTGTTTTCGTGGACTGTTTTAGTAAGGATTAAGGGGTTGTTTTACGTGAGAAATAAGTGTGTGAATCACCTTGGTTAACTGTTTAATTGTGCCCTGAATTTGGTGCTCGGTTATTGATGTTATTAGCCTTCTTTGTAAGGTGGAAATGTACGTATAAATAGGGGAAGTGCTGCCCAAATTTTTATACAAAAAGAGAACCATTACTTGGTATATGACCTACACTTGTAAGCATGAAGTTGATAGACGTGTTATTGTTATTATAGGTTGAAGTACTACTTGAGACGTATTCTAGTTGTCAAGTTGGTATAGCCTATAAGGTATGTGAACTATCTTTTCTTCTTTGGCATGTTCATATGATGTGAATGTACGATGGACGTGCATAGTTTTATTGGTTCTTAATCCTTAATGAATGATGTGATAGTGCCTTGGTGTTTCTAAAATGAAAGTTCATTTTAATGGTTGGTATATGTGATGTTGGTACCTTGGTTTTCTAAAATGGAAGTTCATTTTAATGGTTGGTACATGAGATGTTGATACCTTGGTTTTCTAAAATGGGAGTTCATTTTAATGGTTGGTACATGATATGTTGGTACCTTGGCTTTTCTAAAAATGGAAGTTCATTGTAATGATTGGTACATGATATGATGGTACCTCGGTTTTTCTAAAAGAAAAGTACATTTTAAGGATTGGTACATGATATGTTGATACCTTGGTTTGCCTTAAAGATATGATGGTACATGATATGTTGGTACCTTGGTTTTATTCCTTTGAGAGTCAAAATGTGAGTTAAATGACACAAGGTTGCTCATGATAACTATTCATGCAAGTGTTATTATTCCATTTCATACTGAGTCCTATAAAGGGCCGGCAATATTTATATGTATATGATTCCATGGACGTGGATCCATGATGCGGGTATAGACACCTATGACATATATGATTCCATGGACATGTATCTATGATGCGAGTATAGATACTCACCACAGTATATGATTCCATGGACATGTATCCATGATGCAAGTATATATACCTATGATGATATATGACTCCCACTTTTAAAAGGCACATTTGACTCTCTATTTTTACAAGGTACAGTTGGCTCTTATTTTATATCGCACAGTTGAATCTGATATTTGATTTTCATACTTGTCTCTGTCACCTGTTGGCCAGTTATGATCTTATTTACTGTACTTTATGTTTATATACTTAGTACAATGTTGTATTGACCCCCTTCTCGGGGGGGCTGCGTTCATACCCGCAGGTGTAAGTACTCAGTTTGGTGATCCGCGTGCTTAGTATCATTGCTCAGCTTTTGGGATAGCTCCATTGTTCCGGGGCTTATCATTTGGTACAGTCTTGCCGTTACAGGCTTATGTATATTCAAGGGTACGGCGGGGCCTTGTCCCATCATAGGTACTGCCTTACTCTTAGAGGTCTGTAGTCATGTGTGGGTTGGGCATATGTACAGTTGCAGTTATTTGGATATTCTATATACAGTGGCGGCCTTGGCGGCTTTTTGTTTTTATTATAAGAGTTTGTCATTACAGTTTAGGGGACAGGACCCCTTCGTTATATGATTATGAGTTGTTTTATTAGCTTCCGCTGGTCTTATGGGTAGGAGGGTGCCCAGGTAGGGCACCAGTCGCGGCCCGTAGGGCTCGGGTCGTGACGGATAGGAACTAACTCACACGTCTTATTATCAATAAGATAATTATATTCGTCGGTCATAGCAATTTTCCAATTCGGGTCATTTAATGCAGACACTGGATTACGGGGTAAGAGTGATTTAATAACATTAGAATGGAAATTAAAATGTCTTTTAGGTTTAAAATATCTCGTTGACTACGAGTGACTCGTCTTTGACTCAGGGGAGAATTGGGTGGATTTTGGGAAACATCTGGACATGTGACGGAATGGCTAGCAAGCAGTGGGCCTGCTGGCCCAACACGATAAACTGGAGCAGTGGAGGATGTCGGGACTGAACCATTTTCGGTATTGGGCTGGGCAACTGGCCAGTTACGGCACTGGGAACAATGGGTAATGGTGGTGCAGTAGGGCCAGCGGGCAATGGGTCGCTGGCGGATTTTGGGTACTTGATAGGTCCGATAAATGGTGAATAATATACGAGGATATATCATCATTCAAAAAATTATACGAAATAGGCACATGTCTACTCAATTTGGCAAACGGAAATTGAGACTCGTTAAAAAATTACATGGCGACTAATGATAGATTTATTAGACGATAAATCAAAATATTTGTAACCACGATGATTAAACGGATAACCTAAAAACACACAAGGGGTAGAACGTGCCTGAAATTTATTAATTGCGGTGGACGGAAATAACGGATAACATAAACACCCAAAGACCCTAAGTTGTGAAAACGAATGAGTCTTATTATATAAAATTTAAAGAGGGGACGAATACGTCAAACTTTTGATAAGAAGAATGTTAAGAAGATATATAGTCATTTGAAGAGTATGATGCCAAAACGTAAGGGGTACGGAAGCATGAAACAATAAAGTTCAGACAATATTGTTAATTGTACGAATTTTTCGTTCGGCTTTCTCATATTGTGAAGACGTATGAGGATAAGAAAAACAAAAATTTATCTCATTATTAGCACAAAATTCTCGAAACACCGCATTATCAATATTCGTTGTCATTATCACATTGAATATTTTTAATTTTCCGTTCGAATTGGGTTCTAATGAATGCACTAAATTTTAAGAAGGTAGACATTTTTTGATTTTTTTCGCTATTTGAAAAGTCCATAAAAAATTAAAATAATCATCCAAAAATATAATATAATAATGAAGACCCAAAGAACTGAGAATAGGAAACGTCCATGTATCGCTATGATTAATATCAAATGGCAATAGAGTATGAGAATTAGAGTCTACAAACGACAATCTAATATTTTTCTTAAAGAACAAGATTGACAATTCAGAGCACTATGCGTACCCTTACAAGAAATAAATTTATTTTTATCTAAGAAAACCAAAATAGACAACCCTGGATGACCTAGACGAGCATGCCACAAGGAAGGAGCAAGGGCGGAAAACGTAGATGGCAAGGCTTGACTCGAAAGACTGAAACTTGGTGTGATCGGATAAAGATATCTCTTACTATCACACCACATGAGAGGACTCCCCCATCTTGAAATCCTTCACAAAAAAACTCAAACTGATCAAATTCAACAGAAACATAATGATTAGTTGTGAATTTACGGACAGACACTAATTTTTTAATTAATTTAGGGGCATGAAGGGTATTTTTAAAGATAAGAGGTGGATGAGGTGGAGACAAAATTTTATGACCATAATCACGAATCGGAATAGAATTACCATTATCAACGATTATGCCACGATGGTTCTCATATTAGAATAAGACAAGAGAGTACCTTGATCGGATGTCATATGGATAGTCGCATCGGTGTTCATGTATCAATTCGGGTCCGATTGATTTAATCCAAGTGTGTGCATTGCGGCTTCAATGTCGGTTTGCATGAGGCCCGCTGCATGGTGGGCCTGCGAAGGCCGAGGATCAAGTACACTGGCCTGCTGTCCCTGTTACACCTCGTAAGTTAAGACAAGAATTAAGAACGTCATTAAGGTTAATATTCGGACAATGGATATAAGATATAATTACACAAGCTACGAGCACGTCGGTGAAAGTTTAAAATAATAAGTTATGTGTAGGTTTATTGAGGATTATTATTTATTATAAGAATTACGACATGAAGGATATGAGGTCTTATGGAATTTCCGGAAATTTAAGGCAACGAGTGTTAAGATCTAATTCTTGGGGTCATTTTTAACTAAGAAGGCATTAAGAGGGCCAAAGTGTAAGTTTCAAGAAGTAATTTCAGATTTTCCCCTAAATACTAAAACCTCTTTCTATTATGATTCTAATTTCATTTCTTCACACCAAAACTTTCATCTTTTCTCTCTCAAATTCCATCCGAAATTACCCCATCCTTAACCAAGAATTGAAGCCATGTTATCATCCTCTTATTAAATTAATCCATTTAGCAATTTGAAGCCAATCTTTGAACCCAAAACAGTGTAACGGATCAGAAATTGGGGTCCAAATTCTCAGTTTTTGGACAAATTTTGTGAAGGAAAACATGTATAAATGTTGGGTTATTATAGTAGAAGTGTTGCATGTCATTTTGGGTTGAAAGAAGAGAAGAATTTGGGCGAAAAATCGACGAAAAGAGGCTGAAAAATCATTTGGGCAATGAGTGTCGACGAGACTGTTTTGAGCTCGAAAATTGGTAAAATTTTATCCCTTTCATTTGATATTGGATAGATTAATTGATATTATAGTTAGGAGAAGTATCTATGTTAAAGAAGGAATAGAAAGAGGACAATGTATGCGATTATTAGAGGTCGAAACCGAATTAGAACCCATTTTTGGCATACATTGAAATTGATTAAGTGTGTTGGTATGTTATGACTAATTGCATGTGAAAATTTGGATGGAACCTTGATGATTAAAATTATAGTCGTTATAAGAAGTATTGGAAGCTTAATTGAAAAGTAAGGAATTTTGGAAAAGCTTTGAAATTGAAATAGGTGTTGGCCGAAAGGTCGATGAAAATTATTGAACGTAATAGGGACGTATTACAGGCTGAATTTGGTGTTTAAAATAAGCTACAAACATGCATATGTATTGAAATAAGTTACCTATACATGCCTCGAAAGGATTAAAGTGTAGAAAGATATTAATTTTATATTCTGGAATAAGGGGGATTGTTGGTTTAAATTGGATTGTTGGTTTGATTGGATTGTTAGTTGGAGTTGAATTGTTGGTTGATTTGCATTATTGGAAAATTGTGGATACGCACATAAACAAAGGAAATGCTTCCCAAATTTTTATAGAAATAACGACGCCTTTAATCATATGACTTACATTAGGAATCATAGAATTGACGAGCACGTTGTTCCTTATCATAGGTTGAAGTACTAGACGAGGAATACCTTAATACCAAGCTGATTAGTTCGCCTAAGAGGTATGTGAGACTTTCCCTTCTTTCTTTTGACATGATTTTTAGGAAAGTACGGCCGACGTACTTAACTCCTACCAGTTCAGTTTTAAAATGATTATTTACTAATGATTATGATTCAGTAACAGAGTTTATGGTAGTAATTTTATTGAGAGTCACATAATGATTTTAGCTGCATACAGTTGCTCATGATATCTACTCGTGCTAAGTGTTACTATTTCATTCCAATGAGTCCCGGGCCAGATCATGTTCGTGCACAACCATGTATCATTCATCGAGTCTCTCACTAAAGGGCCGAGACACGTTATATATATACAGATTACATCGAGTCCCTCCTTAGAGGGCCGAGACATGTTACACGCGCAGATACAGATTCCATCGAGTCCCTTCATAGAGGGCCGAGACATGTTATACAGTTTTATATACAGACATGAGCATGATTATTTATGATTCAGTATACATGATATGATTTTCAGACATGATTCTCAGTTTTATGAAATTTGATGACTCTGTTTTACTAATACGCTTGTTATTGATTTTGCAAGATTTTATGTTTCACATACTCAGTACATTATCTCATCGACCCCCTTTCTGGGTTGCGTTAAATGTCCGCAGTTCAGTGTTCGAATAAGCGACCTCCGCCTAGGATTTACATGCAGCAGTTGGAGAGCTCCTTTGTTCCGGAGCCAACTATTTTTGGTACAGACCTTTATTTTTCACTTATGCGTATTTTGGGCACGACGGGGTCCTGTCCCGTCATATGTCAGTATTACTCTCTTAGAGGTCTGTAGACAGTTGTGGGTTGGATGTTTGTACTTTGTTTTGGGTTTGATGTCGTTATCTCAGTAGCGACGCGTCGAACTGCGTGTTTTGATTTATGCCTTTGTGCGCGTGATGTGGTTGGTGGTAGCCTAGTCGGCTAGCCTATTATGACTGTTGTTTTGTTATTGTTTTGGCAGCCTTATCGGCTCTCCCGTTTTTAGGGATATGTTGTAAAAGCAGCGTTGTGCTGCCGAAATTTATGTAGACATCTATATTAAATGGATTAAGAGTGACAGGTCAGTAATGACGTCCAATTAGGACGTTAATCGTGGCCCGTCGGGTCGGATCGTGACAAAAGTGGTATCAGAGCAGTTAGTCCTTGGAATATCTACAGACTGTGTTTAGTAGAGTCTTGTGTATGGGTATGTTGTGCACCATACTTATACACAGGAGGCTGCCGGATATTTAGGATTGTTTCTATTCTTCCACCTCTTAGATCGTCCTATAGAGCTGTGTTATTAGGATGATCCGTCTTCTGATAAGTTTACTATGTTTACAGCTATGCCTCCGAGGAAGGCGCCAGGTCCGAAAGGGCAAATCTGATGAGGACACTAGTCAGTGCGGAGAGCTACTGTGTCTGACGCGGTCTACTCACGAGAGTGTGCCCCGACGACGGTTACGCCGTCACCAGCTTCTAGAGGCTCCTCTCGTGGGCAACATCACCCGTATCCGAGACCCCGCACGAGCCTTGATTCCCAGCGAGGCACAAGATGGAGATTTGAGAGAGACAGTCCAGTTATTGGCAAGGATAGTGGCGGGACAGGTTCATAGGCAGGAGCCAACAATTAACCCAGCGCAGTTTGAGGTTAGAGATTTCTGAGTTGCGATCCGAGTTTTATGGGTCCAGGCCTGAGGATGATCCACATGAGTTCATCCGCCAGACGCAGAGGACATTGAGGGTGATTCGGGCTTCAGATCGAGTCGATTATATTGGCGTCATCTTGGTTGCGCGATGTAGCGATCAGCAGTTTGAGTCCCAGGAGTTGTCAGGCGAGGTGCTCCTCCTACAGTATGGGATGAGTTTTCAGAAGCATTCCTTAGCCACTTTATGCCTCCGGAGATGAGACGGGCAAGAGTCGACAGGTTTCTGATTGCGGCAGAATGGGAGGGCGGCCGGAAGTATAGCTTGAGTTCGACTCGCGGCGTCTGCGCCCACTATGGTAGCGAACATGGCGGATAGGGTGCAGTTATGTGATGGGGTTGGACCATTATCTTATTGATGGGTGCTTGATGCCGCACTTCACCGACCATGGATATTGCCGGACGAGCTTTGCGCGAGGATTGAGGAGACATAGAGAGACGACCGGAAAAGGGTCGATAGATATCGGCCAAGAGGCCGGGGGCAGCGAGGTTTTCAGTGACATCCGGCGGCGATCCATCGGTATTCCTCCCGGCGACAGTACACCCTCACAGACTTCGGGTAGACGATTTGATCGCTCGGGGCATTCGGTGAGTCGGGAGCTCCGGCGGCAGTCGCGACGCGGGGGTTACGGGCGTGGAGACCATCTCTCCTCGATGTCTGATGTGGCGGCGCCATCCGGGAGTGTCGCGTTAATCGGGTACTTGTTTTTCTTGCGGTCGTCCAGGCCATTTGATGAGGGAGTGTCCGTATAGAGATGGCACAGGTGCTATGGCTCAGCCTACGGGCTCTATTACCGGTTCATCGTCGACTGCAGCTGTGCGCCCGTGCCGGGTACTCGACATCACCGGGGCGTGGCGGCCGTGGCGGGTTCGATTCTGGCGGTCGCCGAACCGCATTTATGCCTTGGCGATGACGCGACCGAGGCGTCACGGATGTTGTCACAGTACATTATCGGTCTTTTTCTATGATGTATGCTTTGATTGATCCAGGTTCCACCTTGTCCTATATATCCCCTCTTGTTGCTAGTAGGATAGGGATAGAACCCGAGCCTATAGAACCATTCGAGTATCTACACGATGGAGATTCGGTTATAGCTAGGCGTGTGTATAAGGATTGCTCGGTGGTGATATATAGTCGTCGTACCTCAGCAGATTTGATAGAGTTGGATATGATCGACTTCGATGTTATTATGGGTATGGATTGGTTGGCCTCTTGTTTTGCCAACGTTGATTGTCGAGAGAAGTTGGTTCGATTCCAGTTTCCAGACGAACCGGTTATTGAATGGAAAGGGAATACCGCATCGCCGAGGGGTAAGTTTATTTCATACCTCAAGGCAAGGAAGATGGTTCGAAAGGGGTGTATTTATCACTTAGTTCGGGTCCATGATACGGAGGCCGAGGTACCGGCCCTTCAGTCAGTTCCGATAGTCAGTGAGTTTCCGGATGTTTTCCCAGATGATCTCACATGTCTTCCTCCAGAGCGGGAGATAGATTTAAGTATAGATATATTGTCAGGTACCCAACCTATATCCATTCCTCCTTATAGAATGGCACCTGCAGAGTTGAAGGAGTTAAAGGAACAGTTGAGAGACCTATTAGAGAAGGGCTTCATTAGGCCTAGTGCATCTCCACAAGTGCGCGGTGTTATTTGTAAAGAAGAATGATGGTTCGCTGCGGATGTGCATTGACTATAGGCAGCTGAATAAAGTGACCATCAAGAATAGGTATCCCCTTCCCAGGATTGATGACTTGTTCGACCAGTTGCAGGGCGCTAAGTATTTCTCGAAGATAGACCTGCGATCAGGTTATCATCAGTGCAGGTTAGAGAGCGAATATCCGAAGACTGCGTTCAGGACCCGGTACGGACATTATGAGTTCAGGGTAATGTCGTTTGGGTTGACTAATGCTCCAGCAGTGTTCATGGACCTAATGAACCGGGTGTTCAAACCATTATTGGATACATTTGTTATAGTATTCATTGATGACATCCTGGTATATTCTCGCCGAGGCGAGCACGCGGATCACTGGCGAGGCGATTGAGTCCTCCCAAGACCGGCGATTGTATGCCAAATTTTGAAATGTGAGTTCTGGTTGGCCTTAGTGGCATTCTTGGGGCATATTGTGGGCGAGATGGTATTGGTGGATACCGTAAGATCGAGGCGGTGAATACATGGCGGGCCAGCTACACCTGCGAGTGCACGGTTTCACGGGTCTAGCAGGGTATTATAGGAGGTTTGTGGAAAATTTTGCCTCGATCTCAGCACCCTTGACTAGGCTAACCCAGAAGGTAGCCAAGTTCCAGTGGACCGATGCTTGTGAGCACAATTTTCAGTTGTTGAAGGATAAGTTGACTTCGCCCCGATTTTGACTCTCGGAGGTTAAGCGGGTATGCGATTTTTGTGATGCCAGTGTATCGGGTTAGGGTGTGTGTTGACGCGGCGTGGCAAAGTTATAGCTTATGCCTCGACGGCTCGAGCGTGAAAAGAATTATCCCACTCATGATTTAGAGCTAGCGGTGATTCATTCTTTCAAGATATGGAGACATTACTTGTATGGTGTTAATGTTGATATTTACACGCATCATAAGAGTCTTCAATACATCTTTAAGCGAAGGCGAATACGAGACAAAGGCGGTGGCTTGAGTTGCTAAAGGATTATGATGTTGATATTCTGTACCATCCAGGGAAGGCCAACGTTGTGGCAGATACTCTCAGCCGTATATCCATGGGTAGTTTGTCGGATGTGCAGCCGGACAGGAAAGAGATGGTTCGAGAGATTCACATGCTAGCCAGCCTTGGAGTCCGGTTGGCGGATTCTGGAGATAGTGGTATTTTTGTTCGAGGAGTTGCTGAATCCTCTATCATAGAAGAGGTAAAGAGATGCCAGTATGATGATCCTGTTCTGGCACAGTATAGAGATGCAGCTCTCCTAAAGGAGAAGGTTTTATTTAAGGTGACCTCTGATGGTGTGCTACGGTATGATGGTAGGTTATGTGTACCCGACATTGCAGGACTGCATCAGCAGGTTATGGGTGAGGCACACAATGCCCGTTATTCTATTCATCCAGGGTCGACGAAAATGTATCATGACCTTAGGAGCTTGTATTGGTGGGATGGCATGAAGAGAGATGTGACAGAGTTTGTTGCTCAGTGCCCGAATTTTCAACAGGTTAAGGTCGAGCATCAGAAGCCTGGTGGGCTACTACAGGCGATAGAGATCCCGACATGGAAGTGAGAGGTAATTAATATGGATTTTATTACAGGATTGCCTCGTACTCCGCGGAAGTGCGATTCCATCTGGGTTATTGTAGATAGGCTAACAAAATCAGTCCATTTTCTTCCAGTCCGGACTACTTATTCAGCTGAGGACTATGCTAGATTATACATCAGGGAGATAGTGAAGATGCATGGGGTCCCTATATCTATCATATCTGACCGAGGAGCCCAGTTCACGGCTAACTTCTGGAGATCTTTTCAGAAAGGATTGGGAACGCAGGTGAGTCTCAGCACAGCATTTCATCCTCAGACGGATGGGCAGGCAGAGCGTACCATACAGACACTGGAGGATATGTTGAGGGCTTGTATTATTGATTTTAGAGGTAGCTGGGATGACCACTTGCCGCTTATTGAGTTTGCCTACAATAACAGCTACCACTCTAGTATTCAAATGGCCCCGTATGAGGTTTTGTATGGGAGAAAGTGCAGGTCACCCATTGGTTGGTTTGACGTAGGTGAGGCTCAGTTGATTGGTCCAGATATAGTTCAGCAGGCTGTCGACAAGGTGAAACTTATACAAGAAAGATTACTAGCGGCTCGAGTCGACGAAGTCATATCGCGATAATCGGCGACACAGAGTTTGGATCGGCATCGGGTATTCTTGAAGGTATCACCCATGAAGGGTGTGATGAGATTTGGGAAGAGGGGGAAACTTAGCCCGAGGTATATTGGGCCTTATCGGATCATTCGCAGGGTAGGCCAGGTCGCCTATGAGTTGGAGTTACCCTCAGACTTGGAAGCAGTACATCCAGTTTTTCATGTGTCTATGCTACGGAAGTGTATTGGTGATCCTTCCAGAGTCTTCCCAGGTGGGCGGTGTCGGTGGTGAGGGTTGTCTATGAGGAGAGTCCGTGGCCATATTGGATCGCCAAGTCGGAGGCTGCGGACTAAGGATGTTGCATCCGTCAGGTATTATGGCGAACAATAATGAGAGGAAATGACTTGGGAGGCGAGGCGAGATGAAGAGGAAGTATCCTCACTTATTCCCTATACCCCCAGGTAATTCAATCTAACTCCCTTAATTGATTATGGTAATTGGTGAACTATATATGTGTGTTTTTGTTTTTTTTCTATGGCCCTGTGTGGCATCTGCTGGGTTGCTGGATATAGATGGATAGTCACTATTATAAAGGAGGCTCTGCCGAAATTTCTAGAACTTGAGACTTGTTATGAACATTCGAGGACGAATGTTTCTAAGGGGGGAAGAATGTTACACCTCGTAAGTTAAGACAAGGATTAAGAACGTCGTTAAGGTTAATATTCGGACAATGGATATAAGATATAATTACACAAGCTACGAGCACGTCGGTGAAAGTTTAAAATAATAAGTTATGTGTAGGTTTATTGAGGATTATTATTTATTATAAGAATTACGACATGAAGGATATGAGGTCTTATGGAATTTCCGGGAATTCAAGGCAACGAGTGTTAAGATCTAATTCTTGGGGTCGTTTTTAACTAAGAAGGCATTAAGAGGGCCAAAGTGTAAGTTTCAAGAAGTAATTTCAGATTTTCCCCTAAATACTAAAACATCTTTCTATTATGATTTTAATTTCATTTCTTCACACCAAAACTTTCATCTTTTCTCTCTCAAATTCCAATCCGAAATTACCCCATCCTTAACCAAGAATTGAAGCCATATTATCATTCTCTTATTAGATTAATCCATTTAGCAATTTGAAGCCAATCTTTGAACCCAAAATGTCAGCAGGCTATTTGAATGGGGTCGAAATTGAGTCCAAATTCTCAGTTTTTGGACAAATTTTGTGAAGAAAAACATGTATAAATGTTGGGTTATTATAGTAGAAGTGTTGCATGTCATTTTGGGTTGAAAGAAGAGAAGAATTTGGGCGAAAAGAGGCTGAAAAATCGTTGGGGCAGCGGGCTGTCGACGAGACTGTTTTGAGCTCGAAAATTGGTAAAATTTTATCCCTTTCATTTGATATTGGATAGATTAATTGATATTATAGTTAGGAGAAGTATCTATGTTAAAGAAGGAATAGAAAGAGGACAATGTATGTGATTATTAGAGGTCGAAACCGAATTAGAACTCATTCTTGGCATACATTGAAATTGATTAAGTGTGTTGGTATGTTATGACTAATTACATGTGAAAATTTGGATGGAACCTTGATGATTAAAATTATAGTCGTTATAAGAAGTATTGGAAGCTTAATTGAAAAGTAAGGAATTTTGGAAAAACTTTGAAATTGAAATAGGTGTTGGCCGAAAGGTCGATGAAAATTATTGAACGTAATAGGGACGTATTACAGGCTGAATTTGGTGTTTAAAATAAGCTACAAACATGCATATGTATTGAAATAAGTTACATATACATGCCTCGAAAGGATTAAAGTGTAGAAAGATATTAATTTTATATTCTAGAATAAGGGGGATTTTTGGTTTAAATTGGATTGTTGGTTTGATTGGATTGTTAGTTGGAGTTGAATTGTTGGTTGATTTACATTATTGGAAAATTGTGGATACGCACATAAACAAAGGAAATGCTGCCCAAATTTTTATAGAAATAAGGGAGCCTTTAATCATATGACTTACATTAGGAATCATAGAATTGACGAGCACGTTGTTCCTTATCATAGGTTGAAGTACTAGACGAGGAATACCTTAATACCAAGCTGATTAGTTCGCCTAAGAGGTATGTGAGACTTTCCCTTCTTTCTTTGACATGATTTTTAGGAAAGTACGGCCGACGTACTTAACTCCTACCAGTTCAGTTTTAAAATGATTAGTTACTAATGATTATGATTCAGTAACATAGTTTATGGTAGTAATTTTATTGAGAGTCACATAATGATTTTAGCTGCATACAGTTGCTCATGATATCTACTCGTGTTAAGTGTTACTATTTCATTCCACTGAGTCCCGGGCCAGATCATGTTCGTGCACAACCATGCATCATTCATCGAGTCCCTCACTAGAGGGCCGAGATACGTTATATATATACAGATTACATCGAGTCTCTCCTTAGAGGGTCGAGACATGTTACACGCGCAGATACAGATTCCATCGAGTCCCTGTAGAAGCGAGACATGTTATCTGATTTTATATCTGATACATGAGCATGATGATTTATGATTCAGTATACATGATATGATTTTCAGACATGATTCTCAGTTTTATGAAATTTGATGACTCTCTGTTTTACTTGGTACATTTGTTATTCAGTTTTGCAGTATTTTATGTTTCACATACTCAGTACATTATCTTGTACTGACCCACCTTTCCTCGGGGGGCTGCGTTCATGCCAAAAAATGAAACTCGGACTGGTAGGTCCGGTTCAACCCGGACCCGCACGGGCCGACCGGAAATCCGATAATGAACGGGCGGTAAGCGATGAAACCGGAACCGGTCGAGCAGTTGAATTAACAGAATCTGCGTCCGATGCGGATCGATTCGTTAGACAAGTATAGTTTGAAGTACAAAATTCATGCCATATCTTATAAATAAGACATTTGGCACCTTAACCAATTCAAGTTACGGCAGGTAACAGAAGCAATCATATGAAAGCGTTTTCATAATTTCATTGGGGGAGGAGATGGAAGATAGAGGTAGAGAGCCAACTATTACATCTATCTTCTATAACCACATTGAAGGTTCAAGACGAACTCACCATTACGGGCCAAGAACTTCTCTTTCTGTTGTTTTGATTGGACAGTGTCAGAAGATGTAATGAAAGGCTAATTTATAAACAAATGTTGATTTCAAATCATAACTTGAAATTGGGTCTCAAATCTTATGGCCAAACTAATAACTAATGACATACATATATATTACTAACTTCGCTTTCTACAGATCATAGCGTCAATATGTCCGAGTGGTTAAGGAGACAGACTCGAAATCTGTTGGGCTTTGCCTGCGCAGGTTCGAATCCTGCTGTTGACGATCCACTGATCTAAACAAATTAACAATAATCGTAACCAGCTATTCTTTATTATATAATCCTTCTAGATTATATGAATATTTTTTTCACGTCGAGCATTATTAATGGGTCTATTTTTTACAAGATATAAATTTATGAGTCAAATTTTACATTTACAAAAGTTGAAATCATGATTTGAAATTCTACTTTTTGAAGAATTTGAAATCATGCTTTGAAATTCTACTTTTTGAAGAATTTGAAATCATGCTTTGAAATTAAAATTGAAGTTTTGTGCAGATTTTATAAACAAATGTTGATTTCAAATCATAACTTGAAATTGGGTCTCAAATCTTAATGCCAAACTAATAACTAATGACATACAGATATATTACTAACTTCGCTTTCTACAGATCATAGCGTCAATATGTCCGAGTGGTTAAGGAGACAGACTCGAAATCTGTTGGGCTTTGCCTGCGCAGGTTCGAATCCTGCTGTTGACGACTATCTTTTTTGGTTTCATAGATCATCACTTAAATTATTGGTTATGGTCGCGTTTATATCTTCTTAAACTCACACGACATCCTATAAATTATTGGTTATGATTATGTTGACTTGATAGGCTCCTCATTATTATAAGTTAATATTCCCTCCTATTTAAGTTCTTAATTAACAAATCTTAAAAAATAAGATTAATTTTTTTTATATAAATAAAATTCTTTTTGAACAAAAAAAGACTTAGTCTTAGACCGCTTCCGCCAAACATGATTTTTCGTAATAGAAACATTTTTTAAAAATCAAAAATGTTTAGATAAGAAGGTAAACATCAATTTGGCTTACCATGAAGTGTTTCTCGAGAAACCATTTTTACTCATTAAATGATTTTTTTTGGACCTATTTACCATTTTCTTTTCACAAAAAATCTTTTAATCTCATATAATATCTCCATATAAAATAGAAATTTGGGAATTGTGAAGCCCCAAATTTGTTACAATAACAATAAACATTATTGTGTCTATGTGATTATGTTACGACTTTATTCACATTCGAGGACGAATGTTGCTTAAGGAGGAGAGAATGTAAAATCCGGAAAAAAAATAATAATAATAATATATAGTTGTGGTTGAGTTAATATATATATATATATATATATATATATATATAAGAAAACAATGAATAAATTGCATGAGATAGAGTTAGTGTTAAAGTTGGATAAATAGATAGATGAAATGAAAATAAGAAAACAAAAAGAAAAACAAAAAAAAAACAAAAAAAAAAAACAAAAAAAAAATGAATTGCCCATGCACGTACCCTTCCCTTACCCTTCCCCCCCCTTTTCATTTTCCTTCAATCTTTTGGTTTTTCACCTCCCATAGGTTATAGAAAACTCTCCACTTATACATTGTATTTACACACAAACAAAGTACATAACATAAAGGTTAGAAAATCAGAAAAAAACAAGTGAAAAGAAGAGGAAAAAATACCAAGAAAGCAAGAAGAACAAGAAGCAAAATACTAGAGAGTAAGGATAATTTTAGCAACCACACAACAATAATTTTCACACTTACAAGGTGAGTTTTCTCACTCAGAAATTCTTGGTAACATCCTTTATTTTTAGTTCAATACATGTTAGAATAAGAATTGAGTGTTGAAAGGAAATATTGAACTTTTGATTGTTTAGACAACTAGTTGCGTCATGAACTTTACGAACTGTTCTCACTGAGTTATAATTGTTAGAATTTGATGAAATTCGGAGGAGTGGTACACCTCTCTAATATGATCATATAGAACCAAAAATGAGGTAAAATGGACGTACGGTTTGAAAGTTATCATAGTTCAAAGTTCCTGCCTTAGATTTGGTCGAAATTCGGAAAGGCATAATTACGGACTGTTTTTATTGAGTTTTACTTATTAGAATTATATGAAAATTTACATGGTTGTAAATCTCTCTGTTACGGACAGATGTATATAAAGATTTATTAAAACGGACTTACGAGTTGAGAGTTATTGTAGTTTGAAGTTGCTGCCTCGGATTCGTCGGAATCCAGAAGGGCAGGACGTTGAAACGTAAAACTGTACTAATATGTGGGGAATATGAAAATTGTTGCTAAATGAAAGTTCTAGATCTCTTTGTTGTGGACATTTTGAGACCTTACGGGGGTCTATCCGACTTACGGATTGAGAGTTATCGCTATTTAAAGTTTCTGCCTCGGATCTATCGATATCCAGGAAGGGCAGCGAACAAAAGTGTAAAACTGTACCAAATGGTACATAATATGAAAGAATGGTTCACATGGAGACGTGTAGCTCTCTGTTCTCGTCGTTTTGAGAATTTATGGGGATTGAACGGGTTTACAGATTAGGAGTTATGACTATTATAAGATTGGGTGTTGTTTAATAAAATTCTGCCGAAATAAATTTCATATGGCTGTTTTGAGGATAAATTTGTGTTAGTTACCTAAAGTAGTTTTAAATGAAATTTGGTACAGTGAAAGATCCCCGTCTTACCTTAGTTTCCGCTTGAGAAACACCTTAGTTGGAGTTATGGTTAAAAAGTTATAATCGTTACAAGTATGAATGATGTAATGTTAGAAAAAAAGAATAGTATTTGTTTGATCTTCTGAAAAATGAAAAGTGAATACGTGTTCACATAAATATATAAATATATAATGGATCGGGTTGCACGCCGCAACAAAACGTAAAGTGAATACGCGTTCACAAATACGTAAACATAATGGATCGGGTTGCACGCCGCAACAAAACGTAAAGTGAATATATGTTCACAAATACGTAAATATAATGGATCGGGCACGCCGCAACAAAACGTAAAGTGAATACACATTCACAAATACGTAAACATAATGGATCGGGTTGCACGCCGCAACAAAACGTAAAGTGAATACGTGTTCACAACACGTAAATATAATGGATCGGGTTGCACGCGCAACAAATATGAAAGATGAACACATGTTCACCTATATATAAATATGAAAAGTGAATACGCTGTTCACAAATATATAAATGTAATAAACATGTGGAAATGCAGGAATGTCTCAACGTATAATACGAGATAAAATGAAGTGTTAGTTAAACCAAGAATTTCTATGAGGAGTTGTTGCATATTTAAAGATGTTGTAACTGATATGTTTTGCAATATGCTTATTACGTTATAATGTGATTGCACTTGGAATATTGTGGTGTTACTTTGAATTGCGGTAAGGTTCTCACTCAAATTTCAGATGGTACCGACTTTTATTTAACATGTTTCGAAAGGGTGATAGAGGAAAGGCTCCACGCTAGCGATCGTCCCGACCTCTTTGTCATACCAAGTCCATTGTTTGGGCTTGTACTCGCCGATTCGAATGTCGCCCAATGTCTCGAAATGCCCGTGGAATGGCCTCCTTCCAACTTAGAATAATATTTGTCAAGATGTCTATGTTGAAACAATATTTGCACGAGCATGGGCTCGTTATATTTTAATAAAGTCATAAACAAATTACTTTATTGTTATTTTATTAATAGCTCCGTATTTGGATATAAGTTTAAATTTCTAAATAAAGAGAATTAAATGGTGCTCCTGGTGGAAAATAATTGTCCAGGTGCCATCACGCCCTAAGTAAATACTTAGGAAAAGTCGGGGCGTGACAGGAATGGGGTAGGGCGGGGTAAGAAAAAAATTCATATTTTTTAATAATTTTTTTTTATAAAAATAACAAAAAATATGAAATAGAAATTTAAGGATAGGGTAGGGCAGGGTGGGGTGGGGGTAGGGGTAGGGCGGGGGTAAGAAAAAAATTCATATTTTTTTATAAAATGTTTATAAAAATAAAAATAATAATAAAATATAAATTTGAGAATGTGGACGGGAGGGGGGGGTAGAGGTAAGAAAAATTCATATTTTCAATCTTTTTTTTTATAAAAGTAACAAAAAATATGAAATAGAAATTTGAGGATGAGGTAGGGCAATGATGATGGTGGGGGTAGAGGTAGGGTCGGGCGTGGTGGGGGTGGTGGAGTTGGTGGGGGTGGTGGAGTTGGTGGGGGTAGGTGGTAGGGCGGGGGTAAGAAAAAATTCATATTTTTTATAAATTGTTTATAAAAGTAAAAAATATATATAAAATAGAAATGTGAGAATGGGGTAGGTGGATGGGGGTAGGGGGGAGAAAATAATTCATATTTTTATAAAAGTAAAAAAAATATGACATAGAAATTTGAGGGTGAGGTGGGGTAGATGTTGGTAGGGCGGAGGTAGGTTTGGACATATTTGAGTCATTAACTATCATATTGTCGTTACATTTTTTATGTACAATATAATATTATTTTTTGATTAAATGTTGCAATTAAATAATTTTAAAAAATTTATTAAATTGTAAAGATATACTAATTTTTAGAAACATAGGATAGAAAAATATTTTAAATAGTTTTAAATCTATTAAAAAAATATTCCAGTAAATTTGCATAAATGTGGGTCAAACAGGAAATTGTTTGTGTTTCTCATAAGTACTTCTATAATTATTTGTCAAATATCCTAACAGATTCTCTATAAATAGTTTCTGCAGAACTATTTTTAAGAAACAGAAATACTTTTCCAGAAGTTGGACTCTAAATAGACAGCTTTTTTGATTTGGAAGGAGTACTTCATATTTCTATTTTTTGTATAATAATAGACGGAGAAAGAAACCAATTTTGAAATTGGAAGGTGTAAACCAATTAATCAGAGGGTTTGGAGCTTTAAAGCAACTAAAATGTTTTAGTTTAATATAAAAGCAATTGCAAAACGAAAAACACAAGTTAATATCCTCAAAAATAAATTCCAAAACCCAAATGTTCAAATAGTTAGCTTTAATTTTTGAATTGTTCACTTCTCAAGCCCTAAGAAAACTAGTGGTGGTCTAAAATAAACCCTGGTGTTCAAATAGTTAGTTTTTTTTTTTAGGCCGCACCAGAAATTTCAATGGCTTGCGTGACAGATTGCGCAAGCAGGTTACTGACACAGCCATGAGTTCATTTTCACAAACATGAGGATGACTTCATGACACTAAGATCGCGCTTCCCATTAATGGGCTGAAGACTACGACACTCCTCCATCAATCTCTATCGGGTCGGAGGGATGGGGGCCATTTCCCTTTTGCTCCCAAAAACTAGAGGTGGTCACTGCGACGCGACTTCCAATAAATCTTGAAGAGCGAGCTTCCATTACTCATCAATTTTAGAGACGAGACTACCCTTCCCAAATCTCATATTAACAACACTGAAATCACACACTGTAGTTTTGAAAGGGATTTGTAATTAAAATTGATCTGAATTACCTGTAACAGTAGTATTACGGCCGTGATATGGATAGGCAAAACCTAGCTTCATCGTCCTCTCCCCGTGGTGGCGCCATCTTACATCCTTCCCCACAGCAAGATGCTTGGATCAGTACCTACCGGAATTTAATTCCTCGGTGGCAGTCTCTTCCTCCATCGCACCAGGTATCCTCTCTGCTCATTCATTTTATGCGTTTTATCTTCATTCACATAATCACATTTATTCGATACGATACATGAGATGACAACCGATCAGAGAGTGTTGTGTGTGGTTGATTTTTTTTTTTTTTTAAAATTTATCTACTTCTGTTTCATTTTTATATCTATCTGTTCTTTTGCTACAGTAATTGCTTACTAAATATTATTTTTCTTGTTGGACTTAATCCACAAAAGTATTGTAAGTTATTGTTTCAGGTTTGATGACAATAGGCTGTGGTTTGGCTAGCTATCCAGTTATGGAAATTTTAATGGAGCTTAGAACATTCATAGAAAGAGTTCTAATAAAGACATTTCTACTATACTTTTTTTTTGGTAGGATACTAGAAAAATGAATTTAGATCCCCTAGGCAGGCCCAGATTAGCTTAAATTTTATTCAAGTATTATGTGACCTGGAATGATGTTAATGGAAGTACTCCCTTCGTGCCGGTTTATGCGAAAGGTGTTTTACTAGGCATGGAGTTTAAAAGAAAAAGAAAGACTGTTGAAACTTGTGGTCTAAAATAAATCATAAATTTTTTTGTGGTTATTTATCATTTCATTAGGGGTAAAATAGAAAGTTTGAAGTTAAATTATTACTAATATGGAAAGATATCATTTATTTGGAACTGACTAAAAAGGAAAGAGTGTCATATTATACATGATCCTTTGTTTTTGTGGAGCTTTATTGTTATGATGGCTAGAAATAAGAGAAATCTATCTGGAAAATGAAAAACTAGCCATTATCTGGAAAACTTTGATGGTTTTTAGTGTGTTTTGCTCCATGGAAATTTGCTTATTTCTCCATTGTAACATACAAAAGCTGTGCCCTTTCCTTTTCTGTTGTAAAGTTCTTAAAATACAAATCTTTTTTCTGTCGGGGCTCAGAGAAGGTGAATGCAGAGTTAGGCATTTTGAGTTTCATTAGCTGAGATTTTTGCTTCCAACTACTGAAATTTCTCGTTGATGATTTCTTTTGGCAGTCGGCTATTCCGATTTCAATATACAGAGTTAATCAGGTAGATGCTGGCAGACTGGACATTGAAATGTCAGCCATGCTAAAAGAGCAGTTGGTTAAGGTCTTTTCCTTGATGAAGGTTCCTATCATGCAATTTTTTTGTTTTATTTTCGAATTTATCAAGTCTTCATGATTCTGTTATCTGACAAAAGCTTGATATGTGTTTCTTTTGTTTTGGATTAGCCAGGAATGTTGTTTCAATATGAAGCAGAACTTGATGCTTTCCTTGAGTTTCTAATCTGGCGATTTTCTATCTGGGTTGATAAGCCTACTCCTGGTAATGCCCTCATGAATCTGAGATACAGAGATGAACGTGCAAGTGAGATTAGAGGAAAAGGTTAGAAAAGCATCCAAGCTTAATGTTGTTAGTCCTTATGCATAAGTAAATTGTACCAACCTTTTCTGTATCTAGTAACGTTCATATCCTGTTGCAAGCTATGATATTTGAGATGGTCTGGTTTTTACTTTAGGGATGTGAAAAATACTAGTTTGATTTCCTTTTAAGCAATCATGTTTGGTTTTGAGGCGTTGGCTTCATTTTTCTGAAGCTATGTCCGTTGTGCTTTGTACTTGTTCTCCTTCTAGTTTCTTTATTATGCCATTTTTAGGCAAATAATGGTACCTCCTCACACTGACATATATTTTCTTAATTTGTCTCCTTCAGCTCCAATACATTGTTTTTCTGAGAGAAGTCGGTGACTAATCTCAAAATTACTGTTTAGTAATTCTTTTACCTTTTTAAAGACTCAATAAGAAGAGGTCGTGTGGTATTTGTAAGACGAATGTCGTCATCTGTTTTTGGAGTTCCTAGGAGGACCTCTGACCCTTGAGTGAGATGATCCTCTTTGGTCTTGCTCTATATAATTATTACTATAACGGATAAACTGAGCTACTTGAGCCCTGTAAAGATTTTGATTTTTATAGCAAGTTTAAATTGACATATGTATAACATCGGTTTGCAATTTTGAGAGACCATTTGGATTGACTAGGAAAATCTCGTTGGTAAGCTTTGTGTTAGAAGTGAGTTTCATGTAATCACATTTCTTGTTTCTTGAATCAACTTCATTGCAGTTTATTTGTTTGGTAAGTCTAAATTAGCAAGGGATAACATCAATCTGTGATGGAGGGGTTGTCTTGGTCTCTTGGAAAATTTCGTTTGTCTTACTTTGTGTTTGAAGTGCGGATGCGGAGGTTGACAGCATGATGTAGTTGCATCTCTTGTTTCTTACATCAACTGCTATAATTTCAGTTGTAGTTCTTTTTCCTTTTCCATGTTTGTTTTAGTGCGAACTGGATTAGAGGGACCCGGACTTACTGTTGCTCAAAAGCTATGGTACTGTATTGCAACAGTCGGTGGTCAATATATATGGGCTCGTCTACAATCGTTTTCTGCTTTTCGGAGATGGGGCGACTCTGAGCAGGTACTTGAGCTGTAGAATTTTATCGTGTACATTCATTATTATACTGATAGTTTATCTAACAGTTAGTTCTCTTTTCTCCTTAAACTGAATCTTTTTGGCCACATTATTACAATATGAGTTGAAATTGACCTTATAAAGTTCAAAAATAGAAGAGTTGCAATTGATGGGATCACATTTACGGACTGCATGTTACTTTTTAAGGTACTGCAATTATTGAGATAAACAAGGCATTGAGTGTCTGCAATTATTAAGAGGATAATTGGAATATGAAGTTGAGAATCTTGATTCAATGTCATAGAAAAAGTATAAGTTAGTCCCAAGTTTGGAAGCCATGTACATTTGAATAGTACAGTTTTAAGTCTTATGTTATATTGATGTTCAGTCGAACAGTCTTTTGAAATAGGATAGGGAGTATTAGTTAAACGAAGAATACTAACTTCTATAATACTGATTTTTATAGTGTTGACCAATAAAACTTATTGGTCACTTGTTAACTTTGTATTTGCTTCAGAGGTCTTTGGCACGTGGAGTGTGGTTGTTAATGCAACGGATGGAGGGGATCTATAAAGCAGCATCTTTTAGTAATTTACTTCTCTTTCTATACACAGGAAGGTAGAACTCTTACTCCAAAGACGTTGCTTCTTATTTCTTTTCCAATGCTTGACATGACCACCGGATAAAAGATCACAAAAATCTAGTTCGTAAAGTAGTTGCCATAAGTAATACTGCCAGAATCGGCGCTTTAAGTACTAACAGACTGGTGCATGTCTGACAAAGCACAGATTTGAGCTTGTGTTGTTTTATGATAAAATTTTCAATGAAAAATAACTAAATTATAGAAATTTCTAAGATAATTTTTTTGGAGAATGTTCTATTAAAGATGACATAAAAGGAGGAGTTAGGAACTAACCAAGTTCCTATTGTTTCAAACCAGCTATATAGTACAGGCTTTTGATTTGGGAACCATCATTACGTGAAATTCCACTTTTAGTTGAGGGCATCCTTGCAGCGGGAAAACTTGCAACAGAAACCGTATTTGTAATTTATAGACAATGTAGAAAGGCTTTTATTCTTTGCAAAAGCAAATGGGCCTTTAAGCTTCATTGGTCCCCTGTTTTGATTGGTGACTGTAGTGAGTAGTGGTGTTATCGGTCCGGGTATCTGGATACCCGGACCGATAAGGTTTCGGTCCAGATCCGGGACCGGACCGAAACCTTATCGGTCCGGTTCTCGGTCCGGAACGGGAAAAATTTTCCGGGTCGGGTTCCGGGGCCCGAATTTTTTTTAATTTTTAAAAAAAATTGAATTTCCAATATTGAAATTGACATTATCGGACACATTACCACAAAATTTGGACGTAAAAGGGAAAAAATGTAACGATTTGGGGAAAAAGTGAAATTGATTGGCAAGACATACGTTTTTTGAGAAATCGGCTGCTCCAAACCGCTTTAGCAGTTTGTCCGGCCCTGTCTCGAAAAAATACGCGAAATCAAATTTTTTTTTAGGTGAAACGGACGTCCGAGCGCAGAGTTATGACCATTTAAAGTTTCATCAATTTACAACTAATGGGGGCTGACTGGCGGGGGGGGTTGGTGTTACCGGTCCGGCTCCTTATCCTTATCGGTCTGGGTAATTTTTTGGTACTCGTATCCGGACCGTTAACTTTTCAGTCCGGGTTTACCGGTCCGGTTCTCGGGTAATTAGCGGGAGTATCCGGACCGCTAACAACCCTAGTAGTGAGCTATGGCCATAATATCTATCATCAATATTGTACATGCATCCCCATCCAGACAGACATAGTTCTGGTAACTGAGCGCCCCAACTATTGGGGGAATCATGCTGCATGATTAATTTTGTAGCACATTATGATGGCTGATACTGCTGATTCTACTAACATGTATGGGAGCCCTAATATGAACAGAGCATCATTTGATTGTTGTATATGTTCCCTGCATGTAATCTAGCCAATAAATTTACACATTACAACTTCTTAAATTAATGATTTTCTACATGTATCAATTGCATTGCAGGTACAGGAATCTCATTGAAAGAGCTTTAAGAGCTAGACTTGTTTATGGGAGCCCAAATATGAACAGAGCTGTGAGCTTTGAGTACATGAATCGTCAGTTGGTGTGGAATGAATTCTCGGTAATTTTCCTACCATTGGAAGTATCTTGCAAAATTTGTATATGCCCTTTCAGGAAGTATTAAAAAAGACTCACTGAGAAATTTCTAGACAGTTTGAATCAATAACACTATAGAGTATTACATGTTTTTAAGCTGTTTTACATGCTGCTGGAGACCAACAAATTCTATTTTCATCTCGCATATGCATTCCTTTTTTCCATTATTGGTTGTGGGTTGTATATTTTATTGCTTTGCAGTTCAAAGTTTGCAGCTCTCTGTTTCGGGCTTTATCTTGTCGACACGTTTGGTTCCTCAGCACACAAACAATACGAAGGGACTTAGATTTTAAACAATTTTCCAATATGCAGGAACTGCTGCTCTTGCTTCTTCCCCTTCTCAATTCAGCATCTGTCAAGAGCTTACTTCGTCCATTTTCAAAGGACAAATCTTCAGATTCTTCAGTAGATGAAGCTTTATGCCCCATCTGCCAGGGAACCCCATCAATTCCATTTGTAGCTATCCCATGCCAGCATAGGTATATACTTTTACATGTTTTCGTTTATGCGATAGGATGGTAATGCAGTATCTCATATATGTTTTGCCTTTATTAAGAACACACTTTTACGGTTCTTAATCGAAGAAATCCTTACCTTTATCAAACAAAAAAAATCGAAGAAATCCGTATTAGAGAATAATGTGGATTTGTGGAAATTGCAGCTAGACATCTAGGTTAGTGTAGCCATTAATTATTAATGTTCTTTTCAGGCGAAAATTGTTTTGACCATTGTGCTGAGTACAGTTCTAATATTACTGGCTAACAGATCATCAGAGTTGAAACTACTTTTACTTCAGGGTTATATCCAAAATAAGTTTTCATTCCACTGCCCGTGTCACGTCTTCTGCACCTTAAAAATGGTTGTGTCCAGTTTTTACAGACAACCATGGCATTCATATTTGGAGCTAGTTAAAGCTTCACTTTTTTTTGGGGGGTTGGAGTATTGTGTTTCTTGAAATTACATAGATGCTATCTTTCATTGGTCTTTTGTCATGCTTTCGGTTGACAGCATTTGCAGTGTCATTCCTATCTTTAGTTTACTGTGCGCAAGTGATTCTGAAATTTTAGGTATTTGTATTTCAATCTCATAGGTATTGTTACTACTGTCTTCAAACAAGGTGCTCTGCAGCTCCATCATTTCGTTGCCCCAGATGTGGTGATCCGGTTGCTGCTATGCAACGGCACGGTGGTTTAGTCAGCAACATTTCTCAGATACAATGATTGTTCTGCAAAGTGATGAAATGCTAAAAAGGGGAAGCTAAGTTAAACTATAGATCAAAAGTTTCTCAAAAGACAACTTGACAATGGAACTAGGTATCTAGATTCCTTGATAAAGCAAATTGTTCTGCTTTATTGAGTGCTTTAATTTTTTATTGAGTGCTTTAATTTTTTAATAGTGTGGTTATCCCTTTTCCTTGGGACCAATCTGCCACCCTGGAACCAACTGAGCTACACCCATGCGGGTCGGTTATCCCTTTTCCTGTATTTACACTCATTTGTTTATTTAATTGGAAGATTATTTTCTCAAATGTTGGATCAGTCTACACGCAATTGGTCCAATTTTCATTAAATGACTCAAGAAGCTGTCCTTTTCACTTTGATTACGGGAACTTTTGAGGGGGAAAAGGCACAATTTTCCATTTCCTTGGGTTGTCAAGTTGCAAATTAGCAAAGGTAACAGGCTTGTGTGTGTTAACTTTCGAAATGGCCAGTGTCTTTTGCAGTGAAATTTTCCTGTGAAGCTATCATAAAATTTGATCTCATTGGGGATTCGTGGTGGATAATTTTTGGATTTAAGAACACGGAATGGAAAATAACAACATATTCGCAAGTGATGTCTGAGGAGGGTAGAGTGTATGTAGACTTTATCTTTACCTTTAGAGTTAGAGAGGTTTTAGATTGACGGAATTAAAAGATAGAAAGCTAGACGCAAATATTGAACAAAGATGGGCAATAACTAGACTAAATCCTAATCACCTCCTAATACAATCTGTATTGGCAGTCACCTAGGCTATAAGCTAATAGAATCCTCAAGAGGAAAGTATTCCTCTTTGCAAATCAAGGGCAAAGTTTATAGGCAATAAAAGGGATTTCACCCATTAGCTACTAGTATAAGATAACCCAAGGGTCACAAGAGCATTCATATCTCAAAAAATTAAGGAACTGAATCCTAATCTCTACTAATTACTAATTACAGAAGTAACCTTTATGTAATCAAACTTAAGGCTAGAATGCAATTAAGGTGGCTAAAGCATGAAATTTGGCCGTCTCATTTGAATATCCACATTAGCCAATAATGAACTTTCAAGTCTTCTTGACTTTTAATCTTCCAAAACTCCTTGAGCTTCCAAGTCCGAGATGACTATCTTGAGAGTTATCATTGTCTCTTATGTTAAAAAAAAACATGCTAGAATTTGTAGCTCCTTTTTTTTTAATCTTAAAAGTATCCTAGTCTCCTCTTTCTCCACGGGATTGTGGGCGAATGATTTTGTTTTCTTTTCTAAATTGTGAAACGTCACCTCTCTTTGAGCATCCGTTTTTGTATTTTTGTCGAAGAAGTCTGTCTAAATGCAAGCTACGTACACTTTGCAGTTAACAGATCACTAAACCTGAGATTGAATACAAGTTCGATACGAAGGAAAGGAGCATGCGATAATTTTTAGCTAGTAGCAGGGTGTGGCCTAGTGAGCACTAGAGTGAGATGGAAAAGACAAAAAACATTAGATAATCGGTGCGTACTTGTGTAAGTTGTGATGACATTAAGTACCATTGATGAGAACAGTAAGTATCTAACGGAATAGTCTGATGGAGGTAATAATAGATGAGATAATAGGTATGAAACATAATAGTCGAAATGTACATAAGAGGGATTGAGAAATTAATTGAGTACAACACTTATCTTCAAGCTTTTAACTTATTCTGATGGTTCAGAGTAGGGCTGGCCAACAGGGCGGGGTGGGGTGGAGTCGGGGTCTGGCGGGGCTAGGGGTAGGGCGGGGTCGGGGGCTGGCGGGGTCTGCCGCTGCCCCGTCCCGATACCGATGTGCTCGGGGGTGGGGTCATTTTTTATTTGTCTTTAAATTAAATAAATAAATAACACACACAAGATAGTTTAATAAAAATATCTCAAGACTGTTTTTGTGCCTCTTATATTATTCGACTAGATCACTAGAAGTATGATTTTTTTTTTGGTAATACAATTTCAAAATTGCAACTTCGTGATATTGAAAGTTGCAAATAAATAACATAGTAAAATTACAATTAAAAGAATTACATTTTAAGAAACACATTTTCTAGTTTCTTTATAATTTCTTGTGGTTCTTCTGTTGGAATTGGTATATCTTGGTCAAATTGGTCGACGTCGCTTGCACATCTATCGGATAAGATTTTGTTGTAGTTGTAGTCTTCTTCTTCGCTGATCTCCGATTGGCCGCACCTCCTACGCTCCGCACGAATCCAGTCTCTGAATAGAACTGCAATCTCTAATGAGCCTCCTGCCAATGAATATTTGTGCTCCCCTATTTGAAATCTTCCCACAGAAAATGTGCTTTCAGACGTTGTTGATGACGCTTGAATGTTCAACACATCTCGGGCCATCTTAGATAGTGTTGGAAAATTCTTCTCATTCTCCCTCCAGTATTTTAGCAAGTCTTCACGTCCCTCTTCATTTTCAATTGTTTCGTATGGTACAACACTCTGCAAAACAAAAACATCAAACTCGCTAATTTGGTTAGAAATGTTACCACTAAACATTCTCTGTCTGAGGCTTTGAACACTAGCCGCAGAAACAACATTCGTTTTTGAGGTTGTGTTGAAGAAGAAGAAGAAGATGACATGGAAGTCGGTTGGTTGCTAGCACTTTTTTGTTGGTAATGCGTATATACATTTTTACATTCATCTTGAATGCTAGACAACACTTCTTCTCTAGTTTTATCAATAGGTGGTGGGTCATTGAGATTTGTAGGAGTTGGAGGTGGAAGTGTATCTATGCAATCATAAATAGTTTCAATAAGATTTTTACAACCGCCTATTTTAATAGACAGATTTAATACAACACTAATAAAAAATATTGGGGAATAGGAATAAAATATTTTTTCATTTTTAGAAACATTTTTTAATAGGTGTCTTATAAGTTGGTTTTGCCATATATTCACTAAGTAATATAAATATTAGAGCTATATAAAATAACATTGATGAAATAGTATGATAATAAATATCAGAAAATTCTTTAGTGGTTAGATAAAGTTTCTCTAAAAATGTATTAAGTTCTAAAATTGTATCCCAATCGGAATCTATAAGCATATCATTAGAATTTCGATTACGGACGTTAAAAAATTGGGTTATAGGTTGTCTATATACTCATAAGCAACACGTAGTTGATTGTATAAAGAATTTCATCTAGTGCATACTTCTTCGGGAACTTTTCTGTAAGGTAGACCACAATCGTGACAATTTTTATTATATTCTTTTAGTCGTTGTATTCTATTATTTTTTTAAATACAATTTATAGCAAATTTAATTTTTCCAAGAATGTCTTAAAAAATTGATATACTACTTTACAACTAAGTTATAAATATGACATGCACATTTTATATGAAAATGATATGGAAAAGATTTGAGTTAAGACAGTTTTTAATAATTTAACAACAGAAATATTAGAAGAATCGTTATCTAATGGAATACTCATGATTTTATCAGTTATGCCATAATAATCGCAAACAGAAGAAATATTTTTTTGAATAAAAATACCAGTATGCCTACTATCTATATATCTATATGTTAAAATACGTTTTTGCATACACCATAATCTACCCAATGACATGTTACCGTTAAATAATCATGGCTGTTAGTACTACGGCTTATATCAGATGTGATAGATACTTTTCCAGGGTAATGATATAAATAATAATATAAATATTGTTGATATTCGTGTGAAAATTTAAAAATATCTTTCCTAACAGTTGATCTAGGAAAACCGTTATAAGCAAGATTATACATTGATCTTATATAATGAATAAAATCAGGAGATTCAGGAAATGAAAAAAACCATCCACTGCAACTAATTTTGATAATTATTCTCTATCTTTTATTTTATCGTATTTAGGGCCTACAACTGCCCCCGTCATCGGGGTTAATTTGACCATGTACCTGGTGCGGGTCAGTATGTGAATCTTATCCTGACTGAGAGGGCATTGACTCACCCAACATTTGATCCTTATATTCATCCCACCTAGCTTTGTGTTTGTTATTCAAATTCGTAGTTAAACCTCCTGTCCCGCCATGACCTTTTCCAATTTAAAATTTATAAATGTTTTTACAAATTGTGCATCTAGCAACTTACTTTTCTACGTCTCTATAAAAAAAATCTCATACATGTGATGTTAATTTTCGTTCTGGTGAGCCTTGTCTCATACTAGGGGGAATATGAGGCGTTCCAGTTTGAGGTGCATTAATGGGTGTGTCATCTAGATTAGTGGGTGTGTCATCTAGATTATCTTCTAAATAAAGTCTTGTTGAGTTCCAGAAAATAACTCCTCGTCTAAATCTAATGGTACTTCAGAAAATAATTCAGTATCAACAAAATCGTCATGTCTAGGACTAGGATGGTTAGAAGAAGTATCCCTGCCCTTATTACCCCTACTAGTAGAAACACCCTTACCCTTAAACATACCTCTTAATCCTTTCATTTTAATTATGCAAATAAATAATTAAAGATAATAAAATTAAGTGCGATAATTAAATAAAGACACAATAATAATTTAATGAAGGAACGAATGTACCAAACGCTGACGTAACGTCGACGTGTAATCGAGAGATTGAAAATTGAAACTTTGTTCGATGGATGATCCTCAAGCTAGTTGTCAACTTCACTCCCAAATGAATAAATAAAATTGAATACTTAGTAGACAGTGTAGAGAGAATGAGAGATAGATTGAGAGATTATTAGGGAGATTGTAGGAAGATTTGTGAGAAATAATAAAGAGAAAATGAAGTATTTATAGTTGAAAAAATTGGGTTAAAGTGTAAATATAATAACTTAAGGGTCGGTATACCCCTCCCAATTGGCCAGCCTTAGTTCAGAGGGAGAGTTAGTCTAAGTGCTATCATTATTGAAAAAGAAAAAAATGGTTTACTACATGCGTCTGGCATGAGATGTAAATTTAAAATATATCATCCACTATTTATCGTTAATCATTATAATTTGTTCTTGACAATCGAGTGTTGCGACTGATCAATGGACCAGATTGTTGGAACTTGTATGGGATAAGCAGAAACAAGTGATCAAAATAAAGTGTTGCGAATTTTGGCGCAGCGCCACGGCGCCCAGGGAGAGGGCCGCGGCGCCGGGTATCCCGAGAGCTCTGTAGAAATTACCGTGCTTGGCGCCGCGGCTGGGCCTAACGGTCAGAATTTCTGGGAATGGGTATGACTGTTCTAAACAGTCGCAACCTCTGAAATGAAAGGTTATACATATTCTGATGTTATTACTATAAAAGAACATTGATCACTTGATTGAAAACATGAATCAATTCATGAAATAATCTTATGACTTGAGAATCAAAATCATTTAAGATTGTTGCTTCTACATCTTCTTCTTCCCAAAAAGATATTTCTGAAAAATAACATAAAGTAAATCCGTTAGGGTCTAGTTCTTGTGCAAGAACTCGAACCAGATAGTTGTATCATCGAGATAGATGTTCAGAAACTACCGCATGTGGGGCGACTGTCTTAGGACATCGCCAAGCAGGCCTCTATCAACATAAAGTTTGTGTTTGTTGTTCAATTTGAAGTATTTTCTATTGTTGATTTAAATTTCAATAGAGTTATTATTCTATTATTATGCTTGTTCATTGATGATACTAGATTGACTCTAACAATCTAAGACAGAAATTCAGAAAATTCATTTTTCTGATTGTTTGCAAAATTTTCAGAGAATCATTTTTCTGATTTGCAAAGATGGATCAATCTGGATCGTCGATGGTGAAAAACCATGTTGAGAAACCTGAGAAATTCAAAGGTTCTGATTTCAAACGCTGGCAATAAAAGATGTTGTTCTATTTGACAACTCTTCATGTGGAAAATGTGTTGACTGCTGAGGCTCCTATGACATTTCCAGAAGGAGAAGGGGATAATGCTCCTACTGAGGAGGCGAAGGCTGAAAATCTCAAGGCTATTCAGACTTGGGAGAGTCAAGAGTTTCTTTGCAGAAACTATATTCTCAATGTCTTAGATGATTCTCTCTATGATATCTACTTCACGTTCAGAACAACACGAGAATTGTGGCAGTCATTGGAGAACAAGTACAAAACTGAGGTTGCTTGTTCCAAGAAGTTCGTCATCGGCAAGTTTCTGAACTTTAAGATGAGCGATGCCAAGCCTGTTGTCAAGCAAATGGAGGAACTCCAAGTCATTGTTCACGAGTTAGAAGTTGAAGGTATGGGCCTTAACCCGAATTTCCTTGTTGGTGCTATTATTGAGAAATTACCTCATTCTTGGAAGGATTTTAAAGTTTATCTTAAGCATCTAACCGAGGAAATAAATTTCGAGCAATTGGTTCTTAAAATTCGAGTTGAAGAGGATAACCGGAAGAATGAAAAAGGTGATGTTGTTTCCTTGGAGCCTAATGTTAATATGGTTTAAGGAAATTAATATAAGACCAAGTTTCAGAAAGGTAAGGGCAAGTTTGTTTGTGCCAAGCCATATTTTGCAGCCGGGAAGAATGCACTCGCCCCACAAAAGACTAATGGGTTCAAGAAAGCACATGTTGGTGTATGTTGGTGTGCAGGAAACCTGGGCATAAAGCAAAAGATTATCGCCTTCGCAAGAGTCAAGGTGGTGGTGTTGGAGGTTCGAGCAATGTCAACCAATCCAACCGTGCTGAAACTAAAAACCAATTCATTGGTGTTGTTGTTGCTCAAGAAAATTTGGTTACAAATTCAACCGATTGGTGGATGGATACGGGTGCCTCTATGCATGTATGTTCTGAAAAGGACATGTTTTCATCCTACCAGACCATCAAGGATGGAGAACCATTATTCGTGGGAAATGCCGTTGTTGTAAAAGTTGAAGGGAAAATGAAGGTGATTTTGAAACTCACTTTCGGGAATGATCGTGTGCTCACTAATGTGTTGCACGTGCCTGAAAGTTGTTAGAATTTAATTTCTGGTCATGTTCTCAGTAACAAGGGCTTTAAGATTGTATTTGAATATGACAAATTGTACTCACCAAAATTGGGATGTATGTAGGGAAGGGTTACCTCAGTGCGGGGCTCTTCAAACTATCTGTTGTACCTACTAAGGCAATTGTCATTATTAATGAAAATGCAGGTACTAGCACTGCTTCTATGTATATGGTTGATTCCCCTTCCTTATGACATTCAAGATTAGGCCATGTTAATTATTATTCTTTACAAATGGTAAAGTTAGACATGTTATCAAAATTCTCTATGAACAAAATGACTAAGTGTGGAGTTTGCATAGAATCAAAATATGCAAGTCATCCTCATAAATCTGTAGTGAAATAAAATGTAGTGATTGGTTTAATTCATAGTGATTTGTGTGATTACCAAACAACTCCTTCTCATGGAGGAAAGAATTATTACATATCATTTATAGATGATTGCAGTAAATTTTGTTATGTATACTTAATATATACCAAATACGAGACTTTAAACATGTTTAAAACATACAAAATAGAAGTGGGAAACCAACTTGACAAAAGATTTAAAATTCTAAGGTCTGATAGAGGTGGTGAATATCAATCAAATGAGGTCAAAGAATTTTGTTCTACTCATGGTATAGTTCATCAAACCACAACACCATATACTCCAAAATAAAATGGAGTTGCCGAACGTAAGAATAGAATATTGAAAAATATGATAAACTCAATGTTGGTTAGTTCGGGTGCACCTCTTAGGCTATGGGGAGAGACTTTACTTACTGCAAATATGATATTAAACATGATTCCTCATAAGAAAAGTGATCAATCTCCTTATGAATTATGGAAAAAAGATTGTTTACTTTCAAAATGATGAAAGTGTGGGGTTGCCTAGCGAAAATTCAAATTCCCTTACCAAAGAGAACTAAACTTGGACAAAAAATGGTGGATTGCATATATATTGGTCCTGCCAATAATAGTGCAACATATAAGTTTTTGGTGTATAATTCTGATGTTGAAGGTATTCACAAAAACACACTTATGGAATCTGTTGAAGCAGAATTTTTTAAGGACATTTTTCTTTACAAAGACAAGGACAAAAGTGTTCTTAATCATAAGAAGAGACCCTGCCTCAAGATGTGTCAAACCAAAACGCACAAAATGATGACAATCTTACTTCATCTGTTCAAAAAAAAAATTCTGAACCAAAGAGAAGTAAACGTGTGAAAACTGCCAAAGATTTTGGATCAAATTTCTTGACCTTTTCCGTTGAAGGAGAACCTCAAACGTATAGGGTTGCTATGGAATCATCTGAAGCACCTTATTGGAAGGAGGCTATCCAAAGTGAGGTAGAATCCATTGTGCAAAATAATACATGGATATTGGTTGATCTCCCTCCGGGACAAAAACCAATAGGCCATAAATGGATTTTCAAATGGAAATTATGGCCTGATGGTACTATAGAAAAATACAAAGCTCATATAGTAACCAAAGGTGTTTGTCAAAAAGAAGGCGTAGATTACTTTGATACTTACTCACCAGTAACCAGAATTACGTCGATAAGGACATTAATTGCTATAGCGGCGATTCACAATTTGGAAATACACCAAATGGATGTGAAAACCATATTTTTGAATGGTGAATTAGATGAAGAAATTTACATAGAACAACCCGAAGGGTTTGTTGTGAAAGGTCAAGAAAAGAAGGTTTGTAAATTGATTAAGTCATTATACGAATTTAAACAAGCTCCAAAGCAATGACATGAAAAATTTGATAATACGTTATTATCAAATGATTTTCAAATAAATGAATGTGACAAATATGTCTACATTAAATAATATAAAGATGCATGTGTCATTATATGCTTATATGTTGATGATATGCTAATTATGGAAACAGGTAAGGATGTAATTAACAAAACTAAGAAAATATTGCATGCCGCTTTTAATATGAAAGATATGGGAATAGAGGATGTCATCCTTGGTATTAGAATTCAGAAGAATTCTGATGGTTACATACTAACTCAATCCCATTATGTTGAGAAGGTTCTAAGAAAGTTTGGACACTATGATGATCGACCGACTGTTACGTTATTTGATCCCGCTACTCACCTTAAGAAGAATCAAGGTGAAAGTGTGTCTCAACTGGAATATACACAAGTTCTTGGAAGCTTGATGCACATAATGAATTGTACACGACCGGACTTAGCATATACAGTGAGTCGACTTAGTCGATACTCACATAATCCTGGAAAGGATCATTGGTTTGCACTAACTAGGGCACTCCGATATCTAAAGCATACAATGAACTATGAGTTGCATTATACAAAATATCCTCATGTTTTAGAAAGATATTGTGATGCTAATTGGTTTCCAACCATTCGGAAAGTCCACAAGTGATTATGTATTTACACTTGGTGGAGCGTCGATATCTTGGAAATCATCAAAGCAAACGATGAATACGCGATCAACTATGGAAGCAGAATTTGTAGCCTTGGACAAAGCTGTCGAAGAGGCAAAATGACTCAGAAACTTCCTAGAAGGTATTCCGTTGTGGACAAAGCCTGTGACAACCATTTGCATACATTGTGATAGTATGACTTCCCTAACGAAGGCAAATAATCAAATATACAATGGCAAATCGAGACATATAAAGCGACGTCATAATACAATACGAAGCTTGCTGAAGAATGAAATTATTTTCATTGATTATGTGAAATCAAATGACAATATAGCGGATCCTTTGACAAAAGGCCTTAACAGAGAGCAAGTCGTATTTACATCGAGAGGAATAGGCTTAAAGCCAATACAATGAGTCACTACTTGACGAAAACCTAACCTAGCAAAATTGGAGATCTCATGGTCTAGGTTCAATAGGACAACGTTGGGGAAGACTCAAGGAGCATAGAAAACACATATATGCTCATTCCTATGGTGAACTAAGTGTGTTAATCCGTTGATAATTAAGGAATGAATATTATTCTTAATAATACTAAAAGTCATTATGGTAGGATAATACAGATTATTCTTGTTTAGTGTTACCTATATGAGATTGATGTGGGGTCGCATCTGTGGGAACCAATATGGCTACGTTCTCTAGAAATTCTCATGAAGAAAGAGTTGTTCACGACCGAAATTAATACAACCGTAAGAATTGAAATATGTTGATATGATATGTGTGATACTTGTTGTCTTGATTTACTACAAAACGTGAATAGTTCAAGACATTTCGTCCACTATTTTACAAGTAGATCCGATAGGTACTCACTACGAACGGTTCAAGTCTAAAAGATACCTTTTCCGATGCATGTCATGTCGAATTTTTCAGAAGTAACGATAAGTTCCTCATTATCTTATTTTCTATCCAAATGTGGGGTATTGTTGATGTTTGAATAAAAAATATGGGGTATTGTTGGAACTTATATGTGATAAGAAGAAACAAGTGATCAAAATAAAGCGTTGTGAATTTTGGCGCAGCGCCGCCGGATATCCAGAGAGCTCTGCAGAAATCACTGTGTTTGGGGCCGCGGCGCCGCAGCGCTGAAAGTTCAGAGGACCTTGACAGGAAGTCAGAGCCGCGGCGCCGGGGTCAGCGCCACGGCGCCAATGGCGCAGAGACGCGACGATAGGCCAAACGGTCAGAATTTCTGGGAATGGGTATGACTGTTCTAAACAGTCGCAACCTCTGAAATGAAAGGTTATACCTATTCTGATGTTATTACTATAAAAGAACATTGATCACTTGATTGAAAACATGAATCAATTCAAGAACTAATCTTATGACTTGAGAATCAAAATCATTTAAGATTGTTGCTTCTCCATCTTCTTCTTCCCAAAAAAATATTCCTGAAAAACAACATAAAGTAAATTCGTCAGGGTCTAGTTCTTGTGCAAGAACTCGAACCAGATAGTTGTATCCTTGAGATAGACGTTCGTAAAATTAATGAACAAGTGGGGGCGAATTTCTGTCTTAGGACACTGCTGAAGCAGGCCTCTATCGACATCAAGTTAGTGATTGTTGTTCAATTTGAAGTATTTTCTATTGTTGATTTTAATTTCAATAGAGTTATTATTCTATTATTGTACTTGTTCATTGATGATACTAGATTGGCTCTAACACATATTGCCTTAGGTGTATTTTCAAATTACATCATTTTGAAGGGTCCATGGCGTAAGAACTGCCTTTTGAATTTTTTTCAAAAGGATTGGGAGAGCCCTTCTCTGCAATAATAGAACTTAAAATAGACATAACTTAGATAATTTATTTTACTTTCACCTATTTAGTTTCTTGTAACTATCTTTTAGGCCAGTGATCATAATATAACTAGAACTTTTTTTTTATACACTTCAGTACAATGCATTAATTAATGCAGTCAAACATCTCTATAACGTTGTAGTTTGTTCGAATACTTTTGACTACTATAGCAAAATATTATTATAAAAGATATATATATAACTTAAGATGAAAAATCAATTTTATAAAAAGGAATTACCGTTATAATAAAGTGTTATTCTAGATTATGATTGTTATTGAGAGATATAACTGTAGAATATCTATATTGCTGTGAAAAAAGAGCATGCTCCTTCCTTTTTCACATGATAAGATCTGAGAATGCAGTTGTATAGCTAGTAACAGAACAATCCTTTAGTTACCATTCCAAGTCAATCAACAATAACATATCCAGTGAAATCCGATAATATGGGGTCTGGATAGAGTGTACACAAACATTATCTTGGTAGGTAGAGCGGTTATTATTTCCGAAAGACCCTCGGCTTAGGACAAGCAAAACAGGAAAAAAAAAGCCAGACCCGGTCAAAAATTTAGAACAGTAAGAAAATGTTGATAGCAAACGCGAATACATCATGATAGCGCATCCTGAAAAGAAGCAGTAACTACGCAGATAAATGAGATAAATCAAATACATTAAAGAACACATAACAGAAGAAGTAAAACTACAGAAGACTATAGAGCGATACTACGTCTATTCGTATGATATGCTAAGCATGCCTACAGTAATAACACTGCACCTACCAGTTTGTAAGCGTAAGTAGTACTACGCTCGACTACCTACTACCCTTCTACTCTAATCTGTGACATCCACAACCCCCTATCTAAGGTCATGTCATCAGTAAGTCTCGCCTGCTCCATATTTTGTCTAATCACCTCGCCCCAATATTTCTTCGGCCTACCTCTACCCCTCCTGAACCCGTCCATAGCCAACCTCTCACACCTCCGCACTGGGGAATTTGTGTCTCTCCTCCGCACATGTCCAAACCATCTCAACCTCGCTTCCGCATCTTATCCTCTACCGATGCCACTCCCACTCTGCTCCGGATATCTTCATTTCTAATCCTATACTTCCTTGTATGCCCATACATTCATATCAGCATCCTCCGACACTCTCATCTTTTGGGTGTGCGACGCCTTGACTGACCAACATTTCGCCTCATACAACATAGTCGGTCTAACCACCATCCTATAAAACTTGTCTTTTAGCTTTGGTGACACCTTTTTGTCGCACAAGACTCCAGATGCAAGCTTCCATTTCATCCACCATGTTCCAATACGATGTGTGACATCGTCATCATCAATCTCTTCATTCCCTTGGTTAATACATTCGAGGTATTTGAAGCTTACTTGCTTCAGAATGACCTCGGTCTCAAGCCTCACCTCCACGCGTATCTCACGGTCGCTCTCATTGTTGAATTCACACTCCAAGTATTCTATTTTGATCCTACTTCCCGTCAATCAAGTTTTTTAAAAAATAAGTCCACGAGCATTTGTTTTTGGGCCTGTCCCACCAGCCTTTTTCTGCCTCCACTTTACAATAAAGCTAAAGCAAGAAATAAAAAAATTAAAGCAGGGATCAATAAGGGGAAAACAAAATACATTACAAAGCTTCTCAACCCCACAAGTAACAAATACTACTAAGTAAATGTTACTCTAGTTGACAATGATATATTGGTTTCTTCAACCTCTTATGAGAAAAAAGCAAATACACCCTTGAAAACCATCAAGAAAGTCTTTTCTTTGTGCACATAAAAGGAAAACAAATAAGCAACAACTAGTGTTTTACAAGAGCAAAAAGTAGTGAGAGAGATACCGACAGAGAAGGAAAAAGCTTAAGATCTGTTATTTTTGTGACGTTATTTGAACAAGAGAATTTTGATAGAGGAGCCAATAATAATCAGTATTAGCAAACGATTGCTGGAAACCCTACTAATTGATGGAGCATGATCATGAATGGAAACATGCATCCACAATCTCATGATCAACATATCAATTCCTCTTCTTCTTCTTCACATTTGTATGGAGCTGATAGTCCAAACCAAGAGTTCCCTCGCTCATTGAGCCTACTTATGTAAATATAATCTTTAATTTCTCTCTCCCTATCTCTTCTTTATCATGTTGATGTAGCTTGTTTTAGTTCTTGTTTGCCTTTGTCAAGTTTTTAAGACTCAAAGTTTCAGCAAAAAATTCAGAATTTGAAGTTTATAGTTATTAAGAGTCTCACATCGAATATGAAATGGAAACATGACCTCTTTATATGGATTTGGCAATCCTCACCCAAAAACTAGCTTTTGGGGTTGAGTTAGGCCCAAGATCAATTCTTTACATGGTATAGAGCTAAGCCTATTCCAATTCTTTGTTCACCGATAGGCCCCAAATTATATTATCCACGCTCCAGTTCACAAGGTTTGAGCGTGCGGGGAGTGTTAAGAGTCTCACATCGGATATGAAATGGGAACATGTCCTCCTTATATGAACTTGGACAATTCACGCCACGTTGGATCCTGGAAGACACATGGCGGGTGAGATCCGACGTGGCGTCCACGTGGGATTTTCGTCCAATTGAGGGCAAATATGATCCTTTTGCTAATTTGAAGGGCATATTTGAACCCATACTTGTAACAGAGGACAAATATGACCTTTTTCGAAAGTTCGATGACAAATATGACCATTTTCCCATTAAAATTATGGTAATTGATTTTCTTTTAAATTTCTACTTAGAAAAATGAAAAAGTAAGTATAAAAAAGGCAGTAGGTTTTAATAGACACTTACCCACGTTCTATTAATGCGACGTAACTATGCAAAATGTCCCAGTTAGCTATTTGAATACAAAATATTTGTTAATGCAAAATTTATCTTTACCCTAATCTTGCAAATTTTTTAAAAGAAAATATAGCCAATAAAACACAAGTTTTTTTGCTCCTTTTTTACTTTGATTTTAAGTTTGAATTAATCCAAGTCAACATTCTAATCAGTTGATTTTTTTTAATTTAAAGATGATTATAAAATTAGTCGTGCTTTTATTTAAAGTTAAATAAAATTCATGTGCTTTCTGAAGAAAGCCACGAGCTAAATTTGTTGGATCATGAAATTGAAATCAGAAGAAAGCCACGAGCTAAATTTGTGAGCAAAATCAAAATTTATGCGATTAGTTATATTGAGAAATTTATCCTTCTCCTTTGAAATCTATACGAGAGTCGGTCAAATAATCGCATAAATTTTGATTTTGCTCACAAAATTTTTAATGGGAAAGGGTTATATTTGTCATCGAACTTTTGAAAAAAGGTCATATTTGCCCTTCGTTACAAGTATGGGTCAAATATGCCCTTCAGGTTAGCAATATGGTCATATTTACCCTCAATTGGACGAAAATCCCACATGGATACCACGTCGGATCCCACTGCCATGTGTCTTCCACGTGGATCCAACGTCCACGTGGCATCCAATGAGATTTCCGTCTAATTGAGGGTAAATATGACCATTTTGCTAACCTGAATGACATATTTGACCGCATATTTGTAACGAAAGGGTATATTTGACCTCATATTTTAACGGAGGATAAATATGACCATTTTCTTAAAGTCGGATGACAAATATGACTCTTTTCCCTTGTATATATTACCTAACACCTAAATGAAATTATGAAGGGAATCAATTCTCTTACATTCACGTGACATACATATTAATTTGTAGATTCGCCCGTGAGTGTTGTGGCCAATTTCAATTTCGCTTAGCAAGTACAGTAATGATTGGCTGCCTATACATGTCCCTCTCCATTCCCTAACCTTTTCTTTTATTTGTAAGTGGCTGGGCGGCCGAACGTGTCCTTATGTACACACAACGACATAGCTACGTTGTATTGATGCAAAATAGTCATTTACCAAGTTGAGAAACTAGGCCAGGAAAGAAGCGAAGTAACTTCCAAATTGCTGTTAATTAGTTCGAACTTCGAAGTTCCATGAATATAGGTTCTGACTGGGAGTGATCTATTATACACTTTTTTTTTAAAAACTGTTAAAATTTATATGTACGGTAATAACAAGAGTAAAGAAAAAAGAATAAAACTATTATTGATAGTGAATTGGTAAGTAAAAGAAAAACAACTACATTCCTTTATATAAAAGGAAATAACAAAAACAAAATAAGCAGCAGCGATGTGGGACATTTACATTTACAATGTTAACATCCCCTCTCAAACTCACGATGGTGTAGAGAGAAACATCGAGAGTTTGCCAAGAAAGAACCGGTGACGTTGTAAGGTATGTGCCTTTATGAAAAAATCTGCAAGTTGCATCGAAGATGAGACAAATGACAAGGATATAGTGCCTTGTTGAAGATGATATCGAATAATATGACAATCAATCTCAATATGCTTGACGCTCACGAAAGCATCGTTGTTGCAATAACTGAATAGAACTCTTATTATCACAGTACATCGGTGTTGGTGAGGAAATAGAGACACTCATACCAGCCAATAAGCAATGTAACAATACAATCTCACACGTAGTAGAAGTCATAGCACGATACTATGCCTCGGTTGAAGAGCGAAAAACAACATCTTGTTTCTTACTTTTCCATTAAATTAGTGAATCTCCTAAAAATACACAATAACCAGTAGTGGATTTCCGATCAGTCGGCTTACTAGCCAATCTGCATAAGAAAATACATGAAGCTATAATGATGAGGTTGATGGAAACAAGAAACTTTGATAAATCGTTCCTCAGAGATAGCGAAGAATACGCATAACCGCAGCCCAATGTACAGATGTAGGAGAACAAACAAACTGACTGACAATGTGAACATCATATGCAATGTCAGGGCGAGTAATGGTATGGTACACCAGACTACCCACAACTGAACGATATAAAATGGGATCAGGAAGAGGATCCCCGTCAGTAGGGGTATATCGAACATTAACCTCAAGAGGAGAGTCAACTATACGAGTATCTGTGAGACGGGACAACTCAAGAATATCTGTAGTGTACTTAGACTGAGAAAGAAGATATCTTTATCAGAATAAGCTACCTCAATGCCTAAAAAGTAACGTAGATGACCTAAATCTTTCATCTCAAAACGGCGTGACAAGATAAATTTTAGGTTTGAAATACCAGCAATATCATCACATGTAATGATCATGTCATCAACGTACAGAAAAAGCAAAATACAACCTGCAGGGGATGATTTAACAAATAACGCTGAATCATGAAAGCTGAAAATAAACCCAAGAGATGATACTACAGTGGATAACTTGTCGAACCAAGCTCTTGGAGCTTGTTTGAGACCATACAAAGCTTTCTTAAGCCTGCACACATGTTCTGGACTATGTGAAACGCCAGGTGGAGGGACCATGTAGACTTCTTCTTGAAGATCCCCATTTAAAAAGACATTTTTAACATCCATTTGTGAAATATATCAATGACGAACAGAGGCCACTGCAATAGAACCCGGACAGATGTCATCTTTGCAACAGGTGCAAAAGTCTCTTCATAATCTATACCATATTCTTGAGCAAAACCCTTTGCAACCAAACGAGTTTTATATCGCTCAATAGAACCATCAGACTTGGTCTTAATCTTGTATACCCACCGAGAACCAATAATTTTCTTACCAGTCGGTAGAGAAATCAAATCTTAAGTACCAGTTCTGTCCAAAGCAGACAATTCCTCACTCATAGCCTTTTGCCAAAGAGGATCACGAGATGCCTCGGAGTAAGAGGTAGACTCACAAAGAGAATTAATAGAAACTAAAAAAAGAGGCGAATGATGGAGAATATCAAGAATAATCATAATTGGATACCTAGGTAGATCGAGTAGTGCGTTTAGGATAGCGAGGTGGATCTGGATCTGCAATCACAAGAGGTTCTGGAACAGTCGTAAGAGAGGGATGAGTATCAATATAATGGGACCTGCCAGAAGACTAAGAAGGAATAGACGATATACATGTAGAATCAGATGAACAATCAGTAGTAAAAGGATAAATATCAACAAGGTCAGATTTTGATATGTCATGTGAAGTAGATGAGATGGAAAAGAAAGGAACATGCTCAATAAAGGAAACATTACGAGAAACATACAATTTTCCAGAAACTGGATCATGACAACGATAACCTTTTTGCCCAACCCCATATCCAAAAAAAAACACAAATAGCGACACGAGATGATAACTTAGTACGTTCTGCATGTGGACGCAGAACAAGACATGTTGAGCCAAAAACTCTCAAATGGGAATACAGTGGGGTGTGACCAAATAGTCTAGCATACAGAGAAATTCCAAAATTATGAGAGGTAGGAATCCTATTAATAAGATAAACAGATGTTAGGACATCTTCTTCCCAAAACTCGCTAGGAACACTAGCAGACAAAAGCATAGATCGAGCGGTCTCAATAATATGCATATGCTTTCTCTCGGCTATCCCATTTTGTTGTGGGGTATCAGTACAAGAAGTTTGATGTATTGTACCATCAGCTTTGAAAATACCAGAAAGATCTCCACTAGTATATTCACCCCCTAAATCAGCTCGAAAACATTTAATAGTGACAGAATGTTGAGTTTTCACATAGGCTTGAAACTCAGTATAAATATGAATAAGATCAGAATGTCGTTTTAGTAAATAAACCCAACAATAACGAGTATAATCATCAATAAAAGAAACATAATATCCGAGCCCCTTAGTAGGACAGTGCCGCCCCCAAACATCAGAATGAACTAGATCAAATGGTGCAGAAGAAGTAGAAATACTGAGATTAAAAGACAAAGCGGAAATTTTTCCAAATTTACATCCACTACAGTCAGAAATATCATCGGATTTTAAATCACCAAGAATACCAGAAGTACACATAAAATTTAGGCGAGAGTCTGATATATGACCGAGTCTAGAGTGCCACAAATAAATTTTTGAAGAAGAATGTGTCAAATAGAAAGAAGACAAATTAACAGGCATATCAGCTACATGAGTAGGAAGATGCAGCTCATCCAAAACATATAGAACTTTCCCTTCCTACGCCCTGTCCCAATCACTCTCTTGGATTTTAGATCCTGAACATAACAAGAATTGGGGGAAAGGCCAATAAAACAGACAGAGTCACATATTTGACCAGCAGAAGCAAGATTCATATGTAATTTGTGAATGCAATAAACATCAGGTAAATATATAGTGGATGTATGAATGGTACCAATGCATGTCAATGACATAGGTATGTCATCAGCAGTCACAACAGAAGTGGATGGGGCGTCACAAGACATAGATATAAAAGTAGAAGAATCAGGAGACATATGATTTCCAGCTCCAGAGTCCAAAATCCAAGAAGATAAATTGATACCTGAACCAATAAATGGTGATGAACCGGAAGGAGCAGAAAGAGCATAAGACTGTGGATTACTTTGAAACTGCTGGAAGGCGATAAACTTCTTAAATTGGTCAGCTACAGATTGTAATGAATCGTCACCTCCAGTCATCAAAAATAATTTAAACAGAAAAATTCCAAATAACAAGCAATAATCTCAATCTCACCAATCAAAATGCGGAAGTGATGAAACCAATCAGAACAAGAACCCAAATTTAACAAGAACGAACACAAATAGCGAAAATAAGATAGGCGGTATAACCGACCAATATTATAATGCAATAATTTATATAATAGGTGGAAGAACCGACCAATATCATAATGCGAGAATTTATATAATAAAGGTAGAATCCATTAATAATTTAAAATAATATTAATTTAAAATTAATATTATTTTATTCGCTCTGATACCATGTTAGAATTAATATTATTTATGAATCCTTGTACGACAATAACAAGAGTAAAGAAAAGAGAATAAAACTATTATTGATAGTGAATTGATAAGTAAAAGAAAAGCAACTACATCCATTTATATAAGAGAAAATAACAAAAACAAAATAAGCAGCAGCAGCGATGTGGGACATTTACATTTACAATGTTAACAAAATTAACGTGTCTATTTGTATATAGAGTACACACATGGAAAGTTTTATGCGACGGAACCTAGAGATATTATGTTAAAATGAGTAACGAATATTGAAAATAACTATTGGATCGGGTTCAGCTATAAGGGGGGCTAATTAGCCTGATAGCTCATTAGCTTGTTTGGTTGTCCTCCTTCTAAACCTTATTTATAATGTATAAATACACCATTATGGAAATTGAAAAAAAAAATCCACCATAAAATGACGGCTATAGTTAGTGATGCAATAGAGAATACGCTCTGCATCATGTTAGGCGATATTTCCGTATGCTTAACGCAAGTGTATGTATCGTTACAAGTAATATAGTCTGATAAGACCGAATATCGTCCTCAGAAACTGGTTATCAAGTACCGATTATCTAAGCTTTAGTTTCTATTTGGTGAAGGTTAATTTATTTGTATTTTTATCTAATAACTAAGACTAAATAATTGCCGAAAATAAACTAATTATGATAATACTTTGGTTTCAATCAGTTATGATAGAAATAGGGCTTCCAATATCCTCAATTATCCACTCTTTTCAATCCTTAATGCAACTAGAATGACTTCTTCTACGTTAAGATAACGCTTAACTAGACTGTCTTATATTCCGGTTAGGATATATAATCGCTCAACCCCAGTGCAGAAACCTTTTATATTTCTATGATAGGTTTTACCACATAGGAGGATTAAGAACAATAACCTATAATTCTACACAAGCATCGGGATAATTTCGTCCGCGATTTTAACCTATGTCTATTCAATTATAGCATATTCAAATCTCTCCTCTCGGTTCTTGATTCGAAATCATATAGATTATGATAATTAGTGATCAATTAACTATCAAACATTCATAACAGTATTGAATAAATCTTAATAAAGTGAAGAAGAAACCAAATTAATGCATTAATTCATGAAAGAGAGTTTCAAGTGATTCAATAGGAAAGCCCTAATTAAGTGTTTAGCTCCTAAAAATTGTAATGTCAAGAACTAATACAAACCAACATAAACTGAAATAAAAATAAAGAGAAGAAAAGAAACTTGAACCAAAGTTGTCTCTAATCTTGTGTTGTAGCCTCCTTTTCCTCTCCAAAGTATGATATGAGATGTAAGATCCCAGATGAATAATGAGGCTAGGGTTTAGGTATTTTATAGTTGAGAAAATATGGATTTCGGACACTAAAAGCCGTATCAAAATCAGTCCAGAATGTGATTTTTCCGCCTCGGCACCGCGGTGCCGAAAGTACTGCAGCTTCTCAGTAATTATGGCACCGCGGTGCCGAAAGTACTGCAGCTTCTCAGTAATTATGGCACCGCGGTCCTGCAGTCCGGCACCGCGGTCCTTCAGTCTTTCGTCCTTTTTTTCGTCCGGACTTCGTCTGATTTCTTCTATACTTCCCGGGACTTCTTAGACTTCATTTCTTGGCCTTTTATTGTGTAATTCCATCTCAATTATGCTCATTTCATATTCTTTTTATCATTTCTCCCTTTAGGACCGCTGTGACTCAAAAAAAAGAAAAACGACCCTAACACGATATTAATTTCAACGAAAATAAGAAAAACAGTAACTAAAAATAACTCAAAAAGTGTATATAAAATATGCCTAACAAATCCTCAAACTTAACATTTACTCGCCCTCGAGTAAGCAAAAAACAAAAATAAAAACAGACAAAACAAAGACTATACGAAATGGATCAGGTAGCTATAGTAATGCTTCTTCAAAGTCATAGATGAAAGTTAGGATAATATGTTAGAATATATATATAGCATGAATAATTAGCAATCTAGAATTTCAAGTTAGATATTTCGCAAATTCACTTAGATCATAATCAAATAAAAATATAAACACATAACCTATGCATGTCAATTTCACTTCATCTTTTCCAAAATGCTATAGACCTGTTTACTTGATATTCTCCACTAATCATAGACATACATTCTAGAGATCATCAGGACTTTTAAAGGTTATTATGTAGGCTTAGGCAGAGGTAGATAAAAGTTGACATTTAGGCTCAAATTACGTACCATAAGCTATTTTCATTCAACTCATTCTTCCTTCTTTTTTACTTTCTTTTTATTCTCATACCTATCTTCTCCCCTCATTTCTTTTGAGAGAATGAGACACATTATAACAAGCACCCCCAAACTTAGACTTTTGCATATTTTTCATTGGAGTGCATCAAATTTTCATTCTTTTTTTATCTCTTTTTCAACACTTTTTATTCCAAGAATCTTCAATTATCACTTATGGCACAAACATGGAATCATAGGGTGTTAAACAAAGATATTATTTTAGGCTCAACGGAGCTGACTAAGGATACAATTTATGTCAGGGTAGGTAATGAATAGTCAGAAGGGCTATCAAAGAAATGTCTGAATCATCTCCCTAAACATGTACATCTTAACTATTTCGCCTCAAATAACAAGCAAACAGATTTTCTAGACATTTTCAACCTTTCTTTCCATAACTGACAACGCATAGGCTAAGCACAATATCCCAAAGAATTAGATGTCATAAATTTTTGGTCTATCTAACTTAAGCACACATATTGTCACTTTTAATTCTATTACATTATCCCACTTTATCCACTCAATATCTTTAGCAACTACAACATGCATGATCCATAAAAATAAATTATGACTCAAAAACACATGGAACAACACAAAGACAAATAAAAAAGACTCAAAAACAGACACCCAAAAATAGAAATAAGAACCCCCCTCCAACTTAAACGACGCGTTGTCCCCAATGTGTGAAGACTAGAAATAAAGGGATAACTTACAGACACAACACAACGGTCATAACGGAGGTCTGGGAGGAAATTCTGGACATTGCACCTGCTTCTAGGCTTTTTGAAGTTTCAGCGCCGCGACCCTGCATTTTGGCGCCACGGCGATGTGCTCGATTTTGCACTTTTCCATCATTTTTGATCATTTTCCACTAAGGGTCAATCCCTAGTCCACCTGCCACCAAAACATAAGACAAAACCCAAGACCGTGAGACTGTTCAAGATAAAATAAAATAACTAAAATAAGAATTGAAATAACATAATTAAAAATATTGGGTTGCCTCCCAACAAGCGATGTCTTTAACGTCTTTTAGCCTGACGCAATTAATCTTTACTAGTGCCCAGTGGATCCTTCTGCGAACTGCTTGCAATCCTCACAGTTATTGTTGCAGGTCTCACTTATCCTACAACACTTTTTTCAACCAAGGGCCTCAGATTTAAGATTGTCCCTCATTTACACAAGGCAGACTTGTCTTCTAGGCTCTCTATAATGTAGGGATCAGTGAAACTCCTTACATCTCTCAACTTTAGGGTGTCCTTGAGGGTATTGACTTTCTGGTTGGGGATCAGTAATGATAGTTGTTGGTGTTTCTTCAACCATGGGTACAGGAAAGAGGAATTTCAAGGAGTCCAAAAAAGTGAAAAATTGGATTTCAGTAACCTCTTTTTTGTGTACACCAGCTACCTCTCTTAATTCCTCATTATTCTCAACAGCTTGTTGTGGTTCATGTTCCTCACTCTGCTTATCACTCCCCACAACTGTGTCGCTAGGCAGATTTTCTTGCGGTACATTGATCACCATATCCATCAGCTGCCCTATTTGTGTCTCTAAAACTTTTAGGGACACCCTGGTCTCAGTCATAAACTGAGTCTGACACTTGGTGACCCTGACTATGGCTGCCTGCAACTCATCTAGATCTTCCTATGAAACCTGTGGGTTAGGCTGTTGTTGTTGATTCTACTGCCCCTGATAATAGTAGTCCATGTGTTTTTTTTTTAAACGAACTTTACCTACAAAATAAGAAAAACAAAAAAAATTGATAACAAGATGCTCGCAGAACAAGTTAGAAACTTATTCTTGGAGCAACCAAATTAGAAATAAAATAACACGACCAAATATATACAAACCAAATTAGAAATAAGAATAGATAATTTGATATTGAAAGTACGTCAGTCCCCGGCAACGGCGCCAAAAACTTGTTAGACGATATTTTCGTATGCTTAACGCAAGCGTACGTATCGTTACAAGTAATATAGTCTGGTAAGACCGAATATCGTCCTCAGATACTGGTTATCAAGTACCGATTATCTAAGCTTTAGTTTTTATTTGGTGAACGTTAATTTGTTTGTATTTTTATCTAATAACAAAGACTAAATATTGCCGAAAATAAACTAATTATGATAATACTTTGGTTTCAATTAGTTATGATGGAAATAGGGCTTTCAATATCCTCAACTATCCACTCTTTTCAATCCTTAATTCAACTAGAATGATTTCTTTTTCTACGTTAAGATAATGTTTAACTAGACTGTTTTATATTTCGATTAGGATATATAATCGCTCAACCTCAGTGCAGAAACCTTCTATATTTCTATGATAGGTTTTACCACATATGAGGATTAAGAACAATAACCTATAATTCTACACAAGTATCGGGGTGCTTTCGTCTGCGATTTTAACTTATGTCTATTCAATTATAGCATATTCAAATCTCTTCTCTCGGTTCTTGATTCGAAATCATATAGATTATGATAATTAGTGATCAATTAACTATCAAACATTCATACAATATTGAATAAATCTTAATCAAGTGAAGAAGAAACCAAACTAATACATTAATTCATGAAAGAGAGTTTCATGCGATTCAATAGGAAAACTCTAATTAAGTGTTTAGCTCCTAAAAATTGTCATGTCAAGAACTAATACAAACCAACATAAACTGAAATAAAAACAAAGAGAAGAAAAGAAACTTGAACCAAAGTTGTCTCCAATCTTGTGTTGTAGCCTCATTTTCCTCTCCAAAGTATGATATGAGATGTAAGATCCCAGATGAATAATGAGGCTAGGGTTTAGGGATTTTATAGTTGAGAAAATATGAATTTCGGACCCTAAAAACCGTGTCAAAATCGGCCCAGAACGTGATTTTTACGCCTCGGCACCGCGGTGCCGAAAGTACTCGGCTTCTCAGTAATTATGGCACCGCGGTCCTTCAGTCTTTCGTCTTTTTTTCGTCCGGACTTCGTCTGATTTTTTCTATACTTCCCGGGACTTTTTAGACTTCATTTCTTGGCCTTTTATTGTGCAATTTCATCTCAATTATGCTCATTTCATCTTCTTTTTGTCATTTCTCCATTTAGGACCGTTGTGACTCAAAAGAAAGAAAAACGACCCTAACACGATACTAATTTCAACTAAAATATAAAAAATAATAACTAAAAATGACTCAATAAGTGTATATAAAATATGCCTAACAAACCCCCAAACTTAACCTTTACTCGCCCTCGAGTAAAGCAAAAAACAAAAATAAAAACAGACAAAACAAAGACTCTACGAAATGGATCAAGTAGCTATAGCAATACTTCTTCAAAGTCATGGATGAAAGTTAGGATAATATGTTAGAACATATATAGCATGAATAATTAGCAATCTAGAATTTCAAGTTAGATATTTCGCAAATTCACTTAGATCATAATCAAATGAAAACATAAACACCTAACCTATGCATGTCAATTTCACTCCATCTTTTTCAAAATTCTATAGACCTGTTTACTTGCTATTCTCCACTACTCATAGACATACATTCTAGAGATCATCAGGACTTTTAAGGGTTGTAATGTAGGCTTAGGCAGGGGTAGATAAAAGTTGGCATTTAGGCTCAAATTACGTACCATAAGCTATTTTCATTCAACTCCTTCTTCCTTCTTTTTGACTTTCTTTTTATTCTCATACCTATTTTCTCCCCTCATTTCTTTTGAGAGAATGAGACATATTATAACAAGCACCCCCAAACTTAGACTTTTGCATATTTTTCATTGGGGTGCATCAAATTTTCATTCTCTTTTTATCTCTTTTTCAACACTTTTTATTCCAAGAATCTTCAATTATCACTTATGGCACAAACATGGAATCATAGGGTGTTAAACAAAGATATTATTTTAGGCTCAACGGGGCTGACTAAGAATACAATCTATGTCATAGTAGGTAATGAATGGTCAGAAGGGCTATCAAAGAAATGTCTGAATCATCTCCCTAAACATGTACATCTTAACTATTTCGCCTCAAATAACAAGCAAACAAATTTTCTAGACATTTCAACCTTTCTTTCCATAACTGACAACGCATAGGCTAAGCACAATTATCCCAAAGAATTAGATGTCATGAATTTTTGGCCTATCTAACTTAATCACACAGATTGTCGCTTTTAATTCTATTACATTATCCCACTTTATCCACTCAATATCTTTAGCAACTACAACATGCATGATCCATAAAAATAAATTATGACTCAAAAACACATGGAACAACACAAAGACAAATAAAAAAGACTCAAAAACAGACACCCAAAAATAGCAATAAGAACACCCCCCCCCCAAACTTAAACGACACGTTGTCCCCAATGTGTGAAGACTAGAAATAAAGGGACAACTTACAGACACAACACAACGGTCATAACGGAGGCCTGGGAGGAAATTCTGGACATTGCACCTGCTTCTAGGCTTTTTGAAGTTTCAGCGCCGCGGCCCTGCATTTTGGCGCCACGACGATGTGCTCGATTTTGCACTTTTCCAGCATTTTTGATCCTTTTCCACTAAGGGTCAATCCCTAGTCCACCTGCCACAAAAACATAAGACAAAACCCAAGACCGTGAGACTGTTCAAGATAAAATAAAATAACTAAAACAAGAATTGAAATAACATAATTAAAAACATTGAGTTGCCTCCCAACAAGTGCTGTCATTAACGTCTTTTAGCCGGACGCAATTAATTTTTACTAGTGCCCAGTAGATCCTTCTGCGAACTGCTTGCAATCCGCACAGTTATTGTTGCAGGTCTCACTTCTCCTACAACACTTTTTTCAACCAAGGGCCTCAGATTTATTATTGTCCCCCATTTACACAAGACAGACTTGTCTTCTAGGCTCTCTATAATGTAGGGATCAGTGAAACTCCCTACATCTCTCAACTTTAGGAGGTGCCCTTGAGGGTATGTACTTTCTGATTAGGGCTCAGTAATGATAGTTGGTGGTGTTTCTTCAACCATGGGTACAGGAAATAGGAATTTCAAGGAGTCCAAAAAGTGAAAAATTGAATTTCAGTAACCTCTTTTTTTCTACACCAGCTACCTCTCTTAATTCCTCATTATTCTCAATAGCTTGTTGTGATTCAGGTTCCTCACTCTGCTTATCACTCCCCACAACTGTGTCGCTAGGCAGATTTTCTTGCGGTACATTGATCACCATATCCATCAGCTGCCCTATTTGTGTCTCCAAAAAATTTAGGGACACTCTGGTCTCATTCATAAACTGAGTCTGACACTTGGTGACCCTGAGTATGGCTGCCTGCAACTCATCTAGATCTTCCTCTGGAACCTGTGGGTTAGGCTGCTGTTGTTGATTCCACTACCCTTGATAATAGTAGTCCATGTGTCTTTTTTTTTTTAACGAACTTTACCTATAAAATAAGAAAAACAACAAACACTGATAACAAGATGCTCGCAGAACAAGTTAGAAACTTTCTCTTGGAGCAATCAAATTAGAAATAAAATAACATAACCAAATATATACAAACCAAATTAGAAATAAGAATAGATAATTCGATATTGAAAGTACGTCAGTCTCCGGCAACGGCACCAAAAACTTGTTAGCCGATATTTCCGTATGCTTAACGCAAGTGTACTTATCGTTACAAGTAATATATTCTGGTAAGACCGAATATCGTCCTCAGAGACTAGTTATCAAGTACTGATTATCTAAGCTTTAGTTTCTATTTGGTGAACGTTAATTTGTTTGTATTTTTATCTAATAACTAAGACTAAGTAATTGCCGAAAACAAACTAATTATGATAATACTTTGGTTTCAATCAGTTATGATGGAAATATGGCTTCCAATATCCTCAACTATCCACTTTTTTCAATCCTTAATGCAACTAGAATGACTTCTTCTTCTACATTAAGATAGCGGTTAACTAGACTGTCTTATATTCCGGTTAAGATATATAATCGCTCAACCCCAGTGCAGAAACCTTCTATATTTCTATGATAGGTTTTACCACATAGGAGGATTAAGAACAATAACCTATAATGTTACGTAAGTATCAGGGTCTTTTGTCTGCGATTTTAACTTATGTCTATTCAATTACATCATATCCAAATCTCTCCTCTCGGTTTTTTATTCGAAATTATATAGATTATGATAATTAGTGATCAATTAACTATCAAACATTCATAACAGTATTGAATAAATCTTAATCAAGTGAAGAAGAAATCAAACTAATTCATTAATTCATGAAAGAGAGTTTCAAGTGATTCAATAGGAAAGCTCTAATTAAGTGTTTAGCTCCTAAAAATTGTCATGTCAAGAACTAATACAAACCAATATAAACTGAAATAAAAACAAAGAAATGAAAGAAACTTGAACCAAAGTTGTCTTCAATCTTGTGTTGTAGCCTCATTTTCCTCTCCAAAGTATGATATGAGATGTAAGATCCCAGATGAATAATGAGGCTAGGGTTTAGGGATTTTATAGTTGAGAAAATATGAATTTCGGACCCTAAAAATCGTGTCAAAATCAGCCCAGAACGTGATTTTTCCACCTCGGCACCGCGGTGCTGCAGAATGGCACCGCGGTGCCGAAAGTAATGCGTCTTCTTAGTAATTATGGCACTGCGATCCTTCAGTCTTTCGTCCTTTTTTTCTTCCGGACTTCGTCTGATTTCTTCTATACTTTCCGGGACTTCTTAGACTTCATTTGTTGGTCTTTTATTGTGCAATTTCCTATCCATTATGCTCATTTTTTTTTTGTCTTTTCTCCATTTAGGACCGCTGTGACTCAAAAAAAAAAAGAAAAACGATCCTAACACGATATTAATTTCAACGAAAATAGAAAAAATACTAATTAAAAATGACTCAAAAGGTGTATATAAAATATGCCTAACACATCACCTAGGATATCTAGGTTGTGGACAAAACTAAAGAAATTCATTCGCACGTTTCATGGATTTCCGATGACCAGTGACACATGTTGTGCTTGCTTCAGATCCATTTACGTAAAAGAGAAACCCGTAACTTTCCTAACTGGGATTTTCAATTAAATACTACTAACAAATAATTCCGTTAAAAACACGCGGATCTTCTGCTAGTGAAATGCTTTTTTTCATTTCAGTCATATTTATGCAGAGTGACTTAGTCGGCCGGTCCCGAAGAACCCGAAAGGCAAGACTTGGATTTTAAAACAATGGATAAGATTAAACCAAGCACCTACACGATGAGATGATACAATATCAATTCTCATGTTTAATTGGTCCTTCAATAGAATCTAATTTGGTTACTGAAACACATGTTTAATTTATGGCCATCGTATATAAGCTATGATTATGGCTTATCAGAATCTCCGACGTGCATCCGATAAGTTTAGAGTGTTGAATTGTCTTAATCTCCCGTCAAATGACCAACTGGTTAATTCCTAACCCGAAGTTGTTAGAGTTTTATACTTAGTGAAGAAAATGTTTAAAATAATCTAACCACAACATATTCTCTTAATGACAGCATATAATAAACCCCAACAAGTTTGAATTGAGACCAGTACCACTAATTCTTTCTACCTTTTTATGGTACTATATCCTTATTCATTTGTTGGTTCTTTTGGGTTATAATGATGATAATGGGCCTGGAGTATTTTAGTCCTGTCTATTGTCAGTCGGTAGCTGGAAATCCAATTATGGAACTATGTTAAAAGATAAGGAGCAAATAAACACATGATTTGGATATCCGAAAAATAGCAATGTAATATTTAGGGCTGGCTAGCGGGGCGGGGCGGGCCGGGCCTGATCCGGTCTCGTTCCATCCCGGTCCCGTCTCGGCCCCGATTAAATTAAAAAAAAAAATTAGTGGGTTCGGGGCTCGAACCGGGACGGGACATGGTATGGTCCCGCTAGGATCCGATCCGTCCCGGTCCCGCCCCAATCCCGCCACTTGCCAAAAATAATCGTTGCAATAACGGTCATTTTACATTTTGGCCGTTAGACAACGGCCATTTTTGGCTTCCCCCACTCCCCCAACCCCCCTACCCCTTTATATTTATTTTTAACCCCTAAGTTATTATATTTACACTTTAATTCAATTTTTCAACTATAAATACCTCATTTTCTCTTTTTATTTCTCACAAATCTTCCTACAATCTCTAATCTCTCAAATCTCAATCAATTTATTTTTATACAACATTGTCTACTACATATTCACTCTATTTATTAATTTGAGAATTGGGAGTGAAGTTGACAACTAACTTGAGGATTAATCTATCGAGCAAAGTTTTAATTTTCAACCTCTCTCGATTACACATCGACTCTACGTCGGCGTTTGGTACATTCGTTCTCTCATTAAATTATTATTTGGTTTTTATTTCATTTAGCACATTTAATTTCATTATCTTTAACTTTTTAAGTCTTTAACTATTTATTACCATAATTAAAATGAAAAGAACAAAAAATGTTTTGGGCAAGGCCTTGGTATCAAGGGCAATGGCAAGGGTACTTCTTCTAGTATTCCTAGACAAGATGATTTTATGGATCCTGAACTGTTTCCTGAAATGCCATATGATCTTGACACAAATGTTTATCCTCAAAATGAAGAAGATTTTAATTTAGATGACACTCTAGATGATGATACACCTACTAATGTAGATGATGATACACCCACTAGTGAAATGCCTCCTATCCCCCCTAGTATGAGACGAGGTCCGACAAAACGGCCATTAACATCATCTGTATGGAAATATTTTCATAGGGACGTACTGAATCAAGTAGCTATATGTAAAACTTGTAAATCTGTTTATACTTTTAAAACTGGACAAGGTCATGGTGGGACGGGGGGTTTAGCAAGACACCTATTGCAAAAACACAAAGTCTTGCATGACGACTACCTTATTGACAAAGATGGTGATCAAGCGCCCTCTCAATCGGACAAGGTTCACATCGTCTGGACAAAGTACATGGTCAAATTAACCTATGACGGGGAGAGTCAGAGCCACTAAATACGATAAACATAAAGATAGGAAGACTAGCAAAATTAGTTGTTGTGGAGGGTTTGCCTTTTTCATTTCCTGAATCGCCTGGTTTTATTCATTATATTAGAGATATGTATAATCCTGCTTATAAAGGTTTTCCTAGATCAACGGTTAAGAGAGACGTGTTTAAATTTGCACACGAATATCAACAATATTTGTGTTATTCATTATATCATTTAAATTGCAAAGTCGCTCTAACTTCTGATATATGTCGTAGTACTAACGGCCATGATTATTTAACTAGAATTTGTCATTTGATAGATTATAAATGATCTATGCAAAAACGTATTTTAGCATATAGATATATAGATAGTAGGCACACTGGTGAGTTTATTTCACAAAATATTTATTTAGTCTGTGATTAATACGGAATAACTGATAAAGTTATGAGTATTACATTAGATAATGCAGCTTCTAACAATTCTGCTATTTATGTTTTAAAAAAAGTTTTAACTCCGTCTTTTCCAAAATATTTTCATATCAAATGTGCGTGCCATATTTATAACTTAGTTGTAAAGGATGGTCTTTCACTTTTTCAAGATATTCTTGAAAAATACAATTTGCTATAAACTTTATTTTTAAAAATAATAGAATTCAACAGAGAAAAGAATATAAAAAAACTTGTCACAATTGTGGACTATCTTACAGAAAAATTCCCGAAGAAGTACCAACTAGGTGGAATTCTTCATATGACCAACTAGTTGTTGCTTATGACTATAGAAAACCTATCACTTTATTTTTTAACGCTCATAATCAAAATCCAATTGATATGATTGTGGATAATGATTAGGACAAAATTAAAGAACTTATTGTATTTCTAGAGAATTTTCAACGAGCAACAAAAGAATTTTCTACTTTATATTATCCTACTATTTCAACTATGTTGTTTTATATAGCTATAATATTTTTACTTCTTAAAGAATATATGGAAAAACCTGCTTATAAGGCAGCTATTAAAAAAATGTTTATGAAATTAAAGAAATATTTTATTCCTATTCCCCCTATTTATATTATTGGTGTTGTATTAAATCCGACTATTAAAGTAGACGATTGTAAAAGTCTTATTGAAAATATTTATAACTGTATGGACGTACTACCACCTCCAACTCCCAAAAATTTAAATGTTGAGCCACCTATTGAACAAACGCTAGAAGAAGTGTTGGATAGCGTAGAAGATGAATGCAAAAAAGTATATCGGCATTACCAGCAAGAAAGTACTAGTAACCAACCGGCCAGATCATCTTCTTCTCGCTTCAACACAATTTCAAAAAGACATGATGTTTCGCGACGATTGAAAGCCTCGTAAATAGAATGTGCGGTAGCACTGCTAACCAAATTAGCGAGTTCGATGTTTTTGTTTTGCAGGACACTTTACCTTACCAAGCAGTTGTCAATGAAGACGGAAAAGAAGACTTGCTGAAATATTGGATGCAGAATGAGAAGACATTTCCGACACTTTCAATGATGGCCCGAGATATTTTGAACATTCAAGCGTCATCAATCGCTTCTGAAAGCGCTTTTTCTACAGGCAGATTTCAAATAGGAGAGCACAGACACTCATTAACCGGAGACAGCTTGGAGATGGCGGTACTATTCAGAGAATGGATACGAGCGGAGCGAAGAAGGTGCGGTCACCCAGAGATTAACGAAGAAGAAGACGAAAACTACAACGACATCTTATCTGAAGGCATGAGTAGCGACGTGGAACAATTTGACCAAGATATATCAATTCCAACCGAAGAACCACATGAAATTATAAAGAAATTAGAAAAAGTATTTTCAAATTGGTAATATATTTCATTGCCATTTTAGTATTTTTTTCTATGTCTTTTGCAAAAAAAATTCAACAACAGTACACTACAATGTTGTAATCCTGAATCTTGTATATTTCAATGAAATAATTAATAATATAAGAGACACAAAAATAGTCTTGGGATGTTTTTTTTACACTCTTCTTGTCTTTATTTAATTATTTAGTTTATAAATATATATGAGTATAATGCTATAATAGTATAATATGAGTATATGACTATCACTATAATATGACAATATGTTACTTTGTTAGTAATTTAGTATTTTTAATTTAGTGGAAAATTTTTTTAAAAAAATGTCCCGCCCGTCCCGTCCCGACCCGTCCCATCCCGTCCCGTCCCGACCAACTGCCCACCTGGGACGGGACACGGTATCGTCCCGCTAGTACCGGTCCCGCCTGGCCTGTCCCAGCCCGACCCCGCCCCTCCTCTCCATCCCGATCCCGTCCCGATCCCGTCCCGATCCCGCCTATCCCGATCCCAGTGGGCCCGGCCCGGCCCACTGTCCATCCCTAGTAATATTCAACAAACGACTATGTCCTTGCTTAAGGTTGTAAAGAATATACTAATAACTACTCAGTTTCTGGTTTCAACTAAGGCTGTCCAACGGGGCGGGGTATACCGACCCCGACACGACCCCGCCCCGATCCCATACCGACCCCGCCCCGACCCCACCTGCCCTGTATACGGTATCGGTACCAGTACGGGGCCAGAAATTTTTTTTGACCCCGACACCGACCCAACCCTGACCCCTACCCCTTCCCAGTTACCCCCGACCCCTTCTAGCCGTTGCACAATGACTTTGCCCAATTGGGCCGTTGAACAATCACAAATCCTCCCCAACCCCATACCCCTAATATTTATTTTTAACCCTTAAGTTATTATATTTACACTTTACCCAATTTTTTCAACTATAAATACTTCATTTTCTCTTCATTCTTTCTCACAAATCTTCCTACAATTACAATCTATTAATCTATCTCTCATTCTCTCTACATTGTCTACGAAGTATTCAATTTTATTTATTCATTTGGGAGTGAAGTAGACAACTAGCTTGAGGATCATCCATCGAGCAAAGTTTCAATTTTCAACCTCTCGATTACACGTCGACGTTACGTCGACGTTTGGTACATTCGTTCCTTCATTAAATTATTATTGTTTTTTTATTTTAATTAGTGCACTTAATTTCATTATCTTTAACTATTTATTTGCATAATTAAAATGAAAGGATTAAGAGGTATATTGGGTAAATGTAAGGGTATTGCTTCTTCTAGTAGGGGTAACAAGGGTAATGGTACTTCTTCTAGTCATCCTATTCCTCCTAGTCCTACTCCTAAACAAGACGATTTTATTGATACTGAATTATTTCCTGATGTACCATTAGATTTAGACGATGAGTTATTTTCTGGAACTCAACAAGACTTTAATTTAGAAGATAATCTAGATGACACACCCACTAATCTAGATGACACGCCCACTAATGCACCTCAAACTGGAACGGCTCCTACTCCCCCTAGTATGAGACGAGGCCCACTAGAACGAAAATTAACATCACATGTATGAACTTTTTTTGATAGAGACGTAGAAAATCAAGTTGCTAGATGCACAATTTGTAAAATTGTTTATAAATTTAAAATGGGAAGAGGTTAGAGCGGGACGGGAGGTTTAACTACGCATTTGAATACCAAACACAAAGCTATGTGGGATGAATATAAGGCTAAAATTAAGGGTGAGTCAATGCCCTCTCAGTCGGGACAAGCTTCACATACTGCCTCACACCAGGTACAAGGTCAAATTGACCCTTTGACGGGGGGCAGTTGTAGGCCCTAAATACGATAAAATGAAAGATATGGAAGAATTATCAAAATTAGTTGCAGTGGAGGGTTTGCCTTTTTCATTTCCTGAATCTCATGGTTTTATTCATTATATAAGATCAATGTACAATCCTGCTTATAACGGTTTTTCTAGATCAACTTTTAGGAGAGATGTTTTTAAATTTGCACACGAATATCAACAATATTTACGTTATTATTTATATCATTACCCTGGAAAAGTATCTATCACATCTAATATAGGCCGTAGTACTAACGGTCATGATTATTTAACGGTAATATGTCATTGGGTAGATTATAAATGGTGTATGCAAAAATGTATTTTAGCATATAGATATATAGATAGTATACACACTGGTATTTTTATTCAAGAAAATATTTCTTCTGACTGTGATTATTATGGCATAACTGATAATATCATGACTATTACATTAGATAACGCTTCTTCTAATATTTTTGTTGTTAGATTATTAAAAACTGTCTTAACTCCATCTTTTCCAGATCATTTTCATATAAAATGTGCATGTCATATTTATACCTTAGTTGTAAAGGATGGTATATCACTTTTTGAAGAAATTCTTGGAAAAATTCAATTTGCTATAAACTATATTTTTAAAAATAATAGAATACAACGACTAAAAGAATATAAAAAAAACTTGTCACGATTGTGGTCTACCTTACAGAAAAGTTCTCAAAGGAGTATGCACTTGATGGAATTCTTTATACAACCAACTATGTGTTGCTTATGTGTATAGACAACCTATAACCCAATTTTTTAACGTCCGTAATCGAAATCCTAATGATATGCTTATAGATTCCGAGTGGATACAATTTTAGAACTTAATACATTTTTAGATTTTATCTAGCTACTAAAGAATTTTCTGGTATTTATTATCCTACTATTTCATCAATGTTATTTTATATAGCTATAATAATTATATTACTTAGTGAATATATGGCAAAACCAGCTTATAAGACAACTATTAAAAAAATATTCTAAAAATAAAAAAATATTTTATTCTTATTCCCCCAATATTTTTTAGTAGTGATGTATTAAATCTGTATATTAAAATAGACGGTTGTAAAAATCTTAGTGAAACTATTTATGATTGCATAGATACACTTCCAGCTCCAACTCCTAAAAATCCAAATGACCCACCATCTATTGAAAAAACTAAAGAAGACGTGTTGTCTAGCATTCAAGATGAATGTAAAAAAGTATATACGCATTACCAACAAGAAAGTTCTAGCAACCAACCGACTTCCATGCCATCTTCTTTTTCTTCAACACAACCTCAAAAACGATATGTTGTTTCTGCGGCTAGTGTTCAAAGCCTCATAAAGAGAATGTTTAGTGGTAACATTTCTAATCAAATTAGCGAGTTTGATGTTTTTGTTTTGCAGAGTGTTGTACCGTACGAAGCAATTGAAAATGAAGAGGGGCGTGAAGACTTACTAAAATACCGAAGGGAGAATGAGAAGAATTTTCCAACACTATCTAAGATCGCCCGAGATGTGTTGAACATTCAAGCGTCATCAATAGCGTCTGAAAGCACGTTTTCTACGGGAAGATTTCAAATAGGGGAGCACTGACATTCATTGGCAGGAGACTCATTAGAGATTATCGGTCTATTCCGAGATTGGATTCTTGCGGAGCGTAGGAGGTGCGGCCAACCAGAGATCAAAGAAGAAGAAGACTACAACTACAATGAAATCTTATCCGACGGATGTGCAAGCGACGTCGACCAATTTGACAAAGATATACCTTTTCCAACCGAAGAACCACAAGAAATTATAAAGAAACTAAAAAATGTGTTTCTTAAAATGTAATTCTTTTAATTGTAATTTTACTATGTTATTTATTTGCAATTTTCAATATCACAAAGTTGCAATTTTGAAATTGTATTACCAAAAAAAATCATACTTCTAGTCGAATAATATAAGAGGCACGAAAACAATCTTGGGATGTTTTTATTAAACTATCTTGTTGTATGTGTGTTATTTATTTATTTAATTTAAAGACAAATAAAAAAAATGAACCCACCCCGACCCCCTCTGGATTGGGACGGAGGCGGCGAACCACTTGGCCGGGCGGTCCGACCCACCCTACCCTCGGCCGTCGGACCCAGCCTACCCGGCCTACTCGCGCGTCCCTGTTGCCAACCATAGTTTCACTATGGCTGTCCAGTGGGTTGGGTCAGGATCGGTCCGACCCGGGCCAATACCTTCTCTAAGCCCACTTTTAAAAAAAATAAACGGTGTCGGGATTCGAACTCGGGACGGGACCCGGGCTCATCCCGATCCGCCACATCCGTTCAGCCCCGTCCCTCCCCTTCTCCCCATTTGCAAAATAGCCATTGAACAATGACCATTTTTTATTTTAGCCATTGTGCAACAGGTATAACAGCTAAAATGCCCTACCTCCACCCCATAAACCCCTCAACCCCCTTAATATTTATTTTAACCCCTAAGTTTATATATTTATACTTTAACCTTATTTCTCAACTATAAATACTTCATTTTCCTCTTCATTTTTCTCACAAATCCATCTACCATCTCTCTAATCTCTCTATATCTCTCTCTACAACTCTACATTGCCTACTAAATTATATTTTATTTGCTAATTTATATAAAAGTTTAAAAATTGGGAGTGAAATTGACAACTAGCTTGAGGATCATACATCGAGCAAAGTTTTAATTTTCAATTTTCAACCTCGATTATACGTTGATGTTACGTCGACGTTTGATACATTCGTTCATTCTTTAAATTATTATTGTTACTTAATTTTAATTATTACACTTAATTTTATTTACTTTAATTATTTATTTGCATAATTATAATGGAATGTCTTGGAGGTATGATTAATGATAAGGGTGCTTCTTCTAGTAGGGGTAACAAATGTACTTCTTCTAGTAATCCTATTCATAGTTCCGGTGATTTGATTGATTTCACTCATATAGATGAAACTGTTTTTTTTAATGATATACCATTAGATGATGATGTATATTCTGCATCTAAACCAGACTTTAATTTTGATGATAATGTAGATGACACACCCACTATTGCACCTCAACCTCAGGCTCAGACTCAAACTGAAATTTGAAGGCCTCATATTTCCACTAGTATGAGTTGAGGCCCCAAACAATGAAAATTAAATTTACATGCATGGTATTTTTTTTATAGGGACAAAGAGAATCAAATAGTTAGATGTAAAATTTGTCAAAATGTTTATAAATTTAAAACCGGAAAAGGTCAAGGTGGGACGGGAGGTTTATTGAGACATGTACAAGGCGAGCATACATCTAGGTGGAATCAATACCCGGCTGAATCATCGGTGTGCCAATGCCTTCTGAGTCAAGTTCAGTCTCCGGCTAAAGAATTTTCTGGAATTTTTTATCCTACTATTTCAATTATGTTATTTTATATAGCTTTAATATTTTTATTACTTAATATATATATGTAAAAACCAACTTACAAGCCATCTATTAAAAATATCTTTTTCGTATTCCCACTATATATTTTATTGGTGTTGTATTAAATCTGACTATTAAAGTAGACGGTTGTAAAACACTTGTTGAAACAAGTTATGAAATTTTAGAAATTCTTCCAACATACCCAACTGAAGAACCAACTAACGAACCAACTAAAGAAGATGTTAAGTCTAGCATACACAATGAATGCAAAAACAATATATGTATTATCAACAAGAAAGTGCAAATAATCAACCGGTTTCGGTACCATCTTCTTCTACTTCACTGCAACCTAATAAAAGACATGCGGTTTCTGCTGCTAGTGTTCAAGGCCTTAGAAATAAAATGTTTAGTGGTTCAACTTCTTCACAAGTTAGCAAATTTGATGTTTATGTTTTGCAGGGTGTTGTACCGTACACATTAATTGTCAATGAAGAAGGACGTGAAGACTTGCTAAGATACTGGAGGGAGAATGTGAAGACATTTTTGACACTATCAAAGATAGTCTGAGATGTGTTGAACATTCAAACGTCGTCAACAGCGTCTGAAAGCGTTTTTTCTGCTGAAAGATTTCAAATAGGAGAGTACAGACACTCATTGGCGGGAGACAGTTTGGAGATTGCAGTTTTATTCAGAGATTGGATTAGAGCGGAGCGTAGAAGGTGTGGTCAACCAAAGATCAACGAAGAAGAAGACTACAACTACAACGAAATCTTGTCTGAGGGAGCAGGAAGCGACGTCAAACAATTTAACCAACAACTTCCAATTCCAACCGAAGATCCTTAAGACATTGTGAGGAAATTAGAAAAAGTATGGTTAACTGTATAATTTTTTTAATGTCAATTTTACCATGTGATTTGCAACTTTTGAACAACGAAACAAAGTTGCAATTTTAAACTTGTATTACAAAAAATCATATTTCTATTAAATAATATAAGAAATACAAAAACAACATTGGGATGTTTTTATTACAATATCTTGTTCAATTATTTAAGTGTTTAAATATATTTTTTATAATTAAGTCTAAAAAAAAATCTCGCAACCCGACCCGTCTCGCCCTCGTCCCGATCCCTCTTCCGGCGGAATGTGAGACGGGTGTCGCACCCGATTTCGAACTCTCAGGCTTAAATGCGCGACGGAATGGTTATCCTCCCAAAAAAAAACAATAATAAGTGTTAAAAATGTTTAAGGGAGTCGCCACCTAATTAATTGGGTGAATTAGGACACCTAAATACTAACCGATTAAAGTCAGCATTAACTCCTTTTAATGGTCTGTGAAACTAAATGAGATGCTGAGTAAGGGTTCTTTATTATCCTAAAGGGAAGGGGTCAGGCACCCTAAAGGATCCACTAACTTGCGGTTATCCGTTCAAACATAGGTTAATTTATTCTAGTTAAGGTGCATGTTTTTTAGAAAAATTATTTAGGTGAAAAAAGATGTAGCACATATCTAGAAGAAAGTATTTTGATAACTAAAGGGATTCTATAAGACTCACAAAATATTAATTATGCAAATCATAGTACATGAAATTGTTTTATTAAGTGATAAATTACATCCTATAGGTATATGTAAGATTAAGACTTTTATACCTAAGGTTAATTATGAAATCATTCTTTATTTGACAAAAGTAAAAAATGACAAATTATCCCTATAAGCATATAGAATTAGTTAGGAAATTGTCTTTGTAAAAAGTATATGAAACGTTGATGATATTAAGAAAAGTAACAAGTTGCTCCTATGTTGCTTATGAAGAAATTATAAGAAAGTCTATTTTTCTTTCTTTCTAGGTAAGGAGTTGTATTTTGACTACATGACTAAAGCATAACTGGGATTAATTAATTTATCTTGGATTTAGATTTGTATGACGAATCTAGAATTAACAAAGAGCGAATTCATCTTTATACTACCCTTCCCATATATTCCAAAAGCTAATAGAGTTAATTATCCTATTAGTTACAAGTTTAATAAGTATGGCAATAATGAACAAACAAATGAATAAATGCGTAAATAAACAAAGGGAAGAATGAGACTGAAGTTGTTGTAGCGTCTAGGGCGGATGGCGGCGCCATCTATCTTATGATTGTTTGGAAGCCTGCGGAAATGCGGTTGATGATATGGAGACCATTTGAGTCTCATCTGAGACTCTTAATTATTCTCCGTCATGCCATGAAAAATAGAAAGAAAAGGAAAAAGATTAGTAAATAACATAAAATCCATCATATGCGAGATAAATGGAAGTATTAAGCTAAACACACACATACGTCGCCATTTTTATACGTGGCAATGCGGATGGCGAATCCTACCCAGGTAAAATATTTAGAAATTAATCAATTGAGTGAACCTCGATATACCCAGCGTGATTAATAGCATCAAATTTTGCTTCTCGATTTCAAAGGAAATATCAATATTATCACCTGCATGTGTCCATTCGTACAAACTCCATTTTTATATATATCTAGCCATAAAGGGTTGATATACGCATAAACCATCTGAGGCATACAACCCATATATCGAATGTATACCATGAGATGTGAACAGAACATCGGATAATGGAATATCATGGTCATTTAGCGGCAGAGCAGATATGGGGTAAGTATGCAGTTATATTTATTGGGATACAGGACCACTGATGCACTGAATTGGCAAAACTCGAAAAGAAAATATAAGGTGGATAAAACCAGTGATGTAGATGTATGTGGGACAAACTTACAACTGCTGATTTGGAATTCATTAGTAAGATATGTGAGGCATAATGGCTTACTAGACATAGCCAACATACATAAATGGCTGGAAGACCCCTTAGAAATAATATATTAGATCATACATAGCCATTGATGGTTTGATTAAACAAATATGACCACCTTTACATTGCATATCCATCAACAGGACACCTCAAGAGAGAATACAACTTAGGCAAATTAGTATACATTCATATACTCAAAAAATGGTTCAAATGGTAACATAGACATGGTCTGAATGGGCCAAATTTAGGCAGGACAATGGTACAAATGACTCATAAGACCAGGTAACCTATACTTCTGCCTGATTCAATGGATAAATTTTAAAGGGCTGCCGAGACAAGACACTACTTCGTCCACTTATGAGAGTGTTTAAATGAGTTAACAAACGGATATTTAAATGCCACAGATAGTAATCTTTGAAGATGAAACAATACCCTACTATTCCCTAATTCTGCTTATCCTGAGATAGCATAAAAGACTCCACACAAACACTGTAAACATGCGTCTAAATGTTCCTATGAACAACATACTCATAAAGTCTATAAAGATAGACTATTCAAATCGACATTTAGATAATCACGATTAATAGCCGATAATCAATACAATGAAACTGGATCTAGGATCCTTACCCGAATGTTATATACCTAACCATACTCATAAAAATATACAATCGAATACACACATATGCTAAAAAAACAGAATCGACACTACAGGTATTTGAGAAACACCACTGACAGATTTATCGAACAGTGACTAAACTGAGTTAAGTCAAATAGATTCGATAAACATAACATATAAATCCCATCATGCCGAGCACATAATACCAATCGAATAACTCAATAATAGAAGGGAATAGGTTTCTGGACCTTTTGCGGGTAGCGGCGAGGTGACGACAAAGGTTTCTCCGAATCGTCGAAGGGGAAGTTGTGAAGAACTGGTCCGCAGTAGTAACAATTGAACAAAAAAGATGATTTGAAGCACAGTGTGGTCTGTGTTCTTAGTGACTTATGACTGATGGATGGTGAATGAACGATCCCCCATCTGCATGTCTAAACGTCGGTACTTATAGCCCCTGTTTAGGATTCGCCCTTATGGTAAGTCTAGGATGGGTGTTAAGGACGATTTGTACCGATTTTTCGAGTGATTGTTTACCAAAAATAGGTGCTGATTTTCGACTATCCTAAGGACTGATTCGCGGATGATTTGAAGGGGGATTTTGGTGTAATTTTAGGTGTTATATGGTAAGGTTTGATTTCTGAAGTTTCGGTTATGGCAAGTTACCATTTTAGGGACGATTTTGATATTATTCTTGTTGGAACGATTTGGTTATGATGGAGGCGAGGATTCGATTTGGTTATGCCAGATTTTCCACCTGAAAATCTGGCGAGATTCGTGGGTAGGGGGGAAGGGTGCATGCGGCGGATGAGTTGAGTGGAAGGGTTAGGGTTTCTGTGAGGATGAGGGAGATGATCTGCGGTTGTGGGCTGATGGGGTGAGTTAAAGGTTAAAGGAAAATGGGCCGCGGGTCGTGGGTTGAAGGGGTGAGGGTAGTGGGCCGCGGGTTTGACGAAAATAGGGTGGGCTTGGGGTATTTTAATTAGTTTTGGGTTGGGTAGAGTTTTAGGTACTTGCTATTTGATTAATGGGTTATAGATAAAGCCTTAGGTGTATTATTTAATTAGTGATAGACAAAATGAAATCTAAATTGTGATTAAATTATTTAGGTGTTTTATTAGTCTAAGTTATTATTATCCTAATAAATGTGGGCATGCTAATTAATTAGTGCTTAATATTTATAATGCGAGACTTTTATTAAAACTTATTTATTATGTGTATTTCGCGATGCAAAATTTGCGGTTCTAACAAAAGAAAAATTGTTTAATTTATGGTGATTTATTTAAGGGGGGCTGGACAAAATTGGGTGTCAACAGTTGTCCCTCTTTGTATGGAGAAGATGAAAGAATCTCCAGACAAAGACGTTGACTTATAGCCAATTTTGTCTCGATCCTCAGAACTAGAATGTTGGGCAATTTAGGCAAGGCAGACGCGGACTCAAAAATTGTCGATGTCGGATTCTGACGGCACTTTGGCTGTGATCAAAACCCCAAGGCGGGCTAACGCGGATTTAAAATCTGTCCCGGCGTCAAGCTATGGTGACTATGAGATATTGTGGTGCTAGAATGTTGGGAGAGAGTAGGTCGACGTTCGGGTCCACTTTTGCCTTTTGTTGGGAAGCCTTGCTCCCAACAAATTACCTCAGTTCGCCGTAAGAGGTAGGTCCACGTTGTGCTCCATCTTTTGCAGCTTGTTAACGTTCCTGTAGACTGAAGCTGAGATAGAGGCATTAGTGCATAACTGTCAAGACAATGCAAGGATGTAAATTTGTGTTGTGGTTGTAGTCAGAATGTATATGGTATGATGATACGCCGTCTTGTATAGACGAGATGCAAGTGACGCCTTGTATGGGCGTTCTCGTCTTGTATGGACGAAGTGCAAGTGACGCCTTGTATGGGCCTTATTGTCTTGTATGGACGAAATGCGAATGACGCCTTGTATGGGCGTTCTCGTCTTGTGTGGACGAGATGCAAATGACGCCTTGTATGGGCGTTCTCGTCTTGTATGGACGAGATGCATATGACGCCTTGTAGGGGCGTTATCGTCTTGTATGGACGAAATGCAAATGACGCCTTGTATGGGCGTATTCGTCTTGTATGGACGAAATGTAAATGCCGCCTTGTATGGGCGTTATCGCCTTGTATGGACGAAATGCAAATGACGCCTTGTATGGGCGTTATCGTCTTGTATGGACGAAATGCAATTGACGCCTTGTATGGGCGTTATCGTCTTGTATGGACGAAATGCAAATGACGCCTTGTATGGGCGTTATCGTCTTGTATGGACGAAATGCAAATGACGCCTTGTATGGGCGTATTCGTCTTGTATGGACGAAATGTAAATGCCGCCTTGTATGGGCGTTATCGCCTTGTATGGACGAAATGCAAATGACGCCTTGTATGGGCGTTATCGTCTTGTATGGACGAAATGCAATTGACGCCTTGTATGGGCGTTATCGTCTTGTATGGACGAAATGCAAATGACGCCTTGTATGGACGAAATGCACATGACGCCTTGTATGGGCGTTATGAAAATGACGCCTTGTATGGGCGTTATCGTCTTGTATGGACGAAATGCAAATGACGCCTTGTATGGGCGTTATGAAAATGACGCCTTGTATGGCGTTATCGTCTTGTATGGACGAAATGCAAATGACGCCAGTATGGCGTTATAAATGCTGTATGGACGAAATGCAAATGACGCCTTGTATGGGCGTTATAAATGCTGTATGGGCGAAATGCAAATGACGCCTTGTATGGGCGTTATAAATGCTGTATGGACGAAATGCAAATGACGCCTTGTATGGGCGTTCTCGTCTTGTGTGGACGAGATGCAAATGACGCCTTGTATGGGCGTATTCGTCTTGTATGGACGAAATGCAAATGACGCCTTGTATGGGCGTTATCGTCTTGTATGGACGAAATGCACATGACGCCTTGTATGGGCGTTATGAAAATGACGCCTTGTATGGGCGTTATCGTCTTGTATGGACGAAATGCAAATGACGCCTTGTATGGGCGTTATGAAAATGACGCCTTGTATGGGCGTTATCGTCTTGTATGGACGAAATGCACATGACGCCTCCTAGGGCATAGATAAAAATCGTGTTACGCATAATCGAATAATTAAAGTGTAAATGATGTAGCCTGAGTAACGAAGATGTGGTTTTGCGAGATGTATTTGATGTAGACTTGTTGCAGATGGACTTCGTGAGCGGATCTGTTGTATTGGGATGTTGTTGCCCTCCTTGTTCCTGTTGTCCTGCAAAATTCACTCAGAGAAAAATTGTGAGTTTGGGGAGGGGGTCGGCCGATTTGTGTTGGCTCTTGATGCTTGCACGCGTTGTCTTGTCTGGACATGTAACCCTGTCGATTTGAGTCTCACAAAACATTTGTTGAAAAATATTCTATCTTGAGAAAATATACTTATATGTGCTAGTAGGAAATTATGTCGATATTTGAATAGTGACATGTTGTGAAACAAAGCAAAACTTCCCTATCCGAAATCTGTGGTATATTCTCCCATACTCTTGGTGTTCTGTTGCCGTCAGGCTCTCTTTTAAAATTTGTCCCAGTTTTGGGACCTGGAACCCTGTGCGTAACTTAACCATGCCCATTGACGTCATTTGTAGTAAAACCCTTAAAATTGTCCCAGTTTATGTCGATCTTTCGAGCATATGGAATCATATTTGTCGGTGTCCTTTCGTGGCGCAATCTAAAAAAATTGTCGATTTTGATCGTGGCCCAGGTCGGATATATGTCGTAGGTTTGTCTTGTATATGCGGCAAGGTAGTACCAACCACAAAAGTGCAAAATGACAAAGCGAGGATTTCCTTATGGTGTGGCCAGGCGATGTAGGCGCTACGTATCCGTTAAGGAATCGGTCAAACGTAGTTCGTTACAAACAAGATTTTAAAATTAAAAATGGGGCCGAGGCGATGTGGCGCCACGTATCCGCGAGAATCAGGTCGCACGTAGTTCCGATTACAAGCAAAGTAATTGAGTACTTTCTGGAAATGGGACCGAAGCCGATATGGCCGCCTACGTATCCCGCAAAGGAAATCAGGTCAAACGTAGTTCAATTACAAGCAAAGTGATTACATGAAAATAAAGCACTCTAAATATAATATCTCTTTACTGCATCTGCGTTGATGGCTCTCGGCGCCAGCCGTCCATTTCGACCAAGATGAGGCCCTCCGTAAGCACTCGGTGAACCATGTAAGACCGCGCCAATTGGGCGCGAATTTCCCTTCGCTTCACTTTGGTTAGGAATATCGTTCGACCGATTGTCTGGTTGGAAGTTTCTTGTCGCGCCTTATTAAAAGCTCGGTCATTCTTGCGGTAAAGTTGTCCGTGGCAGACTGCATTCATTCGCTTCTCGTCAATAAGCATCAATTGTTCGTACCTACTCTGTATCCATTTGGCTTCATTTAGTTCGGCTTCCTGGATGATTCTCAAAGACGGTATTTCCACCTCTCCGTGGCGGCCACATTCCATAAACGAGAATCGGTGTTGCTCTGTGGAGGTCCGGATTGTAGTACGGTAACCTAAGAGCGAAAGGCAAATTTTCATGCCAATGCACGTAGTTATCTATCATCTTCCTCGATATCCTCTTGATGTTCTTGTTGCCGCATTGCTCGAATTCATTTGGGGTCGATATGGAGTAGAGTTGCGATGAGTGATCTGAACTTCTCACACATTTCCTTCATCGGACGCTATTGAGATTGGACGTTGTCGGTTATGATCGATTAGAATTCGAACAAGCGGATGATGTGTTGATGAACAAAATCCATTACTACTTTCTTGGTCACAGACTTGTATGATGATGCTTCTACCCATTTCGTAAAGTAATCAATCGCTACTAGGATAAACCTGTGTCCATTTGACGCGGCTCAATAGGACCATGGCGTCCATGCCCCAGTGCGAATGGCCACGGGGAACTAGTGACGTTGAGTTCATTTGGTGGGCGTGAATCAAGTCGCCATGGATCGACATTGATGGCATTTTCGCCAGCCCGATGCAATCTGTTTCCATCGCCATCGAGTAACCTCCTCGTAGTATCTTCTTAGCTAGCATGAAACCGTTCATGTGGGGTCCGCACACACCTCCGTGTGTCTCTTCTAATAACTTGTTTGCTTCTCGAGTGTCAACACATCTTAACAAACCTAAATCCGGAGTTCTCCGATAAAGGACCTCGCCGCTCAGGAAGAAATGGTTGGCTAGCCTTCGAAGAGTCTTCTTTTGTATGTTGGTCGCGCCTTCCGGGTACTCACCTGCCTTGAGATACCTCTTGATCTTGCCATACCAAGGTTTGCCTTCTGATTCTTCATCTATCTGAGAACAATAAATTTGCTGCTTCAGCACATCTACTTTGATTGGGTCAATATAGTTCTTGTCTGGATGTTGGATCATGGAGGACAAAGTTGCTAGAGCGTCTGCAAACTCATTTTGAGCCCTCGGGGTATGCCTGAATTCTATCTTAACGAACCTCTTGCGCAGTTCCTTCACGCAGTGTAGGTACGGAAGTATCTTTCTGTTCTTGGTGGCCCATTCGCCTTGCGGCGGTGAATCAGCAGTGCGAATCCCTACGACCAAAGAACTCTTGTATGTTCGTGTCAATAGCCATTCGAGTCTAGTATGCGCCTCGTATTACGACATATTATTGGTGCGGGAATCGAGCTTTCGATATTGGGTAGTGTTGTCCGTTTACGATACCAAAGCGCACCGATACCTACTCGGCTGAAATTCGGCGCCATGAAGAACATTCTCCACACGGATATTCTTCTAAAATGTCTTCTCCTACAAACATCACTTCTTCATCTGGAAAGTAGGTCTGCAAGGGGATGTATTCCTCGTCTACCGGATTCTCTGCGAGATGATCTGCTAATGCTTGTCCTTTGACTGCCTTTTGGGTGACGTATACGATGTCGAATTCACTTAAAAGAATCTGCCACTTTGCAAGTTTTCCAGTAGGCATAGGCTTCTGAAAGATATACTTGAGCGGGTCCATCCTTGAGATGAGATAGGTGGTGTGTGCGGACAGGTAATGTCTGAATTTTTGGGCGACCCAAGTCAAGGCACAACACGTGCGTTCCAGCATTGTGTAACGAGTTTCATAAGGCGTGAACTTTTTACTCAAGTAGTATATTGCTTGTTCCTTCCTTCCTGTCTCATCATGTTGTCCTAACACACATCCGAATGCGTTTTCCAATACGGATAAGTATAATAGCAAAGGCCTCGGGTTGGAGGCACCAAGACCGTGGTTGTGAGATACTCTTTGATTTTGTCAAGGGCTTGTTGGCACTCCAAAGTCCACTTAGTGGCGGCGTCCTTCTTTAACAACTTAAATATTGGTTCGCATATCACTGTTGATTGTGCTATGAACCTGCTGATATAATTCAAACGACCGAGAAAACTCATCACTTCCTTGCGATTCTTCGGAGGGCGATCCTTGAATGGCTTTTATCTTGAAGGATCCAACTCTATTCTCTTACGCTGTGAAAAACCAATTTCCTCTTTGGGGCCTTGAAACACTTTGCCGGTTAACCGGGTTGTATTGCCTCAATCGTTGAAAAACTTCTTGGATGGACGGATGATCCGTAGCCCTCCGCGACTTGATAATGGCGTCATCCACGTAGACTTGATTTCCTTATGGATCATATCATGAAAAATGGTAGTCATGGCTCACGTATAAGTGGCACTGCGTTTTTAAGTCCAAATGGCATGACTCGATAATAATATACCCCCCACGGGGTGGTGAACGCGGTCTTCTCTGCATCCTCTTCGTTCATTAAGATTTGATAGTACCCGACGAAACAATCGACAAAGGACTGCAACTCATGCTTCGCATGATTGTCAATGAGTAAATGAATGTTCGGAAGGGAAAATCATCCTTAGGGCTTGCCTTGTTGAGATCCATATGTCGACACAAACTCGTATTTTGCCATCCTTCATTCTTGGCACAATATTGGCTAACCAAGTGGGGTACCTTGCTGCGAATGACATTTGCGTCCATTGTTTGGAGATCTCCTCCTTGACTTTCAAACTCTGATCCGGCTTGATTTTCCTTGGTTTTTGCTTCACTGGAAGACATGATGGTTCAATGGGTAGCTTATGAGAAACGATGTCTGTGCTTAGACCTGGCATATCATCATAAGACAGCGAATATGTCGACATCTCGCTTGATAGGGCGCAAATCCTCTTTCGTGTGGTATTCAAGTGAACGCGACCACTTGTCTCCTTCACGACTTTATCATCTCCTAGGTTTCTTGTTTCGTTTCATCCAGTTAGGTTTCGACTTATCCTCGAATTTTCCTAACTCCTCGTTAATTCCTCCAATGAAATTCCGCCGGGTTACGCCGGATTATCGACTTTGTTCGCTTGTTTCATGACATGTCACATTTTCATTATCGACAAGTATATTATTTTGTATCTTTGAAAGGAAAAAGGAATAAAGAGCGTTGATTAAAACATAACTTGTTATTAAAACTTGAGAGGAAATAAGCTCATAAAACATAATTGAGAAAAATATGAATTGAATTGTTTAAAGCGTCTAATTATTAATTCTACGGACTCATGAAAAATAGTGTTGGAGTGCAGTCCGATTGCTCAAGACATCTCACGGCTCTGCACTCCAAATGGTGCAGTCATCTGTGTGGTCTTCCAAACCGCATGACACTCGCTTCTTCCTCGAAAATGAAAAGGCCTTGAAGTCCATCTGCGAGAATATGCCGATCCTCCTCTTACGGTAGTGGCGGCATGCTTTGACGAATGAATGATTCGAGGTGGAGCAGTCTTGGCGGATGAGACTCACCGCTTCTACGTGATCAAATAACATCATCTCGCCGGCGGTGGTGATATCCGAGGCCAAAAGTGTCCTTCTTCTCGGCAGTGAATCGGATTCTGTGATTCCTCCTAGTTTTGGTCCAAGTCCTCGGCACGGCTCGAAACCATTTCTCGGCGTCTCGGGCACGTTTTGGGAGTGCGAGGTAGTTGCATTCCTTTAGCCTTGCTAACGTCTACGATCTGGTTCATATGGTAGACAGATCCATCCAGCTTCTCCATACTCTCAATGACTGGAATTGCCCCTTTGGTGTTAGCAGTGTTGTCCTTGTCTCCTTCAACCACAACTTCATGATGATTCGGATGAATTTGGACTTGATGCAAAGTGGAAGGGGCGGCTCGGACCAAGTGGATCCAAGGCCTCTGGAGTAACAAATTGTAGCATGTGGATATGTCGAATACTTGGAATTCTATCTCGAACTCTGCGGGCCCAATCTGTAGTGTCAAATCAATCTACTTTGCGGCGCTCGCCGAGTCCCATCGAAACCTTTTACCGCGTGTAGCTTTCGCGGAGTTTCCCAATGTTGACTCACAAAGTTGAAGAGTATTCAAAGGCATACATTAACGGTGACCCCATCAATCAAGACTCGAGAGATAAACTTATTAGCACTTGATGTTATGTTCAATGCCTTATTATGACCAGCCTTCGTGAGGCAATTCATTCGCATGGAAGATTATCTTTTGCAACTCTTTAATCTGCCAGATCAATGCTGAAATGTTCTCATCCGCGGTCTCGGCTGGCACATGCGCTTCATTCAAAACCTCCATAAAAGCGTTTCGGTGGTTCACTAATTCATCAACAATGACAATAGAGAAATTTGTGCTGGTGTTTTACTCAACTGTTCCACAATGGAATAGTCTCCTGTAGGCATCTGATCGGTGTATTTTATATACACCTTTTGAGTCTGTTTTAGTTAGTCTTTTGTCCCATTTTGCACATATAAGTGTCGTATTAGGATAGTTTTTCTTTCTATTGAGTCAAAGTGGTTGAAATGGCCAAATGGCAGAAAAGGAGCAAAAAGAGGGTGAAAGAGGAGATGCTGAGAGCGGAGAAAGTGGCAAGCAGGTGAAATCGGACCAGTAGCGTGGCCTCTCTGATCGAAGCGAGCGGCGCTATTATTGAAGAAGCTGCAGAAGATTCAGCGGCTCTCGAAGACGAAATAGGGCGCGGCGCTAAACATCAGAAGCCACAGAGTTGCAGTATGGCGCCGAACAGCGAATATCGGGCGCGGCGCCAAAACACCAGTATTGCAGAACTTTAGCGCGCAGCGGGCAGCGGAAAAATTAGGTCTTTTGACGGATTTTTGGGCGACACTGGAAGGAAAAGAAGAGAGCGTTTAAACTATAAAAGGAGATCCATTGGCAGTTTTCAAGAGTTCCCTTTCTTGCACAACTCAAGATTCTTGAATTTGAGATTGGACACCTTTAGCTTTGTAATTTCTTTTCCCTTTGCTTTTTTTATTTCAGTTTTTGCATGATGAACTTTGAATTAGTTCTTGTCATATTCATGGCTAGGAACTAATTCTCTTATAAGACTTTCTATGTTGAATTTCTTGAACCTTATGTTATAACTTAATGCGTACTTATGGTTATTATTCTTATTGAGAGATCTATCCGATAATTGAGTTGAATTCTTGGTAGCTAATTGACAACTAGTTATCACTATATGATTTCTAATCAGTTACGAAAAGGAGGGATTGTGAATATCTTGTAAGTTGGGTGAAGCGGTCTCGAGTTGGGGATGAAAATACCTCGATTAGATTTGTAAGCGTTGATGAGAGGCTTAACAACCCTAATTTTTGCGCGTTGTGCGTGACGGTCAACTAGGTTTTTGTGCTTAATCCTCCTAGAGTTACCCTTATCGTGAAAGTTAGGTAAGGAACAATCGGGGTTGAGTGTTTATATAACCACTAACGGAGTATAAAGCGATTTAAAAACTGCTTTCTCGAAAGAAGAACACCATAAGTAATGCATTAACAAGTAATATAGGCGGATAGTAAGGATGCATAGAAGCCCTATTCTTATCACATCTGAAGTAATTCTTTATATTTACTTATCTTTAATAATTCTTAGTTATAAACAATCAATCAAATATTAATTCGCCAAATAGATACTATAAAATAGACAATTGGTACTTGAACCCTAATCCCAGAGGACGATATTCGGTCTTATCTAAGACTATACTACTTGATACGATAACGTGCACTTGCGTTTAAAGTGTGTGCATCTAAACGCGCATCAAGTTTTTGGCGCCGTTGCCGGGGATTAGGCATTAGTTCAATATCAAATTTATCTATTTTTAATTTCTAATTTGGTTTTATGTATAGTTTTTTTAATTTTGTTTATTTTATGTATTTATTGTGTGAAAACAAAGTGCGTGATTCTTTGTTGGTTTTGATTTATCTCGAGGATCCTTAAGACATGGATTTCTCATCAATATGATCGAGCTCGACCGTAGAGGAAGAGAGGAGGAATTACGAGAAACTCTACTCGATCTCACGAGGTCCCAAGCTCGGTTCATGGACGAAATGAGGTTGGGTATAAAGAGGTTGGAAACGCAAATAGCGAGAACTCGCGATCATATTCAATGACAGCAAGTTGAGAGCACGAATCACACCCAACTATTGAGGAATTTGGTGAGATAGTGGTGTAGAGAAGGAAAAGATTGCGAAACCCAATTATTCACCTTCGGATTCTGTGGAAATTCTTTTCATGCACCTATCACGGAAGAAACACCACTAGCTATCACGAATGACTCCCAATTAGGAATTGCATACCATCGAGGCAACCCCGTGAGTCAAGAGATGTAGAGAATTTCACGGTTTCTACAAAATAAGAAGCACAAAGACAAACTCATCTTGTGTGCTTGGGGATACTTGTATGTTTAAGGCCCTGTTTGAACAAATAGTTATAGGAAATTGAGACCTATAGCAATAAATCGTGGATTGCAAGGTTCGTGAAGTATCGATGGGCACTCGAAAGGTTAATTGCGTCAGGCTAAAAGGCGTAAAGCTTGTTGGGAAGCAACAGCGTTTTCAATTATGTTATTTTAATTTCAGTCTTTAGTTTATTTTATTTTGTCTAGAACAATCTCACGGTCCTGGGGTCTTGTGTTTGGTTGTGGCAGTGCTGAGGAATAAAGCGAAAGAAAAGCAAGGATTTTGAAAAAAGCGGAGTAGCGCAGCGGCGCCAAAATATCTGAAGTGGTGCTGAAGTTTAAGCGTGGCGCAGAAAGTCCCGAAGGAGCGCAGATGTTTGGGCGCCACGGCTAAAAGGCGGGAATCAGAAATTTAAGCGTAAAATCAGATTTTCCCAATTCCAACTTCCAAAACCTAACCTTCCTCCAAAACCCACGAAATTCAGAATTTGCCCACAAAACCTCCACAAATCCAACCCAACCACAACCTAAACTCTTAAATTCCCAAAACCCTCAACTATCTCAAACAACACAGCTCAATTCCATACCCTCAACCCACTGATTGAAAGCGAACAAGCTGAGTCTTCCGTAAAAGGTAATCCCTATCCTGGTTCTTGCATCCTTTGACTCAAAGTCATCGGAGGTAGTAGTTTGGAGAAGTATTGTAGTTGGAGTAGTTCGGAGGCTGAAACGTGATTGTGAAGTTGGAGAAAGGAGTAGAAAAGAAGGTTGTGGGTATTGAGTAGAAAGATTGAAGTTTGGGGTGTTGTTTTTATTGCTAGTTGTTGAGTGTGTAGGAGACGTTGTGCCACTAAGTTAAAAGCTCGGCTATTTTAACCATGGCCACGGGGAAGAGAAGAGGCTCCACATCCACCCCAACACCCCAATACGATGAAAATAGGTTCGTGAGTTACGGGCCTACCAAAGATACAAAAGACTTGATACTAGACAGTAATTCCGAAGGGAATGGATTACCAAAGGGATCCTATGGGGATGAAAGGCGTTTATGAGCCCATCCGGCGATGATTGCTAAGGGGTGGAAGAGATTTGTCAATCCGGAGAAGATAACACCGATGAATACAATGATAGTGCGGGAATTTTATGCAAACTTTCGGAGAAGGCAGAAAGGGTGCTTTGTAAGGGAAATTATATGCACTGCGAAGCAATAAATACAACGCTAAAAGCGTTGATGTTGAAGAAAGTAGCGATTGGAACCATTTTAGAACATGGTCGGAAAGCGCGACAACATTGGCGGAATAATATGCGAACCTGATGAGCTACCACGAAATTGCTTTTGAGATCGGAAGGAATGGATCTAGAGCGGCGGTGCCAAAGCGACCAAGGCTTGGTGTATTTCGTCGATGCGCGTGATTCCATCCACGCACTTCACCGAGTGCGGAGCGGATTAAGTTGATTTATGGAATTATGAGGCGATAATTGATGTGGGAAAAGAGATAGTGCGAGCATCGAAGAAATCAGCGAGTTGGTGACAGCGGTGGATTGGGACACGGCTCACTTATTACGATCTATGCCACGTGAGTGCGATCCACAACTACCCGAATACTCATGAAAGAAACCAGCTGCGGTGTCATGGGATAGTGCACTCTTTTCGGACCACTAGCCCCAAGCGGCGAAGAGTACAACCATGGCAACAGCAGCGAGGACAACCATGGATGAAGATGAGCACGAAATAGGGGCTCGATATGAGGCGGGGCCAGAGCCACCGGCCAACCACAAGAGCAGAACCTTGAGCCTGATAGGGCAATTGTACCAACACGAAGGAGATGATGCGGACCTTGCAAGCGTAGTACAAGGGCGTGAAACAAGGCAACAAATCGACGAGTGAGTGCCTTGTTCAACGAACGGTCGATCGTTATCCACCGCCACCACCATTTTAGCCAAAGTTTGTAAGTGTCGTTTTCTTTTCTTGTCTTTGAGTCTACACACATTGGGGGCAATGTGTGATTTAAGTTTGGGGGTGTGTTTTTGTGTTTTAGTTTTATTTGTGTGTCATGTTATGTTTTATTTAAGTCTTTTTATTTGTTTCATGTTTATTTTGAGTCACCAAAATTTTTTTTTTTTTTTGAGTCATAATTGCCTGTCAAAGATCATGTATGCTGTAGTTGCTAGAAACACCTAGTGAAGTAAGGTGGAATAATGTAAAGGAATGGAGCATATCTAAACACTTAGGTTAGAGATGCAAAACTTGACGCGAATCTGTCTATTTGGAGTCTCTTGCTTGAGTTATGTATGCTAAATGATAAATGCTTATGTGTTATGATGCTTGCTATTTGGTGAAATAGTTAGGATATGCGTGTTAGGGAGATGACTCAGGCATTTCGTTGATAGCATTCTTACCATTCTTTTCTATCCGTGCTTTAAAAATATCACTAGTTAGCCCATTGAGCCTAAATTTGAAACTTCTTCTTTGACACCCCATATTCCCACAAAATTGTGCCATAAGTGAAAATATGAAATAGTGGAGTACATTGTGTTAAAAGAAGAAACAAAAAGTGAACAAGTTTGAGGCACCCTAATGGAAAAGTAATAAGAAAGAGGCAAAAGCCTAAGTTTGGGGGTGCCTATTTGTATAATACACTTCACTATCCCAAAACAAAAGAGGGGAATGATAGAATTGAAGTAAAGGAAAGAATCAAAAGAAAAAGGGAAAAATTGAAAAGCCAAAGAGCTTCTGGTACAGAAAAATGAGCCTAAATGCCTATCTTTACCAACCCCTACCTAAGCTGCATTACCCCCAAAGTCTGAAGATCTCTTCTATGTATATCGAATTAGTGGAGAATAGCAAGTAAGCATGCCATAGGAATTTTTGAATTTATATGCATACTCGTACACGACTTCCATTTAAGCATGATAAGTATGAGTTTGCGAAATATCTAGCTCAATGTGTTGAAATTCCATGCTATATGTTCTGCGTATTATTACGCTAACCTTCATGTTTTCTAGTTAACATTAAATGCAACAAAAGTGATCAATGGCGAAGTCTGTTTATTTTCTTTGTTGATTTTCTTATTTATTAGTCTGTCATTTTATTGTATTTCTTTCTATCTTTGCTCGAGGCGAGCAAAGGTTAAGTTGGGGTATTTGATCGGTGTATTTTATATACACCTTTTGAGTCTGTTTAGTTAGTCTTTTGTCCCATTTGCACATATAAGTGTCGTATTAGGATAGTTTTCTTTCTATTGAGTCAAAGTGGTTGAAATGGCCAAATGGCGAAAAGGAGCAAAAAGAGGGTGAAAGAGGAGATGCGAGTAGCGGAGAAAGTGGCAAAGCAGTGAAATCGGACCAGCCATGGCCTCCTGCGATCGAAGCGGCTATTATGCCTCGAAGACGAAATAGGGCGCGGCGCTAAACATCAGAAGCCCACAGGAGTTGCCCGAGCAGCGAATATCCGAGCGCGCAAAACACCAGTATTCAGAACTTTAGGCGCGCGGCCAGTGGCGAACGGCGGAAAAATTAGGTCTTTGGCGGATTTTTGGGCGGGCACGGAAGGAAAAGAAGGAGACGTTTAAACTATAAAAGGAGAACCCTGGCGGTTTCAAGAGTTCCTTTCTTGCACAACTCAAGATTCTTGACTTGGAGATTGACACCATTAGCTTAGTAATTTCTTTTCCACTTTCCTTTATTTATTTGGTTTGCATGATGAACTTTGAATTAGTTCTTGTCATATTCATGGCTAGGAACTAATTCTCTTATAACTTTCTATGTTGAATTTCTTGAACCTTATGTTATAACTTAATGCATGCTTATGGTTATTATTCTTATTGAGAGATCTATCCAATAATTGAGTTGAATTCTTGGTAGCTAATTGACAACTAGTTATCACTATATGATTTCTAATCAGTTACGAAAAGGAGGATTGTGAATATCTTGTAAGTTGGGTAGCGGTCTCGAGTTGGGGATGAAAATACCTCAATTAGATTTGTAAGCGTTGATGAGAGGCTTAACAATTTTGCGCGTTGTGCGTGACGGCCAACTAGGTTTTTGTGCTTAATCCTCCTATAGAGTTACCTTATCGTGAAAGTTAGGTAAGGAACAATCTGGGGTTGAGTGTTTATATAACCTAACGGGAGTATAAAGCGATTTCAGAAACTGCTTTCTCCAAAAGAAGAACACCATAAGTAATGCATTAACAAGTAATATAGGCGGATAGTAAGGATGCATAGAAGCCCTATTCTTATCACATCTGAAGTAATTCTTTATATTTACTTATCTTTAATAATTCTTAGTTATAAACAATCAATCAAATATTAATTCGCCAAAAAGATACTATAAAATAGACAATTGGTACTTGAACCCTAATCCCAGAGGACGATATTCGGTCTTATCTAAGACTATACTACTTGATACGATAACGTGCACTTGCGTTTAAAGTGTGTGCATCTAAACGCGCATCAGCATCCTTCTCCAAAATTCCTCTACTTCGGATTCGGTCACAGTCTTTTTTCGGGGCGTCTTTCGCGATACTTCTACAGATGAGTAACGTTGTCGGACACCGTCACCCCATTATAACTTCTACCACCTGTTCTGTTTACCTCATTCGTTGTTTGATCAAATGACTCCGTCACGGTACTAAGGCGACATCGTGAGGCTTATGGCGGCTCAACTCTACTTCCAACGCGCTCGACCTTGGCGGTAATCACGTAGCAGCGTGGTGAGGATCCTGTCTCTTTCTCCTTGATTGATACGATAGTCCTTCCATATCGCATACATCATCAAAGGTGATCATGTGCGCCAAAGGCGTTGTCGTGATTTGGCGGATTGTTGTTGACATTAGGGGAAGGCTCTTTCAACCGAATAGCTCCTTCTCTGATTAGTTCCTCAATTCTGTTTTTCAAAGCATAACAACTATCTGTATCGTGTCCTGACGCTCCAGAGTGGTATGCACAATGCTTATTCTCATCATGCCAGGGTCGGAGGGGATTAGGATTTCATACAGGATTGGTTGTATAAAACCAGTGGCTTTGAGTCTTTCATATAGTTGGGAGTATGGATTCAGCCAGGGTGTATGGTTTTGTGGGCTTCTCTCGGTGTTGGTTCGGGGTCTAGGTGTGTTTGTGCGTGGTATTGTTGTGGGGGTGGGTATCTTTGGTCGGTTTGTGAGGGATTTGTGTGGGCGAATGCCCGTGGCGGGTTGTATATTGGCTGGGTGGTGTAGATGGGTGAAGGTTGATTGTATGTGGAAGTATTTTGGCTAAAATGGTCATATGGAGGGTTTTGGAATGTGGGGTTTTGGTATGCTTGGGGTTGGTATGTTTGGGGTTGGGGTTGGTATGTTTGGGTTTGGGGTTGGTATGTCAGGGCTCGATTCGTTTTGTGTTGTTGTCATGCGTGAGTCTTTGCTCCATCCTTCTTCTTCTTATTCATCCCTCATTGACTGATTGTATTGCTTTGCTTGTTGCTTGCAAAGCGGCCAGGTTCGTGATCCTACCTGTTCTAAGCCCTTCTTCCACAAAATCTCCCATTTTCACTACTTCAGAAAAATTGCGTCGATGGCCGATCAACCTCTCGTAGTACGTGGGGTCCTTCAGGGATTGCACAAACAGTGTTGTCATTTCACTTTCTTCCATAGGTGGCTGGACCTTCGCTGCTTCAGATCTCCACCTCATTGCATATTCCCTAAAGGTTTCTATTGACTTTTTCTCCAATTTCATTAGATAGAATCTGTCGGGGCGTTGTCAGTATTAAACTGAACACATTTACAAAGTCACGGGCCATCGCCCCTTCACGCCACTTCGCGGATCACGGCTAGTATACCAATCCAAGGCTTCTCGGTCAAGCTCCTTATAAACAATTTCATGATGATTGATTGATCTCTTCCCACTCCTAATTTGTCGCAATAGGATCTCAAGTGTGCGAGGATTACTTTAGTCAAACAGTCAAACTTTGGTACCTTGTATCCAGCAGGCGATTCGGCGTCGGGATCGTCATAAATCCTCGTATTCCATCCTCATGACCACTTGTCCATCGAAGGTTCTTAAAAGCCCTTCAGTCGTGAATTTCTCGCGCATTTTCATCTATCCCAACTCTTGTCCTCTTCTCCGTCTCTTCATATCGAGCAAACTCAGGGAGGGTATAGGTACGGGTGTGAGATGTGGTGCATGGGTCACATATACGGGTGATCCGTATTGTTTATTATGGTATGTCATCGGTGCTGGTTGAGTAGGTTGGTTGTTTTGGGCGGGTAGGGTGGCTTGTATTATCTGGGGCTGAGGTGTGTGCGGGTTGGGGTCATTTAAGGTCTGTGGGTTATGAGGAGGTGTGTTGTTGTGTTGTGGCTTTGAAATGTGGGTTATGAGGGCGTGTTGTTGTATTGTGGATTGGGACGTTGTGGGTTATCTGTTGGATGTTGGGGATGGCGTCGAAAGGACGGTGAATTAGGAAGTGTGGGTAGTTGTGTGTTGAGGCTTATAGATAACTTAGTAATTTCCCGGAGTCTATCCATTTCTGCTTGCATGACCGCCATTTGTTGCAGTACTTGAGCAAGGTATTCATCGGAATATGGAGCATTTCCCACTACGATGTCTCTGGTTCTCTCGTTGAATGGCGATGAGTCCCAAGCCATCTGTTCGTTTGCCCGAATCATTCATTTTTGTTGCTCGTGCTTTGGATGCGGTGAAATATGGATGCTCAGCCAGTGCTTGCCAACACAAATCAGCCGACGAGGGGAGTAATACAGCAAAATCCTTTTATTCAAAACATGTGTCAGTATTAAACAGAATAGCAGAACATATGGGCATATAATGAAGCTTCAACAAATAAAGTAGGTTAAAGCGCGTCCTAATATGCAAGGGGCCTCTACTATGCCAGAGGTAGGCCTAAGTGTCATAAATGCAAAGTCACGTCAAATGTACCCAAGCCATTGTATCGAAATGCTTTTATTGGAAATAAAGTTAATCGAAATGACACTTTATAAGAAAAACAATGAAAATCTTAAACTAAATAACTAAGTTGTCGGTGTGATAGTGAAGCTTAGGTCTTCTTTGGTATAGCCCTGCTGTTCCAAATATTGTCTGCATCGTGCATTAGGACCCACGTATGCGGGGTGATGACCTTTTCTCGAGTAGGCGATCTTTTATTACATTCCTTGCACTAATGTCTTCCATGCCTTGCTCATCCGACTATACTGCATGCGATGCGAAAACCATGCTTGATACTGCAGGAGACCTCGCTGTCCTTCCCAATTTCCATTTGGTCAATATGATACCACTCGTGAAGGATGCGCTTGGCCGGGAACGGCAATTCGGTCGGCCCGAATTTGAGAGGCCACCGTATCATACGAGAGGAATTATTTGCGTATGGCCAAGCCGAATTACGTAATGAGCGCACGGTTGCAGTCCCTTTAGACCTATAAGCCTGATGTAATAAAATCCCTTACGTCTTAAATAAACCTTCTTGACGATATGAAGCAACGGATACTTCCATTGAATCTGACTACTATTGCGAGAGGCTAAGTATCTGTACCAATCCTCTGTGCCGACTGGTGACACATAACGCTTGGTTCTGTCATAAAATGTGGCGATCTTGTTGTCTGCACTGTGGCATACATCGGTCATATTTGAACAATGGTAGAAATGCTCTACGCCTACATCGTAAAATAAGGTTACCGCTTGCGCGAAAGCTTGATTCACTCTTCCTGCATCTATTCAAGGCTCTAAATAGTTACGCCAAATCATGGGCGTCAAGGTGAGCCGTTTGTCGCCAACCCCATCGAACACTGCTCTAACTACTGAACATATGCATGTACTAATCCTTCCATGCTCGAGTGGAAATAAAAGAGTCCCTAAGAAAGCCATAGCAAATGCAATAGGACGCCTAACTCTCGATGGTCCGCGGTCTGACAAAATTCATTCTTAAACGTCTTGTATCCGTCTCGGCAACCATACCTCTCGTACAGGTAGTCTAAAGAAACCCAATTGTTTTCGAAACAACGCAATTCTCTGGTATTCTTTAAACCCAAATAACGAAGGAGCTTTTTCCCCGACTGGCCATGCGGGATAACTGGTTTTCGTTACGCCATGATAAGCGATAAAATAGCTGACTTCTTCTAAGGTAGGGGTCATCTCGAAATCCCTGAACTTGAAAACGACTCGATCCGGGTCCCAAAATTGGATCAATGCTCTAACCAAGTGCTGATCAGGAGTGATGTCGAATAATGAGATGAGGCATCCCAACCTCCTTCTGATTGCCATCTGACTACCTAAGTCGAAGTTTGTCCACCATATTCTCAGTTTACTCGGAATTCCATTTACCATTCTGATCTGAGGGATAGATTCCATCTAAAAAAAATAAAAAATAAAATGAGTATGTGTTTTCTCATTTAGGCATTCCGATATTTAGGCTTGGTTTCATTTTATCATGACTATGCAACACGTAATATGCTCTTTGGGCGTGGGGTTGTGAAAAACCGTTGGCCGTTTTGGGTGTCTTCACTTGTGGTGTCAATGCCAGATTGACCCACCTAAGGCAAATGCATGCATGATCTAAAATAGGGTGGTATAGCTCTATCCTAAGTTTCTAAGATTTGGCTTCACTAGGCCTTGAGTTCCCGGCGGACAACTCGAGTGAGAAGGCTACGCGGTGATCGACGAACCGATCTAACTCGCATGGCGCACTCTCTTAAAATTTGGATGCTTTGAAGGAATTTTGCGGTCTTGTGAAGCACACCAGCGCGTGAGTGTGTGGTAGTGTGAATTTTCCATGAGGGAGGAAGTATGAGCGGAATGCCAGTTAAGGAAAGCAGTAACAAATAGCAGTTTAAATAATATGCAAATATTTATATGTAAAGCAAAACAGTTTAGGTAAAACATAAAAGCAAATAAATGTGAAACACAAAACAAGCAAATTAAGCAAATAAATGAAGCACAATAATTAACCTATGTTTGTTATGGTTAAGAACCTTAAGTATTCCCAGTAGTCGCCGTCTTTGTCGCGCAGATTTGAACTCTCAGGCTTAAATGCGCGACGGAATGGTTATCCTCCCAAAAAAAAACAATAATAAGTGTTAAAAATGTTTAAGGGAGTCGCCACCTAATTAATTGGGTGAATTAGGACACCTAAATACTAACCGATTAAAGTCAGCATTAACTCCTTTTAATGGTCTGTGAAACTAAATGAGATGCTGAGTAAGGGTTCTTTATTATCCTAAAGGGAAGGGTCGGGCACACAAAGGATCCACTAACTTGCGGTTATCCGTTCAAACATAGGTTAATTTATTCTAGTTAAGGTGCATGTTTTTTAGAAAAATTATTTAGGTGAAAAAAGATGTAGCACATATCTAGAAGAAAGTATTTTGATAACTAAAGGGATTCTATAAGACTCACAAAATATTAATTATGCAAATCATAGTACATGAAATTGTTTTATTAAGTGATAAATTACATCCTATAGGTATATGTAAGATTAAGACTTTTATACCTAAGGTTAATTATGAAATCATTCTTTATTTGACAAAAGTAAAAAATGACAAATTATCCCTATAAGCATATAGAATTAGTTAGGAAATTGTCTTTGTAAAAAGTATATGAAACGTTGATGATATTAAGAAAAGTAACAAGTTGCTCCTATGTTGCTTATGAAGAAATTATAAGAAAGTCTATTTTTCTTTCTTTCTAGGTAAGGAGTTGTATTTTGACTACATGACTAAAGCATAACTGGGATTAATTAATTTATCTTGGATTTAGATTTGTATGACGAATCTAGAATTAACAAAGAGCGAATTCATCTTTATACTACCCTTCCCATATATTCCAAAAGCTAATAGAGTTAATTATCCTATTAGTTACAAGTTTAATAAGTATGGCAATAATGAACAAACAAATGAATAAATGCGTAAATAAACAAAGGGAAGAATGAGACTGAAGTTGTTGTAGCGTCTAGGACGGATGGCGACGCCATCTATCTTATGATTGTTTGGAAGCCCTGCGGCGGAAATGCGGTTGATGATATGGAGACCATTTCGAGTCTCATACCGAGACTCTTAATTATTCTCCCGATGCATGCCATGAAAAATAGAAAGAAAAGGAAAAAAAGATTAGTAAATAACATAAAATCCATCATATGCGAGATAAGTGGAAGTATTAAGCTAAACACACACATACACGTCGCCATTTTTATCTGTGGCAATGCAGATGACGAATCCTACCCACAGGTAAAATATTTAGAAATTAATCAATTGAGTGAACCTCGATATACCCAACGTGATTAATAGCATCAAATTTTGCTTCTCAGATTTCAAAGGAAATATCAATATTATCACCCAGACAGGTCCATTCGTACAAACTCCATTTTTTATATATATCTAGCCATAAAGGGTTGATATACGCATAAACCATACGAGGCATACAACCCATATCGAATGTATACGATGAGATGTGAGCAGAACATCGGATAATGGAATATCATGGTCATTTAGCGGCAGAAGCGTATGGGTAAGTATGCGATTATATTTATTGGGATACAGACCATTTGATGCACTGAATTGGCAAAACTCGAAAAGAAAATATAAGGTGGATAAAACCAGTGATGTAGATGCATGTGGGACAAACTTACAACTGCTGATTTGGAATTCATTAGTAAGATATGTGAGGCATAATGGCTTACTAGACATAGCCAACATACATAAATGGCTGGAAGACCCCTTAGAAATAATATATTAGATCATACATAGCCATTGATGGTTTGATTAAACAAATATGACCACCTTTACATTGCATATCCATCAACAGGACACCTCAAGAGAGAATACAACTTAGGCAAATTAGTATACATTCATATACTCAAAAATGGTTCAAATGGTAACATAGACATGGTCTGAATGGGCCAAATTTAGGCAGGACAATGGTACAAATGACTCATAAGACCAGGTAACCTATACTTCACTTTGATTCAATGGATAAATTTTAAAGTGGTAGAGACAAGACACTACTTCGTCCACTTATGAGAGTGTTTAAATGAGTTAACAAACGGATATTTAAATGCCACAGATAGTAATCTTTGAAGATGAAACAATACCCTACTATTCCCTAATTCTGCTTATCCTGAGATAGCATAAAAGACTCCACACAAACACTGTAAACATGCGTCTAAATGTTCCTATGAACAACATACTCATAAAGTCTATAAAGATAGACTATTCAAATCGACATTTAGATAATCACGATTAATAGCCGATAATCAATACAATGAAACTGGATCTAGGATCCTTACCCGAATGTTATATACCTAACCATACTCATAAAAATATACAATCGAATACACACATATGCTAAAAAAACAGAATCGACACTACAGGTATTTGAGAAACACCACTGACAGATTTATCGAACAGTGACTAAACTGAGTTAAGTCAAATAGATTCGATAAACATAACATATAAATCCCATCATGCCGAGCACATAATACCAATCGAATAACTCAATAATAGAAGGGAATAGGTTTCTGGACCTTTTGCGGGTAGCGAACTGAGGTGACGACAAAGGTTTCTCCGAATCGTCGAAGGGGAAGTTGTGAAGAACTGGTCCGCAGTAGTAACAATTGAACAAAAAAGATGATTTGAAGCCGCGGTGTCTGTGTTCTTAGTGACTTATGGTGATGGATGGTGAATGAACGATCCCCATCTGCGTGTCTAAACGCTTCGACTTATAGCCCTCGCTAGGATTCGCCCTTATGGTAAGTCTAGGATGGGTGTTAAGGACGATTTGTACCGATTTTTCGAGTGATTGTTTACCAAAAATAGGTGCTGATTTTCGACTATCCTAAGGACTGATTCGCGGATGATTTGAAGGGGGATTTTGGTGTAATTTTAGGTGTTATATGGTAAGGTTTGATTTCTGAAGTTTCGGTTATGGCAAGTTACCATTTTAGGGACGATTTTGATATTATTCTTGTTGGAACGATTTGGTTATGATGGAGGCGAGGATTCGATTTGGTTATGCCAGATTTTCCACCTGAAAAGCTGGCGAGATTCGTGGGTAGGGGAAGGGTGCGTCACGGCGGATGAGTTGAGTGGAAGGGTTAGGGTTTCTGTGAGGATGAGGGAGATGATCTGCGGTTGTGGGCTGATGGGGTGAGTTAAAGGTTAAAGGAAAATGGGCCGCGGGTCGTGGGTTGAAGGGGTGAGGGTAGTGGTAGCGGGTTTGACGAAAATAGGGTGGGCTTGGGGTATTTTAATTAGTTTTGGGTTGGGTAGAGTTTTAGGTACTTGCTATTTGATTAATGGGTTATAGATAAAGCCTTAGGTGTATTATTTAATTAGTGATAGACAAAATGAAATCTAAATTGTGATTAAATTATTTAGGTGTTTTATTAGTCTAAGTTATTATTATCCTAATAAATGTGGGCATGCTAATTAATTAGTGCTTAATATTTATAATGCGAGACTTTTATTAAAACTTATTTATTATGTGTATTTCGCGATGCAAAATTTGCGGTTCTAACAAAAGAAAAATTGTTTAATTTATGGTGATTTATTTAAGGGGGGCTGGACAAAATTGGGTGTCAACAACGGGATGGGACCTCTTCCCGTCCCGCCTATCCCGGCCCGCTAATCCTGCCGGAGCCCACGTCCCGGCCCTCCCCCCGGTCCGGTCGGGACTGGTCCCACCCCGCTCTGCCCCGACCCACTGGCCTCCCTTAGTTTCAAGTAGTAAGTGTTCTAGATGTCGAGGTTAATTTCACTAAGATAGATTTAATGAGCAAAATGCAAAATGAATAAAATTATCAAACATTAATGATAAGTTAAAATAACTGTGGCGGATTATTAAACATAAGAGAAATAATATAACATGTATTATTATATTATCAATCTATTATCGGTGGCGGATTCAATTATGAGTTCGCAGATTCAATAGAATCTATTGCTTGAACCTTATATATGTGCATATAACATGTATAAATAATATTGACTATACAAACTCAATCGTTCAACTTAAAGCATTCAACATTTGAATTCTAAATGGCGCCAGTTAGACAGGTATTCGACTCATCTCAAGGAGGGTGTTACCTGGAGCAAGTTCTATTATGAGGTTTGTAGGAGATTTGGGAACCTAAAGAATCAAGATATAGTGGAAGAATTCAATAAGCTTACACAACAAGGTACCATAGACCATTACCAAAATAGATTTGATGAGTTAATCAGCCACATGACCATCTTAAACTCCTTATTAAATGAAACACACTATGTTGATAGCTTCATTAGTGGACTTAAACCAGAAATCAAACCATTAGTTAAACTAGCCAGCCCTTCTACTGTCTTGGATGCTTATGAATTAGCCAAACTATATGAAGAGTCATTCAATGCACTCTCACCTTTCGTACATAGCAGAAATTCCTCTCAACCTAACCAAAAATTCACTATCCATAACCCTACAAACAACCCCTACTCAAAGAACCAAAATACATATAGCTATAAACCAGTCCAGAACCAGAATGCCCCTAAGCTTACATATCCTCAACATAGACCACAAATTAAACCTCCCAATAAACCATACAACCTCCCTCCCCATTTAGAAGCCCTATGAGAACAAGAGTTGTGTTACAAATGTAAGGAAAGATATACTTCTGGCCATCAATGCAGAGTGAGGGGTTTACATGCTATGGAAGCGATAGAAATTGAAGGTGAAGAAGACCAAAGTGAAGAGTTTGTGGATTTGGCTGAAAACTTAGAAGAAGAGGCAGAAGAGCAAGCTGAAATATCCTTGAATACATTGCTGGGATTAAGTTCCTCACAGGGTCAGGTCTCCACTATCAAGATACTTGGGTATGTCAGTAAGATACCTATAACTATCCTCATAGATAGTGAATCAATACACTTCTTTATTAATCCTTTCATTGTCAAATGTGTGAAGAAACCAATCTACCCCTTAACAAAATCAATGAGGGTCAGAGTAGCCAATGATCAAGAGATGATGTGCCATTGGGAGAGTCCAGCTTTTGAATGGAAGATGCAGGAAGAACAATTCAATTTCAGAGTGATGTTATTAAAAGTGGGAGGTTGTGACATGATTTTGGGAATAGATTGGATAGATCAGGTGGCTCAAGTAATTTTGCACACCAGAACCCCAAGTATCAGTTTCTGGAGAGATAAGAGAATGATTACCCTATGTGGCAAAGGTGATGACTTCAAGCTCCAAACCTTGAATTTTGTAAGGCTGAAAAGGCTATTAGAGTGTGGTACTTGTGAGATAGTAGCTGGCATATCTATGATACAGACAAAACCAACAAACAAGAAACACTAAAATTACACCCTTATATAGACCAACTTCTACACAAATACCATCATATATTTCAAACACCTATTAAATTACCACCAAAGAGGGACTGTTATCACCAAATAAACATGGTCCCAGGCTCCCAACCCTTTAACTTAAGACCTTATAGATATTCCTATGATAAAAAATATATCATAGAATCCATTATAACTGATATGCTCAAAGAAACCACTGTGGTACCAAGTCAATCCTCATATGTCTCCCCTGCCTTGTTAGTAAAGAAGAAGGACTCCACATGGAGATTATGTGTGGATTACAGGAAACTCAATAATATAACTATCAAAAATAAGTACCCAATACCCATAATAGATGACCTATTGGATGAACTGTTTGGAGCCAGAATATTCTCTAAAATTGACGTAAGGGCAGGGTATAACCAAGTGAGGATGGAGGAAGGAGAAGAACACAAGACTACCTTCAGGACTCACCATGGGTTATGAGAATTCAAGGTGATGCATTTAGGTTTGACAAATGCATCAACTACCTTTCAGTCATTGATGAATCAGGTGTTCAAGGAACATATAAGAAAATTTATCTTAGTGTTCTTTAATGACATACTGATTTACAGCAAAAACATGGAAGAACATTTGACACACTTAGAAGTTGTTTTGAAGTTATTACATAAGAACCAACTTTTTGTAAAGCTGAGTAAGTGTGAATTTGGAACATCCCAAGTAGAGTACCTGGGACATATTATCAGTGACAGAGGAGTGAGTACTGATCCAGAGAAGGTGAGTGTTATGCTGGAATGGAAGTCTCCTAAAAATATTAAAGAACTCAGAGGATTTCTAGGGCTGACATGATACTATAGAAAATTTGTCAAGAATTATGCACAATTGAGCAAACCACTGACCAACTTACTTAATAATGAAGCATTCTTGTGGAATCAAGAGGCTGAGACAACATTCTTGCAGCTCAAAAGGGTCATGTCCAGTACCCCTGTATTGTCCCTGCATGATTTTACCAAAACTTTTGTAGTAGAGGTGGATGCTTGCAGTACTGGTATTGGAGATGTATTGATGCAAGAAAAAAGACCATTAGCCTATATGAGTCAAACTTTAAGCCAGAGACACCAAAGATTATCAACTTATGAAAAAGATCTAATAGCACTACTGCAAGCTGTGGATAAATGGAGACACTACCTACACCCCAGTCATTTTGTTATTAAAACTGATCACTTCAGTTTGAAATTCCTACAGGATCAAAAGATCACTACCTCACTGCAGTACAAGGGACTTACTAAATTAATGGGGTTAAGTTTTGAAATTCAATACAAGAAGGGAGTAGAGAATGTTGTGGCTGATGCATTATCCAGGAGACCAGGTGAGCCTGCAGAAGTCAAACTAGCTGCAATAACCACTCACATACAACCTAAGTGGATTGAAGAAATTGTGGACAGTTATAAGCACTACAAGAAAAACAGTCTACGGTAACAGTTCACGTGTGACAGAAATGCAACTGTCACATCTTTTTACTAAATTTATGCATTTTCTTGACATTCATGTGACGGTTTTTTAAGTGTCATAAAATTATGACATTTGTGTGACGGTTTTTTTAAGTATCATAAAATTATGACATTTGTGTGACGATTTTTTAAGAGTCGTTTATTTATGACATTTGTTGACACCCAATTTTGACTCATCTTTTGGACATTTTTTGCAATTTTAAGTATTTTAGGACACCGCATTTTAATCATCATTTTTGCATTTTTTTACCTAATATTCTATGTATTATTTTTCACAAAATGACATTGCATCTTTTACTTTTAAATTAAGCATTAGGTCGCTGTTAATATTATATTTTAATTATTATTACCCCGTCATTTTATTTTAAATAATGTTTGCATCTCTTTAAACAATTAAATGGCATCGCATTCTTTATTTTTATTAGACATTAAATATTTCTTAAATATTATATTTTATCATTATTACATCGGCATTTTTATTTTAATAATTTTGCATCTCTTTAAGTTATTTCTTTTAAATAATAAATTCTTTTTATATTCAAATCAGTCCAGTCTGAGGCCCAATTTGGATCAGTCCAAGCCAACACTTTTTTTTTAATTTCATTCAAACACCCTCTTTTTACTTTTCCCCAAAAAATCAAACTCCACTTTTTATTTTCCTCCCAAAACCAAACTTAAACCCTAACCTAATTCTACCCCTATAAATAAAACATTTTTCCCCTTCCAAAAGAGAACAAGATCAGCCGCCTATTTCTATTATACTCCCCCTTTCATTTTTTAAGTCTCACCCCAACACCCTTAACCCTCTGTCTGCTGCCATCGCCGGAGCTCATAGCTCCGGCGAACCATCAACACTGCTCACCGTCCCCTCCTAGTGCTCTTCACACCTCCACACACACACAGACACACTACCACTGCCCATCGAACTCCCCTGGTCCCGTCACAGCTGTCCCAGCGAACCTGGCAAACCATCACCACTGTAGCACCCAATTGTCGACCACACTGACCCGTCGTCGGACCCACTGCTCATCGGTGAACCCCCAACCGACAACCATTATGGCGGCGTCGCTCCGGCGTTTCGCCGTGGAAGTGACGCTACCGCTCATTTTGTTGTTGACACTAATCGGAGCTCGAAATTCCGGCGACGCTATGTTTGTTTCTCTTTATCTTGCTATTATATATTTGTGGTTTTATGTTGGACTGATTTTCGCATTTGGTATCTTGTTGGGTCTGTTTTATCCTCTTCGAGTTGTTGGATTCAGCTAACAGATTGATTTTCTCATGATTTTGGTATATGGGCGACCTTTGTGGGTATTATTTTTTTGAAGGGCTGTTGTTGATTCTGCTGGACTGATTCTGTCGAAGTTCTCAAAACTCCGGCGTCCTCTACTTGTTGTCCTTTTGGGATCTTTTGAATGTTTTCTGATTGTGGACTATTTCTGTTGTTGTTTATTCCACTGTTTCGCAACCCTTTGTTGTTCACTGATTTGCTACAAATTGCTTACTATCGGCTGGATTTCGGACTGGTTTTGACAACTTGGCTACTGTTTTTGGCTATGTTAGATACTGATTTTGGTTATTTTTGCTGGTTAACTGATTTGAACAAGATACTACATACATCGGCCGATGAAGGAATCTCCTTCTGATTTCCAAGGCCTCCCCTGTACAAAAGACGGGTTTATTTTTGGCTTTACTTATTAATTTTTGTCCTTGCTTTAGAATTATTCATTCTATTACTAACACTTTTACTAAGTGTTTATACAGGTACCCGGAGATGCATCTTGTGCAGAATGCCTAAAAAAGGGCTAAAAAAGATGTCTCGGAGTCTTATTTTATTTATTTGCATTTAATTTTAGTTTCATTATTCTGTATTGCATTTTATTTTAATTGTAAATTATAAAAAATACTTAGAATAAGTATATTAAAAAGTCAATATATAATTAACTTTGGTTTGATCGGATAGCCGCAAGTTAGCGGATCCTTTTAAGGATGTCTAACCCCTTCCCTTTAGGATAATAAAGAACTCTGATCCAGAATCTCATTAATTTTGCAGACCTTTAAATGAGGATCAATTGCAGTATTTTTATTGCAATAGTTCAAGTGTCTTAATTCACTTTAATAATTAGGTGGAGACTACTCAAAACAAGCATTTTGCTCCATCCAGGGAACCGCGCCAAAGAGCAATGTTGCAGTACGTTTCAGACCCCGATGTAAAAACGGGCGCGACAGCATGGAGACTCCACTGGGGATATCAGGTTCTTGACCATAAGAAACTCAGGTTAATTAAATATTGCGCTTTATTTGCTTTTATTTTTGTAAATGTTTTATATTGTTTGCTTTTATTTTTGTAATTAATTGTTTTAATTGCTGCATTCTTTTACTGCTTTCCCTAAATTGGCATTCCGCTCATACTTCTTCTATTCTGGAAAATTGACACTATCACACACTTCACGTGATGGTGTGCTTCGCGCATCCGTAAATTTCTTTCAAATACCCAAATTTTAGGAGAGTTGGCGGATGCGCGGATTTAGATCGGTTCGTCTGGTCGGCCGCGTAGCTTTCTCACTCAAGTTGTTCGCTCGGGAACCTTGTGTCTAGTAAGTCAAATCTTGTAAACTTAAGATAAGAGTTATACCACCCTTTATATTAAGTCATGCGCAATACACCCTAGGTGGGTCGATCCTTGATATTGTCTTCACAATTAGGAAATTCACCAAATAGTTATTGGGTTTCACAACCCGATGACCAATAAACATATGTGTGTAGCATGATGATGAAAGACAGATCCAAGCCTGATCATGACACGCCGAAATTGGAAAAAGTGCACCGTCATTTGATCGCCATTTCCAACAAAACATTGCAGTTTAACGGCTTGGACATATTTATCATAATCTCACATATTTGGCGTTTAGGCCCACCTCTGACATAAGAAAGGTCCCAAACATATTAGGGCGCGCGCTTGATTTGCATGCTTTTGTTTACTATTATTCGTTGTTAGCAACTTTGTACATATTATTTAAAGCAATAATTATTCTTTTCAACTCTGTACATATCATGCCATATATTTTCAACTCTGTACATATCATGCCATATATTTTTAACTCTGTATATATCATGTCATATTCTTGCAACTCTGTACATATCCTGTCATATTCTTGCAACTCTGGATACGAGCATTTGCATTTTGCATTTTGCTGTCACATTGCAACCAGGACTTCTACTGCATGATCGCTCCTGAACATCGCGACTTGGACTTTGTGAAACATCAATCTCCGGTCCGATCGTACCAATCAGGTGAGTCTTTGACTATATTGTCACACCCTTATATTTTATTAACACCTTAGGTTTTCGCCTTGCGACTAACGTAAAAACGTCATTTTTCCGGGATCTTTCTATTGGGATATCCTTACAATACCCCTAGGAACCTTGGGTTAAAGTCTTGTGAATAATGAACCACAAACTAAAAAAATTTGTGTGGGAATATAGGCAAAGCCGAGAGCACCTTAATGAACAAGAACAAGGTCTTGAAATTTTCTAAGTGTGGAGAGCTAAGTCTTGCTACTAGTATGAATATATAACACAATGAAGGGCTTAGATTAAAACACTTGTGTGACTTGGATTTGGATGACTTAAATATCTAGCCAAGTGGCTCATTGACTTGGTCAAATATATCAAGCTGGGCTTGCAAGACTTGATCATATTACTCTTGGTCAAATGACCCCTTTGTCCTTGGTCCATTTCGAACAAGCCCATGTGGGGGGGGAGGGGGGAGGGGGTGACACGTGTCGCCCTTTCATTCGTCCATAAAATTTCGTAACCCTTGTGGGCCCCACAAAACGTAAAATTCCTCGGGTGGGCCCTACGTGACCAAATCCGTAAAATAAATTTCCACAATGATAATAAATTTCATACTCCTCAAATAATGCATTCTAAGAATCTAATTCTCATCAACGAACATTTTCCTTCCCGAGGTTCCGAAGATTTTCCTTCGGAAAAACAATTCTTTCTTTCGTACCAATTTACAAGTCTTGTGTTCTCGCGTCTATTCTCTTATACATGTCCTTGAATTACGGGGTGTAACAGAACTCCCCTGGTCCCGTCACAGTTGTCCCAGCGAACCTGGCAAACCATCACCATCAGAGCACGGTTATCGACCACACCGACCGTCGTCGGACCATCTTTCGTGGTGAACCCCACCCGACAACCATTAGGGCGGCGGCGCTCCCGCGTTTCGCCGTGGAAGTGACGCCGCAGCTCATTTTGTTGTTGACACTAATCAGAGCTCGAAATTTCGGCGACGCTGTGTTTGTTTCTCTTTATCTTGCTATTATATGTTTGTGGTTTTGTGTTGGACTGATTTTCGCATTTGGTATCTTGTTGGGTCTGTTTTATCCTCTTCGAGTTGTTGAATTCAGCTAACGGATTGATTTTCTCATGATTTTGGTATATGGGCGACCTTTGTGGGTATTATTTTTGAAGAAATTGTTGTTGATTCTGCCGATGGTCTCACGGAGTTCTCAAAACTCCGGCGTCCTCTGCTTGTTGTCTTTTTGGGATCTGTTGAATGTTTTTCTGATTGTGGACTATTTCTGTTGCTGTTTATTCCACTGTTTCACAGCCCTTTGTTGTTCACTGATTTGCTACGAATTGATTACTATCCGTTGGATTTCGGACTGGTTTTGACAACTTGGCTACTGTTTTTGGCTATGTTAGCTACTGATTTTGGTTATTTTTGTTGGTTAACTGATTTGAACAAGATACTACATACATTGACCAATGAAGGAATCTCCGTCTGATTTTCAAGGCAAAACGAGTTTATTTTTGGCTTTACTTATTAATTTTTGTCCTTGCTTTAGAATTATTCATTCTATTACTAACACTTTTACTAAGTGTTTATACAGGTACCCGGAGATGCATCTTGTACAGAATGCCTAAAAAAGGGCTAAAAAAATGTCCCGGAGTCTTATTTATTTATTTGCATTTAATTTTAGTTTCATTATTCTGTATTGCATTTTATTTTAATTGTAAATTATAAAAAAAAAATACTTAGAATAGGTATATTAAAAAGTCAATATATAATTAACCTTGGTTTGATCGGATAGCCGCAAATTAGCGGATCCTTTTAAGGATGTCTAACCTTTCCCTTTAGGATAATAAAGAACCCTGATCCAGAATCTCATTAATTTTACAGACCTTTAAATGAAGATCAATTGCAGTATTTTTATTGCAATATATCAAGTGTCTTAATTCACTTTAATAATTAGGTGACGACTCCTCAAAACAAGCATTTTGCTCCATCCAGGGAACTGCGCCAAAGAACAACGTTGCAGTACGTTTCAGACCCCGAGGTCAAAAAACGGGCGCGACAACATTTGTGTGACGGGTTTGTGAAATGTAACATAAATAAGTGACTTGTGTTTTAAATTGACCAAAAATGACGCGTTTGACTGATTAAAACGATACCATTTTTATTATTTATTTAGCACTTTTTTAATTCAAATTAAATTAAGACTTACACGATTTTTATTAAAAAAATATTTTTAATAAAAATAAACTAAACGTTATCGTTTTAACACTATAACATTATAAAAAATAAAGTTTTAACATTATAAAAAATAAAAGATAAAAACTCTGTAAAAATATAAGTGTCTTCACGCTCACACAATTAGGATTTACTTCTCCCACTTCACTCTCACTGATTTGATTTTTCTTATTTTATATTAACTATTAATCTAAAAAAACAAATCAATTCTACTCTCAATTTGTGAAATTTAGACTGAATTCAAAGTTTTAAAGCTTATGCTCGCCCATTTTTCACATAACATCCATAGCTTATGCGGATATCCCTCTTCATTTTCGCACAGGGACTTCCATAGAAAACCTTAGCCGCTGCTCAAACTTCTCTTTCTGCATCAGTCTGCCAAAAATGGCAAAGCCAGTACACGTTCCCATTTTCACTCCTTTGCTCAATGATAAAGCTCTTAATGAGCCTTAGAGATTCAAAGTATTACACAATGCCATCAAATTGCAAACCATACGCAATGTAAGAAGATTTATTCATTTTTCTTTCACATTTATTACTTAAGTAGTTGTTATGTTTATTTTAGAAGCCTACTTCCTTAGCTTAGCAGTATGTTTGCTCGATTTTGCACCAGCTTTTCTAAAAATTTCTGGTTGTTTTCTTGGAATTACTTGTATTGTAGTGAACATATGAGAAGAGGAAACATCAATTGCTTTTCTGCAAGCCAATTGAAAACATATGAGACCAATTTCTGGTCCCCTCTCCGACGAGGTGCCACCAGCAAGGTAAAGAACCCCAAGTCTCACATCGATTTCAAAGAGAAATTTAAGGAATTTGGGGTTCTATATAAAGAACCCCTTATCTCATCTGAAAACATACCTTTTTTACGAAGCAAAAACTTTTAACCAAGCTTTGAGTCTTGAGAAAGGATACAATTTAAATCGGGACCCTCATACCCACTCAATTCTTTGGTTCTCAGTTTTAAACTTTGTTCTTTTCTTTTGTGTGGCTCAAATAGTGGTGTGGAGGAGCTTTCAAGATCCCCAACTTCACTCTTGATACAAGGATGCCACTAGAAGAGGTAAATTTTCATCCTTCTCATTTTAGTTTTATGCAGATTTTAAGTGCTTAAATTTTTATGAGTTTATTTAGTATCTTAAATTTATGATTTGCTTTAGGATTAATTAACTGGTGATTAGCTTAAGTATGTCTTTACTTTCACACACAACCAATTACTTTACTTAAAATCATAATTGGTTAATCGTCTTGATAAATTTAATAGTGTGTGTACAGTTTACATGTGTGTCTGCTTAGCCTAATCAACTTAAACAAAGATGAACATATATAGTTATGATTTATTTGAAAGATGAGAATTCACAAGGATATATATATGTCTAGACTTATGTGATGGTCAGTATAGGTTCACTTGACTAATTTTCATTGAGTTATCTATGCAAGCATGATTTAAATTCTAGCAATTTGTATAGTTGTGCCTTATCATGATTGTATTGTGGCCTTTGCAGTGAGATTTTGGTAATCATTCATGTCTCTGTGTAGCTGGTATTATTATGTAATGTTGAGTAGATTAGATGAATCTCCTCGATTCATAGCCGGGAAAACAAAAGTGGGCAAGGCTGTAGATGGAGCTATAAAAATCTTCACTATTGTTGTATGTGCATTTTTTATAATGACCTTTATGTTCTCTAATTGTTTGTCATCTCAAACCCGCGACCTGTTGAAAATGTAGGTTACAATTGTTGTTGTGGCAGTGCCAGAAGTACTTCCTTTGGCAGTTACCCTGACGTAAGTTCGATCCTTCAGTTCATGCTTCTCTTTTAGACCTTGGTTGTTAAACACAAATCTGAGTATGGTTGTGAAGGTCAAATGTAGTACTGTAGATCTAAGTGATTGATTAGTTTGGTCCTTCTGTTCTTTATCAACTTGTACTATTAGTCTTTGCATCAATATAATTCTTTGTTACACAACTGGTATTTGAAATAGTCTCTGACTTGTGGTCAACTATAATCTTTCAGGCTTGCCTATTCAATGAGGAAAATGATGGCAGATACGGCTTTGGTAGGAGCAGTCATCTTTCTCTGAATTCTTTTTTTCAAGATTTCTCTGTCTACTAAACAGTATTTAACTGCAGGTGAGAAGGCTTTCTGCTTGTGAGACTATGGGCTCTGCAACTACAATTTGCAGTGATAAAACTGGAACATTGACTTTAAATCAAGTTGAATTTTTTAAAATCCTCTTGTATTTTCTTTTTCCCGCTCCCTCTTCCTTTCTTTTCTCATTCCATTTTCCCTTTGGTTTTGGATGGGTTTAGTGCTGATGTTGTGGATGAAGAACCAATTTATAATGTATACAATTTTGCTTCACTATGCTGCTTAGCTTCAATTCTATTTTTTCCCTCTGTAGATGACTGTGGTTGAGGCCTATGTCTCTGGCAAAAAGATTGATCAAGCTGATTCTAGATCTGAAGTGCCTCCAACTGTGTTGTCTCTGATCCATGAAGGGGTGGGACTGAATACAACTGGCAGTGTTTTTGTGCCACAAGTAAGTTAAAGAATTGTCTACTTTGTTTAGTTGGGGTCTTGGTGTGATTTCTATCCTTCGCCTTTAGAAGTTATAATTCGGGTAACAAAATGTTTTTGTGTCAATTCTCTAATTATATTACATTATCTTTGGATATTCCAGAATACTTAAACACTATAACATTTATAATACTTTTATATGATTTATTTTTTACTAAAAAAATACTTTTATATGACTTTCACAGATTCGGGTATGTGCTGATGATGCGTGTGTATAAATATTGTACTTAGAAAAGAACAGATTGTTTGAGTGTGATCTCTCTAAGTAAACAAGTGCTGAAAGCACCTTCGCTGCCACTATGGAGTCCTTTGGCTCCTTATGGTGTGAGTTGTGTTATCAGTTAGGGGTGGTCTTACTGGTTTTGCCTTTTCATTTTGTGGGGATTACATTTCTGCATCAAGATAGAGAACATACTGCAATCGAAGATCATGTGCTTTCTCATTTTTTGATAGGGTGGCGGTGTTTCTGGGATTTCTGGATCGCCGACAGAGAAAGCTATTCTCCAATGGGGTGTCAATGTAATTATCCTTTGCTTCATGCTTATAATAATTGGTGTGGATTCTCTGTAGTAAACTGGTATTTTCTCTATAGCTAGGGATGGATTTTGAAGCAGTACGATCAGAAGCATCTGTTATCCATGCTTTCCCATTCAACTCAGAGAAAAAGAGGTGGCGTTGCTGTAAAGCGGGTAATGCGATGCTCAATGATGAAGCTTCTTTTTAGTGTGATTATACCTTTATTTTCTACTTGAGGCCTTTACAGGAAAAATAAACTAATAGAAAATTGACATAGGATTCCCGTTTCATCCTTGTTTTTGAAATTAGCCAACTGTTGTTTCTTGTCTCCGCATCATCTTGAAGAGACAGGCGTATAATGTATAGTTGTTTATGCTTCGAGGTTTGAGCTTTTATCATTCTGGAACTTGACTCACTGGATATTTTTTCTAGTTGATGGCAAGCTTAAAGACCAAAAGTTGCTTGGGTGATGCTTAGAAAATCTGGTCCTTTAAAGAAATCTGGTTCTTTCATTTGGCATCCAGATGACTCAAACAAAAACATTACTTCCCTGTCCGTCTCTTCTAACTTGTCAAAAAGAAGTCCATCTCTTCTTGTCAAAAGAAGAGTCCATCTCTTCTTTGGGTGCTGTAAAATTTTCGCGTGATAGGGAAGATGTCTAAAGCTATCTGGAAGCTTGGATGTTGTGAATTAGCTCTTAGAGCTTTATGGTCACCGAGAAACCACCTTATTAATTGGATTTTCATCTGAACAATGCCTCGGGTGATACCAATGTTGTGTTTCTTGATTCAAAATGTAGTGACACTGCATGTGTGATTTGGTGTTTTGCAGGATTCTGAGGTTTACTTGCACTGGAAAGGATCTGCTGAAATTGTTCTCTCTTGTTGTACAAGTTTCATTGATGAGAATGGGTCGGTGGTTCCTCTGGGCGATGATAAGGTTTGTGGAAATATTGGTCTTATCAAGCGGTTGATCTGTTAAAGAACTAAAATTAATCAATCACTTGCAATTTATCCTATTTTGAAATTGTGTTATTTTTTTCTTCGGTCAATTATCACTGAAAATTTGTCATATGAATTACTAACCTAAATTGGGCACTTTAAGAGATAAACGCATGCCAAAGTTGAATGGTCTCTTCCTTGAAATTTTACTATTTGTTGTACTAGCTACTTCTTCCTCTTCTTCTTCAATATAGACGTAATTTCTGCATGTTATGTTTTGCATAAGATTTAGCATACTTGCCTGATCCAAAAAAAGATTTAGAATTATTTTATAAATTTTCAGCTTCAATTCTGAGTGTAAGTTTATTTACGGTCCACAGGTGTCACATTTCAAGGAAGCATGGCTTCTTCGAGCTTTAGATGTGTTGCTATTGCCTACCGACCGTATGAGGTTGAAAAAGTACCTACTGGGGAAGAAATAGATCACTGGGAAATACCTGATGGTGACCTGGTATTGCTTGCAATTGTAGGCATTAAGGTACTTCTGTAAAACTTTTCTTAACCTGATTTATATGTTTTATTGGACATCTCTTTCTCTTCTATGCACAAAGGGGAACTTTTCTGAGCTTGCTGCTAAGATAACTGGAATGCTCTTGGAGATGGACAACGCTGAACTACTATTATTGTTGGAGTCACCAGAATCATTGATAACCAAGGTGGAGGAAGTTGTTGAGGTGCTCAAGCTCCCTAAGGCTAAGGTTTCTAGCCAAGAGTCGCTTCACTCAAGTTTTCTTTCTGCAGAAGTTGCAGTCAACTGAGCAATGCTGCTGCGGTATTTTTGTGTTTATCCAAGATAGAGGTTTCTTGGAGGTGTAGTAAGGATAGGTAATAGAGTGCAAGGGTTTTCATACAATCATGCGACCCTCGTCTCTTTGTCTGCATGGAGATTTACATTTCATACAATCCTGCAAACCCAATCAAGAGAGGATTGGGTATATCATAGCAAGCCTCTATGGTTTGAGTAGTTGCATCTCTCTATGTTGAATGGTTTTCTAGAGAAAATGTCAGTTTTTAAGTTCTAGCTACTTTGGGAACACTGTACAAATTCTAGCTATTTAATGTATATTTTTGGTGTTATTTAAATTATTAGTCCATTTCATTGTTGTAATTTCAATTTGCAATATTGAAATTAAATTCCAAAAGAAAAATTGCCAAATTTAATTTTCCCGCCATATTAAAATAAATTAGAAAGAGGAAGTCATTGCTAGTAGTAACGACGTTCATTGTTGAGTGATCACTCGTCTGGCTTAATTTAATAAAAAAAAAAAATTTGAATCAAAATTTAAATTTAAGTGACAATTGTGTGACGGGTAAAAACCGTTACATGTAGTGTGATCTTTGTGTGACGGGTAATAACCGTCATCCTTTTGTGACATTTGTGTGACGGGTAATAACCGTCATCCTTTTGTGACATTTGTGTGACGGGTAAAAACTGTCACATGTCGTGTGACGGTTCCAGAACCGTCATCCGTTTGTGATAGTGGCAAAGATGACACTTACAGGGTTTTTACCCGTCACCGTAGAGTGTAAGGGAGATGCAGAAGTGTTACAAGCCATGACTACTTTGAGTATCAATCAAGAGGGAGAACCTGCAGTAGTCCTTAAGCAGGGGATACTGAGATACAAAGACAGAGCTTGGGTAGGGCAGCATGGATCTCTAAGACAACAACTCATCCTACAAGTACATAACTATGGACTGGGAGGATATTCTGGAGCATGGGCTACATATCAGAGGCTTAAGGCCATTTTCTATTGGCCTGGAATGATGGAACAGGTCAGGAATCTGGTGCAGGCTTGTGAAGTTTGCCAGAGATGTAAAGTTGAACAAGTAGCATATCCCGGATTACTTCAACCCTTACCAATTCCAGATAGAGCTTGAGAACACATTTCCATGGATTTCATAGAGAGTTTACCCAAGTCTGAAGGGAAGGACATTGTACTAGTAGTGGTAGACAGGTACAACAAATATGCCCACTTCATTAGCCTCGCCCATCCTTTTACTGCCTTGCAAGTGTCCAAACTCTTTTTTGATAATATTTACAAGTTACATGGCATGCCAAAGAGTATAATGTCAGACAGGGACAAGGTGTTTGTTAGCAACTTTTGGAAGGAACTGTTCAGAATGCTACAAGTACAACTATGCCACAGTTCAGCCTATCATCCTCAAACTGATGGGCAAACTGAAAGGCTTAATAGATGCCTACAGAATTACTTGAGGAGCATGATCAGTCATGAGCCTCAACATTGGCATAAATGGCTTTCACAGGCTGAATTCTGGTACAATACCAACTATCATTCTTCCCTAAAGATGAGTCCCTTCAAGGTCCTCTATGGTTATGATCCACCACAATTGACTTTTGAACTCATAGCTTAGTCAAAAGTAGACACTGTGGACCAGATGCTTAAAGAGAGACAAGTGATGGCTAAGATATTGGAGGGTAATCTACTGAAGGCATATAATAGAATGAAGAACAATGCGGATAGAAGGAGAACTAAAATAGAATTCTATGTTGGAGATTGGGTGTTCCTGAAACTACAACCTTATAGGCAAACTTCAGTGGCCATAAGGAAAAGCCTCAAACTAGCTTCTAAATAATACATTGGCCGTACCAGGTTATACAAAAAGTTGGATCAGTGGCTTATAAATTGGCCCTACCAGTCACTGCAAAGATACATCCAATTTTTCACATATCTCAGCTCAAGAAAAGGGTGAGAGATCATATTACTACTGCGGTGGATCCTCCCCTATGTTCATCAGAAGGACAACCCTTGGTCGAGCCTGTAGCAGTGTTAGACAGGAGGATGATCAAGAAGGGAAACAAGACTACAACTCAAATTCTGGTTCAATGGGCTAACTTGTTACCAGAAGAAGCAACGTGGGAAGATTATCACTTTATCAAATCACAATTTCTAGAAATTGCTGAGTTTTGAAGGCACCAAGAACATTTTCAAGGAGAGTGGAATGTCACAATTGTATTATGTGACAAGAATTAGGAATTATTTACTTTAGTCCCTTAAGTTTACATTTGTATTATTTAATATTTACAATTCCAGTCCCTTAGCTATAACTGGGAACTTGTATTGACATTTTGAAAATATCCAGAAATATTAAACAAACTATCTCTCTTCCCCTCTTCTCTTTCTCTGTCGACTCCATCGTAACATACCTCCAAATCTAAATCTGTTACATAAAACAATAATCTAATTGAATGGAGTCCTAGAAACATAGTTCGAACAATTAACACAACCAACAAGATAGTCGAATTGAGGATACAACTTCAAACATGAACAAAATCTGGTTGTTGCAAAAACAAAAAGAGTAACATACTACAACCTCAATCTCAAACAAATAAAGAATCACAATCTTGAATTTACTTGGACATAGATTGTACTTCGGGAGCTTGATTCACTTGTTGGTTCCCATAATGATGCTGAGCAACTATACCATTCCATCCTGCACCACATTTTTCACACCCCTGTCAGTAATGTGTTTCTTTCTTGTACACACAATTCTATTATCAGAACTAGGTTAAGATTGTGGGTTAGAATTCCACCACCGCCTATCAACAATAATATTTTCCCGTGTGAGATTCAAGAATTGTTAAATATACATATTATATGTATATTGCCGTGACATGCCCAATGAAGGTCAGTCCGTGCCACTGGATCAGTCCGTGTAACATTAGGTTTCATTTGTATATTTGGTATATATTAGACTTACTCTTGTACCTTAATTAGTAGTATAATATTACCATAATTGTATAGTTAGTCTCCTTATATAATATGAATTTAGATGTAAAGTACGAATAATTCTCCTATTGTAACTTGTATATATATGCCTTTTGTCACACCCTTTTTCGACCGCGACATATTTAACTCCTTAAAAATGTTAGAAAATGAAATAAAAATGCTAAAGGCGGCTAAATGCTAAAAGGAAATAAATGCTAAAAGCACCATATGGGTGCTACAATGCAAAAGGGTTCGCGGAGTCGCAACCTAATTAGTTTGGGTGAATTATGACACATAAATGTCAACTAGGTTAAAGTCAACATTAACTCCATTTTAATGATCTGCAAAACTAGTGTGAGATTCTGGATAAGGGTTCTTTATTAATCTAGAGGGAAGGGATCAGACACCCTCTAAGATCCGCTAACTTGCGGTTGTCCTGCCAAATCTAGGTTGATTATTATGTTAGAGAAAAATGCATGTTTAAAATGACGATGCAAGTGTTTTGCAATTGAGAAGAATCTATTCCTAAATTTCATGATTAGATATGTAAATTCAATTATTGGGTGAAAGTTTAGACATGCATAACAAACCTAAAATAAATAATTAGAAGTGCATTCTTTATTTTAAATCTACCCGCCCAATTTACTTATTCAAAGGCTAATTGTTCTATGCCTCCTATTAATTGCAAAGTTAGATAATAAAATTACAAATAATAAAATAACAGACACGAATGAGGCAAGGAGATTAAGAGAATAAAGGAGTTGAGATGGATGATGACATCGTCTTGTCCTATTTTGTCTTAGGAATGTGATCGGTGTATTTTATATACACTTTTTGAGTCAATTTTAGTTAGTATTTTACTCATTTTGTTTATGTTTAGTATAGTATTAGGGTCGTTTTCCTTTTTTTGTGTCACAGCGGTCAGAAATGGAGAAATGACGAAAAGAAGAGAAAATGAGCTTAATTGAGATGGAATTGCACACAAAAAGGGCCAAGAAAGGAAGTCTAAGAAGTTCCGGGAATTATAGAGGAGATCAGACGAAGACCGGACGGAAAAATGACGACGAAACAGAATCCTCCTGAAAAACGTGTTTCTTTCTTGTACACACAATTCTATTATCAGAACTAGGTTAAGATTGTGGGTTAGAATTCCACCACCGCCTATCAACAATAATATTTTCCCGTGTTTGATTCAAGAATTGTTAAATATACATATTATATGTATATTGCCGTGACATGCCCAATGAAGGTCATCAGTACCCTTTGGATCGATCAGTGTAACATTAGGTTTCCTTTGTATATTTGGTATATATTAGACTTACTCTTGTACCTTAATTAGTAGTATAATATTACCATAATTGTATAGTTAGTCTCCTTATATAATAGGAATTTAGATGTAAAGTACGAATAATTCTCCTATTGTAACTTGTATATATATGTCTTTTGTCACACCCTTTTTCGACCGCGACATATTTAACTCCTTAAAAATGTTAGAAAATGAAATAAAAATGCTAAAGGCGGCTAAATGCTAAAAGGAAATAAATGCTAAAAGGTGATATGGGTGCTACAATGCAAAAGGGTTCGCGGAGTCGCAACCTAATTAGTTTGGGTGAATTATGACACATAAATGTCAACTAGGTTAAAGTCAACATTAACTCCATTTTAATGATCTGCAAAACTAGTGTGAAATTCTGGATAAGGGTTTTTTATTAATCTAGAGGGAAGGGATCAGACACCCTCTAAGATCTGCTAACTTGCGGTTGTCCTGCCAAATCTAGGTTGATTATTATGTTAGAGAAAAATGCATGTTTAAAATGACGATGCAAGTGTTTTGCAATTGAGAAGAATCTATTCCTAAATTTCATGATTAGATATGTAAATTCAATTATTGGGTGAAAGTTTAGACATGCATAACAAACCTAAAATAAATAATTAGAAGTGCATTCTTTATTTTAAATCTACCCGCCCAATTTACTTATTCAAAGGCTAATTGTTTTATGCCTCCTATTAATTGCAAAGTTAGATAATAAAATTACAAATAATAAAATAACAGACACGAATGAGGCAAGGAGATTAAGAGAATAAAGGAGTTGAGATGGATGATGACATCGTCTTGTCCTATTTTGTCTTAGGAATGTGATCGGTGTATTTTATATACACTTTTTGAGTCAATTTTAGTTAATATTTTACTCATTTTGTTTATGTTTAGTATAGTATTAGGGTCGTTTTCCTTTCTTTTGTGTCACAACGGTCAGAAATGGAGAAATGACGAAAAGAAGAGAAAATGAGCTTAATTGAGATGGAATTGCACACAAAAAGGGCGAAAAGGAAGTCTAAGTTAGGAATTATAGAGGAGATCGACGAAAGCCGGACGGAAAAATGACGGCAAATGAATCCTCCCGAAAACGCCACGAGCCGCGGCGCTGGCGGCCCGGCGCCCAAAGTCTTGAAAGTCCCGAGTTGCTTGAATTTGGTAGCATGGCGCCATCATGAGTATGGCGCCGACGCGGGATTTAAGAAGTCTGGGCCGAATTTGACATGTTTTAAGAATCCTAAAGGGATAACTTTTCCTACCTAAAGGGATAACTTTTCCTACCTTAAAACCCTTACCTAAAAGGATTCTAATAACTTTTCCTTTCCTACAAATCCCTAACCCTTCACCAAAAGGATTCTTTGGCTATAAATACTCTACATCATTAGAAGAATTATTCACTCTCCACTCCACCATTCACCATTCCACATCCATCCTTCCACCAATCCATCTTGTAAATATTCCACAACACAACCCTTGGATGCTAGAAGGCTTGGAGACTCATACTTAGTAATTTTCTTTTCTTTTTCTTTTCTTTATTTCAGTTTTTGCATGATGAACTTTGAATTAGTTCTTGTCATATTTATGGCTAGGAACTAATTCTCTTATAGGGCTTTCCATGTTAATTCTCTAGAAACTTATGTTATGAATTAATGCATGTTTATGGTTGTTATTCTTCTTTGAGAGATCTATCCAATAATTGCGTTGAATGCTTGGTAATTAATTGACAACTAATTATCACTATATGATTTCTAATCAGACTCCGAAAGGAGGGGATTGTGAATATGCTGTAAGTTGGGTAGACATTCTTGGATTGGGGATGAAAATACCTCAATTATTTATGTAGCGTTAATGAGAGGCTTAAAAACCCTAATTTTGTGCATGGTGCGTGACGGTTAACTAGGTTTTTGATCTTAATCCTCCTATAGAGTTATCCTTATCACCGAAAGGTAGGTAAGGTGCAATACTGGGGTTGAGTGTTTATATATCCTTAACGGTAATATAAAACGATTTTGTAAACCTGCTAGCTCCGAGAGAAGAAGATCATAATTCATTGCATTAATAAATAACATAAGCGGATAGTTGAGGAGACATGGAAGCCCTATTCTCATCACAACTGAAGTAAACTCATTAGTTAAATTAGCCTCTATAATTCGTAGTTATAAACCCAAAAATCAAATATCAATTTACCAAATAGATACCAAAAGATAGATATTTGGTACTTGAACCCTAATCCTTGTGGACGATATTCGGTCTTGCTAAGACTATATTACTTGTCACGATAACGTGCACTTGCGTTTAAGTGTGTGCATCTTTTCGCGCATCAAGTTTTTGGCGCCGTTGCCGGGGATTATGCATAGTTCAATATCAAATTTATCTATTTTTAATTTCTAATTTGATTTTTATTTTTGTTTCTTTAAATTATTTATTTTCTTTTCTTTTGAAAAAAAAAAACAAGTGTGTCGTGATTCGTTGTTGGTTTTGATTCATCTCAGGGATCCTTAAGACATGGATTTCATCACGATATGATCGAGCTCCAACCATGTAGAAGAGAGGAGGAATTGCGAGAGGCTATACTCAGTTTCACGAGGTACCAAAATCAGTTCATGGACGAAACGAGAATGGCCATGAAGAAGTTGGAAACGCAAATAGCAGAACTCGCGATCATATTCAACAGCGAAACACAAGAAGAGCAGTCTGCACCTGGGTAGGCAATGAGAAAACACAATGTCAGGCAATTGACCTGAAGGATGCCGAATCAGGGGAGATAGAGAGTTCGCAGTAGCAGCAGCGCCACGATGAGCAGCGGCACACAAGATTCTCGAGACGAGCGGGCGCGCGCCGTAACCCGTAAATCGAGGTGATTTTGAACAATGAACAGAAATCGGTGAGCCCGAACCACACCCAACTATTGAGGAATCTGCGGTGAGATAGTTGGTGTAGAAAGAAAAGATTGCAGAGATCCAATTATTTACCTTGGATTCTCGTGGAAATTCTTTTCTTGCACCTATTACGGAAGAAACACCACTAGATATCACGATGATTCCCGATTAGGAAGCCCATACCATCAAGGGTACCCCTAGAGTTGAGAGATGTAGAAGTTCACGAATTCCTACATTATAGAAAGCATAAAAGACAAGCCTACTGGGGATAATTGTATATGTAAGGCTCTTGTTTGAACAAACGGTCGTAGGAAATTGAGACCTACACAATAACTCGCGGATTGCAAGCTTCGCGAAGGATCCAATGGGCACTCGAAAGGTTAATTGCGTCCGGCTAAAAGACGTTAAAGACACCGCTTGTTGGGAGGCAACCCAATATTTTTAATTATGTTAGTTTCATTTTTGTCTTGATTTTATGTTATTTGGTCTTGAAACGATCCTCACGGTCTAGGGTTCTTGTTTTGTGTTGTTGGATGACAGTGGATCAAAGTGAAACCGAGGAAAAAGCAAAACGCTGAAAAAGGAAGCGATCGTCGGCCACGGCACCAATCTGGGCAGCCGCGGAACTCAGAGGGCCACAATACTAGCAGTATGGCCGAATCTCGAGGACGCGACAGCAGAGAGCCATATTTCCGTGCAAATTCCAGAATTTTTCCTCCTAGACCTCCACTATGACCGGTGTGTTGTATCAGTAAGTTGTCCATTTTTTTTTAGTATTGCACACATTGGGGACAATGTGTGATTTAAGTTTGGGGGGTGTTTTATTTGTGTCTTGTTATGTTTCATTTAAGTCTTTTTGATTGTTTTATGTATATTTTGAGTCACCAAATTTTTTTTTTTTGAGTCATAATTGTCTGTCAAAGATCATGTATGATGTAGTTGCTAGAAACACCTAGTGAAGGAAGGTGGAATAATGTAACGGAATTGAAGCAACTATCTAAACACCTAGGTTAGATATGCCAAAAACTCACAAAATATGTCTATTTGGAGTTTCTTGCTTAAATTATGCATGCTAAATGATGAATATCTATGTGTTATGATTGCTTGTTATTTGAGGCGAAATAGTTAGGATATGCATGTTAGGGAGATGACTCAGACATTTCTTTGTTAGCCAATTCTTACCACTCTTTTCTATCCCTGACTTTAAAAATATCCCTAGTCAGCCCCATTGAGCCTAAAAATATGAAACTTTTTCTTTGACACCATATATTCCTACAATTGTGCCATAAGTAAAAATGTGAAATAGTTGGAATAAATTGTGTTAAAAAAGAGACAAAAAGAGTGAATAAGTTTGATGCACCCCAATGAAAAAGTAATAAGAAAGAGACAAAAGCCTAAGTTTGGGGGTGCTTGTTATTATAATACACTTCACTCTCCCAAAACAAAAGAGGGGAAAGATAGAATTGAAGTGAAGGAAAGAATCAAAAGAAAAGGGAAAAATTGAAAAGCTAAAGAGCTTATGGTACACAAAAATGAGCCTAAATGCCTATTTTTACCTACCCGTGACTAAGCCTACATTACAACCCTTAAAAGTCCTGAAGATCTCTTAGATGTATAGCCATGATTAGTGGAGAATAGCAAGTAAACATGCGATAGGAATTTTGAAATTAACATGCATGATTCAGTATTTGACTTCCATTAAGCATGATAAAAATGAGTTTGCGAAATATCTAGCTTAATGTGTTTAGAATGCTGAAATTTCATGCTATATGTTCCTGCATATTATTCTACTAATCTTCATGTTTTTCCAAGTAGCACCAATGCAGCAAAGTGATCAATGTCATTGAGTCTTTTATTTTTCGTTTTCCTTGAGTCTGTATTTCTTTCTTTTGATCTTTGCTCGAGGGCGAGCAAAGGTTAAGTTTGGGGGTATTTGATCGGTGTATTTTATATACACTTTTTGAGTCAATTTTAGTTAGTATTTTACTCATTTTGTTTATGTTTAGTATAGTATTATGGTCGTTTTCCTTTCTTTTGTGTCACAGCGGTCAGAAATGGAGAAATGACGAAAAGAAGAGAAAATGAGCTTAATTGAGATGGAATTGCACACAAAAAGGGCCAAGAAAGGAAGTCTAAGAAGTTCCGGGAATTATAGAGGAGATCAGACGAAGACCGGACGGAAAAATGACGACGAAACAGAATCCTCCTGAAAAACGTCACCGGAGCCGCGGCGCCTGGCGGCCACGCGCCCAAATCTTGAAAGTCCCGAGAGTTGCTGAATTTCAGCGCCGCGCTGATCTCATGGCCGCGACGCTGGATTTAAGAAATGCAGGCGAATTTGACATGTTTTCAGAATCCTAAAGGGATTACTTTTCCTACCTAAAGGGATAACTTTTCCTACCTAAAGTGATAACTTTTCCTACCTTAAAACTCTTACCTAAAAGGATTCTAATAACTTTTCCTTTCCTACAAATCCCTAACCCTTCACCAAAAGGATTCTTTGGCTATAAATACTCTACATCATTAGAAGAATTATTCACTCTCCACTCCACCATTCACCATTCCACATCCATCCTTCCACCAATCCATCTTGTAAATATTCCACAACACAACCCTTGGATGCTAGAAGGCTTGGAGACTCATACTTAGTAATTTTCTTTTCTTTTCTTTTCTTTTCTTTATTTCAGTTTTGTCTGATGAACTTTGAATTAGTTCTTGTCATATTTATGGCTAGGAACTAATTCTCTTATAGGGCTTTCCATGTTAATTCTCTAGAAACTTATGTTATGAATTAATGCATGTTTATGGTTGTTATTCTTCTTTGAGAGATCTATCCAATAATTGCGTTGAATGCTTGGTAATTAATTGACAACTAATTATCACTATATGATTTCTAATCAGACTCCGAAAGGAGGGGATTGTGAATATGCTGTAAGTTGGGTAGACATTCTTGGATTGGGGATGAAAATACCTCAATTATTTATGTAGCGTTAATGAGAGGCTTAAAAACCCTAATTTTGCGCATGGTGCGTGACGGTTAACTAGGTTTTTGTTCTTAATCCTCCTATAGAGTTATCCTTATCACCGAAAGGTAGGTAAGGTGCAATACTGGGGTTGAGTGTTTATATATCCTTAACGGGAATATAAAATGATTTCGTAAACCTGCTAGCTCCGAGAGAAGAAGACCATAATTCATTGCATTAATAAATAACATAAGCGGATAGTTGAGGAGACATGGAAGCCCTATTCTCATCACAACTGAAGTAAACTCATTAGTTAAATTAGCCTTTATAATTCGTAGTTATAAACCCAAAAATCAAATATCAATTTACCAAATAGATACCAAAAGATAGATATTTGGTACTTGAACCCTAATCCTTGTGGACGATATTCGGTCTTGCTAAGACTATATTACTTGTCACGATAACGTGCACTTGCGTTTAAGTGTGTGCATCTTTTTGCGCATCAGAATGCTGAGGCGTTAATGCGAATGTGGATGCACATAGATGCAGGTCATTATTTGAAATAACTCGTGAGGAGTTATTCCATGAGACTCGTTGTTCGGCTCCGATGCATTTCATGTAAACGATAAGAAGAGATAAGGATTAGTACGTGCCCAAAATGTATCACAAACAATAACAAGTATGGGTACAAAGCCTGGCACGCTGGTTCATTTTTACTTCAACAGTCGAATAATACAAAAGAAAGAATTGATCCGTAGTTTCTGGACATATAACACATTGGCCAACCCAGTGGTCAAAAGTGCAATCGATCATACTGGGTTTCTGTTTTTTCCAAAAGCACAGTGGGGAAGAGGAGCAGACACGAGACTGGAGACACGTAAAACATACAGAAAGTTTAACCCAATATATAATGGACCAACTAATACTCAAAATTCAAAAATTTGCAAATATCTTTGTTTATACATACAATACATACCATACCATTCTGATACCACCTTTAGACACACCAGAGGTTAGCACATTCATATAGATTCAAGCAGTGCAGAAATTATGCCCATATGATTCGTGCGAAGTAAAAAACACAGTGTATCTTTTCCATTCTCCAAAGCAGACATACCACAGAATATACACAAGAGGGCAGAACACATTCAAAGTTATGCAGGCCAGTCGGCAAGATAAAAACACGACTCAACCTTGACTATTTCTATCTGAATAGGTCAACTAGCCTAGATTCTAACGTATCTCGCCATTCTAATCTAAACAAGGGCTAAGCGACCCAATAAGTCATGTACAGCATAGTCAAACAAGATGGAATCTCAAGAATTAATACACACCCCATACAAGCGTTGGCCTATCCTTAACAGTTCTTTTTATTTAAACAAATTCAAACCAGTACCAGTAACACGCAAACTAACCGGGACAGAGTATAAGGATCTAACAAGATGATCTATTGCAACATACTGATTTATAACCCCCTCCCCATGAATCTGGAGAATCAGGAACATATATGAATAACTTAAACAAACAAAATATACCCTCAACATTCAAGCGAACCACATAACAGACAAGGTCTTTAATTTATCAACATCACAGTCCTCAAACGTCATCTTCAACGTCTAACACATATCCAATACAACTCGCACAGAAATACATAAATGAATCGAAATTGAGAGGGAGTTGATTTTACCTTCTCCGGGCAGCGAACCGACGCAGCGTATCAAGTCGTCAATCCACTCGGAGTGTATTGCTATGCGAATGAAAAGACAGATCCTTGCTTGGAGAATGTCGTTGGTTCTTAATTGATATTGAGAGAAGAAAAAGACTTGAGAATTTCGATTGTTGATCCGTGCTGATTTTCTGGATTTGAAGCGGGATGTGTGCACGCCTAAGATGCTGATTTTTTGGAGGATTTTCTAATGGTCTCCCTGGACTACTAATTTCGAATGCCTTTACATATGCAGATCGATTGGTAATTTGGTAGATTTTGGTACGATTCTGGGATTGATCGAGAGATTTCGCACCGTTTCTGTGCAAGATTTTATGTGCTTATTTATGGTAGCAACCGGATTTTCCAACCGGAAAATCCGGCGAGGATTCCGGGTGAGGGCGTGAAAGGAAAGGCGGCGATTTGATTTTGTTAGGGTTGGGTTACCTTTTTTTGTTTTGAAGACAAGGGAGGAGGGCATATGAAATATGGAGTTGGGCTGGGCTTTTTTGGGATATTGTAATAAATAAAAATGGGCTGATTTTGTTAGGGAATTAAAAGATTTGGGTAGAATTTTAGTTATTAGTGGGGGGAAATGGGGTTTGAATTGTAAATAATATTTATAAAGTTGTTTTGAGTATTATTAAAAAACAAATGTGGACATGATATTTGAGGAGTGCTTAATGTTTTATATAAATGTTGCGTCATTATCAAATTGCTTTTTTGTTTATGTATGTTTATGCTTATATATGCGTGTTTTATTATTATTAAAATTATTTTGTGGTGTAATTAGTGTGATTTTATAGTTAATGATTGGACGAGAGGGTCAAAATTGAGTGTCAACATCTTTCATCAATAAGAATAATCAAGGGATTAATTCTTTCATGGTATCAAGAGTCTAGGTTATTTTCCTTACTTCCGCTCCTCTCTTTTCTCAAATACCGTGAGTAATCCTCTTCCCCCCTCTCGGATTCCCATAAACCGAGACCATTCTTCTTCTTTAAAAATTATCCCTCAAATTTCCTTCTCCGAATTTTGTTGTTCTATTCCCTATGGCTGATAAGAACACTTTTCATCCCGCCCTCACAGTTTCTAACATCAAGAGCGTCATTCCTATTGTTCTTGACCTAGAAAACGTCCAATAAGGGACGTGGGCGGAGCTATTCAAGATTCATACCACAACACATCAAGTTCTCCACCACATCATCCCTCCGGTTACTACTATGAAGGGGGCTACGGAGACTGCAATGGAGGGTACTACAGAGGTGTTGCCCACCAAAGCAGACGATCCAAAATCATAGGTCACGCTTGATGCAAAAGTTCTTCAGTGAATTTATGTCATTATCTCCCTTGACCTCTAACAGATGATTATGGAACTCAACTCCACAGTTATGGAGGTTTGGAATCGATTGTGTGACATATTCCAAGATAACAACATTTCCGATTGTTACCCTTAAACAAGAATTTTCTCAAGTCAAGATGGAGAATTTTCTAAACGTTTCGTCTTATTGAAAACGTTTCAAAGGCTTGGCGGATCAACTTCGCAATGTGGGTGCTCATGTGAGCAATAGTCGTCTTGTCCTACAAATGGTTGCAGGCTTGTCTGAGGCCTATAATGGCGTTGCTTCAATTCTTCGTCAAAGTAACCCATGCCAGAATTCTACCAAGCACGCTCCATGCTTACATTGGAAGAAGGCGGCTATTGGGGCTAGTCCCGTCGTCATGATGACTGAGTCCAATTTTTCTCCTTCTGGTTCCATCAACTCGAGCCAAAATCGCAACAACGGTGGTGGTAAAAAGGGGCAAAATAGGAAAAATAATGGGCCAGCAGGCCCACTGCCTGCTGGCCAGTCCGTACCATCTCCCGAAAATTCCCAAAATTCACCCAATCTATCGCCGAGTCTTGGTCCAGTCACCCGCAGTCAAAGGGGTATTTTTAAACCAAAAATACATTTTAATTTAAATTCTAATGTTCTTAAATGTCACTTACCCCGTAATCATGTGTATGCCTTAAATGACCCAAATTGGAAAATTGTCATGACCGATGAATATAATGTTCTTATTGATAATAAGACGTGGGAGTTGGTACCCCGTCCATCTAGTGTTAATATTATTCGGTCTATGTGGATTTTTGCTCATAAGGAAAATCCTGGCGGTTCGTTTGCAAGACATAAGGCTCGTCTTGCAGGTGATGGTAAGACTCAGCAGGTTGGTGTGGATTGTGGTGAGACATTTAACCCTGTGGTCAAGCCAGCTACCATTCGCACTGTGCTCAGCTTGACTTTTTCAAAATCATGGCTCATTCATCAGCTAGATGTGAAAAATGATTTCCTACATGGTGATCTCAATGAGACAGTGTATATGCATCAACTCTTGGGGTTTAGGAATACTAGATATCCTAATCATGTTTGTTTGTTTGTTAAAGAATTCCTTATATGGGCTTAAGCAGTCTCCACGGGCTTGGTATAAGTGGTTTGCTGACTATGTTTCGACTATGAGTTTTTCTCACAGCAGGTCTGATAATTCTTTATGCATCTATCATCGCGGTTCTTCGATGACTCATATACTATTATATGTGGATGATATTATCTTGACTGCCTCTTCTGATGCTTTGCGAAAGTCTATTATGACAATGCTCAGTTATGAGTTTGCCATGAAAGACTTGGGCCCATTGAGTTATTTTTTGGGGATTGTTGTCCCTCGTCATGCAGGTGGATTGTACTTATCACAGAGGAAGTATGCAGCAGATATCATTGAGAGGGTTGGTATGTCATCTTGTAAGTCCACTTCTACTCCAGTTAATACTAAACTCAAGTTGGGTGCTGGCTGGCTCTCCCTATGAGGATCCGGCCCGCTATCGTAGTCTTGCTGACGCCCTTCAGTATCTTACGTTCACGCGACCTAAAATTACATATGTCGTACAACAGGTGTGTTTGTTTATGCATGATCCCAGGATTGAACATATGAATGCGCTCAAAACGCATTCTTAGGTACATTCAGAGAACATTTGATTATGGTTTGCATTTGTATCCTTCGTCGACGTCTACAATTGTCTCCTATCTGCATCTTTGGTTAGGGTGGTGTCGCCCGACACCGCATACCACGCCCGCTATTGTAGGTTTTTGGGTAATAACTTGATCTCATGGTCTGTCAAGCGTCAGTGCACGCTATCACGCTCAAGTGCAGAGGTCGAGTATAGAGGGGTAGCCAATGTGGTTTATGAGTTATGTTGATTACGAAATCTACTTTTAGAGCTTCATTGTCCTATTTAGAAGGCTACCTTAGTGTATTGTGATAATATAAGTGTCATCTATCTTTCTGGTAATCCAGTTCAGCACCAGTGTACTAAACAAATAGAGATGAATATTCACTTTGTTCGAGAGAATGTAGCTAGAGGACAAGTACACGTCAGCCATGTCCCTTCCAGATATCAAATTGCAGACATCTTTACAAAGGGTCTTCCCTCGGTCATTTTTGAAGATTTTAGAGACAGTCTCAGCGTACTAAGACCGTCCGCTATGACTGCGGATGTGTGTTAAATATACATATTATATGTATATTGTCGTGACAGGCCCAATGAAGATCAGTCCATGCCACTGGAGCAGTCCGTGTAACATTAGGTTTCCTTTGTATATTTGGTATATATTAGACTTATTCTTATACCTTAATTAGTAGTGTAATATTACTATAATTGTATAGTTAGTATCCTTATAGAATAAGGATTTAGATGTAAAGTAGGAATAGGATTCTCCTATTGTAACTTGTATATATATGTCTTTCATCAATAAGAATAATTAAAGGATTAATTCTTTCATAAATACTAGTGTGTTATGTGATAGACAGGAAATTATCGTGTCCTATTAGTTTAAACTTTTAGATTGAATGGTTCACACGATGCAATATGGTAAAAGTATTATTGTACCAAGTGTGACATACCTAGAGCCGGATCAAGTCCCCTGTTCTGAAGCTCTCTGAACTCTTGACAAAGAGAACAACATGGACAGAATATGTGGGAAATTATGTCTGAATAAGGAGCTTCCACCAGATTATATCTTTGTCTCAGCTGAGTTCTATACTTAGATCCCATGATCCACTGAGAGCAAAGAGCAGGCATCATCAGCATGTATATGAATGTCCCCAAAGGACATGCTGCATTAATCATCATAAAAAAGCAATCTTTACTCTTTAGTATTACTCATGGCATAAGCTAGCAACCACAGTTCATTATACTGACAATGTAAAAAAGAATTGCAGGGGAACTTGGTGACTTACTAATTTCTCCTGCATCGAGGACTTCTGCTATCTGTCCGAATGTTACACAAGGTAAGAACGCTGTCATAACAGCTGCACAAACAATAATGTTCTTTTAGAAGCGGATCAAGGATTTTAAGATGGTAAACGTTTGTCATAACAGCTGCACAAACAAGAATGTTTTCTAGAGGCAAATCAAGGATTTTAAGTCTGTGGATGTGAACTACCATTGTACCATAAATTTTTTGTGATATTGCACAAGTATATTTCAACTATATATATATATATATATATATATAGAGAGAGAGAGAGAGAGAGTTCGAACTAAAAGACATCAAATTGTGTTGCACCCTATGCCAACAAATTCATCCAACCCTGACGTTCCTAATTTTTTCCCTTACCAATCTGAAATAACCAAACAACAAATGCAGAAAATGGGATAAAAATAAAGCTAAAGCAGGCAAGATAGAAAGTCTCTTTTATTGCGAGTCTTCCCTCCCTTCTCTACTAGTAAGTTAATAAGGCTTGTAAGTTTCTCGGTTTCACTTGCGAGTCTTAGATGAAACCATTTTCAGGGCTCAAATTAATAATAAAGACGCGGCCCTCAACCATTTGGTTTCATCTAGATAAAAAAATGGTGTTGGGGGGGGGGGGTATAATCCCGGATTTTTCATGATTCCGTTTCCTCCTCAAAATAACTTGTTTTTAGGAATCACAGCATAGTGACATATAAGTAGTTGATACCAAAGAAAATTATTGGCATGGAAAAAGGAAAAAGACTCCAATTACCATTAGTTTGATCCAAATGACAATCAAATAAGCCAGTGCTCCAAGGAGCTCCAATTGGTGCTGGTGCTGGTGCTGGTGATACAGCTTGTACTCCTTGGTACTGTTGAGGATTTGAGGCAGCTGCTTCTGTACCACTCTCTGGCTGAGGAGTTCCTCCTCCATTATTTGCTTCAACTCTTCCCATTCTATCCCAAAATTTTGCACTTACCCCTTAGTAGGCTAATTGACAATATTTCCTGCTCAAATATAATGAGCTCTTTCATATATGTATGAAAGGATTTTTGTGTGATATGTTTATTAACGAGGAAAGACATGTCAGAGTGGATGGCATCTTTGACTTTGTAAAACCAATCAATGACATTATTCAGAGTAATTATGGTCATATTTATGTCCTATTCACGTTATACAATTTTTTAGAGTTTTAGCAATATCACGGAAATGGACAAAATTCAGAGGTAAAATAGTACTACTATTGAGTTTTTATTCAAAACTCAAGTTACTAAAAGACTCCGAGACCATTTTATTCCTCCAAAGTTTGGTGGCTAGTTGCAACTTGTAAGGAGTATTAATACAACGTCAACGTCCTTTTTCATTGTTTGTTTAATTTGCATTTTAGTAGTTTCATTTTCGTTGTAGATATTAGACTATCCTCCATCTAATTTCACTCTTCAGTTCTCTGCAGAGTATCTTTTGAAACTGGATATCTTTAGGAACATTACTATCCCCATGACAGGAAAATGCCTAAGGACATATGACTTACTGTTATTTAGAAAAATGAAATATAAGTATTCAACATTCTGGAAGGTAGTTATTCAAAGTCAACTTGCGATAGAAGAGACGTGTAGCGCATTAGAAACAGATTATTGAATACAGAAAGTTCATACTATGCCACTATTTCATATAACAAGACATGTTTATCATACAGCTAACGCATGACTGGACTCTATCATGCATATACGTGTTTAACATCAGGGCATCGGATATGTAAGATAATATTAATCTCCCTCAAGGAGTCTTCTCATTAATATCAAAGTATATATAGAGTACAATATTCATCCTTATCCTAAGCCTATACAAAAGAGGAATTTTAGTCTTACCATAATTATATTTACACAATATATGAAAATATTCTAATTGTGGATAGGGAATATTGTTACTACTATGTTGCACACGTTTACACACCCCTTCAATCGGAGCGGGAGGAGACCAGACGCTGAGACTGGATCTGAAAAGAAATAATTGTCTGGGAAGTCCTTTGGTAAATATATCTGATAGGATGAGGGAACATGTAACACTCTGACATGGCCTAGCGCAACTTTCTCACGAACAAAGTGTAGGTCTATCTCAATGTGCTTGGTTCGCTGATGTTGAACCGGATTATGAGACAGATATATGACATAGATGTTATCACAGTACACAATAGATGCCTGACGCAAAGGACACTGAAGTTCTAACAGTAAATTTCTGAGCCAATAAATCTCAGCTACCACATTTGCAACGCCTCTGTACTCAGCCTCGGCACTGAAACGAGATAGGATAGCCTGTCGCTTGGCAGACCAAGAAATCAGATTATCCCCTAAAAATACACAAAAGCCGAAGGTGGAGCGTTGCGTGTCCGGACACCCTGCCCAATATGCATCCGTATAAGAGAGTAACATGTTTGGTGCAGAGGGGTATAGGTGCAAACCATAATCAAGTGTGCCCTTAATGTATCTGATGATACGCTTAAGAGCAGTGAAATGAGACTCTTTGGGGGCATGCATGAAGAGGCATACCTGCTGAACATCGTAAGCAATGTCAGACCTTGTGAATGTGAGATACTGAAGTGCATCTGCAAGTTAATATCATCTTATATATAGAGTACAATATTCATCTCTTATACAATAGGAATCTTAAGCTTATACAAAAGAGGAATCCTAGTCTTACCATAGTTATATTTACACATTATATGAAAATATTCTAATTATGGATAGAGAATATTGTTACTACTATGTTGCACACGTTTACAAGATCGACGGATTGAGATAGTTTACTTATGGGTTCTAGACCACAATGAGTATATGAGCTTTGCCCTTCTTATTCTCCTCCCAACACAAATACCAGGCTTTTTCAGTGGCATGGATCAAACTCGTGATGAGTATCTAACCAACACATCATGCGCTATGCCCTTACTACTGAACCAAAGGCCTCACAGCTCAACCAAGACGATCACAAACGAGCACTTAGAGCAGATCATTGTCTATTTTGAAAAATTATGAAGATGTCCAACATACTTACTAGCTGGCAATTATAGCAACATAATAGAATCATGCTGAAGACAAATATGGAAAAATCTCAGCTACATTAATCGATTGAGTACTACAATACTACCAATTATATTTTTTGGCAATCAGGTACCAGCCTGCCAGTATCTTGCTAATTCAATATCTGTAACATTATTTCTATAAGGAATGTTCAGAGCAGCCTTTCTGTGCCATGCTAATTACAAAAATCAGATCAAGGCAAAAATTAAAAGAAAGGCTATACAAAAATAGCAACAATAGGTACTCTATAGTATATATGTGATCTACTACTGGCTGAGGCAGATGCAGTTTCATGCTCCCTCAGGAAATAGTCACCGACCAGTGGAGTGAGCAGAATAGCAGCAAAAATAAGCAATGACAATCCCCTACAAAACTCGCTTTGTGACAATCTCTATCTTGATTGTTTGTCGTCACTGCCTTCCCGCCTATGAACACACTCCAAAATTGAACAAATCAAGAAATAGCTGTAGCAAAGAATTTGGATGTTCAATCACTAGAGACCTTAACATTTTCCAATCAGAACTTAATATAGAGTGTTATCTAGTGAGACCTTAACATTTTCCAATCATCACTAATGAGACGGAAGAAGGGCAAACTCAATCTCCTGTAATGTTTTTCCTTTTGTTTCCACCACATTCTTTTTCACAAAGACCACTGCCAACAAGCAAAAACCGGCAAAGATTGCATACACAATTTGTGGTCCAAGATGCTCAAGCATCGGCAGAAACAGAAGACCGATTAAAAAATTTATGACCTGTAAAGAGCAAAATACGCTATGAGAGAATACATTGGGAGAAAAATTAAAGCATCAGTCTAACAAAAGCTATGATTTTTTCTTCAGATTTCAGATAAAACAAAAGCTATAACAACAACAATAATTATGATTATACTAAAAGGCAAGTGCCAAGAACACTTTATAATTTTAAATTACTGTGGTAGATGAACCACACATAAACTAGAATGTGAATGGGGACATAAGAAGTAGACACAGATCTCATTTCTTTTTTGAGATATAAAAGATGATCTCATACCATTTTGTATTTAGAACAGTATATACGTTTACCAGCTAAGTTTAGATCTTCCTCAAATGATGTCAATTGTCTGTTGACTCAGCCAGGAGTGGATGATGATTCGACGTTCTCTAGAGTCAGTATCCGTAGCGGGGAAAAGTATTCCTGGTAGAATTTTATTTTAAGCACAAAGCACTTTGACCACCCAACACCTCGTTAGAGAATCAACGGGTTGATCATGTGCAAAGATTAGATTCTTATTTGAAGTAAAGAATACGAAATGAATATTGTATAGAAGTTTTGGGATGAATTAGGATGTCCCTAGGTTCTCCCATCACTTGAAATGGTTCATTTTACTGGTTCTTGACAGTTTAAGGTAGGCGCTTAGAACAAGGAAGTCCTTTTGTCATGCAATGTGCAGGGTATCGCTATTGGTTTGACTACCACTTAAGTAGATTGTGCATGAAAGAAATAATCTCTTGATTATTTTCATTAATGAATGAGTATATATACAATTTACAATATTCATAATATGGAAAATCATATTCCTAATGTACTCTCAAAACCTTATTCTACTTGTATAATAATTATTCAATTATGGTAAGTGTACAATGCTAATTAAATACAACAAATATATCTCCTAAAATCGTCCAACACTAAGTCTCCTATTTGGCTTGTGTTTTCGTGATATACACGGTATACACAGGGCAGTGTATATGCCATGTATATCACGGGTATATTTATCACACTCCCGTAGTCATAGCGGACGGTCTTCGTACGCTGAGACTGTCCCTAAAATCTTCAAATAGAACCGAGGGAAGACTCTTAATAAACCAAGGTAGCTTTTTTAATGGGAAAGTAAAGTTCTAAGAGAAGATTACGTAACCAACATGATTCAGAAACCACATTGGCTACCCTCGATACTCGGCCTCTACACTGGAGCGTGATAAGGTAGCATGTCGTTTTGCAGACCATGAGACCAAGTTATCACCAAGAAACATACAGTAAACAGACATAGAGCGTTTGGTGTCTGGACAGTCACCCCAATCAGCATCTGTTTAAGAGAAAAGTGTAGAGACTGATGACGGATATAGATGCAAGCCATAATCAAGTGTTCCTTGTAAGTATCGTATAATGCGTTAGAGCGCATTCATGTGCTCAACCATAGGATCATGCATAAACAAACACACATGTTGTATGACATACGTAATATCAGGTCTCGTGAAAGTAAGTTACTGAAGTGCCCCTACAAGACTGCGATAGTGGGTGAGATTCTCGTAAGGTGAGCCCGCCGCAGCACCCAGCTTGGGTTTAGTATCAATTGGCATGGAAGTAGACTTACACGAGGACATATCAGCTCTCTCAACTATCTCATCGGCATACTTTGTGATAAGAATAACCCTTCTGCAATTTTTTTCCTCACTAGGATTAGTAAGGTTTGGCCCTCCTTACTTGTACTCTTCCCATTTGAGGTTTTAAATAAATATTAAATATGAAGTAGAAGAACCCAGATTCCAAATGAACATGACCAGTGACAACAATTTCGAAGAAATAACTCAAGGGCCGCAAGTCTTTCATGGCAAACTCAGAACTAAGTAGTGTCATGATAGACTTGCGTAACTCATCAGAAGAAGCAATCAATATAATATCATCCACATATAATAGGATATATGCCAGGGAAGTCCCACAACAATATATGAACAGAGAATTATCAGACCTGCTGTGAGAAAACTCAATAGTAGATACATAGTCTGCAAATCGTTTATACCAAGCCCGTGAGGCCTGCTTAAGCCCATATAAGACTTCTTCAACAAACAGACATGATTAGGATAATTGGGGTCTCTAAATCTCAAAGGCTGATGCATGTAGACTGTCTCCTTAAGATTACCCTGCAAGAAAACATTCTTCACATCTAACTGATGAATGAGTCATGATTTTGAGAGCTAAACTGAGAACAATGTGAACGGTAGTCGGTTTAACAACCGGACTAAACGTCTCTCCACAGTCCACGTCAACCTATTGAGTTTTACCATCACCTACAAGACTGGATAACAGGGAGTTTCGAATTTAGGGATTTATTCAAAATATTCAATAACTTGAGTTCTAATAATGAGGTCAATTTTTTGAACATTTTGCCTCGCAAAAGAACCGTCAGAATTATCTTTATGAGTAAAAATCCACATAGATCGAATAATATTAACACCAAAAGGACGGAGCACAACTCCCATGTCTTTATTTTCAATAAGAGCATTATATTCGTCGTTCATAGTCAATTTTCAATTCGGATCATTTAATGCAGACACTAGGTACGGGGTAGTAGGGATTTAAGAACATTAGAATTTAGATTAAAATGTCTTTCTGGTTTAAAAATACTCTTTTGACTATGAGTAACATGCCCTTGACTCGAGGTAGAAATGGGTGGATTTTGGGTAAAATTCGGATCGGTGACGGACTAGCCAGCAGGCAAGGGGCTTGCTGGCCCAACACGGGAAACAGGAACTGGAATGGGACAGAGCTGGGAGTGGAGAGCTGGGAGTGGCCGACGGATGGGCATCGATACGACTGGGCGATACCTAATGAAGACGTGCAGGCGGGAGTGGCCGATCGGTGTTGTGGGCGTGGCCGGTGGTCCCTTTGGCGTGTTAATGTGCGGGATTGGTCCAACAGATGATGTATAATATATGGTATGACCCCGTCATCTAAAAAATTATACGAGCTAGGCACGGGACTACACACTTTGGTAAACGTAAATTGAGTTTCATCAAAAATAACATGACGACGGATTATGATTTTATTAGATGATAAATCAAAACACTTGTAACCACTGATGATTTGACGGATAATCCAAAAACACACAAGTATAGAACGGGCTTGAAGTTTGTTTATTGTAGTTGACGGAAAGAGTTGATAGCATAAACACCCAAAGACCCTAACATGAGAATATGAAGGATTCTTATTATAGAGAATTTTAAGGCGAGAATCATGTGCTAACCCTTTGGTAGGAAGTATGTTAAGGAGGTGAGTAGTCATTTGTAGAGCATGATGCCAAAAAGAAGGAGGTACGGAAGCATGAGCCAATAAAGTTAGGACAATATTATTAATGGTACGAATTTTTCGTTTCGGCTTTCCCATTTTGTGAGGACGTATGAGGACAAGAGAAATGAAAAACTATGTCATTAGCATCACAAAATTCCCGAAACAACCCTTTACCATATTCTTTGCCATTACATTGAATATTTTTTATTTCCCGTTCGAATTGGGTACGGATGAATGCTTTAAATTTTAAGAATGTGAAAAAAAATTGAGATTTTTTCGCTACGAAAAAGTCCATAAAAAATTAGAATAATCATCCAAAAATAGAACATAATAACGATGACCCAAAGAACTTAGAACTGGAGATGTCCATAAATAGCTATGAATAATGTCAAAAGACATCAAAGTACGAGAAGTAGAGGCTACAAATGATAATCTAACATGTTTTCCTAACGGACAGGAATGACAAATTGGAGTACTACGCGTACCCTTACAAGAAATAAAATTATTTTTATGCAAGGAAGAAATAATTGACGACCCAGGATGACCCAATCGTGCATGCCACAAGGAAGGAGCTAGAGCAGCAAATGTCGATGACATGGCTTGACTCGATGAAGTGGTGGTGGTTGTAATTGGAAAAGATCGTCCCTACATTTGCATCTCATGAGAGGTATCCCCATTTTGAAATCTTTCACAGAAAATTTAAATGGATCAAAATTAACAGAAACGCAATTATCAGTGGTGAATTTGCGAACAGACGCCAAATTTTTAATTTAGGGGCATGAAGGGTAATTTTCAAAACAAGAGGTGGATGTGGGGAGACAAAGTTGTAATACCGTAACCACGAATTGGAATTGAGTTGTCATTATCAACAATCATGCCACGATTTTTGCTCATATTAAAATAAGACGAGAGAGTACCTTGGTCGAACGGCATGTGAGAAGTGGTGTCGGTGTCCATATATCAATTTGCGTCTGGAGGATTTAATCCAAGTTGTCGGTGGGTGTCGGGACTGGATTCGGGCCCACTGCATTGAAAGCTGTTGAAGTGAGGCCCAGCGATCGCCATCGACAGGCCGGATCGGCTGGTGTTCCGTAAGGACCGAGAAATCGGGCATGTGATTGGCCGAACGGCCCAAGTTCGGGATATAATCAAGCGGGCAATAGGTGAGCGAGCCACTAGTCCGGCCAGTGCCCATCGCCAAGAGGCCCGAGGCGGGCGGGTCATACCGAGGCCCACCGCCGCTTTACTATTTCGTCTGCCGCTATTGTTGCCTCCGCGATTTTTGTCATTATTTTTACAGTTTTGACCCTTCTTGCCGCTACCGTTATTGCGGTTTTGGCCGAAATTGTCAACAAACAATGAGAATTATCGGACGTAGTCATCATCGCCACGGAAGTTGCGCCGGTAGTCGCCTTCTTTGACAAGCCGGCGGCTTCTTCTAATGTGAGCATCGAACGGGCTTGATAAAAAAGTGAAAGTGGATTACTTTGACGGAGTAGAGTCTCAACGCCATTATAGGCCTCATAGAGGCCTGCAACCATTTGTAGACGATTATTGGTAGCAGGCGCTCCAACGTTACAGAGTTGATCCGCCAATTCCTTGAGTTGTTTACCATAAGCCGAAACATTCGGAAAATCTTCCACGTTGACTTGTGAAAACTCTTGCTCAAGAGTGACAACTCGAGAATGTTTGTTATCCTGAAATGTATCACGCAATCTATTTCCGGTAGTCATAGCCATAGTGTCTGGTTCAATGATCGTTTGTAAAAGGTCGGTATAAATAGTGGAGTACATCCACTGAGCATTAAGGGTTATCCATAACTAAGGATTCTCCTCGGGGTAGGTACATTAGTTGTGCCAGTTGCCGGATGAATTATGTGATGGAGGACTTGATATGAGAGTGCGTGAATTTTGAACAATTCTGTCCACGTCATATATTGGACGTTTTTCATCTAAAAAAACAATAGGGATGTGGTTCTTGATGTTGGAAATAGCAAGGGCAAGATGAAACAATTTCTTCAATGTAGACATAACGAAAGAACAATAGGTGAATTAGGGATTCAGAAAAAAAATTGGGAAGAGAGGAAGAAGTGCACAGATTCCGAGAAGGGTCACGGAAACCGAGGCAGCGGAAGATAATTTCAGAAGAAGTGGCTTAGACCTAGACTTTTGATACCATGAAAGAAATAATCCCTTTGATTATTTTCATTAATGAATGAGTAAATATACAATTTACAATATCCATAATATGGAAAATCATATTCCTACTCTACTCCCAAAACTTTATTCTACTTGTACAATAATTATTCAATTATGGTAAGTGTACAATGCTAATTAAATACAACAAATATATCTCCTAAAATCGTCCAACACTAAGTCTCCTATTTGGCTTGTGTTTCCATGATATACACGGTATACAAAGGGCAGTGTATATGCCGTGTATATCACGGGTATATTTATCAGTGCAGACAGAACAGCTTTCTGACTCCTGATGGATGATTCTTTTTCTGATCTCCGAGGGCCAACGCCACATGATTCGAAACTCAGCTAATGGGCTCGCCTCTCTACCCGTCTCCACTTAAATAGCAGGTTTTAGTTTACAGCAAGACTCAAACCCGTGCCTCATGATGGATGAATTTACCTGCACAGCTTGTTTGACTTACTTCCAGTAGCAGGACTTGGCTGCACCTACATTTAGGCTGATGCTTTCAGCAGCGACTTGTTGTACAAAATGACTGGACATCTAGAACACATATTGCCCAATGGGAGATGTGTGTTTCTATTAGATGTGTAGTTTCAAGCTACTACCAGAAATAATAAGGGAATAAACCTCCTCCTTACAGTCACCCCCTCCCTCAACAACAACTAGTATTGTGCATCAACCCCCAAACTAGTTAGAGTTGGCCATATGAATCCTCAACATCCATTTCACTCTGGTTGGACCCGTTTCATCCTAGTACTCAATACGCACCCCACCCCCCACCCAAAAAAAGAAGCTTATAAGAAGTTATTCATACTTGACGGTTTGCATAAGAACAATACGTTGTGCCATATATTTGTCAAAGTTGTCGAAAGTTCTAGAGATCTCCCCCTGTTTGATTATTCTTCATCCAAGGACAAATCAAAGAAAATAATTTGCAGAAAACAAAAGAATCACGAGAAGGATGAAAATACCCAATGTGCAGCCATGCATAAAGCCATTGCCTTTGCCCTAATCCGTCCAGGGAATATCTCTGACAGTAGGAGACTAGGGACTGGACCAGCGCCCAAAGAAAATGCCAACACACACCTAACATAAATAATGTCCCATTATTGAAAGAAAATTACAGTATAAAGAGCATATCTAGTCCTTTCTATCAATAATGCATCAACTACAACAACAACAATCTTGAAGTGGATTACTCACAGTAGGGTACCACCAACTGACAGGTATAATACTGCAAAGCTTGGTACAAATGAACTTGCAGCTGTTACTTGAAGACCCGTTGCAACTGCCTGCACCAAAAATATCTCAGAAGTTTAAGCATGAGAAAGCAAAATATAGTGACACGATTCTAAGACCAGCTATGGTAAGCACAGATGTATGCTTGGAAGTTGGAACTACATGTTCCTATTGATTAATATAGGATTGAGCAAACAAGATTTAGGTTACCATCCCCAAGAAACTCCCAATTAGAAGCACCTTCCTCCCAAGCCTATCCATCAAAATCATTGCAATAATAGACCCTGTGGATGTTGTAGACAACAGTAGAATGAGAAATCACTAACAGATCCGAGAGTGTTATACATGTTTTGTATGGAGAGGGGATATGTTACCGGTTAAGTTTATGATCCCAACGCATGTATTTGCAGTGTCTGAAGGTACTCCAGCCTTTTTAAAAACAGTTGAAGAGAAATAAAATACAGCATTTATTCCAGATAGTTGTTGCAAAGCAAATAAGGCAGATCCAATGAATACCACTGTCCACACGGCAAAAGTTATAAATTAATCAACTTTTTCACACAAGAAAATATAGACAGAATGATAACAAATCATCAATAATTATACCTTTAAAATGACGACCATACAGTAGCTCTCCAAACCTAACATTATCCACCTCATCTCCTTTATCTGTCTTTGACATTTCTGCAATGGCATATTTAACATGTGATGCTCCCATAAGCTTTTCAAGCTCTTCTTCAGCCAAATCAATTCTTCCTCTCTGAGTAAAGTCCAGAAACAAAGTGAAAAGTCAGATAAAGAACCATAATGAATAGAGAGAGCAATCAGGATAATGTTGTTGGAATCTGTCAAGATTATATCGCCTTCATTATTTCACTATGTTGCCTCGTATGAAAACATGGTTAAATTAGATATATAATAAGAAGGAAATTCAGTAACCGCAGATTCACCTAAAACAGTGAAGGTCCAAGAAAAATGGAGCGTTATGCTTTAGGGACGTGGAAAGACGTTTAAAATAATCGGTATGTTCATTCTATCCAACATTAGATGGTTTATGGTACAATTTTGAGTATGAGTACATAACAAAAGACTTGAATAATTCAAGACAGGAAACCAAGCAGAGTTTATAAAATTGGATTGCCCACATGAGCATTTCAATTTTCAAGTATTCAGTGGTCAACTGAAATAAAGAAGAGTGTCTTCCATTTGGTGACCTAGTGAATTTGAATTGTTAGCAGATTTTACTATTTACAAGATTCACAAGAGACTGAACTTGCTAATGGCACTTTTCTATCCACTGCAAGACACTCAATGATGTAATGAGAGCACGGTAACCAACCTTAACAAGCCAGTGAGGACTCTCAGCGCAGAATTCCATCAGAACAGCAAGTATTGCAGCAGGAATGGTGGATATCCAAAAGCAAACTCGCCACCTGTGACATCATTGTAGAAGTAGTTACACATCACTCAATTAATTAACAGAATGCTTTAAACATGTATGATAATCGACTTATTCTTAATATGCCCCCGTAAAAAGCAGTTTAGCGGTCTCAAACTGAAGAAAGACAATTTATCCAAACAGTGACTAGAATGAAATGGAATAGTACATTTTTTCATTCATCTCAGCCAGCCCTATTAATCAATCTTAACAAAGGAGGAAGAAAAAAAGATAAAGGTCATACAATCCTACCAACCAACAGTATCCTTGGCAGGAATTCCAACGAGAAGAGCTCCCAGGAGCCCAAGGCATGTGGCAATCTGAGTGAAACTCCCATAGGTACCTCTAACAAAAGCTGGTGAAACCTGGTCAAACAAATTAATAAATGTAACTAAAAAGATAGAATTAGGAGCAAAAGATAAAATCATGTACCTCTGCAACATAGAGAGCAGCAACAGCAGGGCCAAGACCCATCCCTATTCCAACAAATAACCTTCCAAGAAGCATAACTCCAAGAGTACTTGTTGCAGCACTACATTTATGCAGTTGAAGAACCTTCAGTTCAGTTCCGGAAACTCGTATTGTAATACAATTGAAATAAGAGTTTCTGATCTCACCCTCTCATATTCGCTCCAGTTTATATAATTCAACATCTTAAACAGGAAAAGAAAACTCAAACACCCCAAGCCATATGAAGCAACCTTTACAGGACTCTTAAGAATAAGTCTGCAGGAGACTTTGCCAACGCAAAAGATAGCAAGACTAAAACATTCCGTAATGGATTAGACACTTTCTTTTTAAAATATCCATTCATTGAAGTCGGGTTATAGAATGAATAGAGGAGGACTCAGGACTTCACAACATTTGGATGGTATTACAGAGTAATTATTCACGGTTGCATTTAAAGTTGAAAAAGCCTTGGTATAGCTAGTAAGAAAGTATATTAAGGTTTACCTCATAGAAGCACCTATTATCATTGGTAGAGCACACAATTGAAAGCCTCTCCTACGACCAACCCCATCTGCTATCCAACCACTGAATATAGAGCCCAAAAAAGCACCTCCCAAACATGTACTCACAACTAGACCTTCAGTTGAAAATAAATTTATCATATCAGATGGACTCTATAAATAATGAACTAACCAACTAGAAGAAGAGAATCGTCTTAAGAAAAGTAAGCACAGATGCAAGTGTTAGACTGCAGGTTCGACTGAACTCACTGCCTTGGACTCCACCTCTCTATATTTACTCCATCAGTGCCAATCTATGTGAAACTCTCTTTCGAGATTCAAATTGTGTTAAACTTTAACCTACATTATAAAATGTATATTTTCATCATATTGACCTGAGAAAATTGCAACTTTTTTTTTTCTTTTGATAAGGTAAGATTTAGAAAAATTGCAACTTAAAGTACTTTTTATATAGTTTTTTAATGTCTAAATTCTAATTTTAAAATATTAAATTGATCTAATCCAATGTAGCTTCAAAGATTAGCCAAATTAACTATTGGGAAGCTGAAAAGTGCCACATAAATTAGGACGGAGGGAGTAACATCTATATTTACACAAATGTAGCAGGCACTGTCACAAATGAGTAGTAGATGATCAACCCCCACTGACTCAAATTCAAGGTCCATTTAGAAAAGGGAAGACATGGAGGTCCGGGTGTGTGGAGCCGTGGGGGGTGGGGGAGTAAGAAATCTTTAAGGTAAATGGCATAGAGTACCTTCAGCCAAGGTGCTGCCACTGAAACCAAGGTCCAAAGACATGCTTTCTAGAGTGTCATTAACCACCCTGAATAAACCAAACCAAAATAGAATGTAAAGTTAGAAAAAATTGAATAGTCGACTAGGTCGATGTTTAAAGAAACTGAAAGGTAGCATTTACGGAAAAAATATAGACTTGAAAATTCATTCATACCCAAGATGGTATCCAAACAAGAGTGATGAAATAATCGCCACCAGTATATGCGGCAATGGGCGCTTCCATGACGGGTTTCCAATTTCTTTCCAGACAGCATTTTGAAGGCGACCTAAAAACACATCAGGAAGAATCAAAAGTCAATTTTACACAAAATTATATCCTATTATTATGTTATGTCCTATGGTTGTCTCTAAGCTAATGGTACACTAGATGAGTATACTAGTAGTTTATTGGAAAATGGACGACATCATTCAACCAAGTTGGCAAAATTTTCATGCCGTCAGAAAGCTCATAAAAATAGGAATTGTATGATTTCATCATTTGGAACAAGAGAGAAATAGATCTTAGCATGATTTAATTAAAAAAAAACACGTATCTCGTGTGCACCCCTTTTAAGTTCAGATAAATTTGCAACAAAATTAACATGTTACTTTCTGCTCATACGATATATACACATCCAAAGTAGTACAATAAATTGTGGAGCCAACTGATTGTAATTCTTAGATCCGTTTGCCTACACAAATACATACCTAAATTTTCTTCTCTGTCTTCATAATCATCAGTGAAGTGATCTTTAATTGATGCGCGTTTGTACATTGAGTAAGCATCTGCAAGACGACCACCTCTCATACTGTGTGATCTATGATGATCCCAATCATATACACCAACCTGCCCAGATCCATTAGTATAAAATTATGATTAGTTATCAGCTGGCAACCTTTTGAACATCGTCACTTCATAACCGACAATGTCTAAACGCAGCACAAATCCTAGATCTCACAATTCAATCAAAAATGGAAACAACAGCAATCTTATAAACGTTATCAAGTGAAACTAAATTTGACATTTCATTGCGTAATTACCATATAAACACATCTACATAGAGTGTGCGTTTGTTACCTCCAAATGCTGAAACGTTTTGGAAATGTGCAAAAAGGGAAATATTATTATTAAGAAAAAGTAAAGTAATAGGAAACGTACTAATGAAAAGGAGAGGGGCGAAGTCGCATAGATGGCAAAGGAGTAACCTAAAATCGCAAGGGTGGGTGCGAATTACAGTGAGAGCACTTTTTTCTCTTGTGTGGACAGGACTTGTTGCTATGTTGTCATTCAGGCACATTCCAATTTAATGACATTACTACTATCTCCATAAATAATATCCGAAAAGGGAGTGGCGAAATCTTAGAAAGGGTGCTAACGTGTTTTCACTTGTAAGCAAACAGACAAATGTATTAGCAGTGGGTGGCTCCATGGAAGGAAGACAGAAAACACAGATGACGACACGAGAGCTCTCCGACCAACACCTGGCTCAATCTTTGTTGCTTCTCTACTTTTTGTGTCTCGTCCTGTCATATTGTGACACATCATCCTTCTCAATCTAGTACTCCTTTCCTCCGGAAAAATTCTGATTCACACACTTCATTTGATTTGATACCATGACTTGATCTGACTATAAATTATTTAATAAAATTAAATTATTTTTAAATATATATATATTTTTTAGGACATATAAAAAATGAGTATCACATAAATTAAAGACAGATGTGAGATGCAATATATTTGGGCGGAGTAGTTTTTGCTTCAGAAAAAAAGAAAAGGTGTGACTAATATTATTTCATTTTCAGCTAAAAAGAAAGAACCTGTACTATTATACTACTAACTTGAAAAATAAATTTCAACTGCTTTAATGTGTGTTCACGTTAGATATTTTTAATATATAAGGGGGAAAAGCTTGGTGTACTTTGATTTTTTTTATGTCGCCCCTAACCATCTGTTTCCTCTCGTGCTTGGGTTTTCTCTTGAATTCCGTTTGAAGTTTTGTTTCAGAAATTTCTCATTAGAATCTTCACGTCCCGTTTACAACTAAAGGGAAAGAGGCCAAGTCACACACTAATTCATATTAACTAGACACTTCTAGGTGTGGAACTTCTTGTTTGATTTCTGTTATTTACTTGATTTTTTCAGGTCTTTTTATATTCTCTTCCTTGGATTCATACAGAGACAGATAGCAAAACATCACCGTGAAGTTTGGAACAAAACATATCTTTTTTCTTTTCAGGTTCAAAATTAATCTGAAAATTAGACCTTCATTACTCGGGGTACACAAATTCCTACCTAGAAATTGATGTAGCCAACCATTTTTGCCCAAATACGGCTACTTAAAGAGTCAAGTCCCCTTTCTTGAACTTGGGAATAATTGAGAACGGTATATCAAGCTTAATAAAGCCAATACGCCACTGTTAAAAGAATATGCTATACAACAATTCACTATTAAAGTTACAACAGAAAACCTGTAAAAGGTAGTTCCTCTATATAGATTTATAAAAAGCTGGTGACATAATAATTATCGTGTCCAAAATCAATGTGATACAGCACATACACTGTAGCACCCTCCATGATGCAACAGACAAGAAAAAGACACATCAATGGATCAGCTCTGTCAGGTGGCACTCAATGATGAGCTAAGCACCTGGATCTGCAAGAATATCGAGAGTAAGATGTGGATTTACAGTACTCGCAAAGGAATGGAATGAACTACATAATTGAGCAACACTATACCTTATTCACGAGCAAATTTACTTGCTCTCTGTACATCTCCTTCATATCAATAATATCGGCACGAAGTTCTTCCAACTATCACAAGTACAAGTCCAGTGAATAAAAAATTCAAAGCACTATGGGAAAAGATCAGCTGATCTATAAATAACCAAAATAAGGGGTACATGCCCAGTTGCATCTCCTTTGGACAACAGCATGTGGCAGTATTCCCAAACAACAACTGCATAGGCTTGGTGAATTCAAGTATGATGGGATAACATAGAACAAGTAGAAATTAAGATTCAAATAACCTAACTTTAGATGATCAGCCTACATCAGCCAAGCCCATAATCTGAATCATACTTCCATTGTTTAAAGAATTTTCATCACTATCTAAGGTGTTGGTTTGTACATGGAGGTATGCGCTTAGTTAGAGGAGGAAGAATACGTATCAACAGATAGAGAAAGAGCAAAAAAGCAGAGATGCAAACGTGTCTACTAGGGTGAGTAGAAAAAGGAACTTCTAGAGTACATAACACCTGGAGCGTTTATGGCGCATTTTCAACGTTAATAGAGTAAAAATAGCATATATGGCAGCAGATGCTACGAGTGGATTGTGCTCAAACTGGATGAGAAAGGTCAGTTAGCATTTAGGGCAGTTCATTAAAAAATTGAGTGAAAATGAAAGTATGTAGTTTATTCTTTACAATGTGTTTCAGAAGATACAATAATTTCACAAAGAATGATGAAACTGCAATGGCCGATCTAACTAGAGTCTAGAATAAAGATCCTTTAAAGGAATGAAGTAAGAATGATCTTCACATGGAGAAACTGTCCCTAACAAACAGGTAAAATTACTCATCGCTACAAATGCCAAATAAAGGAAATCAGGAAGAGTTGGTATAACTAGCAGATATTTAATTTAATATTATCTTTTTTATAAGGTGTAATTTAATATAAATCTAAAAGATGGACACCCTTATATAAAGGAATATACTCACATATGCAAAGAAAAGAACATAGCAGAGTAAGATACAGAAAAGGATGACAACATCCTACATCAACTGGGTCTTAAACTACCAAGTAAACGTGGGAATCCTCTAGTATAGCAGACTTTAAATGCAATGGTAGGGGAAGTATAACTCTTTCCTTTCACCATAAGTCATATTTTAGGTGGCAATTTGCACAGATCATCCAAAATAAAAGGAGAAGCAACTAAATTAGTCGCCCAAATGTACAACTCACTATGTTGAGGTGATTCATACATTTTATACACGTGATTTACATAACATAAAGGGATTTCAACAAATTTCCAGAGCTGCCACTTCCTGATATAATGATCCCAAATAAAGATTTCGCTTTTTAATGAATAACATAGACAAAAACGTTCCCTCTATAAAAGCCAAATTTGTGATCATCAAAAACCATAGTTGTGACAGAAAAAAACCATGAATCATATAAAAAAATTAGTTTATACCTCCTCATCACGTTCACCCATCAATTCAAGAGCTGCCGAGTGTCTCCTCCTAAGTGCATCTAGCTCTGCTCGAATGCCAGGCAGCATGGAAGCTTCTGAACGTAGCTTCTCACACTAAACAAATACAAAATACATTCAAGCAAGGGAAATCACTAAGGGAAAGCTCTAAGAAAAACAGAAATCAAGTTAGAAATCTGGAAAAAAAAGTTGACCTCTGCAGTCATTTTAACCAACTCCTCAGCAAGGGAGTCACGGATGGCTTCCATAGATGCCTGGAAAAAATCAACAAGTTAGTACTAGAAGGAGGCCAAATGGAAAAAACTGGTTGAAAGGAAACACAGTCTTGCATGAAAATATACCACTATAAGTTTTAGCTCCTATGGTTCGTTTAAGATTATAGGTACCACTGAATAAACTTAACATACAGTGAAAAGAGGCCAACTAAAACTTCAAAATAATAGCATGAGTGCAGATGATACACGATTAAAAGTATCAGTCGAGAATCCATACCAGTCGAGACATATAGGACGCAAGTTCCCCTTCCTTCTGGCGAAGTGCAGGTGTCATGCTCTTCATAAAGTATGGACTCATGTTACCATCAAATGCATTTCTACGCTCTGATAAATTATCAGACGAGTCTAAAGATGCTTGCAGAAAATAGCTTTCCTCCATGCTACTCAAGCTGCTAGCACTTGAAAGTCTGCGTGTCAAACTTCCTGCAACTACTCGATTGTTAAACATCGGAAAACATAAATGTTGGAGCACATATTAAGAACTAAATTTGGTATCAACTACCATTTTCGATCCCAGATTTCTGCTTCATTAGTGGGTTTTGGTCAGGCACAAAAGTAGTAGAACGAGCTGCCCTTTCTTGATCCAAACGAGCAGCTTTCTCCCGCTCCAAATCCTGTAAAACATTTGATGATAACTGACTCAGACATGCATTTCTCGTTAATAAAATTAAAGCATCAATAACATGACAAGCAATCCTAATTCCTATGTTGTCTCCAGGTTTTAATCCAGTCTAAATAAATTCCATCAATACATGTCATAAAGGTTCTTCAACTGCCATCCTACATAACATTTCTCTTCCCTCACCATCAAGGTTGAGAAGCACGGACTCTAGAATAAGAGAAGAATAGAGTCAAATCATACAGAGAGTTACCGTACATGGATGAATAGCTTCACCTGCAGCTCCGACTCTTAGTAATTAAACCGGCACACTAAGTGATACAATTAGAGAACTTGAGTCCTTGCTTATATAAGAAAATTCCTATCTGTCTTATATTGATGCTACTGAAGACAAGATTAAAAGGGAACAACGAAAATTGTAGTGGCAAAGCACAGGTGACAGGGAATTTACTGCCACTGATTAGATACATGCTAAAAGACCATTTCAGTAGATCTGAGAACTTAAAAGAGAATAAATTAATTCAAAATTCGAGTAGGCCAACCATTAGCTGGATTTATATACATTATGCTGCATGTAAAACCACAAGCATCATCGATGCAAAACGTCATTAACACAGCTAATCAATAGGAAAGTAAAAGATAATATGGTTACCTGCCGCAGGAGTTCCTGGTGAGTTAATGCTTCTTGTAATTCCTGTTTGTGTTTCCTTCTGAGTTCTTTAATTTCTTCTTCAAGCTGATTCACACGACCTTCATTAGTCTCAGCTTCTTCCTTTAGAGCAAGATATTCTTGCCTATTCTCTTGGGCCCTCTGTCTCTCTTTGTCAAGGGACCTTGTTAGCTGTGTCTGCTCAGCTCTAAGACAAGATATCTGCAATACTAAATTTGTAAGCAAGTTCCTGGGAAGAAGCTCTATGGAAGCAGCATCAAAGCAATAGGTAAAAGAACCTGAGCCTCAAGAACATTAATTCGAGACAGGGTTTGAGAAAGGCGTTCATTAATAGATCGCTCCTTTTCCTCTGAAGTTGCAGCTTTTGCCTCGGCTTCCTGCAAAGTAAATTTAAGAATCCCTTCGAGTTTCAACTATAAAAATAGTTTCTATATGTTTCTCTTAAAACCTGAAGACGTGAAGTCAAATTTCTCTCAACAGCAGCCCAAGCTTCAGCCTTTCTGGCGTTTGTTTCCTGTAATCAATGAAGAGGTATAAAACATACACATAAAAAGGTGGTCCATATACCATGATCATTTATAGGATATGGAAAATAACATCTCCAGTAGAACCTGCATGGATTCTATCTGCCTGAGAAGAGGTCTGGTAGACTCGGGAACTTGTGTTATCAACTCCTCACATCGACGCTCACTGGCCTAAACACAGAAGAACAAGTATATGTAAAGGAAACACAATTAAGTAGTCAAGCAGAAAAAGTTGCAAAAAGAAAGCATCTATACTTGGTATCTTTTTTGGAGATCCTCAATGTCTCTGCGCAGCATATCTTCCCTAAAAACTGCCTGCAGGTGAAAAAGAATGTTAGGCCTTGGGATATTAGATGGACGAACCCGGATAGTGACACTATTCAAGAATATAAACCTGCTGCTCCATTCTGGTAAGTGTTTGCCTTAATTCTTCAAGTGCCTGAATTAGCATGGCTTCACGGTCTTCAGCTTCTCTGAGATGACCCTCTAGATGAGTTCTAGCTTCATTGTTAGCCCGTGCCTCAGCTAAAGCTTCTGCTTCTCTTGCGGCACTTAAAGCATTAGTATAGTATTCTTTTTGAGTTGCAAGTTCTGCTTGATGTTTCTCTACTGTTTCATTAAGCAACTTTTCTGTTGCAGCCTTATCCCTCTTTATACTCTCTAGTTTGTTCTCTTCAACCTAGGAAAGGCGTAAGCATGTAACTTGAAATTATAACTTCTACCATGATCCGACATAAAATAAATAAGAAACGTAAAGCAATCAACCCACAACTAAACACTTGTTAAGTGACAAGACTTAACATTGAAGTAAAATTACAAGTAGTCCAATTTCTTTAAGGGTGTTCCTTCAAAAGTCATTTCCTGAAGCCTGCTCTGTAAAACACTCACCTTGCGTGATTCTACTCAAGTGGTTAGCAAAAAGGCAACTTCTAAGAAAAAAGGCTACCTTACTTGAAACAAAGACCAGGTGAAAAGAAAATCTTTCTCAAAGTGGACTCAAGTTATCCAAGCAGAACAATCAGAAAATATTAGATATGTTTGGCCCGATGCAGATAAAGTCATTTTCTGAACAATATCTTCATGAAAAATGTTTCCTGGTGGTTCTTTGGTGCGTAGAAAATAGTCTCTATAGAAAAACATTTATCAAAGAGTTAATAATAATGTTAGCAAATCGGATAGTATGTTGATGAAACTTTTTAAGTATAAGATTTATGATAATGTCCAAGTGTTGTTCGGAGCAGTGATATGAAGTTAGAAGTTGTGATAACTGTGAAGGAAAATAACTTCCATTCATATGTAAGGGAAGATATTTTCCCCCTTTTCCCTTTTGGCGGATAACATTTTTCAGCAACAAAACCCCAAAAAGTGATTTATCTTCCAGAATATGTTCCTTCATACCAAACAGATATTGAACACTTCTCCCCCTTTCAAATGAACTTCAGCTGCAGCTAGGGTTTATTTCAGAAAATATGTCTACTCTCAAATGAGTATAGTAGGCATGTTAAAACTAAAAACAACTTAGCTGAAAACTCAGAGAAAACATTTCATGAAAATGAAAACAAGGAATTCAACATTTCAACATATAAAGAACACATTAACCATGACAGGAGAGAGCTGAGAGTAATCCAGACACCTCTTGTTATTTGACAATAAAAGATTCAGACAGCCCTCACAATATCTACAACCAGATCACTACATCAATAGAAATGACTGACCTCAAGCCTGGTATGTAATCCTTTCTTCTCTTCTTCAAGCTCTCTGATCTAACTTTCAGAACAAATGGAAGATTTGTTAAAACTTGTAAACATGCTTTCTTAAATGAAATAATGAGTATGCCTGATTCCACACCTGTGCCCTTAACTTCCTCATCTGAGCTTCTTGGGCAGCTTGCTTTTTCGAAAGCTGCTCACCTGGAAAAAACAATCAAGTTTTAGACATTTAAATGGCATAAGAAGAGCCCAAAATATGTATCTCATTGATTATAGGGCTTATACAAACTTTAAAAGAATCAACATATTTCTCTATTGATTACAACGAACTTATTGGGCAGTGGCCTTTTCCTACTTAAGCAGCTTTTCAGTCATTTCCGACCACCACAGACATCTAGTTGTCAAGCTACATCAATGTATTATATCTACCATCTATGCAGCAGTACCATGTAAGATACAAGCATGAGATAAAGACATGCAATTTATATTTTTGTAATACATGTATTTGTATTTTTCTTAACACCTGTAAGTGGAACAAAATACTAAGCTACTATTTCTTTTTGAGACTGAACAAAATACTAAGCTACTATACTATGACTCGATCCCAACCTAGTTGTGGTTGGCTATATGAGTCCTTGTTATCCATTTGAACCCATTAAGGTTAAGTTCTTGAGCATTAGAAATTTTTCTACTAACATACAAACTTCTAACAAGATAAAAAAGACTATCAAACACAGAACCTAAAGTAAAATTACCAACATGACCAAGCCTCAATTCCAGCTAGTTGATATGATCCATATGGATCTTTTTCTTCGTATTGGGTTTTATTTTTCGCTAAGTCTGCTTAAGCTCCAAGAGATTGTACGATGTTTGAGACAATTTCTTTCTGTGGTTTTAGGTTTTAACACATCTCTTTTTTAGCACACACCTTCAATAATCATGGTTAACTATTGGCCCAGTGTCCTATCCTCTCCAAGTAACCTTACTTTAGTTCACCAGAGTACCAAGGAATACATTGCCTACTATCTCTTCCTTGCTCTACCTGCACTCTTCAACTATTCCAAATCAGTTTCCACCTCTAGTACTACCTTAAGAGATAATTCAAGGTGGCACAACAAAGTCTAAGGGGGCTTGCTGTCCTGTGGTCTTTTAAGATGCCACCAACCTATAACCCTAAATAAACAAAACAAAAATTGCAAGAAGCATCTATAGATCATAACTTTCAGAAAGAAATGTAAAAACACATAATGAACTGTTTTAGATTCAATATTGGGAACTGTTAATTGCATCATCATAATAGAATTCAAAACATTCAAATGCTAACAAAACTATCAAGCCGTTTACTAAACATAAATGTCCAAATCTAGCTCAAGATTATGTAAAATTAATACTTCTCAATCCTAATTCCTATCACACTGCATCAACTTCTTACAGCATCACCATCGAGCCTTCTTCTGTTTCAAATCTTTGTTAGACCCTACATACATATTTGCCTCAAGTATGACCCACCTGTTTTTGGGTTGATCGGCAAGTATGGCCCACACTATAGCATAAGTATGGCATCTAAGCTTTAGTCTAGTTAAAAACATAGATACCACCTAACGATTAATGAAAATTTACATTGTTCTTAACTGTAATATTGTCTTATATGCCACATAAAGTAGGAAAGCTTCATGTGAAACAAAGGCAAAATGATAGTGTAATGTATTAAATCCCCTTTCTGGTCCAGAGTCTGTGTTTGTCATACCTTCAGCCATTACTTGATTAATTATCTCATCCTTCTCTTTGAGAAGAGCTGCAGCATCACTTTTCTTATTCTGTTCCCTGCGAAGTGTATCCCTTTCTTTGGTGAGAGCATAAACCTGAAATAAATGAAATGTCAAAAAGTATCATTAGTAATTCATTTAAGTAAAATGTTAAGACGCATTCCATTTTCCCCTTTTAATAGCAAACAGAAATGCTATTCAGTCAACAGCAACAACATACCCAGTGTAATTCCATAAGTGGGGTGTGCGGAGGTAGGATGTACGCAGACCTTATCCTACCTTTGCGGGGTAGAGAGGCTATTCCGATAGACCTTTGCCTCAAAAGAAATGTAATCAAAGCAGGATAGAAAGAAGAATAACGACAGCGAAATAGCAAGATAAACAAAGCAATCGAAATAACAGGAGAAATGCTATTCAGTCCTCGAGTTATATTAAAGGAACAAATAACAATGATGCCGTCAAGCATGCTGCAGACAAAGATTAAACTTGCTGGTAAAGGAGGATTTGCTTTAAAAAAATTAACTGAGGTAACTGCAATTCCAGAAAGTAAATATGTGGTTTCAGCGGTTACTATATATTCGGGAAGGATGGTGCAATTTCTTCAAAATTTTCCATAACTTAGAACGGATGGAAGATTACCACCAGTCAACAAAATGTTTCTGTTATTCTTCCAATATCATGTAGGTGCAGCACAAAAACAAAGGTGCTTCTACTTTTTCTTTTTTAATTTTTTATAAAAGCAAGAAGCACTCTGAGAGGAGGGTATGGACTATGGAGTTTCTCCAAAGAATCCTCTACCGTGACGGCATGCAGATTCTTGAGGGTCCAAGCTCCCCTCCCTATTCATATACAGTAAAAGGTCTTATTGAATGGGATTAAAGGGGTTCGACCCATTACAGGCACAATTGTCTTCACTTATTCACCCATCAGCAAGACAGTCCCGCATCCTTATGGCTTAGAGACTACTAGCACCATTTATAACTAAAAGTCCAAGGACCACACAAGCATTATACAGAATTGGCAAGCATACAATATGAAAAAGTTAAAGGCAAAAAAGATGAAGCAGAGCAATATAGTAATGCCTAAATGAAGTAGCAAAACTATGCAACAAGGCGAAAGCTCATATAAACTGTCTTTCAAGAACTCATATTACTGCTGCGATGTGAAAAGGCTGATGATCAAGTTATAAAGCAAGCACTTATCAATGGAAGCTAAAGCTGAAACATTCCTGTGAACAAATTCATACCTTCCTCTCAAGAGCAGAAAGTTTTTGATGGTACTCTTCTCGCAGAGATTCAACTTCTGCATCATTGGACTTCCTCTGTAAAAATTAGCGTGTGTAAGCATAGATATAAAATTGGGGGTGGGGTGAAGTTTATAGAAGAGAATTTGAGGGCTGAAAGATAAACCTAAAGTACACATAAGAGGAAAGCTGCGGGGATGGGGAATTAAGAGAGTTTTAAAAACTGCATTGGAGCTTATCAGTTCAAATAAAATTAACAAAAGAACTAATTAAAGTTCGGACCCATTACAAAACACACATGCATTGGCACGTGGTATGCTGATCCCAGAAGCAATTACAGACATATTAATTTTTTTATATAAGTAAAGATTTTACACATGATACTAATACTAAAGTAGAAACAAAATGAACGACATAATAATTGCTTGGCAGGTATGATTGTCGCCCAAATTTTTCTGTGCTTAAATTGATACAGGAAACTAGCAGTTCAGAGAGATGAAAAAGCATATGAAGCACAAGTCATCTGACAAACAGGAGAAAAGCTAGGATTTGTCTAAGAGAAAATCAACGTGTATTGATGTGAGAGCAGTTTAATCAAAATCATCAATGATGTGAGTCGTGACACTATGCAACAGAAGCAATTCTTCCTGCTCTCCACACATCAGGTCTAGAAAAGAAATCATTGATGATGTTCATACAAAAATGCTTAACAAATTAGCTGGATGACTCGACCAGTAAGCACAGAGCTTACACAATCTGGCCCACCTGCAAATTTACCTATCTAGAAGAAAAATTGCCAGCAAGGGCTGAAGAGAAAGAAACATCATAAATAACAAGCAGAAAAATAACACTAGAAAAATTATAGAAATTAATTTTATGAAATGGTTGATTCATCCTGAAACAACGGGGTCCGTCTATAGTATGTCTTTGACACATGCCATTTGAAAAACTGTCCAACAGCAACAAATTGAGTTAATAGCCTCGAAAGGAAGTTTAAAATGATGGGAACTTACTCGCAGATCCTCAGTAACAGCCTTCAATTGCTCGTTCTCATTCATCAACTTTGCAATTTCATCAGCTTTTGCCTGAGGAAAAACAGTGACATGTCATCTCGTTGAATATTTCATTTTATAAACAAGAACTGAAAATCAGGTCTAACACACCAACTGGATTCTGTTTTCAAGTATGTGGCATATAGGGGTGCACAAAAGGTTAAAACCGGACCGGTCCGGACCGAAGACCGAAAATTCGGTCCGGTCCGGTCCGGTTTTTCGGACCGAACGGACCGAACCCCCAGTCCCCCCCCCCCCCGCCAGCACCCCAGACTCCAGTCAGCCCCCCGCCAGCCCGGACGTATTGACATATCAAATATAGGTTGTAAATTGATCAAACTTTATACGGTCATAACTTTGCGCTCGGACGTCCGTTTTACCTAAAAAAAAAATTGATTTCGCGTATTTTTTCGATACGGGGGTGGCCAAACTGCTGAAGCGGTTTGATTCCGCCGATTTCTCCAAAAACGTCCATCTTATCCCTCAATTTCACTTTTCCCCCAAATCGTTACGTTTTTCCCATTTTCAAATCTAAATATCTCGCGATGTACAATAGACAATAGATTTCAACGTAAAAAATTCGTGGCACCGCGTCTGAGAATGTCAATTTCAGTATTGGAAATTCAATTTTAAAAAACAAACCGGGCCCCGGAATCCGACCCGACCCGGAATTATATAATATTATATATTTGAATTTTAGAAAATTAGAAATTATATATATTAGGAATTTAGAAAATTATAAATTATATATATTATATATATTAGGAATTATATAATTCAATATATATTAGGAATTATATATATTATATATATATTATTTTTTTTTAAAAACAAATCGGTCCGGACCGAACCGAACCTGGACCGGACCGGACCGAAAACCGAAAACTCAAATTATGAGGACCGAAGACCGGACCGAATTTCTCGGTCCGGTCCAATTTTTCGGTCCGGACCGATTTTTGTGCACCCCTAGTGGCATAACAGTAAGTTTGGACAGTGAGAAGTTAAGCACATAAAGAGAGAAATTAGCCCCAATCACCCGAAAACCTAAAATATATTTATTGGCTTTGAATAATCCTCCTGCATAATAAAAAAGGGATAATTGCAATTGAACATATGAAGCTACACAGTTTTAGCTTCCCCTCTGAGCCTCATCTTTAGGCGTATACTAACATCTTTTTCCAATGGATTCCACAACTTTAGAAAGGACCCACGGACTACGGAAAAAATATCCATGTTTCCAGACATTTGAGACCTCAAAAAAATGGGAAACTATGTCATATTTGACAAGTGCAAGAAAACATCAATGAAATGTGTCAATGACACACACACAAGATACAAATCAGACTTTTTAAAATAAAGCTACCTTTAGTCAAAATTCAACCCATTGAAGCAACTTTTATCCATGACCTCACAAGTTGGAAGGAATAATTGATGATGAGTGGGATTCAGCTAATCTTTAGGTAAAACATCGTGAATTATTGGACTCGCCTACTTCAGGTGCAGTGCAGACACACAAAAAAACTCCTATTCTCAAGCAACATCAGTAGATTCAGAACCTTGATATTGGCCTATTGGGTTCAGCATTTTATCCTGTGTTATCGCTGATGCTGAGGAACCCAGGTGCACAAATTTCAGTTAAAAGAGCATATGGACATACCTGAGCTTGTCTAGCAGCTCCTTGTAATGCAGTTTCCATCATTTTCATTTCCTTTTTCAGCTTCTCCAGTTCAACCACTGAATCTGTAACATCTGAGGAGTTGCTTCCTGAGCTCAACCGGTCTTTCAAGTCAGTCTCATGATCATTTCCTCGCTGGGTAGCCACAAAAGGTCTACTAACCGACTCATTTTCAGGCATAACTGAATCAGATAGCCTCTTCAGACCTTCATCTGTGTGCTGGTCACCAAGAAAGCTCCTGTTAGGATGCTCTTCAAAACTTCCACCTTCACTGGCAGTTACAGATTCTGAAACAGAAGGTCTTCCACTATCCGCTCGGTCACTTGATGCATCCTGTGATTCAACCGGAGGAGATTCCTCAGTGACTTCTTTCTTCTGTTCCCTGTCTGCAGGGTCACTTGATGAATCCTGTGATTGAATAAGAGAAGATTCCTCAGTTACTTCTTTCTTCTGTTCCCTGTCATTCTCAGTATTTTCCTGTGAATCACCAAGCAGCGTACCAACTTCAGTTTGAGATAAAGCAATTGATGATTGGGAAGCAACCAACTTCAGGTTTTCAGATGATTCTTCGGCTAGAATAGTCTTTTGGAGGATTTCTGGAGATGTTTCCTGATCATGCTCTATATTGACCTTCGATGCTTCAGCCAGTGAATTAATTTCAGCTTTTCTTTCATCTGGTTCGGTAACACTTCTTTGCTCCTCCCTCTCAACCTTTGTTTCTACAGCAGAGTCTAGTTTGGCATCATCAGCTCTTGCTTCCTTATTTTCTTCTTCAGCAGATATCATTTGGTTTGATTTCTCATCAACATTTTGTGCTTCTTCAATTGCTTCTTCAGCCGATTTAGTTACTTCAATAACGTCCTTTTTTTCTTCCTTTGGTTCTTTAGGAACCACATCACGTTGAGTTGTAGATTCAGCTAAATCTTCAACTACTTTCCCTCTGGGCAAGGTGGCCTTTGATGGCTCAGCTTTCTCTATATATTCTACAATAGTCTCCCCACTTTTTTGTCCCATAAAAGACATGACCGTATTTGAAGGCCATAATCCTGAAGCTGGCATGCAATCACAGCATTGCCCACAAGAAAAAAGGAAAGCATTGAAATGAATCAGTCAGCTCTGAAATTTGACTTTTCCTAAGAAATGCAACAATGTAGTATACTTATGTAGGCTTAAAAGAATGTGTGGAATATGGTAAGACAAGCAGCAAAGAAATTCAACATTTTCTTAAAATTTTCGGATGATTCAAATTAGTTTATGAAGTTGTTCAAACCCACACACATTACACATTTACATATTTATATACATACATACATACATACATACATACATACATATATGTGCATGTATGCATGCAAGTGTGTGAGCGTGTAAGTAACTAACAGATGCCTTCAGTTACGTCATACATATACTTGGAACCTTCTTAACTTCAGAGATTCAAAGTATCACTCCATTCCCAAGCTTTCCGCAATGCAAAAGCTTGTCTATGTGATAACCAATGTCATCCAAATTTTCCTTCTATAATTAATTAGGTCTGTCACAACCTTTAAGGTTGTCCACTGTTTCTAAACTGTGCAGTTCAATTCAATGGTCAATACAGTGATGAAATTTCATGTGGCAACCACTTAATCATTGACGGACAGACATACTTCCATCTTCTCCCCATATATTCCCTCATTCGCTCATCTCTGAATTTCTTGATGTTGGAGCCACGAGAGGCCAGTAATTACCTCTTCTCTTAGTTTGCAATCCAAGATCTATGGTTGCCGCCAAAACCCACTCTTACATGACGTAGTTACTCTCTAATCAGAGCTTACTCCCAACCCCAAGTACTGAAACTGCTCTTTTACTAATTATTTCCACTAGCAATGACTGTTGCAGAGCTTATGCACTGATGCAAAACTAAAATGTGAGCTAGGTGAGGACGCTGAGGTTGCCTGCTTAGAACTAGGCCCGCAGAAGCAAAACCTTACTGATTCAGTGCTACCTTTAACCAAACTACAACATCAGTAATAGCTACAGAATGAACAGAAAGCTATTATGTCAGTTCCAATTGAGTTGAAGTTTGATAACTAGATCTGCCGCATGTACTCCAAGATATGCTATCCATGAAGAAATGAAATGAACTGACCATGCAAAGGTTACCAGACTAATATCTCACCCAAAAAAAAGAAAAAAAGAGGAACCGAAAAATCAGGAATCTATATTCTATACATGCAGATGCAACTGGTTCTTCTATAGATGACTCTCCAAAGTTTAACATTTGGTTGAGAGAGCAAACTCTCACCTGTTTAAACATTAATAAAGCATTTGACAAGAACTGAGTCAAAAAGTTTACTCCAGTACATTCTAATTCAGTCTGACATAAATGTTTTTAATAACATTTCTTACTAATGAATTATGGAAACTAAAACATTTTCGCAAAAACAAATTGTTTCGGTTTTCCGGAAACAAAACCCAACTCAAGCTCAGTTTGCCGAAAGCAAACATTTGATTAATCTAATGTAAATATTTCATTTTTAATAAACGACCTAATTCATACACAACCTAAAGAGCAAAGCCTTATCCAAACACGCAATATTTCCAAAAATACTTTTCCAAACACGTTAACCCAGTTTTTCTAACACTAAACCAACTTGAAATCTTAATGCCCCCGACTTCAAAGGAACTTAGAGTGCACTGTGTAATCCCACCAGTGTTTGTAGCATACACGAGATCTATTAGGAGTTTAAGATTCCTGATTCCCAAACACGCAAGCAATAAAAGTTCAAACGTCAAACCGAGTACCGAAAGATGCTAATCAGATACCACTTTCACAAGCTACTGACGGCAGGAAAAGAGAATTCATTACATCCGAGAGATGTGATCTCTTTTAAAGCCAGCTCTAAATAATGTAGATGTGATCTCGAACTAAATCAATCACGCCATTGTTCACAACTCTTAAGTGATGTATACAAGAATGCTATAGAGGCTATCAGTACTATGAAATTCTTTGCAGAATCTATGATCTGCTTGGAGTTAAACTTCCAATAGCACCGGGTGTTTGCCAATACTCTTTTTAGACTGGTTAAGGACTTTATATTACTTTATTGATTCATATAATGTATTAGGGAAGTTAGACCAACATAAGTGTATTAGATAAAAGGATGCAACTATAATAAACAATTCATAGTGAAGTATGAGATTTAAAGAAACTATAGTCTGGGGGAATCTTAATTTCCCTAAATAGAGTGATCTCTATAGCTGAAAGCCAACAATATTTAAAATTTAGGCATCATTGAAGTATTATATAATGATCCAAAAGATACCTTCATTGGTACTAGAACCAGATGAGTCTTCGAGACCAAGTGCTGTGTCGAAATTCTTTTCGATGTTTTTGACACTCTCACTGAGCTTATTAACGGCACCGGCAAGATCCAAGTTCCCCAAATCAAGTCTCCCACTAAACCACGCCATCTTGTACACTCGATCTAAAGCTCAAATTACATGGCAACCTCCTTCATCCTATCAAAATTAATCACACATTATCAAAATCCTAGCAATTGGTTCCAAACGAAGATTTGTTTCTAAGAAAAAGTATTGTGAAATGATTGAAGAAAAGAAACTACCTTTGGGAAGGGCATCTGCAAGAACGGTGAACTCACCGTCACCGTCTTTATTCTTTCTTTTTCCGTTTTTTCAATGTTAACGGCGTAGAAGTTGGAACTATTTAGTTGTGATATCTTCACCGTTAAATACTTTTGGAAATGTTTTTAATTGGTACAAAGTTTTCGTAATTCTCTTATACTCCAGTTACAGTAATTAATTAATTAAGAGATAATAGTTAAAAACACACTTCGAAAAATGAGTCAGCTATTATGTAGTCGAAGTTTTATGAGCAAATTAAGTTACCATGCGTATTTTGGTAATTGTATTCATTATACTTGGTCTAGTCAGCTTCGAGGTATGTTTTGATAAATAGTTTATAATAGTTCAGGTAGAAAATTCGAAATAAAATGATTATTCAAGTGTGTTTTTTGTCATTATATTTTAACTTTTTAAAATTCCAATTAATTCTCTTAATTATTTATGTGGAGTCTCATTTGGCACCATGTTTAAATACAAAAAATGAGAGTGTATACCACGGATCATCAAATATTATTCGAGTTGAGCTTGATAAATTTTGGTAATAGTCAAGTAGAAAACGCAAACACCTAATAGTTCAGGTCAAAAACTTATTAAAAGATGATACTTGAGATATAGGGTGTGTTCGATATGGAGGAAAATGTTTTCCATGAAAATGAGCTCTTAGAAACAAGTGAATTCTTACTTATTTTTTCATGTTCGTTTGGTTAGTGGAAAAAAAATGTGAACTTCTTACTTATTTTCTCATGTTCGGTTGGTTGCTATAAAACATTTTCGGAAAATACCCACTCAAGTCCACCAACCCTACCATGTTACATCCCGTAAGTCCAGGACATGTATAAGAGAATAGACGTGAGAACACAAGACTTGAGAAAGTGGTACGAAAGAAAGAATTGTTTTTCCGACGGAAAAATATTTCGAACGTCGGAAAGGAAAAATGTTCGTTGAGGAGAATTAGATTCTCAAAATGTATTATTTGAAGAGTATGGAACTTATTATCATTATGAAAATTTATTTTTTACGGATTTGATCACGTGGGGCCCACCCGAGGAATTTTACGTTTTGTGGGGCCCACGAGGGTTACGAAATTTTATGGATGAATGGGAGGGACACGTGGCACCTCCCCCACATGGTCTTGGACGATTTAATGCAAGGGTAAAATGGTCATTTGACCATTATGGATGATAAGTCTTCAAGCTTGAGAATATTGACCAAGTCAACTTGCCACTTGTGTAGTTATCCAAGTGTTCTTCATCTTAGCCACACATATGTTATAATCTTGACCCTTCCTTGTGTTATATATACACACTAGTAGCAAGACAAGGTCTTCCACACTTAGAAAAATTTAGAGATCAATTGTGCAAGATCATAAGCTCTCGGGTTTGGTCCATGCCCACACAAAAAATTTGTAGTTTTGATCCATTATTCACAAGATTTTAACCCAAGGTCCCTAAGGGTATTGTAAGGATATCTCAATAGAAAGATTTCGGAAAAACGACGTTTTCACGTTAGTCGCAAGGCGAAAACCTAAGTCGTTTTCATAGTTTTGGATTGGAAATGGAAGAGAAGTTGGTTGTGAACTTCTAAAGGCTTCAAATAGCGGATTGGAGCGGAAAGGAAAGGAGCTAAGAATTGCTAAGGAGCGACTTTGAATCTTGGAATTTTTAAGGGCTTATAAAGGTAACAATTCTTGTCGTTTTAGTAATTAAGATTACTTATTGTTGTGGCTATGAATATTAGCAAGAATGAGATGTATATTATGAAGTTTGATAAGTGTATTGACTATTGGAACCCTAATCCGAAAACTAGCATGTTTAGCCCTTAAGATTACAATTCAATTTGATTATTAGTTTAAGTCGTCACATGTTATATAAAGAAGGAATTATAGTTGTTAAAGTTGTTTATGACTATATAACATGTTTGACCTAAGAACTTGGATTGGAAAAGAATTGGAAAAGACTTTGTGTTGTTGAATAAGTTAGTCGAGAATGGCTTTGATTATGGACTTAGTTGGTATTAATTGTGGGGCAGAATTTTACACGTATTGTAAGGCGTGTAATCCCCTTTGTTGGTTGATGTTTTGAGCCTTAAATGTGGCATGTTGGTTATTGATTATGGGGTCTTGAAAAAGGTGGAAAAGTATGTAGAAACAAAGGAGGTGCTGCCCAATTTTTCGTAGGATAAGAGACCGTATACTTAGTATTATTCTACGTTAGAAGCTAGAAGCTGATAGTCGTGTTGTGACCATTATAGGTTGACAATTCTACGAGCGGCGTATTCGACTTAGCTTGTGGATTAAGCCGAAAAGGTATGTGAATCATCTCATCTTCTTCTAGCATGATTCCTTAAGATAAAGAAAGTAAGTCTTACTCCTTAAATGATCCATTCCTTGATTGTACTTGGATTGCCTTATATAGAAGTTGTTCTATATACTTCTTTGATTGTACTTGGATTGCCTAATATAGAAGTTGTTCTATATACTTCTTTGATTGTACTTTGGATGTTTAAATTATAAGTTGTTATAATCCATTACCTTAATGAAGTTGGATTTTCAAAAGTGAAAGTATTTTACTTGAAGTACATAGAGTCTTGAAAAGGAAGTAGTTTCCAAATCTTTTGGATAGTGCCTTAGTTTCAAAACCTAAAGGTTGTTATAACGGCTTTAGGGGAGTCAAACGAGTGATTTACTTAATTGATTTAAAAGAGGAGAAATGACATGATTTAAGAGAAGTGACTTGTTTTAACGGTGTGAGTTACTTGAGATTTAAAAGTGTAAGCTACTTGATTTCTAAAGTTAAGAGACTTGAAGTATTTTGAAAGTAGAAGAAACTTGATTTCTAAAGATTAAGAAACTTGAAGTATTTTGAAAGTTAAGAAACTTGATTTGAAAGTATGTGATACTTGGTTTTAAAAGTATAAGTCTCTTGGTTATAAAAAAGAATCAATTTGTCTAAAAACCATAAAGGGTTATAACGGCTTTATGGGAAGTTGGTTATAACAACTTTATGGAAGGTTAAGAAAGTTGTCTATTTTGATTGATAGGTACGAGTTGCCTAGGTTGTGAAATTAGAAGTTACTTCATTTCAAGTCTTGAAATGAATTTCTAAAGATGTAGTAATTTAGTTTGAAAAATAGACATGTCTTGATACTATGGGTGTTAGTATCTTGGGGTTTTATATAAAAATGAGTCTTTTGAAAAGAATGGAAGTACGTAGTACTTAGGGTTAAAATCCCGGATTTTTATATAAAACGTAAGTGCCTTGAGTTTATAAAATGAAAGTCTAAAGATTTTATGAACTTGCCTATGTGTGCTGGTGATAGCCGTTGAGTGCAAGTATTATATTTTTACGCTGCCGCGACTCTCGGTTGGAGGGTGTCTTGCTTGTAAGTTTACTTGGGCGTCGAAGCGGTGATGTGGGATTCCACGGTATGCTTCCATTATGATTGATCCTTGGACATACTTATACGATGTGGGATTCGGGCACGCGACTGTGACGCGGGTTAGATTCGGATTATTTGTATTACTCGACATCTTTACGACGATGTGGGATTCCGGCATGTGACCGGAGGCGGGTTAGATTCGGTTGTTTGTATTACCCGTGGTCATGCTTATACGATGTGGGATTACGGGCGTGCGCCACGTGGGATATTGTTATTCCATGGATTAGCCTCGTGAGATTTAGTGGCAGAGATGGATCGGTAGTTAGCTTCGTACTTGCCGTCGGTGGTCGACGCAGACGGATCCGGTAGTTGGCTTCGTACTTGCCCGTCAGTGCTATTACGCGATTTGGTCTGATAGACTCCGGTAGATAGCTTCGACTTGCCGATCATATCTCGTGGACAGCCGGATCCGTAGTTAGCTTTCGTACTTGCCCCGTCGATTGTTACGCAGTGAATCTCGTAGTTGGCTTCGTACTTGCCCCGTCGGTTTATGACGCAGTGGATCCGTGGTTCGTTTTCCTACTCGGCGTCTGATTTTAGGACACAGTGAGACTTGGTGTCCGTATGTCTATTGGTGTTATATTATATCATGGGATCGCCGGTGAGGAAGGATTCCAGGCATGATTGATATTATGGGCGTGAGACCCATGGTTATATTTTAGTAATGACTTTGAGGCACGCGTCCCGACTTGATATGATCGCTAAGTATTGTATCTCGTAGGTTGGCTATCATACATGTCTCTGTTTTGTTTAGATGTTATGATTTCATTATGATGCTTCATCGCTTCACATACTTGGTACATTCTTCGTCTTGACCTCGCCGGGATTTGCGTTCATACCGCAGTTTAGGTACGCAGCTTTGGTGATCTGCAGTGTAGGACCGCTCGAGTTTTGGATAGCTCCATTTGTTCAGGAGTTTATCATTTTGGTATAGTTCCTTCAATACAGGCTTTTGTATAGTTGTGGGTACGGCGGGGCCTTGTCCCGTCATAGTTCAGTATAACTCTTAGAGGTCTGTATTCATATGTGGGATTGGACTCGTGTACATTGTAGTGTCTTTTGATTATGTATATTATATGGAAGCCTTGTCGACTTTGCCCTTGTACGTACGTTGGTTTTAAAAAAAAACGAGGTGTTATTTAAATTCCGCAGTTTACTTGTGTTATTAAGGTAGAAGGGTGCCCAGGTAGGGCACCAGTCACGGGCCCGGGGTTCGGGGCGTGACATACCACCTCACCCCACACCCATCATCCATCACCCACCCCACCCAACCACCACCCTCAAACGCACTTCATCTTCAACCACTCTCTACCCCACACCACCACACCCACTCCAACCCCACACCAATCGTTCCACCCAACCCAACCCCCTCCCCCGATTTTCTATTTCATATATTTTATTTTATTTTTATAAAAAAAAAAAAAATCTTACCCCACTCTTTCCTCACAACCACAACCCACCGACACAAAAAATTCCATTTTTATAGAAATTTTATAAAAGTAAAACAAAATATATGAACTAGAGAATTCCGAAGGGGTGGGGATGTGGGACGGGGGTACTTTTTTTCTAAAAAGTTAAAAAAAGTAGAGGGTGGTAAGGAGGGTCGCAACCGCGAGGGGGTGAGGGGTAGAGTGGGGAGGGTCGGGGTTGTTGGAAGGTATAGAAAACCGAAAAAAATATTATTTTTTTTGTGGGGGAGGGGGGCTTGTGGTGATGGTCTAGAAATAAAAAAACAATAAAATATATTTTAAGAAAAGAATTCGTGAGGGGAGGGTCGCGGAGTGGGGGGGGATGGTGTAGAAAACAAAACAAAAATAAAAATTAATAATTTGTTTTTTTTTGGGGAGTAGATGGGGGTGGGGGATGCATAGGAGGGAATGGTTGGGGTCTGATGGGGTGGGTGGGTGGATTGGGTGGTGGTAGGGTAGTTGGTTAAATGCTCATTTGTGAAACTTTCTCTAATTTCATTAGGGAAGTTATTTTTCTCATTTTAAACTTATTTTCTAAAGAAAATATTTTCCATAATTTTTGGCCAAACGAACATGAGAAATTAAAAAAAGAATTGCAAAAAAATGTTTTCCTCCATAGCGAACACACACATATCTTTTACCATTTATAGAATATTATTATATTTTGTATATCTTTTATATTAGGTAAATTTATATTTCAATTGTAATTAGAAAGATTTAGCTACCTAGTTTGTAATTATGTAACACTATATATATTGTACACAATAATCAATGAAAGGCAAGGAACATATTCCTACATGATATCAGAAGTCAAACCCTAACTTCTGTTTCTCCCTAAGTCGTCGCCCCTCTCCCCTCGACAAACCTCTTCCTCGTCAACCCTCTCCCTTCTTTCTTCGACTTTCCTCTCCAATTTTCAATGCTTGAACAACCTAAATTTCATTCTGCTCTTGCATTTAACAACATCAAGAATTTCATTTCCATAACTCTTGAGATGAAAAAGGTTCAGTATTCATCTTGAGCGAAATTATTTAAGATTCATTGTCATGTTACAAAGTCATCAACCATATCATCCCTTCAAAACCAAAGCCCCTAGAAAGACATGATGATTCTGACGATTAATTTTGGTCTCGCTTAGACGTGGTTGTCCTATAATGGATCTACGACACGATCTCGAACGATCTATTGCATACAATCATTGAAACTGATGCCACTGTACGACAAACGTGGGAGCTCTTGGAATTATTTTTCATGACAACAAGATACAATGTGCCTTGTATATGGAAAATCAATTTCAGGTACTAAGCTGGAAGATTTTCCTAATGCGTCGGCCTATTGTCAATAACTTAATATGATTGTCGATCAACTATCAAACGTCGGTGCACCGATCACTAATCAATGATTTGTGATGCAACTTATTGCGGGTTTAAATGAAAATTCGGCATCACTACCATTCTCCAATAAAGCACGTCATTACCTCCGTTCTATGAGTTTCGTTCGAGACTTATTCTTGAAAAAATCTGAAAAACAAAGCGGGCAACGACTAATGCCAGCACAACCAATGCCGCCCTCATAGCTACTAGCGGAAACCGTGTTGACCCGAAAGGCTCAGTTCCCGCCCCACATGCAAGCCAACGATCTGACACGTGGCTCACGTTCCCAGAATAACAACAAAGGAAGAAATTCTAGGAACAACCGCGAAAACAATGGCAGCGCCGAAAATAGTGGCAGGAGGCTGCCCCGCCGGCTGGCAACCACCAACAGTGACAACATCATTCATTGTGGTCTACTTACCCGCTATGAGATACGTGGGCCCCACCGACATGGGCTGCTCCATCTTGCCCTTAACTGACGTCTTCCTAGGCCCAACCTCTGGCGTGACAGGCCCAGTCCGGGCACGTGCACAACAGGCATACAATGCACATGGTTCTCCTCCTACAACCTACGCACCGACGGATATTGAGGCAGTTATGAACACTATGTCTCTCAACGTTCCTGACAACATTTGGTACATGGACACTGGTGCCACATCTCATATGACGGCATCTCAATGTACTCTCTCGTCTTATTTCAATATGAGCAATTTAAATCGTAATATTATTATTGGTAGTGGACAATGCATTCCCATTCGAGGTTATGACACTAATCTATTTTCCCACCACACCCCCATTAGAATTAAAAATGTCATTCATGCCCTAAAACTTATCAAACATCTAATCTATATGCGTCGTTTCATAACCGACCATAATGTTTCCCTTTAATTTGATCCTTTTGGTTTTTTGTGAAGGACCTTATGACAGTGATGTGAATACTGAGATGTGATAGCACCGAGACATTTATCCTATCACCACATCCGTCATCCATCCAACCTCCTCTCCATCAACTTTTGCAGTAATTTCGTCTCATTTATGGCATAATAGATTATGACATCTGGGAGACTATTTTACGCTCCCTTAACAAAAATATATTTATTGCTTATAAACATGTCCCTTCTCCTTCTGTGTTGTGAATATCATGTTTTTGGAAAATGTGTCAAGTTGTCATTTTATTCTTCATCCACTTATACTTTAATGCCTTTTGATATAATACACAATGATTTATGGACTTCTTTTATCTTAAGCACGGTCGGGCATCGATACTATATGTTGTTTTTAGATGATTATTCAAACTTCCTATGGACGTTTTCCATAGGTAAAAAGTGTCAAGTCTATTCTATTTTTTCGTCATTCAGCACTTTCATTAAGACACAATTTGAAAAGAATATTAAATGTGACAATGGGAGGAAATTCGATAATAATCAATTCAAACTTTTCTGCGCCAAACACGAACTTGGTTTTCATTTTTCCTGTACCTACACCTCTCCACAAAATGGCAAAGCCGAACGAAAAATTAAAATCATAAACAACTTAATTCGTGTCCTCCTTGTTCATACCCCTATCCCACCCTATTTTTGGCATTACGCTCTATCAATTGCAATATGTCTCTTGAAAATTCTCTCAAACACAGGTCTCTCACTCAAATTTTCTATATTTGGGATCCTTTCTATAAGCATTTACGAACTTTTGGATGTCTGTGCTATCCCCTCCATCCCTCCACACAAATTAACAAGTTGCAACCTCGATCATCCCCGTGCGTCTTTCTTGGCTACCCCCAATCATCGAGGTTATAATTGTTATGACTTGTCAAGCCGAAATTATCATTTTTCGGCATGTCATATTCGATAAGTCTCAATTCCCCTTTGCCAAACTCAATTATGCATCCCCAAATTCCTATGAATTCCTAAATGATGGCCTAAATCCCCTTCTAATTCATCACTTGCAAAATTAGTCGTCACTGATACATGCAGTCGTCCCACCAATATCGTCCCGAGGTGGGCAGTCCATTCAGCCTCGCAACGGGAGCCTCATAGCCCGTCATGGCCTTCCGTCTCTGTTGTTTCTCGCTGACCCTCCTCTTCCGGGACGCTGCCTTCTCGACCCACCCCTACTCTAGGCCACCCGCGATCGCTCCACTTCTCGGTCACCTCATCCCAATCTTATCCAACCTCCCGCGGCATACCCACGGATAATGAAAACATGTTCTATGCCCGATATTTCCAAACCTAAATATCTATTTAACTTGTCCACTTCGGTTTCCCCTTCCACTATTCCCCGTAATCCAAAAGATGTTTTATCCGATCCTATTTAAAAATGCAATGATTGACGAATATTAGGGTTTTTCATAATAATCCGATCGATCCGATTCACTTTTTTGAGTTTCAGATATTTCAGATCAGATATCAGAAAATAATCGGATCGGATACGGATCACAATTTCTCTATTTTCGGATATCCGAAATATCTGATTTTTTCCTTTTGATTTTTCCTTGGGTATGTTGTTGTTGTTTTGATTTTTCCTAATAGTTAGGTTACGTTTGTGCTTTTCTTTTTTCATTTGTTTGATTCGTATGTTTCTTCCATACCTTCATCAAAAACAAAGGAAAAGAATCAAGTTCTTCTTCTGACAAACAGTTACAAATTACACAATTACTTTAAGTATTACAGTAGATATGGAGATTGAAGTGGATTCGAAGTAAATGATGCAATCTTTCAACTAAGTATTACAATAGATAAATAAATTTTAGAAGTCAATCGATTCAAAAGGAAACAGAACTTCATTTCCTCCACGTCTTCACTATTCATTTTCCTTTTAAAAAAAAGTAGTAACTGAAGGAGCTTGATTTTATGTCATGGCAATGTAAACAATGATATTTTAAGACAATGCATAAATCCTTTTCATATCGTATAATTTGGTAGAAATCCTTGATGCGGGTGGACGATTAACAATAACATTATGGTGACTATAATTATCTTTCTTTGCTACTCCAATCTTTGTGTGGATTTTGAGATAAATTAAAATAGGATTTAAATAAAATGTTAGTAAAGTTGTTGACACACGGTATTTCAGATAAATTAAAATATGATTTAAGATATTTTAAGATAAATTAAAATATGATTTAAGATATTTTAAGATAAATTAAAATATAATTTAAAATATGAAAATTTGGATATCCAGTTATCCGATTCAAAAATTCTGGATATCTGAAAAATCGGTTATCCGAAATTTTTGGATCGGTCTCGGATTAGATCGGATATCCGAAATGAACAGCCCTAACGAATATAATGCTCTTATTAAAAATAAAACGTGGAATCTAGTGTCTCGTCCTCCTGATGCTAATATTATTCGTTCTATGTGATTTTTCGACATAAAAATAAATCTGATAGTTCTTTTGAGAGGCATAAGGCCCGTCTTGTAGGTGATTGTAGGTCTCAACAGGTGGGAGTGGATTGTGATGAAACTTTCAGCCCGGTGGTGAAACCAGCGACTATTCAGACAATTCTTAGTATTACTTTGTCCAAATCTTGGTCTATTCACCAGTTTGACGTCAAAAATGTTTCTTGCATGGAGACATTCATGAAACCGTATATATGCATCAACCTATGAGATTCAGGGATCCGATTCATCCAGATTATGTGTGTCTTTTGAAGAAATAACTCTATGGACTGAAATAGACTCCTCGTGCATGGTACCAACAATTTGCTATTTTTGTATCCTCTATTGGATTTTCACATAACAAATTTGATCATTCACTGTTCATCTATAGCAAGGTTAATGACATGACATACATCCTACTATATGTTGATGATATCATCCTCACATCTTCTGATGCGCTTCGCTGATCCATTATGTCACACCTTGTCTCTGAGTTTGCTATGAAGGATTTGAGCCCCTAAGCTATTTTTGGGCATTGTTGTTATGAGACATGCAGGTGGGTTATTTCTTTGTCAAAATAAGTACACCGAAGAGATCCTTGATTGAACAGGCATAACATTTTGCAAACTAACCCACACACCGGTGGAAACTAATTCCAAACTCAGTGTCTCTTTGGGTTCTATGTATGCCGACCCGACTCACTATTGCAGTTTAGCAGGAGCGTTGTAGTATCTCACTTTCACGAGATCAGATATATCATATGTCGTGCAACAAATATGCTTACATATGCACAACCCGACGGATAAACATAAGGATGCCCTCAAACTGTATTTTGCGATATGTACAAGGTACTCTTCATTTCGGCTTACACATGTACATGTCCTCACTCTCTGGTCTCACATCTTATTCTGATGCTAACTGAAGTGGATGTCATGACACTCGTCGATCCACGTCGGGTTACCGTGTGTTCCTCGAAGATAACTTGCTTTCTTGGTCTTCTAAAAGACAACTTACTCTGTCTCGATCCAGTGCCGAATTTGAGTACATAGGTGTAGCGAATGTTGTTTCTGAGTCTTGTTGGATACACAACCTCCTACTTGAGCTTCACTGCCCACTCCATAAGGCTACAATGATTTACTGTGATAATGTAAGTGCGATATATCTTTTCGGCTATCCCGTTCAACATAAGCACACTAAACACATGGATATTCACTTTGTACATGAGAAAGTTGCTCGTAGACAAGTTCGTGTTCTTCATGTTCCTTCCCGATATCAGATTGTTGGCATATTCATTAAAGGGCTTTCGCGCATACTCTTTGATGACTTCCGAGCCAATTTCAGTGTACGAGACCTCTCGCTTTAACTGCGGGAGCGTGATAGAATATTACCATATCTTGTATATTACCATTGATAGAATATTATCATATTTTGTATATCTTTTATATTAGGTAAATTTATATTCTAATTTTAATTAGGAAGATTTAATTATCTAATTTGTAATTATGTAATACTATATATATTATACACAATAATATATTGTACACAATAATCTAGGAAAGGCAAAAACATATTCTTACACCATTATCTCATTAATTTATCAACCATATCTCAACCAGTTGTATTTGTGTATTTGTTCATTTTGTCCGTTTCGCTCTAATACAAAGTTGTCTAAAATTCTCTCTCTAAATCTTGCATGGATCTTGACACCGGCATACCCTAACATAAAAAGATATGGTAAACGCAAGATCTAACCTTTTTTGTCATGAAGATATATTATATTATACTAGTATATATAAGCAAAACTCTACAATGGAGCTAGTGTGCCTGGTTCACTACATCAGTACTTCGGGGTATTTGCAGCATTAGTTAAAAGGTTATTAGAAATAGTAGAGTTACTATTCATTGACAGCTGAGTTGTTTCCATTCCCTCCATGATGCATTGTCTGTGTGGTGGTGACTAATCTGCATACCAAAAGGATCCTTCATTTCTTGCAAAGCTTTGCGCGAAACCATCCGAACACACATCATGCCCTGCTTATCATCACTCCTATTAGCGAATATTCTCCAAATAATATTTAAAGTAGCTTAGGATTCTTACTGTATTAAGAAAACTATATATATTGTGATTAATGAAAGAAATTTCTAAGGAAGATTATTCGCTAATAGATTCAACAAAACCAAACGTATTCACTATCAGACCATTTGCTAAACCACATTAGATACATCTAATTATTTGCAAGTCTGGACAGAGCCCAATGGCAACTCTTACTGCAGTGCAGCCCAGCACCAGTGTCAAGGGCCTAGCTGGAAGCTCCATTGCTGGAACTAAACTTCATGTTAACTCATCTCGCCTCAATTTGAAGCCCTCTAAATCCAGATAAGGTACTATATGACCGCCAAATGAGGATTTCCGATTTTAAGTCAATGAATACCAAGTACCACAACTCTTTTACTCATTCCCACTGTAATAATAGGTTCGAACTTGATCTAAATCAAGAATTGCTTTGTATCACTATATCTAAGGGTCTGAAGAAATGTTATTCTATTCATCTGAGGCATCGAAGACACAAATTAAAGATCAAGTGATGGCCTGTTGGTATTGCTGTTTATTTTTTCCTGGTTTGACTGATTATAAGTTTGTGTAGGGCTGGTTCTGTTGTTGCAAAATATGGTGACAAGAGTGTATACTTTGACTTAGGAGGATTTGAGCAACACCACTGGTCAGTGGGACTTGTATGGATCAGATGCACCTTCACCCTACAACCCCCTTCAGGTATTATTTGTCTTTATCCCCTTGGAAAAATCCCACATTCTTTATTTCAAAACGTGCTTCATATTTACTTGCCATACCTGTGTAGATAATTGTGTTTGTGTAGGTTAGCTAGGGTGTCAGATGAGTTTGAAATAAGTTGAGCCAAGATAGTGAAGTTTTAGATAGTCAACGTCCAAAACTTATATGAAATTTAAGATGCAAATTCAGATGACTAAATGATGAGTCATAACCCAAATTGCCCAACTTGGTCCATTTCTTTTATAAATTTCAAACTTACCTTCTATGATGTTATTTTATTTTGTATTATATTTTATTACATGAGCTAAGATGGACATAGATGTGAGGGTGGTTCGGTGCTTGAGTGGGGGTTGGTGTAGGGGAGGGGTAGGGTTGATGGATAGTGTGGTTGGAGTGCGTTGATGTATTTTTATTGTTCCGAAATAATTAAAGAATTTTTAAATAATTATTTATAAATAAAAATTTTAATCTAGAGTGAAACTCTAATCATTCAAATTAAGTATTTTGATGGGTCAAGTTTGGACATCATCACGCATTTGAATGTTGATTTATGATGGCCATTTTAAACCAACTCATCATCAAAATTACTCTTGCCCAAACCTATGAAATCTTAAGCGGGTTGGGCGGGTCATTTGGATTTGGGCTAATTTTGACACCCCTAATGTTAGCTCATCATTGACTAGCTAGTTGCAGCATCGATTGCCAGAACATTACTGAGTTAATAACTGTCTTTCCAATTATTTTGTATATGGTAGAGCAAGTTCTTTGAAACATTTGCTGCACCTTTCACAAAGAGAGGTCTGTTGCTCAAGTTCTTGATATTGGGAGGTGGTTCAACTCTTGCTTACTTCAGTTCAACTGCATCAGGGGATATCCTACCAATCAAGAAAGGCCCCCAACTTCCACCAAAGCTCGGCCCACGTGGCAAGATTTAATTGCTTCCCAATCCGAATTTCTTTGTAATCGATGTATTATCTGTCACAGCTTGTAAGTGTAAATTGAAGCTTACCTCAGACCTCTTTTACAACAAGTTAAATCTTCAGGCTATTGAAGCATTGCTTTCTGACTTTGTAGGTTATGATGTTTTATTCATCTTTGCTTGGATGTAATTCTTATTGGTTCATTATGCCATTGTGATATTGTAAAGAAAAGATCCTATTTGACTTCTAAGAGGGCGTAAAATCTCTATTAAGTGTCACTCCAACAGAAAACTCCTCGGTTTAAATTTGTTCTTAGTAAGTCAATCCAGTGAACAGCAAACAGGAATTAGCGACGCACACATTCAATAGCTAAACAGCAAAATCTGTAGTTAATCCTTTTCACGACGGATTATCAAAAAATTCTGTTAGCTACGAGCAATTTAGGGACAGATTAGTGATGAAGTTCGTAGCTAATTTTAGTTATTTTTGTAGTGGACAATGGTTAATTGCTTTTGTCCTTTAAGAAGACATGAATGAAAGGTTTACTGATAAAGGAATGGTAGTTTTAACTGTATGGACACCAAATCTGTATTACAGATTTTATTTCCAATAAATCTAAAGACCAAAGGTCATACAACTTAACATAGGACTATTTGCAAAAAAGTCCAAAATTCACTTTGTTCTCGAACAAGGTGACATCTTGTACATGGTATAAAGTGACACAGAGCCAGTAGGTCAACTTTTCCCTACTTACAAAAAGAAGTGGCTTAGTTAAATCCTAGATGGATGTGATCCATCTCAACATGTACATTTGAGGCCGAGGTTTCACACTTCCATGAAATTCTGCTGTCAGTCCTCACGAGTTAACTAAATTTCTGCAGTGCCATCAATTAGTGACGGGCGGTTGGACTTCTACACATACCTAAGTTCTCTAGGTAAGAAAACCTCTTGTTGGTGACTATATTATGAAGTTTGCATGGACTCTTCGCATCAATATATTTTGTTATGTCCTCCTTCAAATCTTTCTTTGTGTCGTTGTCTTCTTGATCAGGTGTCCAACCCATAAAGTCCAAAAGCGTCATTGCAGCTCCATTCTCTGCAGAGTTAAGCTTCCCTAATTCTTCTTTATCTGATAGTGGTCTCTTTACTGCTCCATTGGATGGATTTTCGGCCATAGCATCTGCTTGGAGGACGTCATCAATTCGTGACATGATTGTGAATGCCCTGCTTTCTATTATTCTTGAATAGCTTTCGAAAATAGCTTGCCCCACATCCTGCAAAATCAAGGAAAATCCCGTTTCAGTATTGATTGTATATGGATTATGTCATGACGACAAAGAACTTGAATTGCCTAATGGAAGAAAAGAAAACAAGTCTATTCTCTAGAATATGAAATTGAAAGTAAACCACAAAACGTGCACTTTTCGTACGTACTCTGTTGTATTGGATTTTACTGATGTCTAGTGTTGATTGAGGAATTCCAGGGAAGCGCTGCTTAATAATAAGCAAGATAACTTCTGCTCTTTCTTCAAAGATTTCTCTCTTCTCAAAACTAACAGCGATACCCCATGATGATTTCCCATCTTTAGCATTCATCTTTCTTCTCCAGATGACTACAGAAGCCTCGATCCTGTCCTTGAGGTCTAAAATTTTATGTTCTGAAGACATGTCCATAGTTGTGAAGAAGAAATCTGGATCAAAGTATTCCTCAGTGAAACTTTTATAGATCGAATCTCCTAGGCTTGCTCTCCCATTCTAAACATAGTATAACCGGAAATGTTAACTCAAGATCACTAGCTTGAAGTAAGTGTTACATCGGATATGGAATGGTAACATGGACTTCTTATATGAACTTGGACAATTCTCACCCTAAGCTAGCTTTTTGGGTTGAGTTATGCCCAAGATCCATTCTTTACATGGTATAGAGTCAGGCTCATTCCGATTCTTTGTTCACCAATGTTGGGCCCCCAAATTATACCACGCTTCAGTTAACAACGTCTGGGCGTGCGGGGGAGCACGCTCCAGTTAACAACGTCTGGGGGTGCGGGGAGCGTTAAGAGTCTCACATCGGATATGGAATGTGAACATGAAATTCTTATATGGACTTGGACAGTCCTCACCCTACAAGCTAGCTTTTGAGGTTGAGTTAGGCCCAAAATTTATTCTTTACCGTAAGTATACATATTATTTACATAAATATACATATGATATACTAAGTCAGTTTCTGCGCCGTAATTAAGTTTGGCCGATAGGCCAAAAATGATAAAAGCCCTTAAAAGTGATACTCATGATTACCTGCTATATAATCAATCTCAAAAATAATATACTAGGCATTGAAAAGAAAAGTCGAGTTCCTTTGTTCTTTGTATTTTCGTCAAATTCACAAATAGCTGAATTAGCAGTTTTAGTTATACTCATGATTACCTGCTAAATTTGTGATTCCATTTGACAAAGTCAGCGCAGACGAGACACCCTTTCCTCCACCAGACATATCCTCACCAAGGAGCAACTTTGCAAACTTTTCCTTCATCAACTCCATATCTATATATGAGCCAAAAATAGTTCGTGTGTCAACAATGTGGCAAAAGCATAAACATGGAAACAACGTCGATCTTTTGACTATATTTATCAATTCATGAACTAGTTTTCACCCAAAAGATGATTTTTTTCCGAATAATTACCCCGAAAGGATAGATGGAACATTTTGTTTGCTTTAACCAGATAACCTTAATTAATGTTCTATAGAAATGTTCAAACATTTAAGACCCTCAAACATATCACAATTTTCTTTTTTCAAAAGTAAAGCATTAAAGGTGACACCAAAGGCGGAGTTGGGGGTGCAAGGGGTTCATCCGAACCTCCAATGTTAGAGGTCAAAGTAATGTTTTATGTATATATATTAGATGTTGAATACTCTTTTTTTTGTATGTGTATTTCTTTATATTTTGAATCTCCTTGGTGAAAATTCGGACTCTGTCACTACCGGCTGACACACAGGAAATATTGAAGTAGAAATATAGATTTCATTGAAGAATGTGAAAAAACAAGAATCCACCAACAAACAAAAAGATTGTGAATTTTCTAATAAGGAAAGAAATGTCTTACCTGAAGGCTGGTTCTTTTGGGAACGAGGGCTATTGACCCCTGAATCATTGGCCAAACGTGACTTTAATCCAGCCATTGAATTATTGTTCGTTTCAAGAATCATATTTCACGTTTGCCTGTCCTTCAATTTAACACATTCCATAAAAATATTCCTAGACTGTTTTATCCATTTTTTCTTGATTCAAGCAAAAATGTATCTTAAAAGATGAAACTTGTGACCATATGACAAGAAAATAATATGGAGTTGTTGGTAAGGTGAAAAAGAAGGAAAATTTGTAAAGTTATGGAGTGGGAGAAGAAAAAGGTTCTGTTTCTGCAGGTATAGAGAATGACTGAATGAGAGAAAGGGATAGAAGAGGTGGAGGCAAAGTGTTTTCTTGATGGAGAATTGGAGGAGCATTTGGTGTTAATTCTTAGTTTTAGTGCATGGTTGGCACGACGTGCGGTGCATGTTTTTGAGAATGTTTTGAAGAGTGTTGAAAACAGGATGTCAACTGTCCTCTCCTTTGACTTATTATAGAAGAGATAATGGTCAAAAACACTTATCAATTTTTGTGAGTTTTCTATATGATTTATGTATTTGTGTTTCTTATCTGAACTATTATCAACTATTTATCAAAAACTGACTAAACCAAGTGGTTGAATACAATCACTAAAAGACGTGTGACATCTTAATTTGTCCATAAATTTTGTCCTAGTTGACTCATTAATTTTGAGTTTTTTTTTAAATAGTTGGTGATAGTTCAGGTAGAAATGCAAACACCTGACATTTCAGGTATATTTTAAGTGTGTTTTCTTACCATTATCACATTTTAAAACTCTATTAATTTCTTTAATTATCTGTGTACAGTGCCATTTAGCACCATTTTAAACCAAAAATAAGTGTACATCACGTACCATCATACTAATCTAGGTGTGTTTTGATAAAAAAATTGTGATTATTCAAGTAGGAAAATCGAACATATGATAGTAGAAGTAGAAAACTCATAAAAAGATAATACTTCATTTGTGTTATTGACCATTATCTCATTATTATAGGATGCAATTATATGTTTGTGTAGTTGTGTTGTACATATTACCCAAAAAGGAGTAATTGTGTTGTAAATTTGCTTCCTTTCTATTGGTTGTTGTTATAAGAAACGTGTTGATGTTGGATGAGTGTTGTGACAATACGAGTATTTAGTTAGGACATCGCTTATGAATATAAGGATGTTGTCTGCAGTGTTGTGACAACATCTCTATAAACGATTTTGCCTATTCTTCCGGCCAAAACAGTGATTGTTATTGTGAGGTAAAAATGACCTAGGCGAGCTAACCAGGAAGCCGTATTTAAAATGTGAGAAAAGAAGAAGTCAATCTTAGAAGGAAAACAACGTGAAGACCAAATCAATATAGCTGAGGATTTCATGGAGGCTGATTCGGTCAAGCTGCTGCCTATTTTCTCTCAATTTCCGCAATCAATCAGTTAGAATTTCAAGAAAGTTTCATACAATATATAGAGGAGGAACTTCATTGTATCGATATTCAAATTACAAAGAAAGGAATAACTAAGGGAGCTCTCGGAAATTCACTCCAGAAACTAGATCAAACACAACTGCCTAAAGTAGTATAACAACATCTAGTCTCACATTACTATTGTTGCCCAAATTCTAGATTAAGCTCATTATTGAAGCAATTGTAATGAAGTTGTAATTTTCTTTATAGATGTTTTGTCTTTAGGCCGAAGTCATCTGCGACTTCATTTTGTAATTTCTTTTTATTTTATTTCTACAAATTGTAAAAAAAAATCATATGTAATTGTATATGATATATACAATACTTCGGTCATTGACCATCAAGGGTTATATTAATATATACCTTTGAAAACATAAACCTTGTGTCTTTTACTTTTTCTATTGCACTTACTATTTAATGTTTATTATTGTTTTATCGGGTGTTGTCTAAGTGTTGACACAATATTGAAGGCAACATAAGAAACTGTTTAGCTTTTCAGCTTTCGAATATCTATTTTCCTTACTTTTTGCTTATCTGTAGCCTCAGAGACTAACAAGTGGTATCAGAGTCAACACTTAGCACAATAAGTGTTTGGTCCTGTATTTAATGTCTATGGACTCAGCTATCCAAAATATTGGTAGACTTCTGATTCTTAATGGAACAAATTATGCCTATTGAAAGATTCGCCTACGTTCGCACATCAAATCCATTGATGGTCGGGCATGGAGATCTGTCACCGAAGGGTATGTTGTTCCTAAGCTTCCAGCGGATGAGGATGGTGATATTCTTACCAAACTCGAATTCGATTGGACTGTGAAAGAGGTCAATAATGCTAGCTTTAACGAAAAACCTTGAATGAAATATTTGGATAGGTAGATTTATACATGTTCAAACTCATTTAGAATGGTATCTCGGTCAATGACGCTTGGGACACCCTACAAACTCATTGTGAGGGTACCTCGAGTGTGCGACGAACAAAGCTACGCATGCTTTTGAGCCAATATGAACGTTTGAGGATGGAAAAATCTGAGGATATAAAATCTTATTTTAAAAAGTTGATTGACATTGCAAATCAGTGTCAAGTGCTTGGTTCTCCCTTGACCAACACACAACTTGTGGACAAAGCTCTTAGATCTATTCTTGAAAGGTTCAACATAAAGATTTGTACTATTAAAGAGTCTCATAATCTTGCCACAATGGACCTACATGCCTTGATGAGCATCTTTCAAACTTATGAGATGAACATCAAAAGCCAAAAGGACTTGTATAGGGACAAGACGATGACACTCCAAGGTCAAACCTCGAAAACAAATATTAAAGACGATGATGAACACCTAGAGGAAATAGGTGATGGTGCGAATATTATCTTACTCACTCGACGATTCAATTCGATGATAAGAAAGATCAACAATGATCGTAATAAAGCTAAATATCGGAATCATCAAAACTCACTCTTCAATAAACAACCAATAAGATCACCTTCAGGGCAAAGAAGTGGTAATACACTAAGAAAAACAAACTCATACAATACCAATTTTGATCCTAAACAACTCGAGGAAGTGTAATGTCATGCATGCTCGGGTTGAGGATATTATGCTAATGAGTGTGCAAACACTCTTAGGAAAGTTGGTAAAAGTTTGTGGGTGTCTCTCAGTGATGATGAAGATGAAGAAGAGGAAGTAGATCGAGAAGAAGAATCACAGACGATGCTGGCAGCAATGTTCGAACATTCACTGTCCGACAATGAAGATGTTGTTGACTCTAATGTTACAACATTTCTAACAACATTGGATACAATATCTGAAATCCCAACAACATCGGAAAGGTATGTTTATTTTGACTATTCTGATGTCAATTGTTTTAGTGGTTCAATTTCCTCATGTGAAGCTGTAAACTTGGAACTAGTTGACTTTAAAGATGAAGTGATAAAAGAATTACAAGATCTTTGTAAAGCTTTGATTACAGAATCTGAGCAACTAGATTTAAAAGCAATATATTTGGCTCTTTGAAAATAACAATCTTAAAGGCACAATTACCCGGTTAGAGGTAACACTTACCAAGAAGGATCTAGAACTTGGTAAGATCCGTGCAAGATTGAATTTAGTTGAGACCACCTTTAAGAGGCTCAGCACGGGGACCTCCATGTTGGACGAAATTTTAGGCTTTAGTAAGACTACACATGCTGGGCTTGGGTATCAATCACCTCTTAAATCAAAAGCTTCTAAGATCCATAGTAAAAGTGAGAAGATAAAGTTTGTTAAAGAAATACGCAATGTTAAATTTCTCTCACATGATTCTAAGGATAAATCGAAGTTTGGATGCAGCTACTGTAAGAAGTATGACATTTAATGCCCTACTGCTAAAACTTTAAAATTTTGTGCTCAGATCTCTGCCGAAGATGTCGTCACCCATGTTGTCCAACATTGCTGACAACATTCGAAGCAACCGGCCTGAGAACAGGAAGAAGAAGAGTTTTAAGAAAAAATGGGTACCCAAACTAAACCTGCATTCTAATGTGTGCATAACTGTTTTACGTACTAACGTTACAGGTTCTTGGTATTTCGATTGTGGTTGTTCACGACACATTACAGGTACCAAAAGCTTCTTGAAGGACTATGATGCATTCAACGGAGGAAACGTGACCTTTGGTGGGGAAGCAAGTGTAAGATAAGTGGTAGACGAACCCTTAATGTTCCTGAAGTACCAACCTTGAAGAATGTTCTTCATGTAGAAGGCTTAGTTGCTAATCTACTTAGCATAAGTCAACTATGTGATGATGATCTCGAGGAAAAGTTCAACAAGCGTGAATGTAGAGTTACAGATTTTGCCAATAAGTGTGTTATGTCAGGGACTCGGACTAGAGACAATTGCTATCTTGCGGTGGATAAGAATTTTGCAAGTTTGCGAGGATCAGCGATACAACACTATGGCATCCGAAGTTGGGACACATCAGTTACTGAAACTTGGAGAAATTAATCTCTTAGCCCAAAGGATAAGACGTTGTGGTAGTAGATGATTTTTCTAGATATACATGGATTTATTTTTTTAAAGGAAAAATCACAAACTTTTGACATGTTTAAAGTGCTATACTCTAGGATTAGGAACTTGTTTTGTTCTCCCATTTTTTGGATTAGATCCAATCATGGAAAGGAATTTGAGAATCAATCTTTTGCAAATTTTTGCGAAAAGAAAGGTATCTTCCATGAATTCTCGGCACCCAAGACTCCTCAACAGAATGGGGTAGCTGAGAGGAAGAACAAACCATTGCAAGAAATGGCTAGAGTAATGTTAGGTTTTTAACAATTGTCAAAAAGGTTTTGGACAGAAGTCTTAAACACTGCATGTCACATCACTAATAGAGTTTATTTAAGGTCAAGTATCAAATGACACCATATGAACTTTTAAATGGAAAGAAACCAAATCTGCGTTACTTTCGTGTCTTTGGGTGTGTCTGTTACATCTTAAATGACAGGGATAAATTGACAAAATTTGACTCAAACTGTGATAAAGGAATATTCATTGGCTATTCACAGAATAGTCACACTTATCGGATATACAATCTAAGGACTAGACCGTACAAGAGTCATTCAATGTTATCTTTGATGACCTTACTGATATCTCAGGGAAGTCATCAGAGAATAATATTGTGGTTACAGTAGAAAATGAGCAATCAATTGAAGAAGCAGATGTTGTCCCGAATGTTGTCACAACACCAGAGGCAACATCTGAACCACAAGAAGAGAAAACAAAGGTTGAAGTGGAGGAGGAGTCTGAAACTGAATTGCATGACCAAGTAAGACGAGATCTTCCATAAAAAATTAGAAGGAATCATCCACCTGACTAGGTGATAGGGTGCATTTTTAGAGGATGCGTACAAGAGAGAAGGAACCAACCAACTATCGCAAAATAGTAAGTTATGTGTTTATGTCCACCATGTACCAACAGGTTAGTCTTTCTTGTTTTGTATCTACCTTTGAACCAAAGAACATTGGGGAAGCTTTAAAAGATAATTCTTGAATTCAAGCAATGCAAGAAGAGCTTGAACAGTTCACCCGAAATGAAGTCTGGGGCTTGGTTCCACGTCCTAATAACACAAATGTTATTGGGACCAAGTGGATATTCAAAAATAAATCAGATGAATTAGAAACAGTTGTTCGAAACAAAGCTCGTCTTGTTGCTCAAGGCTATACACAGGTTGAAGGGATCGACTATGACGAAACATTTGTACATGTGGCTAGAATTGAGTCAATACGATTATTACTTGCTATTGCTTGCTACCTAAAAATTACCTTGCATCAAATGGATGTTAAATGAGCATTTCTTAATGGTTATTTGGACAAGGAAGTTTATGTTGAACAACCGAAAGGATTTGAGGATCCCCACCATCCACATTATGTTTACAAGCTTAAAAAGGATTTATATGGGTTAAAACAAGCCCTTCGTGCATGGTATGGTCATCTAACAAACTCCTTCTTGACTTTAGTTTCATCTGTGGAGAAGCTGATAGAACATTGTTCATCAAAAGACACGGCGTAGATATTGTGATTGCTCAAATCTATGTTGACGACATTATTTTCGGATCATCTTCAAAATCCTATTTGGATTCATTTGTTGAAGCGATGTCAACAACATTCGAGATGAGCATGATCGGGGAACTAACTTTTTTCTTAGGCCTGCAGATAAAACAGACAGAACATTGGATCTTTATATCTCAAAACAAGTATGCCAAGAATCTGGTTAGAAAATTTGGACTTGAAAACGCAAAATATATAAGGACACCAATGGGCTCTACAAGACATATATGCAAAGACGATGTTGACACGGATGTTGACCCAACATTGTACTGATCAAAGATAGGTAGTCTTCTATACCTTACTGTTAGTCGCCCTGATATTATGTTTAGTGTGTGTTTTTGTGCTAGGTTCCAAGTTTGTCTCAAAATATCCCACCTAAATTATCGTAAATGTATCATTAGATATGTCTCTGGTACAAGTGACATGGGTATTTGGTACACTAAGGACACTAATCCTAATCTAATAGGATATAGTGACTCAGATTGGGCCGGTGATGTAGATGATAGAAAAAGAACTAGTGGTGGTTATTTCTACTTAGGCAATAACTTAGTTTCATGGTATAATCAGAAATAAAATTGTGTCTCGCTTTCAACCGCCGAATCTGAGTATGTGGCAGCCGAAAGTTGTTGTGCTCAATTGATTTGGCTACAACACATGTTAGATGACTATGGCCTATCAAGCAACACTATGATTTTGTACTGTGATAATCTGAGTGCAATTAACATTTTCAAAAATCCTGTTCAGCATTCACGTACAAAACACATATATATATGATATAATTTTTTAAGAGACTTAGTTGAAAAACAACTAGTTCAGATTAAACATGTTGATACACTTCATCAATTAGCTGACATTTTTACCAAAGCTCTAGATCATGAGAGATTTTCTAGTTTGAAGAACTTTCTTGGTTTATGTTTTCTTTAAAATAAGGCAGTATAGGTAAATGTTGTCTCAACATTCTGGGTAACATTTACTATTTTGTCAATATACATGGTAGTTTTTATAGTATTGTGCATATTTTTTATCACTCAAGTGTGATTATAGAAGGACAAGTTCTGAATGAGATATTGTTTTCTGCGATGGTATATATAAATCAATTATATATAGCTTAAAAAGGGAGTATCATAAGAAAGCAAATCATCTACATAAGATTTGGATGTATTACAAAAAAAAAAGCAGAGCTCTAAAATTTGGTATTGTTCATATTGTATAGGAGTATCATGTGCTTTAAAGAAGATTGAAAATATCTCAAAAATTATTTTCATTTTTTTTGTTTTTAAACATAAAAGAGTTATGTATGTGTTCAACTAAGTTGATTAAGGACATGATGGAAAAATGTTACATTAGTCTAAGGTGAATCTCATAGGAAAATGGTGTTGAGGAAAGAAAAGGACGGCGAACTTACTGGCCAAACATGGCGGTAATGCATTTCAGCCTTTTGCAGCACAAGACTGAACAGGTTGAATAAGTAACCTGATTCAAAGTCATGACTTGTTCCATTGTTACTCAGAGTTATTCTATCTGAAATCTGCTCTGCAGACGCGAAGATGTTCGAAGATAGAACGAGAAAACCAATCATAACAACAGCATATGTTGTTAAAGCCTTCAACTTTGATCCAGTTTCTGCCATAAATTGGTAAATCCCCACTTTGGTTTTCTTTCTAAGTAATTTCCAATCTTCTAAAATAACCAAGTTACAACAGTGACTGACTTAGAAGCCTCTAAAAGAAGTTCAAACTGCAAAAACATGAAATCAAAATTGTTTGCACTTACCAACCTCTAATATAATATACGAAAGCAACTGCGTGAAATATAAAGATAAAAAAGAAAATTATCAAGATTCTTTATACTTACCAAATTACATATATGAAAAGGAGCTAACTTTGTGAACAAGACAGAAGAATGAAAGTAAACAACTTTAGAATTCAACTTCAGAGTCCAATACTCCAATTCCCTACTTAAGAGCTCCCTTCTTTAGCTCTTTAGTGGTTTATTTGTTGGTTTTGGCCTATATTTTCAGTGTGTATTTTAGTCTTAAAGGTCCCTCTCCCCTATAGGTCTTATCATCATTGTGAAGAGCTTTTGGGTACAAATCAATTAATACCCAATAAATGCTGAGAGAATGAGATGTTGTAGTTTTCTGCTTAATGCCCACCCCCCTACAGCCTAACATGGCATGGCCTTTGCTTTCTTTTTTTCCCCCTTTCTCCCTGTTGATTGATGTAAACAAGAACAAGATATGGGAATAAATGGCACTGAGATTATTGGGTTTTAGTTAGGACTTAGAAATTTAAAACAAGAATTGAGCACTTCTCCAAGTGTCAATATCGAATTATATTCAGGGTGATCACTTACACATGCTAAAACAACACTTATGGTAGTCCTATATTGTTTCTATTTTCATAGGCTTAATTTGTCATCTTCATCCGTATCCTTTGTTCTCCAGCTTGCTGCACCCCACAGTATTAGTCATTCATCATCCTAATTCTGCATATTATAGTTCAAAAGATTGTTAGTGTCAATCCAGACCTTCAATGTATAAACCACAATAATATACAAATAACTCAACTAAATTGAAATCGACAACAATAATGTTCAGCAAAAGTATAAACATATACTAACTTGTTTGTAGATAGAGGTCTGCTCGAAGCAGCGTTCTAAGATAAGAATTCACCCCCGCTTGTGCTGCAGTTTAACGGACGTCTGCCTTGAGGATACAACTATCTGAGTGATAGTTCTAGCACAAAAACTTCACTCCTGACGAATCTACTTTATGTGTTCTTCAGAAATTTCTTGAAGAGGAAGAAGAAGCAACAATGATCATCCAATGATTTGATTCTTAAATCAGAAGATTAGACGTTGTTAATTGTATATGTTAAACAAGTGATCTACATGCTTTATATAGCATGAATTTCGACCAGATGCAGTCATTAGTCCAAAGGTTATGACTCTATGTGAAGAGATGTAACTTTTGGTTCAAAACTGGAAAGTCCCGTCGAAGGCACCACGGTGCCTCCACAAGGCACCTAGGTGCAAATTCGATTTTTCATTTCCAGTGACTTACTGCCATCCAGGCACCCCGGTGCAAATTCGTCGAAAATTTCAGTGACTTACTCGAGTGCAGGCACCTCGGTCTTTCGGCCAAAATTCCAAAAAATGGATTTTAATGGGATTGAGTTAATATATAACCCTCAGAATTCCTTTGAATTCTAATACCAAGAATGACATCCGCTATTCTCATATCTTTCATATCGAAAACGGCATGCATCATCTTCTTGGTTTGATTAATTACATCCTTATTTGTTCCCATAATTAGCATATCGTCCACATACAAACATATAGTGACACATGCATTCTTACATTTCTTAATGTAGACACATTTGTCACATTCATTTATTTGAAAATCATTTGATAATAATGTATTATCAAACTTCTCATGTCATTGTTTTGGCGCTTGTTTAAGTCTATATAACGACTTAACCAATTTACAGACTTTCTGCTCTTGACCTTTAACAATGAACCCTTCGGGTTGTTCCATGTATATTTCTTCCTCTAGTTCACCATTCAAGAATGCAGTCTTCACATCCATTTGGTGAATTTTCAAATTGTGGATCGCTGCTATAGCAATTAGCGTCCTTATAGACGTAATTCTAGACACTGGTGAGTAGGTATCAAAGAAATCTACACCCTTTTTTTGTCGGAGTTCTTTGGCTACTATCCGAGCTTTGTATTTCTCTATAGTACCATCAGGTCTTAACTTCCGTTTAAAGATTCATTTATGGCCTATTGGTTATTGTCCCGGAGGAAGATCAACCAATATTCATGTATTATTTTGTACAATGAATTCTACTTCACTTTGGATGACCTCCTTCCAATAAGGTGCTTCGGATGATTCCATTGCAGCCTATACGTTTGAGGTTCTCCTTCAACGAAAAATGTCATAAAGTCTGGTCCAAAATCTTTGGCAATTTTCCCACGTTTACTTCTTTTTATTTCAGAATTATTTTCTTGAATAGAAGAAGTAATATTATCAACATTTAGAGTATCTTGGTTTGACGCATTTTGAGGCAGTGTCCTCTTCTTGTAATTAGGAACACTTTTATCCTTGTCTTTATAAGGAAATATATCCTCAAAAAATTATGCTTCAGCAGATTCCATTACTGTGTTCTTGTGAATACCTTCAACATCAGATGATACACAAAAAACATATATGCTGCACTATTATTGGCATGACCAATATATATGCAATCCACCATTTTTTTTATCCAAGTTTAGTTCTCTTTGGTAAAGGAACTTGAACTTTCGCTAGACAACCCCACACTTTCATCCTTTTGAAAGTAGGCAATCTTTCATTCTAAAATTCGTGGAGATTGATCATTTTTCTTTTGAGAAATTCTATTCAATATCATATTTTCAGTAATTAATGTCTCACCCCATAGACTAAGAGATGCACCCGAACTAATCAACATTGAATTTATCATATTCCACAATGTTCTATTATTTCGTTCGGCAACTCTATTTTGTTGTGGAGTATATGACGTAGTGGTTTGATGAATTATACCATGAGTAGAACAGAATTCTTTGAACTCATTTGACGTATATTCACTACCTCTGTCTGACCTTAGAATCTTAATTCTTTTGTCAAGTTGGTTTTCCACTTCTGCTTTGTATGTTTTAAACATGTTCAAAGTATCATCTTGGGTGTATATTAAGTATACATAACAAAATTTACTGCAGTCATCAATAAATGATATATAATAATTCTTTCCTCCACGAGAGGGGGTTGCTTTGTAATCACACAAATCACTATGAATTAAACCAAGCACTTCATTTGATTTCACAACAGATTTATGAGAATGACTTGCATATTTTGATTCTATGCAAACCCCACATTTAGTCATTTTGTTCATGAAACATTTTGACAACATGCCTATCTTTACCATTCTTTGTAAGGAACGATAATTTACATGACCTAACCGAGAATAAGAAGAAAATGAATCAATCACATACTTAGACGCAGTGCTAGTGCCTGCATTTTCATTGATAACGACAAATGCCTTAGTACATACAACACTTTGTTTGAAGAGCCCTCACTAAGGTAGCCCTTGCCTACGTACACCCCACCTTTGGTGAGTACAAATTTGTCAGATTCAAAAACTAACTTAAAGCCCTTGTTGCTAATAACAGGGCCAGAAATTAATTTTTTACAAATTTCAGGCACATGTAGTATATTGGTGAGTACAAGATCATTCCCGGAAGTGAGCCTCAAAGTCACATTCCCTTTGCCTTCCACCTTCACAGAAGCAGCATTCCCAACAAACAATTGTTCTCCACCTTTGATGGCTTGGTAGGATGAAAACATGTCTTTCTCTGAACATACATGCATAGTAGCACCTGTGTCCATCCACCAATCGGTTGAATTTGTAACCAGATTTGCTTGAGCAGTGACAACACCAATGAATTGGTTCTTAGTTTCAGCACAGTTAGATTGGTTGACATTACTCGAACCTCCACCACCACCACCTTGGCTCTTGCGAAGGCGGCAATTTTTTGCTCTATGCCCTGGCTTTCCGCACAACCAATAAATACCAACTTATTTCTTGAACGTATTGGCCTTTTGTGGGGCGAGTGTGCTTCTTCCGGCAGCAAATGACGACTTGGCACCATTGAACTTGTCTTTGTCCTTCTGAAACTTGGCTTTTGATGAATTTTCTTCAACCACATTTGTATTTGGCTCCAAGGAAACTGCATCTGCCTTGTCACTCTTCCGGCTATCTTCCTCAACCCGAAGTTTGAGAACCAGTTGCTCAAAACTCATTTCCTCCATTAGATGCTTCAAATAAACCTTAAAATTCTTCCAAGAAGGAGGTAATTTTTCAATAATAGCACCAACAAAGAAATATTGGTTAAGGCCCATACCTTCAACCTCTAGTTCATGAAAAATGACTTGGAGTTCCTCCACTTGCTTGTCAACGGCTTCGGCATCGCTCATCTTGAAGTTTAGAAACTTGCCGATGACAGACTTTTTTGAACAAGCAACTTCTGTCTTGTACTTGTTCTCAAGTGACTTCCATAACTCCCGTGATGTCCCGAACGTGGAGTATATGTCATAGAGAGTATCATCCAAGGCATTTCTTACACATAAATTTTTGTGTCCACCAAGTCTCAATCGCCTTCAGCCTTTCGGCCTTTTCCTCCTCAGTTGGAGCATTCTCTCTTTCTCCCTCCGGCAGTGTCGTTGGATCCTTAGCAGTCAACACGTTTGCCACGTGAAGTGTTGTCAAATAGAACAACATCTTCTGTTGCCAGCGCTTGAAATCAGAACCCTTGAATTTCTCGTATTTCTCCACATGGGTTTTCACCATTGATGATCCAGATTGATCCATTTGTTTGCAAATCAGGAAGTGTATTCTCTGAAAATAATTTTGCAAACTCAACAATGTCAGGAAAATATATTTTCTGAGAATTTTTGTCTTAGATTGTTAGTGTCAATCTAGACCTTCAATGTATAAACCACAATAATATACAAATAACTCAAGTAAATTGAAATCGACAACAATAATGTTCAGCAAAAGTATAAACACATACTAACTTGTTTGTAGATAGAGGTCTGCTCGAAGCAGTGTCCTAAGACAAAAATTTACCACCGCTTGTGCTGCAGTTTAACGGACGTCTGCCTTGAGGATACAACTATCTGAGTGATAGTTCTAGCACAAGAACTTCACTCCTGGCGAATCTATTTTATGTGTTCTTCAGAAATTTCTTGAAGAGGAAGAAGAAGCAACAATGATCATCCAATGATTTGATTCTTAAATCATAAGATTAGATGTTGTTAATTGTATATGTTAAACAAGTGATCTACATGCTTTATATAGCATGAATTTCGATCAGATGCAGTCATTAGTCCAAAGGTTATGACTCTATGTGAAGAGATGCAACTTTTGGTTCTAAACTGGAAAGTCCCGTCGAAGGCACCGCGGTGCAAATTCGATTTTGTCTTTCCAGTGACTTACTGCCATCCAGGAACCCCGGTGTCTCCACCAGGCACCCCGGTGTCAAATTCATCAAAAATTTCAGTGACTTACTGGAGTGCAGACACCTCGGTCCTTCCATCAGGAACTGCGGTCCTTCGGCCAAAATTCCAAAAAATAAATTTTAATCACTTGTATCTTCTTCAATCCACACAAGTTACAACAAATATAATTGCATGAGGGTGGGACTTACGAGTACGAATATCATGTTTTGGATAGGGATGGCACTGAAAGGAGACTATGAGTGTTATTAGTTACGGAGACTATGTCTGCTATTAGTTACTGTACTGTAGTATTTAGTGACATGGTTGATATCCTTAATTTACCCAAAATTGCTCGAGCCTTAAAGCGACGGTAAAATTGTATCCATGTAACCTATAGATCACGGGTTCGAACCGTGGAATGTTGTCGATCAGAAAGGGGGTCGCAATGACCAGGCACGGGTGACTGGTTACCAAATACACAGTTCTCTACAAAGTCGTAAGACCGTGTATGAAGGCTGACACCTGCCCAGTGCCAAAAGGTCAAGGAAGTTAGTGATCTGATGATGGGGGAGTCGGAGTCGCAGTGAACGACAGTCATAACTATAATGGTCCTAAGGTAGCAAAATTTCTTGTCATGTGAGTTCATACCCGCATGGGGCGCACCCTTCTCCGACCCTCATAGGATGCTTCGTCTACCGGAGTAGCCCTTCTTTGTTCTACCTAGATCAGGCGGTCCGATACTCCTGCATGCAGAAACCGGACCAGAAATCGACCGATATTTGACCGAAACCTTAATCGGTCGGACACGAGTATCAAAAATACTCGGACCGATATGAGGCCTGATGCTAACCCAGAACACCCCAACCCCTACCCCCACCCCCCCGATCCTCCACACCGGCCCAAAGAAGCCCCCGGTCCCCTCGCAACTCTAATTAGTTGTAAATTAATGAAACTTTAAATGGTCATAACTTTGCGCTCGGATGTCCGTTTGACCTAATGTTTTTTTGATTTCGTGTATTTTTTCGAGATAGGGTCGGCCAAATAGCTAAAGCAATTTGGAGCAACCGATTTCTCAAAAAACATCCGTCTTGCCAATCAATTTCACTTTTACCCCAAATTGTTACCAATTGTCCATTTTCAAATCTAAATATCCCGCGCTATACGATATATTTCAACGTAAAAATTTCGTGGTAATTTGTCCGAGAATGTCAATTTCAGTATTGGAAATTCAATTTAAAAAATAAATAAAATCGGTCCGACCCGAAAAATGTTTACGGCCCGACGTAACCGACCGATAAAGTTTCGGTCCGACCGATCTCGTTCAGACCGAAACCTTATCGTCCGACCGTCCGACCGAGTTTTATCGTCGTCCGGACCGGTAAGTGGATACCTGGACCGGATCGGACCGATAACACCACTAATTCTACCTACCACATTTTGAGGTGTTGAGATACTTCTAACATAAGTCGTAGTTTGAAGTTTGAACCAGTATAATTGAAAAAATTGAAAAAAAGACTTTGAATCCTACTTAAGGAGTCAAACAAGGGACTCAATTGAATGCTTTTGATATGACCTAACTCATTTTTCGTGGTTCCATTTCTCAGCTTCTTACTCTTACTCGGTTGCGTGTAGGAATGAAGGAGTGATGACAAATTCAATTTAATCACGTTGTCCACATTTCTTCCCTTCAATAACACCTAATAATTGGAGGGCATCGTCCGGTATCCGTCTTAAATTTCTAGCAAAAATTTGTGGTAAACTGGTAACAACGAGTATTGAGCCATCAGCATCCACCACCTAACGCCAACATAAAGTCAAGATCATATATAGCATTTTGACCCCACTTTCGAGATTCAATTCTGATAATAGAGTTGATATCCTAGCTGCTGATTCACGAGAAAACAGTGTTTCAAAATCGAACTACATGTATGTCCACACGCAAAAAAACATGTTTAGATATAAATAATATAATTAAATGTAATTTCAGTACTCGCGTCGTCTAAATTCTACCTTCATCGCTGCCACTAACCTCAGTATATAAATCATACAAAGCTTCATTGTATCTTAGTAAGACTCGTTAGATCACTACCAGCTTGCACAGTACCATATAGCTGAGAGCCATTACTTGGGATATTAATGTCTAAACTTTGCACTTTATAGTCAAATGCCAATTCAAGAAATTGGCACTCTAATCTGGCAAAATACTCGAGCGTGGCAGCGCCACTGCATTATAATGTGTCACTCATAAGATGAGAACTGTTGTTGGTTTGCTGTTATATTTCGAAGTAGTCATTGTGCACTTTTGAATAGGTGTATCAAATCTAGCCCACGAAAAATCATATCAACACATCAAACTCAAACCTTTCGAAAAGGGAAAGAATTCCAAACAAAAATCACATAAGTTTCGTGATAGTTTTAAGTGGCAGGGAGAAGGTTTGTCCGTAGCAATTTAGTTGTACAGTTATAAATTACAAAATATAAATACGCACAAATAGAAAATAATCTTAAATCATGCATTGGCAGGGACACATTGTTAACACAAATTAATTTCTCCATCTAGACTGCAGCAAATCTTGGTTAGATTAGATTAGGATCATTCATTTGACAGTTGACACACTTCTACGTTCCTGTAGTCTAGAGTTACCTCACCTATGACTCCAAAAACACACTCCATTTCCCAGAAAACAAGAAAGCTTCCAAGAGTAGAGAGATTAGAGAGCAATTTCTTAATAGGCATCTGAATTCATACTACAAGCTGAACTAATCATCTAAGAAAACATTTAACTGGTAGATCTATATTAACTATTGTGCGATCACCATTGTTAATATTAGATGCCAGGATGACCAGCTTCACAGATGGGCTAAGAGACACATCAAGCAACAGGAAGAAGAACAAAGGAATTGCAAATAGACGATTCATCACTAACCATCCTACCCTGTCATTATTTCATACAACAGATTCATCACAACACATTTGAAATAAGCAATTTGAACAACCTCAAGGTAACAACAAAATAAATGGAATCATTTCATACGACAACTAATTTAAAATGAGCAATTTGAACAACCTCAAGGTAACATAATAACTGGACAGGAAGCTCAGATACAATAAGTGATGATAGTCTCAAGATACTTTATAAAAATGCCAAATTAGAATACATACTTTGAAAATTTCGAACACAAATCTTTCAAAGGGCACTAAAACCCAAGATAAGAAGGTTCCCCAAAATTTTCCTTGATCTAACACTTAAATTATGAAAATGAAGCTACCCCTAATAGCCTCTCAACTCTCAGTAACCGTCTCAAAGGCCTCAAGCAGAAGCTGCTGCCTTCTTCCTTGGAGCTGCTTCACAACCTGGACGAACAAGAGTTTAAAATTTATTATTATCTCATACAAGTTACAACCAGATATTCATGATCATCAATTCTCCAAACCAACAGCTTAGCCGAGCTAAAAAAAGAACAATCACTCTGAATAATAGTCACGCCAACCAAGACCTACTCAACCCAGAAATCCTATAGGGCATTTGGCTAGGTACGCCATAAAACAATTCTCATGAAAAATATCTTGTGAAAAAAGTTTTATCTTGAAATTTATTTTCTAGATTATTTTTCAGCATTAGGTTGGATACAAAAGTAGGTGAACTATGGTACTCACTCATACAAGGTGGAAGACCGTATAACTATAGTGTTTAATTGCTATATTAGCATTAAAGGTTGAAAACAATATCTAAATATTGGTTTAACCAAGTCAATCAACATATGTAAAGTAAAAAGATTTGTCTATAATTAAAGGAAGTAATCGAAGTAATCTTTCCCGTTTTAGAGTAAAACGTTGTTAACAATACAATGTAACCACTCACTGGAAAATGATTTCATAAATCCTGTAAAACAATTTCTGCTATACCAAAGGCACACTTAATCCTAACTGAAAAAGTAAATAAAATCTTAAAATGCAGAAACATAAGAGCTCCAAGCATAAAGTGTTTACCTTCTCTGAAATTGGTCTTGAACCTACGAGGGACATTACGAAGATACCTCATGCGGCCAGTTCCAGTTGTCTTTCGGCGAATTGCCTTCACACTCCAGTTGTCTGAAAATCATTCATTCAGGACAGCATACAAAAGAAGTACAACTCTTATTGATTATAATGAATGATTATATTATAGAGAAAAGGAAAATAAGTAAACATTACATGATCTTTTACGGGCAGCAGGGTAAGCACAAGCAGAGCAACGGCTCTTCTGGAGATGGAAGCTCCGTCTCCCACACCTCACACATAGTGTGTGGGTCTTGTTCCTCCTCTTACCAAAGCTTCCTGTTCCCTTACCCTATAGTACAACAATCCACATCACATTTTACAGACTTACAAAAACATAGTACCTTTTTTGTAAGAATTGAACCATTTTTTTAATTTGTGCATGCCACATTTAATGTTCTCTATAATTCATCAATTTTATTTTATGTAAAAATTTCGTGATTATTCTTGTATCGTTCCAATTTTATCAGATGTTTGCTAAGAAAAACGAAATAAAATACGTTCATAGGAAAACATATGATGATACATGGTACGCATATGAAGGGAACAATATGATGGACGTTAGAGGGCTAGCTTGACTTACCATTGCACCACAGTTGCAGAAACCCTAGCGACCTCTCTCGACTGGAAGCTGCAGCGATATAGGAAGTGCTTATAGTTGGCTTGGCAGTAGTTAAGAAGGAACACGGCTTTTAGGGTTGTGCGTCTAGTGATGATGGGCTTCAATTGGGCTTTTCGGTAGAAATAGCGTCCATGACCACAATTCGGCCATGTGTTTTAAAAATAACCACTATTATAAAGTTTGTTATTTGTCACAAAAACTAAAAAGTGATTATTTGTGAACTTTTACATTATGAGCAATGATGACTATTGTTTTATTTTGCCTGGAGTAAATTTTGGGGGAAATAACGTTTATGCCCCTCAAACAAAATTAATTACTCGTTCATACCTCATTACTTTTTGTACCCCAGAAAAATTGAAACTATTTATCTGAGATATCTCCTTCCTCCCAATTATGATACCAATATGATATATAAATATACTGAGATAATATCACGAAGGAAGGGGCTAGGAAGAATATGTTGGATAAATAATTTTGGACGAGGGGGTACGATGGTTAATTAGTTTAAAAGGGATATGAGGCGGATAATTAATTTGTTTTGGGGATACTTCAGTTAGTTTCCCTAAATTTTTCTCACCAACAATAAAAGCTCTTCACTCTAACTCAGGGAAAAGGGTCATATTTGTCATTCGACTTTTGGAAAAGGGTCATATTTTCCCTCCGTTAAAGTATGGGCTCAAATATACCTTTTCTGTTAGTAAAGTTGTGACATTTTCTCTCCATTGACGGAAACCCCACGTCATCAACCACATGTGATCCACTTGGATACATGCATCCACATGGAGGGTGGGACCACTTTTTCTTCAACAGCTACCACCGCTGCTTCCACCAGCCACCACCACTACTATCATCTCCTCTTCTCCACCACTGCCAAATGACCCATCTACCCAAAGCTTCAGATCTTATCTCTATTTTCTTGAGCATTCATCTTCTCCAAGCTCTCAAAAGAGCTTTCTTGGTCGCTTTAATTGCTCCGGTGAAGAGCTTCTAGATCCGATGAACCGGAGCAACCAACAAGCTACCACGAACCACCCACTGCTCCCTCATCCCAATTCCTTCCATCGGACCTATCATTTTCCTCCATTGAAACAACCCAAAACTTGCACAAAAACCACCATCGTAACACCCATCCAAACAACCATCGAGCCACAATTAAATAGTCGTTGAACCACCATCCAAGAATGATCTAAAATCACCGGTCAATTCCTCTATTGAAACAATGACCAATTTCATACTTATTCATTCAGCGTAGCTTTGGTGCTCAAATTTGAAGGAGAAGGGAGTCGAGTCAGTGGGGTTTCAGTTCGAGGTTACTAGTACCTGCCCCGACAAAAATCCCCAATAAACAGCAAGGGGAACCTCCCCCCTCCAATTAATGACTGATCTATAGTATTAATTGGACAATCTAACGAAATCAAAACTCAAAATGGACAAAATCGAAAACTTCAATTAAGTATTTCTTCAATAAGAAACTGGGTTGTAATCAAAATCGTCATTTTTTCTCTTTTGGGCCAGGATGGGGTTGCGAGAGAGGGAAAAGGATGGGGGAACTGAAATCTTTTTGTGAAGGAAATATTTCCCTTAAAAATGAACCAAAGAGGTGTGGAAAGTATTTGAACTTTGAAGTATGAGGCGGCCGGAGATGTAGCTGTTTGTCGGAGCAACGTAGGGGAAGAGGAATTGGGTTGAGATTTTTTCCAGATTTATTTTCCTTGTTTTAACTGGGCAGAGGGGTCGTTTGACAGTGGTGGAGAAGAGGAGACGAAGGTGGCGGTGGCCGGTGGAGGCGGTGATAGTTGTTGAAGACAAGGTGAGTCCCATCCTCTACGTGGATCACATGTGCCTGCTGACGTGTGATTTCCGTCTATGGAGGGCAAACGTGATAACTTTACTAACGGAAAAGATATATTTGAGCCCATACTTTAACGGGTGACAAATATTACCCTTTTCCGAAAATTGGATGACAAATATGACAATTTTCCCTATTAACTATATGTTTTTTTTTTTTTTTTTTTTTTTTGACGAAGGAACCCGCAGCCGCTACTCTTTCGAGTGCGCACAGGGTAAATCCCGGGCTGATGCAATAGCACCAACCACGTCGGTAGATTACACTTGACAAGCCACGTAATGTGTGCTCAACCAAGAAGGTTTATGCAGGGGATCGAACTCGTGACCTTGCGATCCCGCGCTCTACTGCTACACCAAAAATTATTCCTATCAAAAGAATACAAGGACAAAAAATATGAAGGAATAAAAGCTACAATAACATTAAGTGGCAAAAATAGAATTTCACCAACAGTTCAATATATACTATTCCCTCAATTTCGGCGAAAAATATTATAATGCTTCTGTTCCTCTAGCTCCATCCCTAATTTAGAGTGTATGTGTGAATTTTGCCTAAAATCCATGACATTTTTTTAACTTATCATCCACGAGTTATTATATTCACAAAATAATACAAGTGTGTTGGAGTCGGAGTGAAGACTATTCAGGTTTAAATCGAAAAAATAAATTATAAAAGTCACATATATGCAAAAAAAATTAGAACAAACTACAATTGCTCATACTTGTCTATATTAACACAGCTGAAAATGAATATTAGCATTACAAATATACACTTGTTCAAATCTCCCAAAGACAACTTTTCTTCCTCCTCTTCTTGGCTCACTCTATTCACAAACAAAGCTTACGCCCGTTATGTGCGGGGTCCGGAGAAAAGCCGGACCATAAGTGTCTATTTAAAATATATCTTAAAATTATAATATTGTTTTTACATGTATACTACATAGTATAATAATGGAGTAATAATGTATAGAATGATAAAAAAAAAAAACATAAACCGCACACAATATGATTAACAGCTAAGCGCGGGAAAAACAACTGTAATGAAATTGCTGAAGAAAGAAAACCCTAGTCCCTTTGAAGTTTTTATTTGGGTGACAAAGATTGTGAGGAAGCAGGTTTCAGGGTAGCGATGAGATTTTGAATGTGAACCAAGCCTCAGGATAGAGTCGTCTTGAGGGTGCAAGATGACAGCCGAACATATCGGTCATGATGAACGGAAATGCTTTCGAAAGTAGCGAGAGTGCGAGAAAGAAGGCGTGGCTGGAAACATAGAATCGGTGGATGGCAAGCAGCGCCGGATGCACGGCTGAGCGTAGAAAGCGCGGAAGCATTGTGGCAGGGATTTGTGGCGCGGGAATTTTTTCGCGGCCTTAGAAAAAAGATCGTGACGGTGCTTTAGAGAGCCCAGCTATCCGCAGACACGCTGTTATATTTTTAAACTGCGCCGTGCGCATTTCGCCACAAAGACTTGGACATTTTCTACCTTTAGCCTGAATCTCATTGCTATAAATTATATCTTTCAAACCTGAAAAAGGAGAAAGCTTTCAGATAGCATTCTTGTTTGTTTGACTCCCACATTGTGACACTTGTTACTTAAGTGTCTTGTTTAAGGAATTATAATTTTGGAAAAAGAATAAATAGAAAATAGTTAAGAAGGGTTAAATTCTTTGAAGTAGTAAAAGAAATTAGTTTAGTAGTAGATAATAATTGTTTGGATGTTGTCGCCTTTTGTTATAAAGTGGCAATGAAGAAAGAGTTAGTTCAGATGAAAAATGTGTTTATGAAGATTAGGTAAATAGACTTAGAAACATAAATTGCTGTAAACTGTAAAAATGAATTTTGTAAAAGAGAATTGAAGTTGCTAGATTAGATTACATATTGGTTAAGTAGAATCGGAGATGAGGCCTACGAATGTTGAAAGAGCTTAGAAAAAAAGAATGAATTGATCGGTAAAAACTTGATTTTCCATAGAATTTAGTGGCTTTGGTTTGGAATTTGAATGATTTTAATGGTTACACGATTATACTGTTCATAATTATTAATAAATAAACATTTTTTGGGTTTGAGTTTACAATTGTGGTTCTACATTGAAGATAGGTGAGTGGATTGTTGTGATTATTGAGCGTTAGTCATACAATTTAATGAGTAGGCGTCTCTATTTCTATTTTTTAGAGATCTAATTTGTTAGTATTTAGTACTTTGTTTGTTGTAACAAGTATAGAGCGGTTAATCGAGTATAAAAGATTTAGTAAAATTTTTTATATGGAATTGTGTGATTTAAGATAGTATAATTTTATTATTATAAGTAGTTTAAGTATTTTTGAAAATGAGTTATGTATTTTTGAAAAGTAAGGTGAAAAATTTGAAGTATAAAAAAGAAGCCTTTTTAAGAAAATTAAGCATTAAACGGTTTTATGGGAGTTTAGTTAAGTATAAAAGTTCGATTGTAAAAATGTAATGGAGTAGATGTCGTAAATTTAAGCGGCTTAGTTAGTTCTAACGAGTTATAATAACTTTATTAAAGATTATATGGAATTATAAAGTTTAAATAAGCATAAGTTGTAATAAAGTTAAAAAAATGAAACTTAATTATGAAGAAAGTTTGCTAGTTTTTTATTAAAAATGAGTTTACGTTGAAAACGGTTTAGTCGTTTCAAGCTTTTCTTGATTTAGAAAAAGTGTTACTTGCTTGAAAACTATGGAAACTTCTCTGCACTGTTAGTCTTCGATACTTTTTAAAATAATTAATGAGCGAATTGCACTGATAGTGTTTTAGACGTTATTTGAGAATTATTCTATGAAATTACTCTATGGGTGCTTTTCTCTATTTAAAGTTCGAAAATCTTGGAAATTCTCTTGGAAAAGAGGCATGGTAATTGTCTTGGTTAATTGAATTGATTTATGGAAAAGGCATGTTATGTACGTCTTGTTAAGTGATGGTCTGCGATATGAAAGGTAAGCGTCTGCGATGAGTTACGTTAATACTTGTGCGATAATTTGCCACGGCGAGACACGATGCCTTCTTGCTTGCTGAAGGATTCGTATATCGACCGTTGTCCGTTACCGATGGTGGACAAGGTGGCCACCAATGGAGGATTGCGTTTCATTCAAGCGCGGTATATTCCATATTGGCGGTATAGCTTCCAGCATGGATTGAAATTCCCGAAGTCTCTACGATACACTGGATCCGGATTAGCCGCCGTCTTTGCGCGAAAGAGGATGGATGATGCGATTGGATGCAGATACCGCGATCACGTCTTTGCCGCGAAGTGTTAGATGCGCGATGGTGTGATGGGGCTTGGCGCAGTGTTGTATGGCCGCGTCACGCAGGTGCGATCGGTGACGCAGCATCTGGGACGGCCCGGCCAACGATTACCGAGTAACGCCGATGCGGTAGAGTATCGTTGAACAAGTGCGTGCATCTGTGGAGATTGCCACCGCGTGGATTCAGTTTGCGATCGTGTGATCCATCGCGTGCCGTGACTTTGCGGATCTCATCATTGGCGTTACGCATGCCTGAGTGGTATTGCGATATTCCGCTTGGTGTTATGTACTCATAAATTTCTATTCGGTGGAATTCATTCCCAGACACGATTGATATTATTAGCATGATGAGGTATTGGTTATATTTGTGCATTTTTTAGAGGGCGAGTCGCGGCGACTTGATGAGCGATGTTGTATGTGGTTTCTTGTTGTTTTACGTCATTACGCATATCTGCATTTATATATGCTATTTATGAATTCATATTATATTTTTTATTATATATATTTTTGCATTGTTATTCTTGTTGCAATTGCGTTACCTCTTTCTTTTCCGAATCTCACGCCGCGCCAGTCGAGAGCTCTTTAGATCCGGGTCCGGCTTTTTCAGGATCGCTAAATAGCTCGAGGCTTTGTCTTTTTTGTTATTTTTCTGAGGTTATAGACTTTTGTACATTCGGGATATGGGGAGCTACTGTCACTTGTTATTATTGTTAGAGAATTGCGTTTGTGGTTGCTGTTGTGGTAAGGATAAAGGATGAAGGATTTCACTTTCGATTAAGTTATTTTATGGATATGGAGCGTGGCGCTGGCCTGGATAATTTCTTTATATATATTATGTTGTTTATGTATGTTCGTTTATTTCTCTATGCGATGCTTCGGCAGTCTGGTAAGAGTGGAGTCATGTGCAGAATTAGGTCGTGAAAGATTTTGATGAGAGATGGAAGAGAGAAGAGAATTTCCCATACGAACCCTACTCCATTCAGCTTGATTTCATGACCGCCCTTTACCAATCTCTCAATAAAGGGGGTGTTGACATGCTCGAAAGCCCCACCGGTACATATCTTCACCACTATTTTCCACAAATGTAAAACTTTATACTTTTCTTACTCTCATCCATGCTAATTTAGAATCATATTCAGAGTTACTTCTCTCTGTCACAATTTATGTCACTCTTTGTTTTTTCGAGACTCAATTACATACACTAACATTTGATACCATTATTTTCATAATGCTTTAAATTTTATGTCCGAGTCTAACCGTTTCTCTTGTTGTGCTTTGTGCCGAGGGTCACTCGGAAACAACCGCTCTAACTAATGTAAGGTCTGTGTATACTCTAAACTCCCCAGACTCCACATCGTGAGATTTCACTGAGTATGTTGTTGTATATATTGAAACGGCCTATTGTAGCATGGGTACAGTGGATATATAGTCAACCACAACTAGTTTGGGATTGAAGTTTATCAGTTCTTGTTATGCATTATGTAGTATATAACACCGACACACATTCTATATGGTTTGAGCTAAAATCAGTGGAAGTGACTACGGATTCCTCTCTGCGTTTCTCAAATTCACGCAGTTGGGTTTTTTGAACTTTTATTCAGGGACTGGTAAAACACTCAGTATAATTTGCAGTGCTCTCCAATGGCTTGTAGATAGAAAGCAACATCAGAAAACCCAGACGGATTCTTCTTCAAATTTAAGCGGGAAACAAGAACATCAATTGGGGGTTGATGATGAACCAGATTGGATGAGGAACTTTGTCATTGATAAAGATACCAAATCTCCTGAGAAGAAGACAAAGGGAAAAAAGCAAATGGGGTCCAACAAAAGATTTGATAGGAAAGGAAAAAAGGAAGTTGTCAGAGATTTAATTACTAACGGGGGTGGGAAGGAGGAAGATACTGACATCGAAAGGGTAAACAATTTACCGACGAAACACGAGGTTGAGGGAATGGATGACGAAACATGAGGTTGAGGGAATGGATGAAGCGGAGTTTTTGGTTGAAGAGTATGAGAGTGAAGATGATAATGGAGGACGACAAAAAAGGAAGGGTGGAGGGGTGTCGGTTAATTCCTCAAGTGAGGAGGAAAAGGACGAAGATGGTATGGAAGAGGAAGAGGCTAGACCCAAGATTTACTTTTGCAGCCGGACACATTCCCAACTTTCACAATTCATAAAGGAGTAAGGAAAACTAAATTTGTGGATGAAGTAAATGTTATATGCTTAGGGTCTAGGAAGAACTTCTGCATTAATCAAGGTACTCAAAATAGTCTGCCTTTCGAGCTTGTTGTTCTTTTGTAAGTAAAAAAATTGCAATCTTGTTGAAATTTTTTCCTAATGTGTATTTCATGGATCTATTGGTTTTCATTTCAGAGGTATTGAAGCTAGGCAGCTCCACTCAGATAAATGAGAGATGTTTGGAACTTCAAAAAAGTAAGAATAAAGAAATTTCTAAAATATCGAAAACAAAGGTATGCCTAGCTGGACTCTCAATCTGATTGTATTGATACATGTGAGTGTTCTAGTTAATGTATAGATGGTAAAATGAAAAAACATTACCTGGCGAAGTGTATAAATATTTTGATAGGTAGCTGTTGTATATTAAACAAGATGTCTTACATTTCATCTCTGGCATAAGCTGATTTAGAGCTCTATTATGGTACTATTAAAATGTAATTCTTCTGAACAGATTTTCCCCAGTTTAATAGATTATAACATGAGAAAAAAATCTTGACATAATGTTACGCTATTTGGATGTTCACTGGGGATTACAATGCTGCTCAGAAACGGTCCTGTTAGAATCAGCATTACAATCTATGTTGCTCAGACTCTTCAGAATTGCTGCCGCACCTATGTTGGATCCGACATGAACCCCTTGACATTATTGAAGAGTCTTAGCAACATAGATTACAATAAGTCTGACATAATAATTATATTAATACTTGACTAGTTGATTTATCACTTTAAAGAAGTCATGGACTATATATTTGTTTAGATTCAGCTTGTGATAACTTATTATGCTCCAAATTAATTCTTTTAACTTCATTTGCAAACTTATATGCAGAACATCAGAGCCTGTGGCAGAGTGGGGAGGTCCAAGACATCATCCGGATGCCCAATGCTTAGAAATCACAAAAGAGGAAAAGAATTCCGACGTGATGTTTCTCAACAAGGGCCTCTGGATATTGAGGATCTTGTTCAGATTGGACATGACTTAAAAACTTGCCCTTAGGGCTCAAGAAGCATGGTCCACACAGCAGATCTTGTGGTTCTTCCTTATCAATCTCTTCTTTCAAAATCATCACGTGCAGCTAATTTTTGAGTTGTAACAATGTAATCACTTGGTTTAAGTTTAAAAGATAGTGTTGTTGTCATAGATGAAGCTCATAATTTAGCTGATTCTCTTGTCAGCATGTACAACTCAAAAATTACATTGTCACAACTCACAGGTAAGAAAGTATTTCTAATCATTGCCATCAGACACTCACAACCATCCCATCTGGCACTACCAGCACTTTAATATTCTTTTCTTTGTGTTTACTTCCTAGTATTCACTTTGAAGAAACATCCAATTAATGGATCTGTTTGTTTTCCAGTTGGAACTTGTGCATTCTCACTTGGAGAGTTACTTCAAACGCTTCCGCAATCTGTTAGGGCCAGGCAACCGAAGATATATTCAAATAGTGATGGTCCTTACTCGGGCTTTTCTACAAGTTTTGCATAATGAGAATTGTCAAAGCAACTTTGACCCTGGTTGTAATGCTGAGGGAAGTAAAAGTGTCTTTGATTCATCCATGGCCATAAACGAGTTCCTATTTTCCCACAATATTGACAACATAAACCTGTTTAAGCTCTTGAAGTATATAGAAGAAAGCAATATAATTCACAAGGTATATCATTTCTGACTCTTTACTAGTTATTCATCTCTGTACCGCTTTAATATCATTTAGTTTTGAAGATCTTTGGGCTCTCTGTATGTGGATATGGACATAAAGTAGCTCTCCCGAAAGAAGTTTCAGCATTGAGAAAATGACGATCAAAGCAGTCATGATGAAGGTGCATCTGGTTTCCAAGCATGAGTTAACATATTACTGTCACTGACAAATAAAGATGGTGATGGAAGAATAATAATATCAAGGACAAAGCCAAAATGCTCCATGCAACAAGGAGGGTATTTGAAATATGTCATGCTCACAGGAGAAAAGATATTTTCTGAGGTTTGCTAGAAACTTCATAGTTTTACATCCCAAAATTCCCTCACAAAGGTGTTTACGGAAAACCATTTGGTTCTGCATTACTACTTGCAGATCTTGAATCAAGCTTATGCTGTCATATTGGCTGGTGGGACTTTGCAACCTATTGAAGAAACAAAAGAACGCCTGTTTCTTTGGTTACCACCGGATCAGTTGCATTTCTTTTCCTGTGGTCATATCATCCCATCTGAAAATATTCTACCAATTGTTGTTCCTCAGGGGCCTTCTGACCACTCCTTTGATTTCAGTTACAGCACCAGAAGCTCATCAGTCATGGTATGTATAATCTTCTGTCACATATGCTTGTTTTAAGTCAAGAATTCTGCAACTGAATTCACCTTTAGCCTATGAATGTGCAGCATGAATATTGTATCCCAGCAAATTCCGATTTCCAGTTTCACTTAATTAGCAGTTGAGACAGCAGTTGTTGCTTTGACATTCAGTTAGAATACTACCCTGAAATAAACTACTGAATCTAACATACTCATGAACCTATATTGGCAGATACAAGAATTAGGGCTTTTGGTCTCCAATTTGGTAAATGTAATTCCTGAAGGCATGGTTCTTTTCTTCTCATCATTTGACTACGAAGGCCAGGTCTATGATGCATGGAAGGAGTCGGGCATCGTTGGAAGAATTATGAAAAAGAAGCGCATATTTAGAGAGCCTAGAAAAAGTACAGATGTGGAAATTGTTTTGAAGGAATACAAGGAAGCAATTGATGCAGTATCGGGAAGCAGTTCTAAGCGGAACCCTGTATCACGCAATGGTGCAATTCTCCTTGCTATTGTGGGTGGAAAAGTATCAGAAGGTATCAACTTCAGCCATGGGATGGGTCGATGCATAGTCATGGTTGGATTGCCCTATCCTAGTCCTGCTGGCATCGAGTTGATGGAGAGGATTAAACATATTGAGGGATTTGATACTTCTATTGGTAAGAACACCAAATTTCAGGCTGAAAGGAGCTGGTATAGTGGAGATGCTCAAGGTGGGCTTCACATCCTAAAAAGCTGCAAACATAGAGGAAAGCAGTATTATGAGAATCTTTGCATGAAAGCCGTGAATCAATCAATTGGTGAGTGCTATTTGCCAACTTGTCTTTAGATACACATTATAAAGGCTCTCCGTTTCAACTATTCCCCCCCTAGTTAACTATGATCTCACAATTTTACCTTTAATCGTAGAAACCCCCCGAAGTAGCTGCAATATTGATATCCCGATCTTTAAATAAAATTTAATATCTGATATAATGTACTGAATATCCACTTCAATGGTCCTTTAGCATTATTCATATGTTTTATGTGGATTTTAATATTCCAGTGGTTTTTTTAATTTGTCTGCTGTAGGTAGAGCAATTCCGCATATTAATGACTATGCTGCCATCCTATTAGTTGATACATGATATACATTTGATCCTTCTGAAAGAAGCTCCTCCCACTCAACCAACAAGCTCCGGCAGTGGATTAAAAGCCGTCTTGTTTCTGCAACAAAGAATTATGGAGAACTCCACAGACTGCTGCATCAATTCTTCAAGTTTCACAAAGGCAAAGAGGACAACCAGTAAGAGGTTGTGGCAAAATTTGCAGACCTCATGAAGTAATGTGGTGAGGCACAGTTGTTTTAATTTGCGGACCTCATTTGTAGATTGGGGGTCCCAAAACAGCTCTTTCATTTAAAAGCACTTGACACAATTGATACACAGAACTTATCACTCGATTAAAGGGAAATTTTGGCCTTCATGTATTACTTGGGACCCAATGGTCTAAAACTGCATTAGTGTAATTTATGCTTAATTATATGTAATAATTACTTTAAGATCCTCCAACTCACTGCTCAACTTTTTCTTTTTCTTTATAATGAATGCTGCAACACTTTCAACAGTGAAAGTCAAAAGAATATCGTCCTCCGGGGCATAGTCCAGTGGCAAAGCCTGAGCGCTATAAGACGCTCTGGCATGGACAGCGTGGGTTCGATTCTCCGCAAGCAACTTTGCATGTTGGGGAATTGAACCTTGTCTCATTGATCAGTTGTATGCAAGTCATCGGAGCACATCCCGCGATTTACTGGTAATAGTGTTGAAGGACCGGTGCTATTACCTCCAGGACGTCTGGGTAATACCAGTGAAGTAGTCAGGCGCAAGGAAACCTAGAAGACTATCAAAAAAAAAAAGTCAAAAGAATATCACGGAAATAGAAATGACATAAGGAAGAGGCCCTACAGGTTCAAATTCCAGTAAAGACAAAAAAATACTAAGTGGTTTTTTCTCAGCTGAAACAGATACAGAAAAAAAGACATATTGGGAAGCACAACTAAAGCAAGGAAGTCAGAGAGAAAATAAAGAAGGGGAAATGTCCCTGTACCCATCACTTTCATCAGTACATGTTGAAAACCATTTGGCATCTAAAATTTAAGGAGGGAAACAAGTTGCATTATCTCTTACTAAGAAGATAGTGAAAGACAGATGAGGGAGTTGTACAGAAAGCCACAAATTCTCCTTAAGAAAACCTTCCAGAAGACCAAGAACCTCTTCCTCAAAACTCTACATAATCTCAATTCATTTCTCTTTAGAAGTCACCACAAGTTACCTAAAGTTTGTCACTTCAATCCCTTCTTCTCTCGCAGTAATTGAATTCCAAACAGCATTATTCAAGAGTTGGATGATTTCTACAGAGACTTCCCTCAACAATGGGAATATTGTGACCACAATGAAGTTCCAGAGAGAAAGAGCATTGGTGAAATATCAGTAAACAACACTATGAATGACCAAGAAAGAAAGAGCAAAGAAGAAAAAATGGGAGAGGCATTTCTTCAAAACACAAGTAAAGGTGAGATGTTAGCACAGAAGATGAAGGAACTAGAGATTGTGGATGAAGAAGATTTGGATCAAATGCTGGACATAAAAGAAGTGCTATATTACTACTCCCACTTAACCTGTCCGGTTTACGTTGACATTGTTGACAGATATTTCATGGACATGTATGATGAGTTCTCACTTCCACAGACATTCATCAATGTCAACAGTTCAATGCGAAGTCTTGGTCCTACTAAGCCCTAGAAACTACAGACAATCTCTTTATTTCTGCTAATTGCCATGGACTTCTGTGTTGAAAATTTTCAGAAGGCCTTAGATCTGTATTTCTTGAGCTGGTTTTTTTACATTGTCAAGTGAGTAATGTGTGGAGTATAATTCATATTTAATATTTTGGCTGGAATTGGCTTCGTGAAGTGTCAATATAGCAGAGTGATTAATGATCTTTACCATATGATCTGAAGAGAAATTACAACACATGTATGTCCTTTATGCTGTCAAATAAACGTCTAAGAACAGTTTAATTGTTAAAACACTTCGAAATTCATAACAAGAAAGAAAATAAGAGAACAAATAGTAGTAAATGTTAAATGGCACCCCATAAGAATTAAATATAAACCATATCACATAGACCAGAATCTGGTCCATGGCGTGCTTTTAGCCTTCATTTCATCAGCGATCACAATTTCACAGAAAGCGACGCAAAAAAATAGTAATCTTGGATGTTAAACCATTGATTTCTACATTTCACCTTGAGGCATATTAATTAGCTCTATGTAGTTATCAATCAAGTGTTGAGGCTTTGCCATGATATAGAAACCATAAATAACCAAATACAGTTTCAGTTCCCATTTGGCTATAAACCATACAATTGCTACAATGAATACAATGGCACAAGTAGACACACTGTCAAAGGTGCCAAGAATCCTATTGTTTTCTGTAGCATACTGTTAAAATGGAGAATTGCTTCTGCTTTGAATGGATAGATCCGCTGTCCCTCTAATAGAAACTGAAGCATGCTTGAAATTTTCATCCTGCTTTCATCGCACTGTTGGTGTTTACGTCGGGTTCGTACACGAGGCGGAATTTAAAAATTTATGTTTCAAACCCGACATAAGCGGTCAAACTGTAGTATGATATGTAATGTAAATCAAACACAAAGTAATATGTAATACCTCGATCGGAAGACTTACATATTAGAAGTAATCAGCCAAGCAGTTGAACCTTCAAGCTTTGTGTAGTCCGGGGTGCACACTCAAACGTCCCTTGATTTGCAAGTTCTAAGTTCTTAGAACTTTGATGTAATTTACTAACTTTAAAAATGCTAGGGATTTCTGCACCATTTTAGAAGAGATGATCTCTCTTAGATGTGGTGTATTGAAATGGGGAGGGGAGCCTCTTATTTATAGGGATAAATAAGAGCTTTAGGGTTTCCGTATTGGGCCCAGCCAGTGAACTACCAGATCACGGCAACCGCGATCGCCGATGAAGTGGCACCACGGTCGCACGTGTTAGCGGCACCTCGATCGAGAATAAAGGCACCGCGGTCCCGTCCCATTTTCTGCGCTTTCTCCAATTTCTTATGTCCCGGTTATCAACCGAACATATACATTATCTCTTTCTAATTACATCCTTCAATCAAAGGAACATTTGATTTAGTGTTTACCTTTCAGGCCTCTACATATTGACACTAATATCATTAGGATCTTCACGGAACTCCTAGACTGCGCCGGAAGACGAACCTCAATATGTAAAGTTTAGCTACATGAAGCATGTGAACTGGACCTCTATGTGGGAAGATAAAATCCTTTCATTCACGACACACTCAATCAAGCTTAAGATTTGTCAGGTGTCCATCCAAATGGCTTGATCATAATATCTCATCTATATTAGTTGACAACAGGACCATATCAAAGACATGTCCACTGCGTTGGCCAACGACTTAGTCAACCTAATATCTTATAAGAACCTGAGTGTTCTCTCGAAGATGCATTCGAGGAATGAATTCTAATCTTGGCTCAACATCCACCTTTAATCCACTTCGTAACGTACCAAAAAACAAGCCGCATCTCAACTTATAAGGCATTTGAGCTTAGGACAAGATCAAAGTACATTACTCCGTGAATAAGGTGATATCGACCTCAAGTCTAAGGATTACTATCTCCCACACACCGATGCCACTTTAGACATACAACAAATAGTGCATCAGTAGGGTATACCAATACTCCAACAAGTATCCATGCGTCCATCACGAGTTGCCATAACTCGTAGCAAGTGAGACATACTACATCCCCGAAGGATATGATGCAGACCACATGTCGACGTATAACATATCACTTATATCCCAATCTCGATGATCATTAGTCGAGGCGATTTAAGAGCGTCACGTTATGATATTAATTTCTCACTCCATTAATAACCACGTAACCTCTAGGGATGCATTTATAGAATATTATAAACAATCAACTAATAATTCAACAAATGCAAATGTCATAATATTAATCATCATCAATATATAAATATGAATGTGTATAAAGTACATGTGTCTTAATACTGATTGTCTCTAGGACATACATATACTTTCACGCACAACCAAATTCCAATAGCTCTTTCTTTAACACTGTTTTCCAAGCAAGATGCACTTTTACCATATTCATCTTAACTAAGTACTACCAGATGGAATAAAATAAATGAGGTAACACACCTCAATGACTACTTACTTACTCCTGTATTAGAATGCATTTTGAGGTTAAATAGTCGCGTGATTATTGTTGTTGTTGTTGATGAAAAGGCACCTCAAGGCAGTTTCATAAGCAGTGAATATAGCCCCATTCACTACAAATGCTCTGGCAACTGCAGTTCCCAAACCTCGCCACAACACATTGTATCCCTCTTGTTTCACACTTCGCCTGAAGCAATCAACAATGCCAGTATATCTCGAGGGTGTCGATTGTGACTGAGCTTGAAATCTGGTCTTAATAACATCTAGAGGATAACAACATATCCAACTAGCAACTCCTGCAAGACCACCTGCTATAAGCATTGTTCTAAAACTCTCTTGACCATTCTTTCGACATCCTGGATGAAGTTGCTCTCTAACATACTCGTATGTCCAGAAGTATAGGGTGTGAGCTGGTGCATCTCTAAGGACTGTAATTGTTAATCCGCGGTAGATTCCTTTCCATCCTTCTTGTCTAAATATGTTTCGTGCAACATCAGTTGGACCCCTATAACTAGTTATTTGATTTTTGTTATCAGGGATATTTCTCCTTTGTAACTGGAGTCGAATTTTCACAAGTTCGACTGGGGTGAGCATTAGGCTTTGTAATGCTCCTGTTCCAAATCCACCCAAGGCCACTCCTTTGTAGGAAGGTGGGTCACTAGCTGGAACATTCCTGTCAAATGCTCGCGATAGCACTGCATAAATCTGAAATACCATGGCATTCTGCAATAGAAGGGAATCTAAATTACATAATTGTAGAAATCAAGATGTAAGTTCCTTGCATAAAATACTTAGATGAATTCTAATTGATTTTACAAATGATATCTCATACTCTTTGAGTAATTGGTAAAGTTGCTGCCATGTGACCAGGAGGTCATGGGTTCAAGCCGTGAAAGCACCAATGACATGCCTAATGTTGAAGGTTTGGTTAAGGCTCATAAAGTGCAAACTTGGTTCACTATACCAGCCATTGCAAACTAAGTTTAAAAATGAAGTACTCGCTGAGAAGTGAATAATACTCCCTAAGTCTCATTTTAACTGTTGTTTTAACTTTTTCATGTCTATTAAAAAAAAATATTACAAGTTATAGTTTACTAAGTTATTCTTATTTAATAAATGTACGTAGATTGATTTTTACTCTTTAATATTGTGCATACTTCTTTACTGTTAAGAATATAGTTGGAAACAATTATCAACTTTTTAGTGTTGAATTCCTAAAGTGATTATTATCTTAAAACAATTTTTTGAACTAAAACGACAGAGGAGGATATAGTATTATAGCCCGTCTTCGTTGACTAGAGAGTGCACGATGGTTTATAGGAATAAGGAGTTACAATAATAAAGGGTTGATGTTTCAGCGACTATATTATTTGAGAATTCTATCTCGGAAAGTTTAATGGTTATCCCTTTGATTGTATTATATGCTTTTCCATCTAGATAGGAGTAATAAATTACTAGTTCCCTTTTTTCTCCCACAAATCATAAACGGATATGAACCACGAATGGATGAAGTGTTGTTGACTCAGACTCCACCTCACGTCAAAGACCATAAACAAATATAGTACGTACTATGAACATCAAAGATTTTGTAGTGTAGGGGCGGATGTAGCTTAATGTTCCCGGGTCCATCTGAACTCATACTTTCGACACGAAGTACAAATTTATGCAATAAATAGTAAATATGAACCTGCAACTTTAAAATATAATAAGTTTAATACTAAAAACCTTAAAAGTTGAACCATAAAATTTAAATCCTGAATCTGCCCATTGCCCTTTGATAGTAGGAACCAGAGATTTTATTTAAGTATTTATATTTGCACCACGGTAACAGGAGAAGAGGGAACTCAGTTAAGCAACTGGGCTTCTGGTATCTAAATTCTAATATTTGGATTGCGACCTTTAGTTGTCCCAAAATGTGACATGTGAATTCTAGTAAAGGCTCGTTGCAAATTCCAAACTCGACGTGCCAATAAATGTCTTTGTCTTATATTAGGGGGTCTAGGGGTGGTATTACTTCCCAATCCAATTTATTCTGCCTTTTCCCCATGGGGGCAGCAGTGGGGAATCTTGGACGGATTGAGCATCTAGTGTAATAGGTAGAATTACAGGGATATTCAGTACTTGACAGACACATTCGCTGCTTGTTGCGCAACGACTTTCGAGTCACCGAGAAGTCGGACGACTCTTCAGTAACCCAGGATCGTCCTCAACTGCTAACAGTTCCAAATGCCCAAACAGGGAAGAAGAAGTGGTATCTGTTGATGAAATGCCATTGCATGGATCTCCCTCGCCAGGAATGATAGCAGAAAAAGAAGGTGTGAAAAGAGGCATACTGGGTGAATAGGAAGCTAGTCAATAGCTCTAAGATCACATCTGATTCTAACCCTCAGGTGACACTAATGTAGGCGGATTTGGTCAGAGATGCGGACCACTTCACTACCCAGCAAGCTCCGGCTCGAAAGCAAGAAGCAAGGGCGCCGAGAACAGGATTTTGAAGATAAGAGCTGAAAAACTGCTTTGTTACTATTATTGTTAGGCAAGTTTAATTTGTTATTAATTCCGTGAACACAAAAACTCCATTGGAGGGTCCTACTCTTTGTTTGGTAGGTGAAAAGTAGTGAGAATTATATCTCTGCACTTATCACCACGTAATATCCTATGTTAATCTTTTTAATGACAGTGACATATTTTATCAAGAAAAAACTCGACTTCCTTACCTTGGACTAGAAACAGAGCAAGCAGGTGACACCGTGACATGCAGGACTAACTAGGAAGAGAGACCGTCCGCTGACCCCAAATTTAGAATTTATGGGTTCTGAACTTATTATTGAACTCATAGTCGTCAATAGCTATTGGGTTCACAATATATTTAATGGGTTTTCTAATACAAATATAAGGTCTAAACATCCAAGTGTCTATCGGAAACAATACTCAACTTTGTGGATTATACTGTTGTTTGTAAGGTTTAAACAAAAGAAAGATACGAGTTCGTCCAAATCCGTATCTAATACTCTCCCACCGCCTTGGGAATTAACATATGATCATGAACGCCACCTCAATGTCAAAACTAATCAGAATCAACTATATGAACTCATTCGGTAATTATCCTAAAATGACATGCAAAAACTGACTGAAGATATAGAGAATTTGGTAATAATGAAGACGAAGGGGGATGAATGACCTGAAAGGTGACGGAAGCAAGAGGAGCAGTCATGCCTCTGTAGAGAGCCAGTGGACCTTCAGTGGAGACAACATGGCGAAGGATGGTGAAAGCAGAACCAGGTGTACAACTCTGTTGACGAACTCTAATGGTGTCAAGTGGATAACCCGATACGATACCTGCTATTCCTCCTAATCCACCAGCCACAAATTCTTTTCCCCAACTGCTTGCTAGAAATTCTGGCCAGAAATCCATGTCTTCATTAATTAGTTTCCCAACCAAAATAACCTTATCTTCTCTCTCAAACTGTTTACATATGCAATACTCTCTTTTGATAGTGGGTGTGGCTGTAAATACTTTAAAAATGTTTCTTCAATGCACCTCTTTGTTTGGTTCTTATAGAGGAGGAAGTGTGCACTGCAGGGTCTTGAATTATGAAAATCAGACACTGCAACTGATTTTTTTTTCTGATCACCGAGGAAACGGCCAACAACCTTTTTCTAGTGGAGCCCACATATTTTATACGTGGACCAGTGGCATTTTTAGCAGTTAAAGAATCGCTTTTCAAGGAAAACCTTATATTAACGGTTAAAAAGTTATTGCCGTGTGATCAGAAAGTTAAATTGTAAAAATTAACTCTCGTAAAAATATAAAATAATATTGCGTTTAATAGTTCTTTCACGAATTTCATGCGCATGGCGAGAGATTAGTTCATTATTTTTACAATTTGGGATAGTGTATGTATTCGCGTCGCCATTGTGTGTCAGCTCAGCGGGTCCACATTGCGTATCCCAATTCCCAGTGAACATAGTTGTGGTAATGACGCAAGTCCACCTAGTAGTAGTAGTACTAATTTTGGATTCATGCAAATGACTTTTCACTTTCCAAAATATAACGGGGCTACTACACGCAAGTGCGGCCATAATTTTTAATTTATAAATTTTGAGACCTAAGATTGATAAATCTTGAACCATTTCCACGTGTATTATTTTTTTATATATCTATTCAGAAGAGATTGTAATTTTTATTAGATTTTAATTAAATTATTTATACATATTAAATATTTTTTAATACTATTAAAGTTATCAAGTTTTGTTGGATTCATCTCTATCATTATGGCTTTGCTCCGATATTTACATCAAATTATATCAATTTATTATAATTAAATGATTTAATAAGATAAAATATATAAATTAATCATAATTATATGATAGCAATATAGATCATGGATTTATTGGTATGGTATAGCGGATAAAATAAATTTTGATCTTACTCTTTTTCTAGCGTGTTAGCTGAATTCCAAAAGTTAGATTGTCATTGCTGTCGCATGATACACAAAATCTACCTACATGATACTCCTCAACTTAAAACAATAGAGTAGACTCGGATTACATGGATCAGATAATTCAGATTTCGGTTTCCTAATATTTCTATATAAATATTAAAAGTATACTTAAAGTGAATCATAAACTTTTATGGGAATTGAAAGTGAAAAGGTTCCGTGTACATTAACTATTAAGGGACACTAGATACCAAACGCTATTACCAGAAATAACATCATCCTTATGGTCCTCTGTAATTCCAAATTTTATGCAAAATGCTAGAAATAGTGGGCTCATAATAATGAATACTCTAATATCTTCTTTGTTCTAATTTATATGATATTTTTGGTTTTTGATATTCAAATTATATAAATTTGAATTAATATTAATTTTTAAAATATAATGGTTTATCATATTGACATAAAAAGAACAACTTATAATAATACTTTTTATGGGAACAAAGTGTGGAAATAAAGAAAATGAGAATATAACAACAACAATAAATTGTAAGAAAGCTGGAAATGATCAAATAAGAGGGTTTGCTGAGTCGACCAAATTCTTGATCTATCCTTAAGATAATATTGCCCCGTATATCCTTTCAACGGTTGTAATGACAACTTATCTTCCAAGATAAAACATCAATCAAACAAATGAGCAAAGGGAACTCAAGTGTTTGCTTAGGAAGAAAGATCTTTGAGTGTTTGTGATTGCAATAGAGGAAGACAATTTCAGAGAATTGTTGAGTGTAGGTGTGTTCTTGCAAATGTGCTCAAGGCCCCATTTTATAGTATGAAGAAGATGGTCTTCCACATAGCCAAGTAATGGCCAATAAAGTCCATATAATCCCTTGAATGTGGAGTAATAATTCAGCCAAATAATGGCTGAATTCATGAGCCATATAATGAAGAATTAATGCTCCAAAGTCAGCCCAAAAAACAGTTTTCGTCCATCTTCCAAGTGCGAAGCGTCATGACGTTAATGGCCTGCAGTGGCGCGGCGGCGCCGAAACTTCAGAGTTTCGGGCATCGCCGTCTTGCCGTGGCCTATGCGCCGCGTGACATTTTCACTTCGTTTCATCTTTCACACATTGTATACGTCTTCCTTTCATTTACCAACGTGAAACCGTTGTTATTTGGCCAATAACCATCTATTATCTTACGTATCAAATAATTCGTATGCGTACCAATATCTCTTCCACTTAAGAAAATTACGATCCTTGACACTTTATGTGCACGTGTGTGGAAACCATATTTCCGACGTGCGGGACCCCAATTGTCCGAGTCATAATTAATAGGATTAATTTTATTTCACATTTAGTAAATTTCCAACAATCCCCTCTTGGAAGAGATTTTTGGTGCACGCACATGGTGCCTTTCGAGCAATCACTCGGCGGATCGATGTCGCATCTGGAAAGGTAGACGGAGATTCGAACCTTCCATAGTAGAATACCATCAGACATATTTACTGCACGATGAACGTGATGTCTTGAACCGTCAGCGTTTAGTATATGCCAAGACAATGGTACCAACACAACACCTTTCCTACTCAATCTTTCTAGTGTTTTGTCTATCGTGGGTCGTGGACACCCTTGGATTCTTAAGTGCGTTCATTTGAGGCGGCCTGTCCTCGCACTTAAATAGGTGGTCTCCTACAAGGTATCCTGTAATACCCCGCTACACAAGCTTTAGGAACCATAAAAATTTTCCCAACCTAACCTCAACTATAGAGGATCACTAAAGGTTTGGAAATTTATCATTTACCTCTCATATAGGTACCACTTTTTGTATATCACGGGAACAGCCTTGGATTATGTTTCTTAAGAAAGACACATTATCCGAAGTGCTATTGCTTCTATCGAAGCGCTCACGGAACCTTTACAGTTTAGTTTTTCCATTGAACCTATTCATGGGATCTCCAGTCTGTAAGGTTGGCTGTCCACTATATCGGTTCTTATTGTTTGGGTTTTAAGCCCATTCCCTTAGACAGGCAGACCAACTGATCTTTGGGTATTCCCTTCGTCAAGGGATCTACTATATTTTCCTTAGATTTTATGTAATCAATGAAAATAATACCCGAGGTGATCAACAACCTAACAAACTCATGTCTCCGTCGAATATGACGAGACTTACCATTGTAAATTGAACTTCGTGCCCTTCCTAGAGCCGACTGACTATCGCAGTGGATCATTACAGAAGAAACGGGTTTATCCCAACATGGGACATCCTCTAGAAAACCATGAAGCCACTCAGCTTCCTCTCCCGCTTTATCTAAAGCGATAAATTCCGACTCCATAGTAGATCAGGCAATAAGAGTTTGCCTAGAGGATTTCTAAGACACAACTCCACCACAGATTGTAAAAATATATCCACTGGTGGACTTGATGTCGTTAATATCAAATATCTAATTTGCATCGCTGTACCCCTCTATTACCGTTGGATACCTCGAATAGTGTAACCCGAAATTTATCGTGAACTTTAGGAACCGTAGTACCATGTTCAACGCTTTCCAATGATTCTCACTTGGATTTCGAGTGAACCTAGCCAATTTATTGACTGCATGAGCGATATCAGGTCGAGTAAAGTTTGTGATATACATCAGACTATCAATCACCTGCGCATATCGCTCCTGGCGTACGAGCTTACCAAGATGTTTGTCAATCTTTTAACTTATATCCAATGGTGTTGATACCGGTGAACTGTCGAACATCTCAAATTTCTTCAGTACATCCTTGATATAGTGAGATTGAGACAAGACCAGTCCATTAGATGTCTTAGAGATCTTGATCCCTAAGATGACATCTGCAATGCCCATATATTTCATGTCAAAACACTGTTTTAACATGTTTTTAGTTTCTAAGATTATCCCAGGACTGCTTCCAGTGATCAACAGGTCGTCTACATGATGAAGGATTCGACACTTCCTTTCATGTAGACACATTTGTCACCTCTATTAATGACGAACCCTTTTGATAGTAAAGTACTGTTACGCCCCGTAATTCCAATAGGATGAGATGAGAACGTACGAAAGGAAATAAGATTCGAATTTGGAAAAAAAGAAAAAAAAAGTTGTTGGCAGATTATTTTTTAGACATATTTTCAGTCAACTTTGGAGCAGTATATATCCTAGTATATTGAGAGTTTTTAGGTGTTTCAAAAGCCTAATATGAAGTTCATTGAGTCTAATTTCCAACGCAGCAAACTGCTCGTCGATAGGACATCGGAGTAGAAAGTTATGGACGTTACAAGATCAGCTGACAGAAGAGACAGGGTCAGGCGCCGCGACGCCGGCTGCAGGGCCAGGACGCCGGAAACCCTGGAATTGTCTGAAGTTGCAGCGCCACGGCGCCGGCTGCAGGGCCATGGCGCCGAGGCGGGATTGTTTGCGGAAATGGGGCAAAATTAGAAGATATTTATGTAAAGAACCTATGGGAGGGCGACAAGTGTCCCTCTCAACTTGTATAACAAGATAAAGGCTATATATGACCAACTCTTGCTAGATTAGAATCATTTCCAAGACTTCACCCAAAATTGCTCTTCTCTTCCCTTTTCTCTCAAATGGTTAAAACCCTAAGCCTAAATGAGATTTTTGGAAAGGCAACAAGAAGGAAATATGTGGGCGAGCTTGTAGGGGGTTCGTAGAGATGATTTTAGCGGGAAGAAGAATTTCGGAAAGAGGGCTAAAGTGGGCGAGATTGTTGGACTATTTTGGGCTTATCAAGGTAACCATTTTGTCCTCTTAAGTGATTGAAGATTTCTTATTGTTGTAGTTATACATTTTAACAAGCATGAGATATATGTATTGGAGATTAATAAGTGTTATGGATATTAGAAGCCTAAATCCGAAATGACCTTGTTAGCCATTTGAAATTGAAATACAAGTTGGTCGATAGTTATAATCGTCGCATGTTATCTAATTGAAGATTATAGTTGTTATAATAGATTGTGGCTATATAACATGTTAGACTAAACAACTTGGATGGAAAAAAGAAATTGGAAAAGTCTTTACATTGTTGTTGCATTGTAGCCATTTGGTATTGAAATGTTGGACTATTTGGATATTAATTGTGGGGCAGAATTTTACACGTCCTGTTAAGGCGTGTAATCCCCTTTGGTTACCTGTTTGGTTGAGCCTTAAATGTGGCGTTTTGGTTGATGAATACGGGCCTTGGAAAAGGTGGAAAAGTACGTAGAAACAAAGGAAGTCTTTGTCGATTTTTCGTAGAATAAGGGACTTTACAATTAGAATATTCTACGTTGAAGCTAGAAGCTAATAGACGTATTATGGTCATTATAGGTCGACATACTACGTACGGCATATTGGACTTAGCAAGTGGATTGAACCGAAGAGGTATGTGGAAACTTTCTTATCTCTTGAGCATGAGTAATTATAAATGTATAGTACGGTAGACGTACGAGATTTAAATGAAGTCAGTTCATTTGATATACTTGACTTGTTTTAAGAATGTCTAAGTTGGTTGAGTTAGAGAATTAACTCACTCGTTTTTAAAGAAAGGTTAAAAGAATGGTTTATTCTAATAAGGTAAACAAGGATTTCCTGACTTGAAAAAGTATAGAATACTTGATTTTGAAAGTATTGATTCTTGAACTATTCTAAAGATAATGTCACGACCCGACCCCGGGGCCGCAACTGGTGCCATACCGGGGCACCCCGTCAGGTATACATCAGAGAATAGCAGCGGAACATACATAACATAAGCTTAACAATTAATAAATAATAGGTTAGCCGATATGGCTACCTCCATGAAAGTAAACAAATCCAAAAGCAGTTACCTCAAATTTTTCTTTTATAAAGCGACTCACAAGTCATGACTCTGCACCTCTAAGAGTTCACATAACCATCGTGGACGGGGCCGCCATACCACGAATATACAAAAGTCTATAACTTGGGAACTGTACCAAAAGGCAAAGCCTCCGAGAAATGGAGCTTCAGAACCGACGGTGATCCTAGAGTGCGGATCGAAGTTATGTACCTCAACCTGCGGCATGAACGGCCAGAAGTCGATCTGACGGTACCAAGTATGTGGCCGAAAATCTGTAATTGAAATCATGACATTCTATATAAAACAGGAGACATGTGTGATAACCAAACTACGATTACATGATATATATTAGCGATCGTGTCAGTCGTGGTCTCACGCGTAAAGTCATCACTCAAATATAACCCGAATTTAACCCGCTGACAACGCGTGCCGGCAAGATCTTACCTCGGTATAAGCATGGCCATGGAACCATCCTAATGGACGCATACCCATGGACCATCCATCGTGTCAGTATGTCCAAAGTAAATAACAAGATAACACTCATAGTAGAAGCATACCCGTGGGCCCCCCCAGCGTGTCAGTATGTCCCAAGAAAATAACAAGATAACATTCACCGTGGAAACATACCCGTGGGCCCCCCAGCGTGTCAGTATGTCCCAAGGAAATAACAAGATAACATTCACCGTGAAAGCATACCCGTGGGCCACCCAACGCGTCAGTATGTCCAAACAAAATAACAAGATAACACTCCTAGTGGAAACATACCCGTGGGCCCCCCAGCGTGTCAGTATGTCCTAAGGAAATAACAAGATAACACTTACCGTGGAAGCATACCCGTGGGCCCCCCAGCGTGTCAGTATGTCCAACATGATCGAAGATAACATGACCGACCCTCCATCGAGAGACGCGGTAGCATAAGGATACAATACTTGTACACCAAGACTATCACAAGCAAACATAGACAAGTTATTCACACTCAAGGTATTTTCATTCTATGCCAAGAATCCGGGTTTTACCCCCAAGGTACTACTTACTTTATTTCTTTAAAAAGTCCATTTCTTTTCACAAAAGTCACATGCTACTAGCACCCATGGTATCAAAATAGAGTAACTATTATTTGAAGTAAACTAAAAACAATTCCCATACTTCCTTTTCAAATAAACTAAGACAATACCATGTCTTCTTTTCTATATCAAATCACTTCTCGAACTAGTATAAGTTGCAAAACTTCAAATTCAAGCCTCTTACTTTTAAACCAAATCCCACAACGGGGAAAAATCAAGTCTCGTATCTTTTTAAAACAAATGTCAAGTTACCATTTTAAAGCCAATAATAAGACCATTTCTTCGTTTTCATGAAGTCGTTATAACTAACTTCCCATAAAGCTATAAGCATTTATGAGACCAAGAGGGCTTATTCTTTAACATCCAAGTACCCATTACTAACAAATAAGGTTTTTACCCCTTTTTGACCCAATCAAGCCCTTTTTACGTCATATCAAGTCAAGGCACAAAAAGGGAAATCAAACCACTTTAACACACGTGCGTCTACCGCACTATATTTTTCACAAATAATCATGCTCAAGAGAATAGGAAGAATCACATACCTCTTCGGTCAATCCACTTGCTAAGTCCAATATACCGCACGTAGTATGTCAACCTATAATGACCATAATACGTATATTAACCTCTAGTTTCAACGTAGTATTTTCCAAGTGCAAATCACTAAATTCTATGGAAAATTGGGCAGCATTTCCTTTGTTTCTACATACTTTGCCACCTTTTTCAAGACCGAATTTAACATCCAAACGCCACTTTTAAGGCCCAACAATCCAAACAATTCAAAGGGGATTACACACCTAATCTTGGATGTATAAAATTCTGCCCCACAATGCATATTAACTAAATCAATGAGTTAAAGGTAGTATTTTGGCTACAACATGTTCACATCCTAACCTTATTCAATTCCTTCAAACCCAAATCATCTTTCTTACATGCAATTTCTCTAAGAGCAATATTTACCACTACAAGTTTTTTCTTCTTCACATGCAACACCAAAACTAGCAACAAAAGCAAGAATTGTTACCTTAGAGCTTTAGCCAAATTAATCCAACAATTTCACTAGCCTCATCTCCACAAACACCACCACAATAACTCCCACAAGCTTGCCAACAAGTTTCCTTCTTGCCACACTTTTCAGATTTTTCTCAAGCCTTGATTTTCTCTTGATTTTCTAGAGAGAAGGAAGAGCTTCTAATTTTTAGAGAGAGAGAAGAGCTTGAAGAATGACTTGGTCAATAAATAGTGCATGCAAAAATCAGATGGGGGACAACTGTCACCCTCCCATGGCCTTTTAAAAGAAAAATCTGATTTTCCTCGGTTTTTCAAAACTCCGCCTCGGCGCGCAGCCTGCGGCGCGCGCGCTGAAACTCGCAACCCTACAGAACTTCGCGCCGCCTTGCATCCGCAAGGCCGTACTGGCTCTGACCGAATACACCTTTCGGCTCGACTGCGCACTGAACTTGTAACTCCCATAACTTTCTACTCCGATGTCCTATCGACGAATGGTTGGTTGCGTTGGAAACTAGACTCAACGAGCTACACACTAGGCCTTTGAAACACCTAGGAACTCTCAATGTAACGGGTCATAACCCGCCTCAAAGTTGACCAACAACCCGTCCGAAACATTTCGTCAACCCATCATTCAAAAATTTAAAACTTAATTCCTTTCGTACGTCCCCCTAGGCCTGACCCGAACTACGGGGTGTAACAGATAAGGGACTTGATTTCTAAGTTAATAAACTTGATTTCTAAGTTAAGAAACTTGAGTTCTAAGTTAAGAAACTTGATTTCTAAATTAAGAAACTTGATTTCTAAAGTTAAGAGACTTGGAATATTTTGAAAGTTGTGTAACTGGATTTGAAAGTATAAGTCTCTTGGTCATAAAAAGAATGAATTTGTCTAAGACATAAAGAGTTATAACGGCTTTATGGGAAGTTAGTTATGACGGCTTTATGAAAGGTTAAAGATGTCTTAGCTTCTAAAGCATAAAGTTAGTATAACGGCTTTATGGGAAGTTGGTTATAACAACTTTATGGAAGGTTAAAAGGATGGTTTTATCTAGTAATGTAAACAAAGAAATGACTTGAAATAAGGAAGGGCAATTTGATTTAAAGGCATCAATTGCTTGAAGTGTTAAAGTAAGGGTCACTTGATTTAGAAGCCTAGAAATGTATTTCTAAAAAATGTAGTGACTTGTTTGAAATGTAGACATGCCTTGATACTACGGGTGTTAGTATCTTGGGTTTTATATGAAAATGAGTCTTTTGAAAAGAATGGAAGTACGTAGTACTTTGGGTTAAATTCTCGGATTTTTAAGTAATACGAAAGTGCCTTGAGTTTATAAAATGAGATCTATTTGGTATGTTAGCGAAACTCTAAAGATTTTATGAACTTGCCTATACTCGCTTGTGATAGCCTTGGAGTGCAAGTATTATATTGATACGTTGTCGCGACTCTCAGTTGGAGGGTCGGCTGTCTTGTTATGAGATTATTTGGACGTACCGACAGTGATGGAGGATTCCACGGGTACACTTCCATTGTGATTGATCCTTGGACATGATTATACGATGAGGGATTCCGGGGCATGCGACCAGGATGCGGGTTAAATTCCCGGATACGATTATTACCCCATGTCCATGCTTATACGATGAGGGATTCTGGGGCATGCGACCATGTTATATACGATTATTACTCCATGGATTAGCTCTCCATGAAGACATGTACCCGAGATGAGGGGTTCCACGGGCATGTTATATACGATTATTACTCCATGGATTAGCTCTCCATGAAGACATGTACCCGAGATGAGGGATTCCACGGGCATGTTATATACGATTATTACTCCATGGATTAGCTCTCCATGAAGACATGTACCCGAGATGAGGGATTCCATGGGCATGTTATATACGATTATTACTCCATGGATTAGCTCTCCATGAAGACATGTACCCGAGATGAGGGATTCCACGGGCATGTTATATACGATTATTACTCAATGGATTAGCTCTCCACGAAGACATGTACCCGAGATGAGGGATTCCACGGGCATGTTATGTACGATTATTACTCCATGGACTAGCTCCCGTGAAGTCGTATGCAGAGATGAGGATTCCACGGGCGGGAGATATATATGTATATTGTATATGTGCAAGCGGTGAGGTAGGATGCCCGCACGCGCGTCACATGGTTATATTTTACACCTACGGCTGTCGGCAGTGATGTGGGATTCCACGGGCAGGAGATATATATGTATATTGTATATGTGTACGCCGACAGTGTGGTAGGATGCCACGGGCGCGTCACATGGTTATAATTTACACTTACGGCTGTTGGCAGTGATGGGGGATTCCACGGGCACGTTTTGATATTGTGGGCTTGATACCCTTACCAGACTGTGTGATGATATTTGAGGGCTTGTGTCCATAGCCCTGGTGTGACTATTGTTCAGGTGTTGAAATAGTCTGTACAAGGTAAAATTGACTTTCATTACTTTCACTTCTGCAAGACCGTGTACTATTATTTTGGTTATCATACATGTCTCCAGCTTTATTTTAGACTATTATGATTTAAATTACAGTACTTTCAGTTTTACATACTTGATACATATTTAAATGCAGACCTCGCCCGGGGGCTGCGTTCATGCCGCAGGTTGAGGTACATAGCTTGCTGATCCGCACTCTAGGATCACTGTCCAGTCCTTGGAAAGCTCCATTTCTCCGGAGGCTTTGTCTTTTGGTACGGTTCCCTGAGGTTGTAAATTCATGTACATTTAGGGGTATGGCGGGGCCCTGTCCCGTCACAGTTGTTATGTCAAACTCTTAGAGGTCTGTAGTCATATCTTGTGGGTCACTTTGTAAATAATAAAAAAAAAGAGGTAACTGCTTTTGGTTTTACGTATGTATATATCCAGGGAGGTAGCCTTATCGGCTAACCTGTTATTTATTTCTTGTTTAGTTTATGTATGTTCCGTTGATTATCTTTGATATATACATGTAAGGGTGCCCAGGTAGGGCACCAGTCGCGGGCCCGGGGTCGGGACGTGACAAAAGTGGTATCAGAGCTGTTAGTCTTCGGAAAGTGTCTACAGACCGTGTCTACTAGAGTCTTGATTATCGGTGTGTTGTGCACCACATCTATAATCAGGAGGCTATAGGACATTTAGGATTGGTTTCCATTCTTCTCACTCTGAGATCGTGCGATAGAGCTGTGTTGTTAGGGTCGTCTCTCCCTAACGAGTTATGTTGATTGCATTCTGAGAAAGCGTGATGACCGGGAAGGATTATGTGTATTGCGTATCCAGGTTGGTATAATTGTTGTATTGTTGGTATAGTGACATACAACTATACAATTTTATGTATGAGGGTCAGACGCGTGTTGCCTAGAATGATTTTGGATTACCAAGGATTGGTAAGGACTAAATAGATACCGGGAAGGTATGAAACAGTTTAATGAATTCTCATCAAGGTTTTACATACTAATTTGAGATAATTAAGAGGTGATGAGTTGTCTGAGAAGGTATTAAACCTTTAAGAAATCATGTTAAGAGACTTAATGGAAGACTATATTTGTAAATTAAGCTACGTGGTATGCTTAAGATGATAGTACGAATGAGATCCGTGTGGGGTAAGTAATGGTTGTTGTGATCAAGACAACACGATTATGGTATTATGAGAAGTTAGTGTACCCGTTTATGGGGTGGGATCAGTTGGTAGTAGTCCCTATGTGGCGAAGTCGTGAGGTGCAAGGCCCAAGTCTAGTAAATTGTTTTACGGGTTCGTGGATGCGTTCCATCGGAACCAGGTCGTGAGAGCCGGAAATGGCCTTATATTGTTCGATTTAGTAACTCGAAAGATTGGAGGCCAAAATTAGTATGGAGGTTATGTACGTATGTTAGAATAAGTTGGGAAATGCGGAAGAAATGCGACCCGATGAAAGAGAGCAACCAAGTGTAAAGAATAGAGCTTGAACCCATAAGAACCTTTCAGAAGCTACAGTGAGAGATTGGGTGATAGGCGGCGGTATATGAAATTGCGGTGATGATCTGATCATCAGATCTATGAACCTAGTAGAGCTGGATACGACGGACTTTGAGGTCATTATGGGTATGGACTAGTTGACTTCTAGTATGCCAATATTGACTGTAGAGAGAGGTTGGTTCGATTCCAGTTTCCCGGTGAGCCGGTTATCGATTGAAATAGAAGTGTTAGTATATGTAAGTTATTCCTTCCTTCTTGGAAATGATAAATTGAGGAGTCTATGTGACTTGTTTCATTGAAGGGATTGATTTGAATTTAAACGTTAAGATACGAAGATAAGAACATACGATCATTGAAGGATTTTATGTTAAGTTCCCTTGGAGGTGCTTGGAGTTGTTAGTGTGGCGGTCAGGGTCACGACTTCCCGAATGATTCTAGGAAAATGCGCAAGGCAAGAATAAGATAAGTACGAGTGCTTCCTGAGGAGAACAAAAGATATCATGGATAGGTCTTAAAAATCTATACAATTATAAGGTGGCACTTGATGATCAAGATTATGAAAGGGAGATAAGCTCTCTCCCCCACGTAAAAGGATGGTTTTACGTATTATGGGGTTATGTGTACCCATGTTATTAGGCGATGGATGTGAGACTGGTAAGATCTTCAATGTCGTTATGTCATAGGTTACAGTTTTAGATAACCGTGGGAAAAGTATTGTGTTGTGGAAAAATTGGTATGAAGGGGTTGTAAAAGGAAACTATGTCGCTAACTATTAGATTGACTCCGAAGGAACATTCGGGGATGAATGTTTCTAAGGGGGGAAGATTGTTACGCCCCGTAATTCCAATAGGATGAGAACGTACGAAAGGAAATAAGATTTGAATTTGGAAAAAAAGAAAGAAAAAAGTTGTTGGCAGAATTTTTTTTTGACAGATTTTCAGTCAACTTTGGAGCAGTATATCTCCTAGTATATTGGGAGTTTTTAGGTGTTTAAAAAGTCTAATATGAAGTTCATTGAGTCTAGTTTCCAACGCAGTAAACCTCTCATCGATAGGACATCGGAGTAGAAAGTTATGGACGTTACAAGATCAGTTGACCGAAGAGACAGTCGGCGCGCAGGCTGCGAACCTGGCGCGGAAACCCGAAATTGTGCGAAGTTGCAGCGCGTGGCTAAAGCGGGATATTTTGCGGAAATGGGGCAAAATTAGAAGATATTTATGTAAAGAACCTATGGGAGGGCGACAAATGTCCCTACCAACTTGTATAACCAAATAAAGGCCATATATGACCAACTCTTGCTAGATTAGAATAATTTCCAAGACTTCACCCAAAATTGCTCTTCTCTTCCCTTCTCTCTCAAATGGTTAAAACCCTAAGCCTAAATGAGATTTTTGGAAAGGTAACAAGAAGGAAATATGTGGGCGAGCTTGTAGGGGGTTCGTAGAGATGATTTTAGCGGGAAGAAGAATTTCAAAAAGAGGGCTAAAGTGGGCGAGATTGTTGGACTATTTTGGGCTTATCAAGGTAACCACTTTGTCCTCTTAAGTGATTGAAGATTTTTTATTGTTGTAGTTATACATTTTAACAAGCATGAGATATATGTATTGGAGATTAATAAGTGTTATGGATATTAGAAGCCTAAATCCGAAATGACCTTGTTAGCCATTTGAAATTGAAATACAAGTTGGTCGATAGTTAGAATCGTCGCATGTTATCTAATTGAAGATTATAGTTGTTATAATCGATTGTGGCTATATAACATGTTAGACTAAACAACTTGGATGGAAAAAAAGGAATTGGAAAAGACTTTACATTGTTGTTGCATTGTAGCCATTTGGCATTGAAATGTTAATTTGTTTGGATATTAATTGTGGGGCAGAATTTTACGTCCTGTTAAGGTGTGTAATCCCCTTTGGTTACCTGTTTGGTTGAGCCTTAAATGTGGCATTTGGTTGATGAATACGGGCCTTGGAAAGGTGGAAAAGTGCGTAGAAACAAAGGAAGTCTTTGTCGATTTTCCGTAGAATAAGGGACTTTACAATTAGAATATTCTCGTTGAAGCTAGAAGCTAATAGGCGTATTATGGTCATTATAGGTCGACATACTAAATGCGGCATATTGGACTTAGCAAGTGGATTGAACCAGAAGAGGTATGTGGAAACTTTCTTATCTCTTGAGCATGAGTAGTTATAAATGTATAGTGCGGTGAGCGTCTGAGATTTAATTGAAGTCAGTTCATTTGATATACTTGACTTGTTTTAAGAATGTCTAAGTTGGTTGAGTTAGAGAATTAACTCACTCGTTTTTAAAGAAAGGTTAAAAGAATGGTTTATTCTAATAAGGTAAACAAGGATTTCCTGACTTGAAAAAGTATAGAATACTTGATTTTGAAAGTATTGATTCTTGAACTATTCTAAAGATAAGGGACTTGATTTCTAAGTTAAGAAACTTGATTTCTAAGTTAAGAAACTTGATTTCTAAAGTTAAGAGACTTGGAATATTTTGAAAGTTGTGTAACTGGATTTGAAAGTATAAGTCTCTTGGTCATAAAAAGAATGAATTTGTCTAAGACATAAAGAGTTATAACGGCTTTATGGGAAGTTAGTTATGACGACTTTATGAAAGGTTAAAGATGTCTTAGCTTCTAAAACATAAAGTTAGTATAACGGCTTTATGGGAAGTTGGTTATAACAACTTTATGGAAGGTTAAAAGGATGGTTTTATCTAGTAATGTAAACAAAGAAATGACTTGAAATAAGGAAGGGCAATTTGATTTAAAGGCATCAATTGCTTGAAGTGTTAAAGTAAGGGTCACTTGATTTAGAAGCCTAGAAATGTATTTCTAAAAAATGTAGTGACTTGTTTGAAATGTAGACATGCCTTGATACTACGGGTGTTAGTATCTTGGGTTTTATATGAAAATGAGTCTTTTGAAAAGAATGGAAGTACGTAGTACTTTGGGTTAAATTCTCGGATTTTTAAGTAATACGAAAGTGCCTTGAGTTTATAAAATGAGATCTATTTGGTATGTTAGCGAAAGTCTAAAGATTTTATGAACTTGTCTATACTCGCTTGTGATAGCCTTGGAGTGCAAGTATTATGTTGATACGTTGTCGTGACTCTCAGTTGGAGGGTCGGTTGTCTTGTTATGAGATTATTTGGACGTACCGACAGTGATGGAGGATTCCACGGGTACGCTTCCATTGTGATTGATCCTTGGACATGCTTATACGATGAGAGATTCCGGGGCATGCGACCAGGATGCGGGTTAAATTCCCGGATACGATTATTACCCCATGTCCATGCTTATACGATGAGGGATTCCGGGGCATGAGACCATGTTATATACGATTATTACTCCATGGATTAGCTCTCCATTAAGACATGTACCCGAGATGAGGGATTCTACGGGCATGTTATATACGATTATTACTCCATGGATTAGCTCTCCATGAAGACATGTACCCGAGATGAGGGATTCCACGGGCATGTTATATACGATTATTACTCCATGGATTAGCTCTCCATAAAGACATGTACCCGAGATGAGGGATTCCACGGGCATGTTATATACGATTATTACTCGTGGATTAGCTCTCGTAAAGACATGTGCGAGATGAGGATTCCACGGGCGTGTTATATACGATTATTACTCCGTGGATTAGCTCTCCGTGAAGACATGTACGAGATGAGGATTCACGGGCATGTTATATCGATTATTACTCGTGTATTAGCTCTCCGTGAAGACATGTGCGAGATGAGGATTTCGCGAGCAAGTTATATGCGATTATTACTCCGTGGACTAGCTCCCGTGTAGTCATGTACCGAGATGAGGATTCCACGCGGGAGATATATATGTATATTGTATATGTATGCAGAAGCGGTGAGTAGGATGCCACGGACGCGTCACGTGGTTATATTTTACACTACGGTATCGGCGGTGATGGGGGATTCCACGGGCAGGAGATATATATGTATATTGTATATGTGTACGCCGAAAGTGAGGTAGGATGCCACAGGCGCGTCACATGGTTATAATTTACACTTACGGCTGTTGGCAGTGATGGGGGATTCCACGGGCACGTTTTGATATTGTGGGCTTGAGACCCTTACCGGACTGTGTGATGATATTTGAGGGCTTGTGTCCATAGCCCTGGTGTGACTATTGTTCAGGTGTTGAAATAGTGCATGCAAGTAAAGCCGACTTTCATTACTTTCACTTGGCGAAACGCAGTGTCTTTATTATTTTGGTTATCATCATGTCTCGGCTTTATTTTAAACTATTATGATTTAAATTACAGTACTTCGATTTTACATACTTGGTACATATTTAAATCGACCTCGCCCGAGCTGCGTTCATCTGCGCAGTTGAGGTACATAACTGGCGATCCGCACTCTGAGATCATGTCGATCCTTGAAAGCTCCATTTCTCCGGAGGCTTTGTCTTTTGGTACGGTTCCCTGAGGTTGTAAATTCATGTACATTCAGGGGTATGGCGGGGCCCTATCCCATCACAGTTGTTATGTCAAACTCTTAGAGGTCTGTAGTCATATCTTGTGGGTCACTTTGTAAATTAAAAAAAAAAGAGGTAACTGCTTTTGGTTTTTCTATATGTATATATCCAGGGAGGTAGCCTTATCGGCTAACCTGTTATTTATTTCTTGTTGAGTTTATGTATGTTCTGCTGATTATCTCTGATGTATACCTGTAAGGGTGCCCAGGTAGGGCACCAGTCGCGGGCCCGGGGTCGGGTCGTGACAAGTACTATCAAATTTCTCGTGCCATTTTTAGGGGCTTGTTTCAGCCCGTACAATAATTTAACAAGCCGACACATTTTTGTCTCTTGTCTTGGAACCACATACCCCTCGGGTTGGTCCATATATATTTTTTCTTCAAAATCACCATTTAGGAAGGCAGTCTTAACATCCATTTGATGTATTTCAAGATCCCGCAAGGCGGTGATAGCTATGAACATACGTATGGATGTCATTCTTGACACCGGAGCGTAGGTGTAGAAGTAATCAAGGCCCTCCTTTTGGCGATAGCTCTTGAGTACTAACCTAGCTTTGTACTTATCGATAGATCCACCTGCCTTTAACTTCCGTTTAAGGTTCCACTTCTAACCCAACGGTTTGTGTCCCGGGGGAAGTTCAGCCAACTCCCAGGTGTGGTTATGCAGGATGGATTCTATCTCACTTTCTAAATCTTCCTTCCGTAGCGGTCTTACGGGTTGACAATCTTGGCGATTATGCGTGGTTCAATCTGAACCAATAAAGCTAATGTCCGGCGAAGTACTTGTCCTTCTGGGCCCTTTTGCCTCTCCTTAGTTCCATTCTTGAATCTTCCAAGTTCTGAGAATCTAGAATATTGGATTCTGGATAATCAGCTACTTCAGAATTCACTAGATCTGAACCGTTCGGATCTAGGTAGTCATCTACCCCTTGATCCTCAGAGATTTGATCATAACTTCGTTTGCGAGAGGTTATGTTGATTTCCTTGTATGGAAATGTGTCTTCAAAAGTACCATGCGTTCCTTGATTCCATGATAGTACCTTCATAAATGTCTGGTACATCCGACTTATGCACTATGAAATGATAAGTACTACTGTTATTGACATATCTGATGAATACACAATCCAGAGTCTTAGATCCAATTTTTATCTGCTTTGGCATAGGTACTTTTACCTGAGCCAGACAACCCCATACCTTCAAATACTTGTAGGTAGGTTTCTTTCCTTTCCATAACTTGTATGGAGTCTTGTCCTTACCTTTGTGTGGGACTCTATTAAGAATCTTATTTGCGGTAAGGACAACTTCTCCCACATGTGTTGGGGAAGGCCTGAATTGATGAGTAAAACATTCATCACTTCCTTTAGGGTTCTGTTCTTGTGTTCAACCACACCGTTTGATTGAGGTGAGTAAGGAGCCGTTATTTGATGAACTATACCCGACTGGGTACAAAATTCTTCAAAAGCCGCTACATATTCTCCCCCTCTATCGCTACAGATTGTTTTAATCTGTCCGCTTAGTTGGTTCTTAACTTTTGCTTTGTAGCGTTTGAACGCTCCAAAGGCTTCATCTTTACTTTTTAGTAAGTAAAGGTAACAAAAACTTGTGCCATAATCTATGAAAGTCACAAAGTACTTGTTCCCCCCTCTAGTTTGAGCGAACTTCAAGTCACATATATCAGTGTGTATAAGTTCTAGAGGAGCGGTTTCCCTTTCGACTGATCTAAAGGAACTCTTGGAAAATTTTGCCTCTACGCACACCTCACACTTACGTTGAGGGCTTATGTCGATAGACGACAATAATTCCAGCTTTACCAGTCTTTGGATAGATTGATAGTTAACATGTCCTAATCTATAATGTCATAAATTAGATGACTCAATCAAGTCAGTAGAAGGTGAAATTTTATTGATAGTTGAAACAGAAGACATTACAGGTGCAACATTGAACTTAAAGAAGCCTTCACAGACGAAGCCCCTTCCTACAAAGGTTCCATTTTTAGTGATTACAAACTTGTTAGCCTCTAACACTAGCCTAAAACCAGCATTTACTAACAAAGGTACAGAAATTAAATTTCTTCGAATTTTTGGGACATGCATCACTTCCTTCAGAATTAGTTCCTTTCCGGACGTCATCTTTAGGGTCATCTTTCCTACCCCCAGCACATCTAAAGAAGAATTGTTGCCCATGAACAATTTCTTATCTGTGACTGGTGTATATGTGGAAAATGCATCTTTATTGGAACATATGTGACGGGTAGCACCCGTATCTAGCCACCATTGCACCGGATTATCAACGAGGTTAGCTTCAAGAACCACCGTTGAGAACTCCTCGATCATATCGTTGTGGCGTGTCTTGGCGATGTTAGTATGGCTTTGCCTTTGACCATCTCTTTATTCTCACGTTTGAGCCTGCGACAGTCTTTGGCCATGTGACCAACTATACCACAATGATTACAGTTTTCCTTGAACTTTTTTGTTGTTTGGGGCTTGCCTTCCTTCTGGAACTTCCGCTTTTTGCTTGAGTTCCCTTTGACTTCCGTCAGGTTCGCCTTAGCCTCAGCGGGTTGTTTCCCCTTTGGCATGGTCTTCTTATTGTCTTTCTGAATCTAGAGTTTGGCAATAAGTTCATCTAAGGTCATCTCCTTCATTTTGAGTTTTAGATAGTTCATAAACTCAGTCCACGAGGGAGGCAGCTTTTCGATCGACGTCGCAACCAAGAATTGTTCGTTGGGCTTCAATCCTTCCAAATCCAGGTGATGTGGAATCATTTGAAATTCCTGGACTTGAGATGACACATTTTTGTTATCAACCATTTGAAATTTCAGAAATTTCCCAATGATGAACTTCTTGTTACCCGCATCTTGGGTATTGTATTTCTTCTGAAGTTTATCCCATAACTGCTTGGCAGTCTCAACGGTGCAATACACCGTGTAGAGAGGATCAGACAAACAATTTAGAATATAGTTCCTACACATAAAATCATTATGTTTCCATGCTTCGCGAACCATCCTCGTGTCGTTAGTGACATGGTTACCTTGGCACCCTCCCGCTAAATTATTCGGCTGAGGGTCCACATCTTTCCCAACTAGTGGAGGGTCTTCGGTTAGGAAACGTGACATTCCCATAACTGTCAGAAAAAATAGCATCTTTTGCTGCCATCTCTTGAAGTGAGCACCCATGAAATTTTCAGGACGTTCATGATGAAAACCAGCGGGTGTTGGGGCAGTGGAGCCCCCTTGAGCAGTTGCAAAGGCGTTGGGAATGCCCTAATAGGAGCATAGATGTTGTTGACACCTTGGGCAGGAGCATGGACACTATAAGTACCCGGAGCAGCAGTGCAGGCATTGGTTGGACCAAAACAAATGTTGACACTCGTTGTGCCAAAAGCAGTGGTGGCATTTGAAGTACCAAACGCAGTGGTAGCACTAGAAGTGCCAAAAGCAGTGGTGGCATTTGAAGTACCAAACGCAGTGGTAGCACTAGAAGTGCCAAAAGCAGTGGTTTGAAAGACATTTGGAATTCCATGATCAGTGGTGACATTAGTAGTACCAAGAACAGTGGAGTTGAAGGCAGCGTTAGTGCCTTGAGTAGTGGAATTGAAGGCAATGAGATTGCCTTGAGTATCGGTGGAATTTTCAGTGTTGAATTGATCTTGTCCAGTCATGTTGTTGGTGAAATAACGAATATTATCTTAAGTTTGTGGGAACAAAGTGTGGAAATAAAGGAAATGAGAATATAACAACAACAACAAATTGTAAGAAAGCTGGAAATGATCAAATAAGAGGGCTTGCTGAGTCGACAAAATTCTTGATCTATCCTTAAGATAATATTGTCTCGTATATCCTTTCAATGGTTGTAATGACAACTTATCTTTCAAGATAAAACATCAATCAAACAAATGAGCAAAGAGAACTCAAGTGTTTGCTTAGGAAGAAAGACCTTTGAGTGTTTGTGATTGCAATAGAGGAAGACAATTTCAGAGAATTATTGAGTGTAGGTGTGTTCTTGCAAATGTGTCCAAGGCCCCATTTTATAGTATGAAGAAGATGGTCTTCCACATAGCCAAGTAATGGCCAATAAAGGCCATATAATCCCTTGAATATGGAGTAATAATTCAGCCAAATAATGGCTGAATTCATGAGCCCTATAATGAAGAATTAATGCTCCAAAGTCAGCCCAAAAAACAGTTTTCGTTCATCTTCCAACGGTCTGAAACATCCGCAGCGTCGTGGCCCTGCAGAGTGGCGCCGCGGCGCTAAAACTTCAGAGAGTTTCTGGCGTCGCCGGCTTTGTAGCCCTGCAGGCAGACGTCGCGGCATTTTCAGACTTGTTTCATCTTTCACACATTGTCAGAAACCAGGTCCTCTCTTAGGAACTTGGAAACACAGGTTGGGCAGCTTGCAAAGATGGTAACCAATAGGCCACAGGGCGCTCTACCAAGCAATACAGAGGTGAATCCTAGAGAACAATGTCAAGCAGTATTGTTGAGAAATGGAAAGCAGTTGGAGCACGTTGCTCCCCAGCCCGCAGTGATAAGTGAGAATGAAGGTGAGAAAGTAGTTGAGGTAGAGAAAAAGGGGCCCTACAGTTGAAAAAGCTCCACCAGCACCTTTGAGGAAATATGTTGATAAAATCCCTTACCCTCAGAGGCTACAAAGGAAGGCAGTTGACAAACAGTTCTCCAAGTTCTTGGAGGTGTTCAAAAAGCTACACATAAATATTCCCTTCATTGAGGCGCTAGAGCAGATGCTCGCATACTTCAAGTTCATGAAAGAGATACTTGGGAAAAAGAGGAGGCTAGCGGATTATGAGACAGTGTCATTGACAGAGGAGTGCAATGCCATCTTGCAAAAGAAACTGTCTCCTAAGCTTAAGGATCCATGAAGCTTCACCTTGCCCTGCACTATTGGTAGGGTGACATGCAACATTGCGCTGTGTGATCTAGGGGCTAGCATCAATCTAATTCCCCTATCTGTCTTCAAGAGGTTGAGTTTGGGGGAAGCCAAACCGACCACAGTAAATCTACAGCTAGCCGACCGTTGCATCCCAGAGGCATAATCGAAGATGTGTTGGTTAAGGTAGGAAAGTTCTTCTTCCCTGCAGATTTCCTTATTCTTGATATGAAAGAAGATTATGAAATACCAATTATCTTAGGGAGACCATTCCTTGCTACTGGGAGAACCTTGATTGATGTGGAAAAGGGGAAACTGAGACTCAGGGTTCAGGAGGAGGATATAGTGTTCAAGGTGTTCAAATCCGCCATTGAATCCCATGCCATTGACAAGTGTTACACAACAAGCACAGCTGCCCCAACAGTTCAGCCAATGCAGGCCAGAGCTAGGGAGACCATCCCTACAACATTAAACCCACAGGTCAGCAAGGTGGCAGGAACAAAAATTGATGAGATGAAAGCCCTCGAAAAGGTAAGTATTACTGAACCCCCTCTGGTGAAGAAGAAAAATAGAATGAGAAAGAGGATGATGATTATGAAATGGATAGGTTGTGGGGTTAAATTACCCAATGATTTTTGATAAGTAACCTGCGTCCGGCTAAAAGACGTTAAAGACAGTGCTACTTGGGAGGCAACCCAATGTTTAAAATTTTGCAATTTAATTTAATTAGGATAGTCACACTTTTGGTGTGTTTGTTATGTTGTGATGCTAGGTGAAGGACTCAGAGGATGGATCATGAAGGAAATAGCGAAAAGACACGAAATCGAGTCAGCACCGCGATATCGATCTGCAGCACCGCGGTGCCGAATCTTCAGGAAAGCCTCAGTACTTTATGCACCGTGGTGCCACAGAGGCAGAACCACGGTGCCAGTTCACGATCCCCTAAAATATGAAAAGGCCCAGAATCGCCAAATCTCCTCTCACAGATACCGTCACAATGCAATATCCGCCGCCACCACCACCATTTTGAGCCACTGTACGTCTGTAAGTCATCCCTGTTTCATATTTGAGTCATACACATTTGGAACAATGTGTCAGTTAAATTTTGGGGGTACTTGTATTTTTTTATAATTTTGAGTCGTTGATTTGTGTCTTTTATGTCTATATGAGTCACAATTTTTTTTTACCATGCATGCTGTAGTTTCTTGAAACGCCTAGTGAATTATGTAGGATAATGTAATGGAATGATATGCAAAAATCTGTGTGCTTAAGTTAAATATGCCAAAGATTCATGAAAACCTGATTAGTTGGAATATTGTGTGCTTAGCCTATGTATGTCAATTGCGAAAAATGTCCTGCATGCTTGTTATTTGAGGCGAAATAATTAGGATGTACATGTTAGGGGGATGATTCAGACATTTCTTTGTTACCCCTTCTTACCTTTCATTACCTACCCTGACAATGAATTGTATCCCTAGTCAGCCTTTTGAGCCTAAAATGAAAAGCTATTTTTTTGACACCCCAATTCCCTCATGTGCCATAAGTAATAACTGATGATACGGAGGAAAAAGTAAGTGGAAAAAAAATACAAAAGAGAGCAAAAATAAATTATGCACCCCAATTAAAATATGAAAAAGCTTAAGTTTGGGGGTGCCAATGCGAACGTTTATCTTCCGCTCTCAACAAAAAGAGAAAAGGGAGTAATGGGTATGAACTAAAAAGAATACAACAAAGAAGAGAAACAAGTTGAATGAAAAGAGCTTATGGTACGTAATTTGAGCCTAAATGCCTATTTTTACCTACCCTTGCCTAAGCCTACATTACAGCCATGAAAAGTCATGATGATCCCTAGTATGTATGTCCATGATGAGTGGAGAATAACAAGTAAACATGCTATAGTACCTTGACAAAAATGCAATGACATTGACATGCATAAGTTAAGTATTCATGCTTTCAGTGATTGTGAGTGAAATAATTCTGCGAAATATCTAACTTGAAATTTTAGATTGTTCAATGCATGCTACATCTATTCCTACATATTGTCCTAACTAACGTTCATGTGTTTCTAAGTGACATTTTGCAACTGCTTGACGTGAGTCTTTGAGTCTTTTTGATTTTATTTCTTTGTTTTGTTTTCTTCTTTGCTCGAGGGCGAGCAAAGTTTAAGTTTGGGGGTTTGTAAGACATATTTCATATATCTATTTTGAGTCATTTTCGATTAGTATTTTACCCATTTTCATTGCGTCTAGTACAATTTTAGGGTTGTTTTCTTTCTTTTGAGTCACAACGGTTTAAAACGGCAAAATGACAAAAAGAAGCGAAAATGGGCATAAAAGGAGGTTCCGAGGCAAAAAAATGTCGAAAATCGATGACTCGGAAAAACCACAACAACACCGCGGTGCCCAGAGGCAGGACCGCGGTGCCAAAATCGTGAAATCGCGGGACTTTCAAAGCCGAGTGCATTGAGCGAGCCGCGATGTCATTTATTGAAACTACGAGGGTTTGGCTTGCGGTCTTGACTGCAGAATCAGCGGTCTTGCGTGCGGAATTTTCGATTCGAGTTGGAATTGGCCAAGGGAAATAGGGTTCCTAGGGCACGAAATTGATACCTATTTAAATCCCCAGGGATCAGCTTTTAGGAGGGGAGTCCATTCTTGAACAGAAGAACAACACAAGGCACTTGGAGCAACAATTGGAGATTTAATCTTCGTAATTTTCTATCTTTAGTTTTTATTTCAGTTTTATGTTGGATATTGTGTTAGTTCATAGCATGTCTATGGCTAGGAACTAAACACTTAATTAGGGTTTTTCTTATGATTCACTTGAACCTTTATTCATGATTTGAGGCAATATTTTGATTACTTCTTCAGTTGTTAAGATCTATTCAATAATTGATGTGAATGTTTGATAGTTAATTGATCACTAAATATCATAACATATATGATTTCGAATCACCAATCGAGATGGGAGATTTGGATATGTTGTAGTTGAATAGATATAGGTTAAAATCGTGGACGACAGTACCCCGATACTTGTGTAGCTTTATAAGTTACTGTTCTTAATCCTCATATGTGGTAAATCCTATCATAAAAATATAGAATGGTTTTGCACTGGGGTTGAGTGATTATATATCCTAACCGGAATATAAGACAGTCTAGTTAACCGCTATCTTAACATAGAAGAAAAATCATTCTAGAACGCATTAAGAATTGAATAAAGTGGATAGTTGATGATTTTGGAAGCCCTAATTCCTTCATAATCTGAATACAACCTAATAAGTTTACTTATTTCTTGCAATCATTCCAGTAGTTAAATAAAAAACCCAATCAATAATTCGTTCGCCAAATAGATGCTCGGTACTTAGAAACAAGTCTCTGTGGATGATATTCGATCTTACAGACTATATTACTGGAGACGATACGTACACTTGCGTTTTGCGCGTGTGGAAATCGCCTAACAAGTTTTTGGCGCCATTACCGGGGACTGTCGTATTTCTAATATCGAACCATCTATTTTTATTTCTAATTTAGCTTTATTTTTAATTTTATTGTTAGAACCGTGTGCCGTGATCTGTTTGTTGATTGTGATCTATTTCAGGAATCTAGTGTACGCGAAGTAGGAGAGGAGCAGACACTCTTATCCATCTGAACTCTGAGATTGAGAGACTTTGCAGACAAAACAGGAAAGATAAAAGAACTGCTGAATTGTTAGCAATGAGAGATCAGCAGAACAACAATGGGATACCAGTAGAGGGGTTGAATAATGAGGTACCTGTTGCCCCGGGACAAGTCCCACCACATGCGGAAATGAGTTTGGGGGACTATGTTCTTCCCACAGTCACGGGAGCACAGACTTGCATCAGGCTCCCAACAATAGGGGCTAGCAATTTTGAGATCAAGCCAGCCATCCTGAGCATGGTCCAAAACACAGTACATTTTGGGGGACTGCCATCTGAAGATCCCCACATGCACATTGCAAACTTCCTGGAGCTGTGTGCTACTTTCAAATATAATGGTGTCACTGACGATGCCATCAGACTGAGGCTTTTCCCATTCTCACTGAGGAATAGATCCAAAAGTTGGTTGAACTCACTGTCTGCCAACTCCGTCACTACATGACAGGACATGGCCCAAAAGTTTCTAGCAAAGTTCTTCCCTCCTTCCAAAGCAGGAAAGTTAAGAGGAGAGTTGAACAATTATTACCAGGTGGATGGTGAGTCGCTCTATGATGCATGAGAGCGATTTAAGGATCTGCAGAGGAAGTGCCCACATCATGGCATAGAGAAGTGGATGTTGGTCCACATCTTTTATAATGGGCTTAGTGGTACTACGCGTACCACAATTGATCTGGCGGCGAGGTGCCTTCATGAAAAGAGTGTCAATGAGGCACATGATTTACTAGAGGATATGGCGACCAACAACCATCGGGGAGCGGATGGCGGTCGATGACGGCGGGAAGGCCATGGGTATTCATGAATTAGATACAATCAACGCCACGAACGCGGGTAGCCGCCCGACAAAGCAAGCTGCAGCGAGAACACCATGGCTGCGAATGCGATCCGAGCGCTGTAAGTTGTGAGATTTGTAGGGGCGCGTTATTTTGTGAGATCTGCGTGGTTGATCCAAACAATGTGCCAATGAAGCAGGTTCAGGCGGTTGGGAACTTTTAGAGGCCTTACAACTCCAACACGTACAATCCAGGGTGGAGAAATCACCCTAACTTTTCGTGGAGGAACGACCAACCCCAGCAGCAGACATATCAAAGTGGTTACCAGAACCAGCAGGGACACAATCAGGCCACTTCATCCCGATTTAGGCCAGCGCGCAGGCAAGAAAAGCGATGAATCGAGAGTTGCTGCTCACACCGACTCACAGAATCAGTTCATGTCAGAAACCATGTCCTCTCTTAGGAACTTGGAAACATAAGTTGGAAAGCTTGAAAAGATGGTAACCAACAGGCTACAAGGCGCTCTCCCAAGAAATACAGAAGTGAATCCTAGAGAACACTATCAAGCAGTATTGTTGAGGAATGAAAAGCAGTTGGAGAGCGTTGCTCCCCAACCCGCAGTGGTAAATGAGAATGAGGGTGAGAAGATAGTTGAAGTAGAGAAAGAGGGGGTCACTGAGGACCGCCCTACAGTTGAAAAAGCTCTACCAGCACTTTTGAGGGAATAAGTTGATAAAATCTCTTACCCTCAGAGGCTACAAAGGAAGGCAGTTGACAAGCAGTTCTCCAAGTAGGTGTTCAAAAAGCTACATATAAATATTCCCTTCATTGAGGCGTGTCGCGCCCGTTTTTGACCTCGGGGTCTGAACGATATCCGCAACATTGTTCTTTGGCGCGGTTCCCTGGATGGAGCAATAATTCTGATTTTGAGGAGTCGCCACCTAATTAGTTAAGTGAATTAGGACATTTGATTTATTACAATAAAAATACTACAATTAATCTCCATTTAATGGTTTGTGAAATTAATGAGATTCTGGATCATGTTTCTTTATTATCCTAAAGGGAAGGGGTTAGACATCCTTTAAGACCCACTAACTTGCGGTTATCCGTTCAAACCTAAGTTAATTATTTATTGCCTTTTCATTCTACATATTCTAAGCAGTTTTCATAATTTACAATTACAATGGAATGCAATACAGAATAATAAAGCTAAAATCGAATAAAACTCTGGGACATCTTTTAGCCTTTTTAGGTCTTCTGCATAAGATGATCTTCGGATACCTGCATAAACACTTAGTAAAAGTGTTAGTAATAGAATGAATAATTTGTAAGTAATGACAAGAATTAATAAGTAAAGCCAAAAAATAAACTCGTCCTTTGTACAGGGGAGGCCTAGAAAATCAAACGGAGATTCCTTCATCGGCCAATATTGTTAGAAACAATAAAATAAATAAAACTTTCAGATCCGTGACAAAACAGTAATAGTTTTAAACACGGAGGACTCAGATATATAAAAAATAAAGTGGGACATCCTAAAGAAGTCAAATTTGCGAAAAATTCGCCGTCGGTAGCATGTTGGTTATCCTGTGTAAGTAGAAGAAATCATCAACGCCCAGAAAGTTTCATTTTATTTTATTTTCCGTCTTTGCAACTGTGGAGGCCTAAAAAATCGACGGATAACTTTTTCATTGGTCAATCAAGTGTAGTATCATGTTCAAACCAGTATATACCAATAGTGTTGTATTTGGTCTAAATCAGTTTAATAAAATGAAGGGGCAAAATCGTCAAAAATAGTAGTAACACCGCGACACAGTAAGTAACAATACCAAACAACAAAATATTCCTTGAAACAATGGAAAAACGCAGCCAAAGAAAAAACAGTAGTGGTTTAATATCAACACCACTGCGATAGTGGTTCGTCGAGTATAGCGAAACCAATATCAACAAAATCGATGCAATAACGTGACGTAAATCGGAAATCGGTCAAATGAAAACGATGAAGCAATGACCAACAGTCGCCGGAAAATTTCAGAACATCGCCAGATACCAACAAAACGAAACCAACACAGTCGCCGGAGTTTTTTTAGAACTCTGGCGAGATATCAAAAAATCAGAAAAATCAGCCCACTAACTAAACCAACAAACAGATTCCGAAAATAAAGCCAACCGAGGTCGCCGGAGTTTAATGACTCCGACCAAAAAGCCAAAAATATCAGTCCAAACAAACCGCAACATACATAATAGCAACGAAAGAGAAATAAATCAGTGTCGTCGCCGGAGTTCAAACTTCGGCAAATTTCAACAACACAAAAAGATAGCAGGCAGCGGCGGCGTCACTTCAACGGTATAACACCAGAGCGACGCCATCTGCGGTTCGTCGGTTCGAGATTAAAGGAAGTAGCTGGTGGGGTCGATGGGCTCACTGGTGGTCGATGTTGGGTGTGACGGGAGAGCAAGAAGACGGTGGTTCGCCGGTGAGCAGCGGCGGTGCGGGAGCAACGGTCGACGGGAAAGGGTTTGTGTGGGCGACGGGCAGAGGGTGTGTGATGTTGAAGAAGATAAACAAAATGAGAGGGAGAGAAAAGATATGTTGCGGCTGACTGATGTTGTTGTTTAATAAATGAGAGAGAGATAGATATTAAAGAAGGAAAAGGTGGTGCTGATATTGATGTTGGAGTGTAGAAATGGTGAAACAAAGTATGGGGTGGAGTGTGGTAAAGGTAAAAGAGGCATGGGGTGAAATAATAAAAAAATGTTGAATTGGACTGATCCGGAATTCGGCCTCGGACTGGACTGGTTTGACAAAATGCAAAGCGGATTAATTATTTAAAAGAAACATTATTTAAAAAGATGCAAAATTATTAAAATGCAAATGCCGATGCAATAATAATAAAATACAATATTTAGCAAATGGTTAATGGCTAATTAAAAATTAAAACGGAATATCAATTAATTATTTAAAGAGATGCAAATATTATTAAAATAAATGACGGTGTAATAATAATAGAAACATAATATTAACAAAGACATAATGCTTAAATTAAAATAAAAAGATAAAAATGCAAAAAATGATGATTAAAATGCGGTGTCCTAAAACACATAAAATTGCAACAAATATACGAAAAACGGGTCAAAATTGACTGTCAACAGGATGTCCCTCTTTGTACGGAGATGATGGAAGAGTGATCGGTGTATTTTATATACACTTTTTGAGTCGTTTTTAGTTAGTCTTTTGTCCACTTTTGTACAAATACGTGTCGTCTTAGGATATATTTTCTTTCTTTTGAGTCAAATTGGTTAAAATGGCTATTTGGCGGAAAAGGAGCTAAAAGAGGGCAAAAGTGGAGGTTCCAGAGCTTAAAACGCGAGAAAGTGGTGAACCAGGCAAATACACCATTCAGTGCATGAGCCTCGGCCAGCGGGCGAGCGCCCGGCGCCCAATATCCAGAGACCTGCAGAAGTTGCAGCGCCACGGCGCTGTAGGCAGCAGTGCGAGTGCGGCGCTTAATCACGAGCAACGAGGTTCCGCATGGCGCCGATAGCGAGCAGCTGGCCGCGAAATATCAAGTTTTAGACGATTTTATGGGTCAGGCCTGAGGGAAAACCTTAAGGGCGGTTTTGAAGCTATAAAAAGAGAACCCTAGGCAGTTTTCAAGGGTTCCCTTTCTTGGACAAACACAAGACTTCTTGGAGTTGAAGATTGGAGACCATTACTTAGTAATTTTCTTTTCTTTTCTTTACTTTTAGTTTATGTTGGATATTGAATTAGTTCTTGTCATGTCAATGGCTATGAACTAATTCCATTATAGGACTTTCCATGTCAAGTCACTTGAACCTTATGTTATGAATTGATGCATGTTTATGGTTATTCTTCTTATTGTTGAGATTTACCCAATAGTTGCTTTGAATGCTTGGTAATTAATTGATCACTAATTATCATTATTTATATGATTTCTAATCAAACTTCGAAAGGAGAAGGTTGTGACTATGCTGTAAGTTGGGTAGACATAGGTCGGATTGGGGATGAAAATACCTCAATTACTTGTGTAGCGTTAATAGGGGTTTAAATACCTAATTTCACGCAAGGTGCGTGACGATTAACAAGGTTTTTGTTCTTAATCCTCCTATAAAGTCATCCTTACCACCGGAAGGTAGAAAGGAGCGCTACTGGGGTTGAGTGTTTATATAGCCTTAACGGGAGTATAAAACGGATTAGTAAACCTGCTAGCTCCAAAAGAAGAAGAACCATAATTCATTGCATTAATAAGTAATATAAGCGGATAGTTGAGGCGACTTGGAAGCCCTATTTCCATCATCACTGAAGTAAACACATAGTTAATTAGTATTTATAATTGTTAGTTATAATCAACAAACTCAAATATCGGTTACCAAATAGATAACAAAGGATAGATAATTGGTACTTGAACACTAATCCTTGAGGACGATATTCGGTCTTACCTAGACTATATTACTTGTCACGATAACGTGCACTTGCGTTAAAGTGTGTGCATTAAATCGCGCATCAAGTTTTTGGCGCCGTTGCCGGGGATTAGGCATAGTTCAATATCAATTTTATCTATTTTAAATTTCTAATTTGGTTTTTAATTTTTTTAATTTTTACGTTTTTAATTTTTATTTCGGTAAAAATCAGGGTGCCGTGATCCGTTTGTTTGTTTTTGATCTGTCTCAGGCACTCAGTTTATGCGAAGGAGGAGAGGAGCAAACACTCTTGTCCTCTTCAATCCAGAGATTGAGAAAACACATAGCGAGAATAGAAGGAACCGGTAATTTCAACCTTGATAGAGATGGGCGGCGTTCCAAACAACAATGTCTTTGAGAGAGGTTAGGTTAAAATCAACCTAACGAGGAATGCCTCGGCGAATACCTATGGATGTCGAGAGAGTTCAAGTCGAGCGAGAAAGAAGCACGGGAGACTACGTCTTTAGGGTGAGCGAACGCGAGCGTGTATTAGGCTCGTGATAGTGAGCAAATAACTTTGAGATCAAACCAAGCGATTCTAAGCATGGTGCGAGAACACGGTGCGGTTTGGAGGTTGCCATCGGAGGATCCACGTATACATAGCTAATTTCTTGAGCCGTGTGCAACGTTGATATCTCTTGGCGTGCGATGATGCGTCAGTTGAGGCTCTTTCCTTCTCACTCGGGGGCGAGCAAAAGTATGGTTAAATTCCTTACCGGTGATTCGATTTTTACATGGCAGAAGTGACACATAAATTTTTGGCAAAATTCTTCCCAGTGCAAAGCGTGAAATTGAGAGAGGCTGAATAATTTCTACCAGCGGATGGAGAGTCATTATCTGAAGCTTGGGAGAGGTTCAAGGATTTGAGAGAAAGTGCCAGCGCGGCTGTATTGAGTTGTGGAACTTGGTCCACATCTTCTATAATTTGGCGGAACAACGAACAATTATCGATGCGGCAGTGGGACCTTTATGAGAAAGCGACCCGTGAAGCTCGCGAATTATTAGAAGATATGGCCACCAACAACCATGTCACGGAAGATAGACCCGATGAGTGGTAGGAGAGCGGTGGGAGTTCACGAGATATATGCCATCACCGCCTGAATGCCCAAGTTGCCATGTTGACCAAGCGGTGCAACATCTGATATCGGTGAATGCGGTCACGGATGCCAAAGAGGCATGAAATATGTGGTGGTCCATATATTCGATAGATGTCCTTGGTGATCCTAATAATATGCCAATCGAGCGAGTGCAGCGTGGGTAACTATCGAGGCCCAGAACAACCCATACTCTAACACATATAATCCAGGTGGAGAATCACCCAAATTTCTCATGGAGAGAGACCGAGCGTGAATCGGTATAAAGGCGATGCAAAACCAGCAGCACCAAAATCAGCAGCCATTTACTCAGGCCCCACCATCTCAACAATTCAATGCACCTATTCAGCCAGAAAAGCCAGACGAGCTGAGAGCAGCTTTGTTGGCACTCACCAACGCCCAGACCCAGTTCGTGACAGAAACCAGATCTTCGTTCAGGAACTTGGAAACACAAGTGGGTCAACTAGCAAAGCAATCGAACATCAGGCCACAGGGTACACTGCCAAGCAACACAGAGATGAATCCGAGAGAACAATGCCAGCGGTACCGAGAAGTGGTAAGCGATTGGGCGGCGTTCACCTCAGCCGGTAGTTGAACAAAGGGCAGAAATAGAGGAAGAGAAGGTGGTTGAAGCTCGCCCAGTAGTAGAGAAAACTCCAGAGAAGGAGTATACTGAGAAGATCCCATTCCCACAGAGATTGCAGAGGAATGCAGTTGATAAACAATTCTCCAAATTTTTGGAGACGTTCAGAAAGCTACATATCAACATACCCTTCATAGAGGCGTTGGAGCAGATGCCCTCTTATTTCAAATTCATGAAGGAGATTTTGGGGAAGAAGAAGAAACTAGCAGAGTATGAGATGGTAGCATTGACGGAGGAGTGCAGTGCCATCCTGCAGAAGAAGTTTCCGCCTAAACTAAAAGACCCAGGGAGCTTTACATTACCTTGCACAGTTGGCAAGGTGACATGCAACAGAGCTCTTTGCGATTTAGGGGCAGGTATAAATTTGATGCCTTTATCGGTGTTTAAACGGTTGGAGTTAGGTGAGGCACAACTAACCACGGTGAGCCTACAACTAGCCGATAGAACAGTGGTGCACCCAAGTGGGAAGATTGAGGACGTGCTTGTTAAAGTAGGAAAATTCTTTTTTCCTGCGGACTTCCTCATTCTTGACATGGAAGAGGATGCAGAGATCCCCATCATATTGGGGAGACCATTCTTGGCGACATGGAGAGCCCTGATCGATGTAGAAAAAGGAGAGTTGACGTTGAGGGTGGAGAAGGAAGAAATGGTGTTTAAAGTATTTAAACACATTATTGAGCCACCAATCATGAGTAGGTACTTTGCAATCAGCACCATCAAAACCCTCTGTGAGCCAGTGCAAGCCAAACCAAGGGAGATAAGCCCACCAACGCAGGTACGCGATGCCGAACCTCCGCCAAAGCAGGTATGTGCTCCTGAACCTTCCCTTGAAAATAATTTTAAGAAGAGAAGCAGAAGAAGAAAAAGAAAAATGTGGAGAAAATGGATTGGTTGTGGGGTGAATCCACCCCACACTTCTTGAGTTAAGGAACTTCCGTCCGGCTAAAAGACGTTAAAGACAGCGCTACTTGGGAGGCAACCCAAGGTATTTTGATTTATTTTACTTTAATATAGTTAGTTTTTATTAAGAAACAGTCTCACTGAGGTAGTGTTTGTGTTGTGATTGACAGGTGTAGGCCAATAAATTGAAGGGCGAAAACTAAAGAATAGCCAGGATTTCCAGAAAAACGGGTGAGCGCCGCGGCGCCCAGGAGCAGGGCCGCGGCGGCAAAAGAGCAGAAAGGTGCTGAAGATTGAGCGCCGTGGCGCCCAGGAGCAGGGCCGCGGCACCAAAAATCCAGAAAAATTGCCAAGTCTTGGGGGCCGCGGCACCAAATGCAGGGCCGCGGCGCAGAAATTCCCTAAGAAGTGCATTAAGTTGGGCGTCGCGGCGCCAAATGCAGGGCCGCGGCGCCGAAGGCGGAAACCCAGAAATTAAAAGACGCCCAAAAACCCGATTTTCCCCAATTTCAAACCAAAACCTAACCCTTCTTCTCCACAAAACCCACGAAAATCCACACTCCACCTACAAATCTTCCATAAATCAAACCCAAACACAACCAAAACGCTTAAATTCCCTAAACCCTTAACCATCTCAACAAACAAAACTTCATCCCATTGCCTCAAATCAACATTAGAAGCAAGAAAACCTTGAAGAACATCGTAAAAAGGTAATCTTCTTCTTTTCTTGAGAGCTTTACTGTAGTCAAAAGAGGTAGTAGTTTGGAGGAGTGTTGTATTGTTGAAGTTGTGGGGTGTTGAAAAAATTGTTGTGAACAAGTGAGGAAGAGTATACATGGAGGGTGTGGGTGTTGTGTAGAAGCTTCTTAAGAGAAGTTTGGGGGTAATTGGTGTTGTAGCTGTTGATTGGTGAGTGATAGGGTTGGTGAACAGTGATTGTCACTAAGGAAACGCTGCAAAAAAAAGTGAATTAACCATGTCTTCCAGAAAGAGAAGAGCCTCCATATCCACCTCATCCCCTCAATACGATAATACTAGGTTCATTAGCCAACAAGCTCATGAAAGATACAAAAAGCTTAGTACTAGGCCCTTAATCCCTGAAAGGGGAATGGACTATCAAAGGGATTCGCTTGGGGAGGAGGATGTCTATGAGCCCATTCGGGCAATGATTGAGATGATGGGGTGGGAGAGATTTGTAAACCCGGAAAAGATAGCACCAATGAACACAGTGATGGTGCGTGAATTCTATGTTAACTTTCCGGAGATGGTGGACAATAAATGCTTTGTGAGGGGAAGATATATGCCTGTGACGGCAGAAACAATAAATGTGTTACTAAAAACAGCAGATGTTGAAGGAGGGGATGATGATTGGAGTTACTTTAGAACATGGTCTAGAAGCACCACCAACATCGACTAGAATGCCGTCGCGAACCACGATGAGCTACAGGGTTGCATTTGATATCGAATGGGTCAAGAGGATCGGCGGTGTGTCGATTCAATAAAGCAACGAGGTTGGGTGTATTTCGTCGATGCCATTCGATTCCATCAACACACTTTACGAGTGCGGAAGAGCGATCAAATTTATATATGGAATCATGACGGGGAAGACGATTGATGTGGGGAAGGAGATAATGCAAAGTATTGAAGAAACCAGCAGGTTGGTAACAACAGGTGGGTTGGGACATGACTCACTTATCACTAGTTTATGCGCCATAAATGGGGTCCCAATCCTACCCACTGATACTCATGAGAGAAACCAACTGCCTGTGTCATATGGGATAGTGCACTCCTTCCCAGACCCAAGTCCCCCAGCAGCAAGAAGAAGAGTACCAGCACCGCCACCAGCAGCAGCAGAGGCCGCCATAAACAAAGATGAACCTGAGATAGAGGCTCGATACGCGAGGAGCACCACCCACCCACGTAATCGTAACCTCGAGTGCACATGATGGGCGGTTGCTCGTAACCAAAGAAGGATGATGCAACATTTCGACACAGTGATATAAGGACAACAATAGTTGAGACAAGGGCAACAAGAATTGAGGCGTGGCAACAACAACAGACCAAAGAATTTGACGAGATGAGTTCCATGTTCAACCAATGGTCGATGCATTATCCACCGCCACCGCCACCATTTTAAACCAAGTCTGTAAGTGTCCTTTTCTTTTATTGTCTTTGAGTCTTGCACACATTGGGGACAATGTGTGATTTAAGTTTGAGGGGTGTCTTATTTGTGTCTTATTGTTATAGTATGTTTGAGTCTTTTTGATTGTTTTGTGTATATTTTGAGTCATAATTTTTTTTCTTTTTGAGTCATAATTGTCTGTCAAAGATCATGCATGCTGTAGTTACTAGAAACACCTAGTGAAGTAAGGTGGAATAATGTAATGGAATTAGAGCAACTATCTAAACACTTAGGTTAGATATGCCAAAAACTCATGAAATCTGTCTATATGGAGTTTTCTACTTGAATTGTGCATGATAAATGATTAAAACCTATGTGTTATGATTGCTTGCTATTTGAGGCGAAATAGTTAGGATATGCATGTTAGGGAGATGACTCAGGCGTTTCTTTGTTAGCCAATTCTTACCACTCTTTTCTATCCCTGACATTAAAAATATCCCTAGTCAGCCCCATTGAGCCTAAAAATTGAACTTTTTCTTTGACACCCTATATTTCCACACTTGTGCCATAAGTAAAATGTGAAATAGTTGGAATAGAGTGTGTTAAAAAAGAGACAAAAAGTGCAAACAAGATTGATGCACCCCAATTAAAAAGTAATAAGAAATAGGCAAAAGTCTAAGTTTGGGGGTGCTTGCTATTATGATACACTTCACGCTCTCAAAACAAAAGAGGGGAAAGATAAATTTGAAGTGAAGGAAAGAATCAAAAGAAAAGGGAAACACTGAAAAGCTAAAGAGCTTATGGTACACAAAAATGAGCCTAAATGCCTATTTTTACCTACCCATGCCTAAGCCTACATTACAACCCTTAAAAGTCCTGAAGATCTCTTATATGCATATCCATGATTAGTGGAGAATAGCAAGTAAAAATGTCATATGATTTTTGAAATTAACATGCATGATTCAGTATTTGACTTCCATTAAGCATGATAAAAATGAGTTTGCGAAATATCTAGCTTAATGTGTTTAGAGTGCTAAAATTTCATGCTATATGTTCCTGCATATTATTCTGCTAATCTTCATGTTTTTCTAAGTAACACCAATGCAGCAAAGTGATCAATGTCATTGAGTCTTTTATTTCTCTTCTCCTTTGAGTTTTTATTTCTTTCTTCTTATCTTTGCTCGAGGGCGATCAAAGGTTAAGTTTGGGGGTATTTGATCGGTGTATTTTATATACACTTTTTGAGTCGTTTTTAGTTAGTCTTTTGTCCCTTTTTGTACAAATATGTGTCGTCTTAGGATATATTTTCTTTCTTTTGAGTCAAATTGGTTAAAATGGCTATTTGGCGGAAAAGGAGCTAAAAGAGGGCAAAAGTGGAGGTTCCAGAGCTTAAAACGCGAGAAAGTGGTGAACTGAGCAAAGCACCATTGTAGCGCATGGCCACTCCAGCCAACAGGCGGCGCCGGCGCCTAATATCGAGACTGCGAAGTTGCGGCGCGCGCTCTAGACATCGAGTGCGGGCCGCGGCGCTAATCACGAGCAGCAGGTTCCGACGCATGGCGCCCGATAAGCGGCATGGCGCGCACGCGGAAATATCAAGTTTTAGACGATTTTATGGGTCAGGCCTGAGGGAAAACCTTAAGGGCGGTTTTGAAGCTATAAAAAGAGAACCTGGCGGTTTCGGTTCCTTTCTTGGACAAACACAAGACTTCTTGGAGTTGAAGATTGGAGACCATTACTTAGTAATTTTCTTTTCTTTTCTTTACTTTACTTTTAGTTTATGTTGGATATTGAATTAGTTCTTGTCATGTCAATGACTAGGAACTAATTCCATTATAGGGCTTTCCATGTCAAGTCACTTGAACCTTATGTTATGAATTGATGCATGTTTATGGTTATTCTTCTTATTGTTGAGATTTACCCAATAGTTGCTTTGAATGCTTGGTAATTAATTGATCACTAATTATCATTATTTATATGATTTCTAATCAAATTTCGAATGGAGGAGGTTGTGACTATGTTGTAACTTGGGTAGACATATGTCGGATTGGGGATGAAAATATCTCAATTACTTGTGTAGCGTTAATAGGGGTTTAAATACCTAATTTCACGCAAGGTGCGTGACGATTAAAGAGTCTTCAGACAAAGATGTTGACTTGTAGCCAATTTTGTTCTGTTTTATAAACTAGAACTCAAAAGTCAATGACGCAGACTTCAAAATTGTCGATGTCGAATTATGATGACCTCGGAGTCGTTATGATCGAAAATAAAAGCAAAGTCGACCTGATTTAAAAATGTCGATGTCGAATTATGAGGACGGGGTTGTTGCGATGCTAAAATTATGGACGGACGAATACCGATTCAAAAATATGTCCCAGTGTCGAATCTTGATGATACTGGTTACAATTGCGATGGGATGTTGAAAAAGACAGGGTGTTTGTTCTCTGAAATGCCTCTAGGGCGTTTGTTCCCAAGGTCAAAATGCAAAGTAAATGAAGATGGCATCGTTGCACAGTCGCGATGCAGATACACATCGTTGCATAGACGAAACATAGATGAAGTCGTTGCATAGGCTTACATGAAATGACGTCGTTGCATAGACGCAATGCAGATGTCCGTCGTTGCATAAACGAAACATAGATGAAGCTGTTGCATAGGCTTACTGATCGGTGTATTTTATATACACTTTTTGAGTCATTTTTAGTTAGTATTTTACTCATTTTGTTTATGTTTAGTATAGTATTAGGGTCGTTTTTCTTTCTTTTGTGTCACAGCGGTCAAAAATGGAGAAATGGCGAAAAGAAGAGGAAATGAGCTTAAAAGAGATGGAATTGCACACTAAAAGGGCCAAGAGATGAAGTCTAAAAAGTTCCGGGAATCATAGAGGAAATCAGACGAAGTCCGGACGAGAAAAGACGACGAACGGAAGTCGCGGAAAAACGCGGCATGAGCCGGCACCCAATGTCGATAGCTCGAAATTTCTTGATCTTGGTAGCCATGCGCTAGTCATGGCGTAGCGACGCGGGATTTTATGAAGTTCTGGGCGAAATTGACATGTTTTTCAGAATCCTAAAGGGATAACTTTTCCTACCTTAAAACCCTTACCTAAAAGGATTCTAATAACTTTTCCTACCTACAAAATCCCTAACCCTTCACCTAAAGGATTCTTTGGCTATAAATACTCTACATCATTAGAAGAATTATTCATTCTCCATTCTACCATTCACCATTCCACCTTGTAAATATTCCACAACACAATCCTTGGATGCTAGAAGGCTTGGAGACTCGTTCTTAGTAATTTTCTTTTCTTTTACTTTATTTCAGTTTTTATGAAGAACATGGGATTAGTTCTTGTCATGTCAATGACTAGGAACTAATTCCTTTATAGGGTTTTCCATGTTGAATTACTAGAAACTTATGTTATAAATTAATGCATGCTTATGGTTATTTTTCTTATTGAGAGATCTATCCAATAATTGAGTTGAATTCTTGGTAATTAATTGACAACTAATTATCACTATATGATTTCTAATCGATTAAAAAGGGGATTGTGAATATGTTGTAAGTTGGGTAGACATTCTTGGATTGGGGATGAAAATACCTCAATTATTTATGTAGCGTTGATGAGAGGCTTAACAACCCTAATTTTGCGCATTGTGCGTGACGGTCAACTAGGTTTTTGTTCTTAATCCTCCTATAAAGTTATCCTTATCACCGAAAGTTAGGTAAGGTGCGATACTGGGGTTGAGTGTTTATATAACCCTAACGGGAGTATAAAACGATTTCGTAAACCTGCTTTCTCCTAAAGAAGAATACCATGAGTTAATGCATTAGTAAGTAGCATAAGCGGATAGTAAGGATACATGGAAGCCCTATTCTCATCACAACTGAAGTAAACCTTTATAGTTACATAGTTTTCATAATTCTTAGTTATAAACAACCAAATCAATTATCAATTCGCCAAATAGATACTAGAAAATAGATAGTTGGTACTTGAACCCTAATCCCAGAGGACGATATTCAGTCTTATCAAAGACTATACTACTTGTCACGATAACGTGCACTTGCGTTTAAAGTGTGTGCATCTTACCGCGCATCAAGTTTTTGGCGCCGTTGCCGGGGATTAGGCATAGTTCAATATCAAATTTATCTATTTTTAATTTCTAATTTGGTTTTTATTTTTGTTTCTTTAAATTATTTATTTTATTTTCTAAAAAAAATAAAAAAAGTGTGCCGTGATTCGCTGTTGGTTTTGATTCATCTCAGGGATCCTTAAGACATGGATTTCTACTGTCAATATGATCGAGCTCCAACCATAGAAGAAGAGAGGGAGGAATTGCGAGAAGTTATACTCAGTTTCACGAGGTACCAAGCTCAGTTCATGGACGAAACGGGAATGGCCATGAAGAAGTTGGAAACACAAATAGAAAAACTCGCAATCATTTTCAACAGCGAACAACAAATTGAGGAGCCCGAACCAAACCCAACTATTGAGGAATCTGGTGAGATAGTTGGTGTAGAAAAGGAAAGGATAGCAGAGATTCAATTATTTACCTTCTTGGATTCTGTGGAAATTCTTTTTCTTACACCTATTACAGAAGAAACACCACTAGCTATCACGGCTGATTCCCGATTAGAAGCCCATACCATCGGGTACCCCAGAGTTGAGAGATGTAGAGAAGTTCACGGATTCCTACATTATAGAAAGCATAAAAGACAAGCCTACTTGGGGGATAATTGTGTTTTAAGGCTCTTGTTTGAACAAATGGTTGTAGGGAAATTGAGGCCTACAACAATAAATTTGCGGATTGCAAGCGGTTCGCAGAAGGATCCAATGGGCACTCGTAAAGGTTAAAGGCGTCCGGCTAAAAGACGTTAAAGACAGCGCTTGTTGGGAGACAACCCAATATTTTTAATTATGTTATTTTAATTTCTGGCTTTATTTTATTTTATTTTGTCTTGACCAGTCTCACGGTCTTGTTCTTGTTTTGTGTTTTCAGGTGTGGATTGAAAGTTGAAACAGAAAAAAGCAAAAAAGGAGCAACAAAAAGGAAAAAGCGATCGTCGGCCGCGGCTGAGTCGAGGCTACGGCCGGAACTCAGAGGGCCACAGATTAGCAGTGGCCGCGGCTGAATCTCGTGGCAGCGAACTTGAGAGCCATATTTCCGTACAAATTCCAGAATTTTTCCTCCTAGACCTCCATTATGACCGTTGTGTTGTGTCAGTAAGTTGTCCATTTTTCATTTTTGTTAGTATTGCACACATTGGGGACAATGTGTGATTTAAGTTTGGGGGTGTTTTATTTGTGTCTTGTTATGTTTCAGTTAAGTTTTTTTTTTGTTTTTTTTTGTGTGTTTATTTTTGAGTCACAATTTTTTTTTCTCTCTTTTGAGTCATAATTGCCTGTCAAAGATCATGTATGCTGTAGTTGCTAGAAACACCTAGTGAAAGAAGGTGGAATAATGTAATGGAATTAGAAGCAACTATCTAAACATCTAGGTTAGATATGCCAAAAACTCACAAAATCTGTCTATTTGGAGTTTCTTGCTTAAATTGTGCATGCTAAATAATGAAAACCTATGTGTTATGATTGCTTGCTATTTGAGGCGAAATAGTTAGGATATGCATGATAGGGAGATGACTCAGGCATTTCTTTGATAGTCAATTCTTACCACTCTTTTCTATCCCGGACTTTAAAAGTATCCCTAGTCAGCCCCATTGAGCCTAAAAAGTTAAACTTCTTCTTTTGACACCCTATATGCCCACAGATTGTACCATAAGTAAAAATGTGAAAAAGTGGAATATAAAGTGTTGAAAAAGAGACAAAAAAGAGTAAACAATTTTGATGCACCCCAATGAAAAAGTAATAATAAATAGGCAAAAGCCTAAGTTTGGGGGTGCTTGTTTTTCATAATACACTTCACTCTCTCAAAACAAAAGAGGGGAAAGATAGATATGAAGTGAAGAAAGGAAATCAAAAGAAAAGGGAAGAATTGAAAAGCAAAAGAGCTTATGGTACACAAAATGAGCCTAAATGCCTATTTTTACCTACCTATACCTAAGCCTACATTACAACCCTTAAAGTCCTGAAGATCTCTTTTATGCATATCCAGGATTAGTAGAGAATAGCAAGTAAGCATGCCATAGGATTTCTTTGAATTTATATGCATGATTTAGTATATTGACTTTCATTAAGCATGATAAATATGAGTTTGCGAAATATCTAGCTTAATGTGTTTAGTGTGCTGAAATTTCATGCTATATGTTCGTGCATATTATTCTGCTAACCTTCATGTTTTTCTAGATAACACTAAATACAGCAAAACTGATCAATGTCAGTGAGTCTTTTATTTTCCATTTTCTTGAGTCCTTTATTTCTTTCTTTCTATCTTTGCTCGAGGGCGAGCAAAGGTTAAGTTTGGGGGTATTTGATCGGTGTATTTTATATACACTTTTTGAGTCATTTTTAGTTAGTATTTTACTCATTTTGTTTATGTTTAGTATAGTATTAGGGTCGTTTTTCTTTCTTTTGTGTCACAGCGGTCAAAAATGGAGAAATGGCGAAAAGAAGAGGAAATGAGCTTAAAAGAGATGGAATTGCACACTAAAAGGGCCAAGAGATGAAGTCTAAAAGTTAGAAAATTATAGAGAAATCGGGCAAGTCCGACGAAAAGACGCATTTAAGCGGAATCGCGAGAAAAATGCAGCATAGCGCATGGCATGATGTCTGAAAGCTCGAAAGTTCTTGATCTTGAGCCATGCGCTGATCTGCCATGGCGCACGACGCGAATTTTATGAAGTTCTGGGCGAAATTGACATGTTTTTCAGAATCCTAAAGGGATAACTTTTCCTAAAGGGATAATTTTTCCTACCTAAAGGGATAACTTTTCCTACCTTAAAACCCTTACCTAAAAGGATTCTAATAACTTTTCCTACCTACAAAATCCCTAACCCTTCACCTAAAGGATTCTTTGGCTATAAATACTCTACATCATTAGAAGAATTATTCATTCTCCATTCTACCATTCACCATTCTACATCCATCCATCCACCATTCCACCTTGTAAATATTCCACAACACAATCCTTGGATGCTAGAAGGCTTGGAGACTCGTTCTTAGTAATTTTCTTTTCTTTTACTTTATTTCAGTTTTTATGAAGAACATGGGATTAGTTCTTGTCATGTCAATGACTAGGAACTAATTCCTTTATAGGGTTTTCCATGTTGAATTACTAAAAACTTATGTTATAAATTAATGCATGCTTATGGTTATTTTTCTTATTGAGAGATCTATCCAATAATTGAGTTGAATTCTTGGTAATTAATTGACAACTAATTATCACTATATAATTTCTAATCAGATTCTGAAAAGGGGGGATTGTGAATATGCTGTAAGTTGGGTAGACATTCTTGGATTGGGGATGAAAATACCTCAATTATTTATGTAGCGTTGATGAGAGGCTTAACAACCCTAATTTTGCGCATTGTGCGTGACTGGCCAACTAGGTTTTTGTTCTTAATCCTCCTATAAAGTTATCCTTATCAGAAAGTTAGGTAAGGTGCGTCATCGGGGTTGAGTGTTTATATAACCCTAACGGGAGTATAAAGCGATTTCAGAACTCCGCTTTCTCCTAAAGAAGAATACCATGAGTTAATGCATTAGTAAGTAGCATAAGCGGATAGTAAGGATACATGGAAGCCCTATTCTCATCACAACTGAAGTAAACCTTTATAGTTACATAGTTTTCATAATTCTTAGTTATAAACAACCAAATCAATTATCAATTCGCCAAATAGATACTAGAAAATAGATAGTTGGTACTTGAACCCTAATCCCAGAGGACGATATTCGGTCTTATCAAAGACTATACTACTTGTCACGATAACGTGCACTTGCGTTTAAAGTGTGTGCATCTTACCGCGCATCACTTACATGAAATGACGTTGTTGCATAGACGCGATGCAGATGCTCGTCGTTGCATAGACGAAACATAGATGAAGTCTTTGTATAGACTTAGATGAAAGGGCGTCGGTGCATAGACGCGATGCAGATGCTCGTCTTTGCATAGACGAAACATAGATGAAGTTGTTGCATAGGCTTAGATGGGCATAAAAGGAGGTCCCGAGGCAAAAAAATATCGAAAATCGATGACTCGGAAAAACCACAGCACCATCGCAGTGCCCAGAGGCAGGACCGCGGTGCCAAAATAGCGTAAACCCGGGACTTTCAAGTGCGGGTACATCTGCAGGCAACCGAGGTGCCATTTATTCAGAGAGATGCAGGAGTTTCAGCACCGCGGTGCTGACCTGCAGAGTCGCGGTGCCGTACGGAATTTTTCAGTTCGAGTTGGAATTGGTCAAGGGCAATAGGGTCCCTAGGGCACGAAATTGATACCTATTTAAAGCCTTAGGGATCAGCTTTTAGAAGGGGAGTCCATTCTTGAACAGAAGAACAACACAAGGCACTTGGAGCAACAATTGGAGATTTTAATCTTCGTAATTTTCTATCTTTAGTTTTTATTTCAGTTTTATGTTGGATATTGTGTTAGTTCGTAGCATGTCTATGGCTAGGAACTAAACACTTAATTAGGGCTTTCCTTATGATTCACTTGAACCTTTATTCATGATTTGATGCAATAGTTTGATTACTTCTTCAGTTGTTAAGATCTATTCAATAATTGATGTGAATGCTTGATAGTTAATTGATCACTAAATATCATAACATATATGATTTCGAATCAACAACCGAGAGAAGAGATTTGGATATGCTGTAGTTGAATAGACATAGGTTAAAATCGTGGACAGCATGCTCGATACTTGTGTAGCTTTATAGGTTACTGTTCTTAATCCTCCTATGTGGTAAATTCTATCATAGAAATATAGAAGGGTTTTGCACTGGGGTTGAGTGATTATATATCATAATCGGAATATAAGACAATCTAGTTAACCGCTATCTTAACATAGAAGAAGAATCATTCTAGAACGCATTAGAGATTGAATAAAGTGGATAGTTGATGATTTTGAAAGCCCCAATTCCTTCATAATCTGAATACAACCTAATTAGTTTACTTATTTCTTGCAATCATTCCCGTAGTTAAATAAAAAACCTAATCAATATTCGTTCGCCAAATAGATAACACAAAATAGATGTTCGGTACTTAGAAACCAGTCTCTGTGGACGATATTCGGTCTTACAGATTATATTACTTGAGACGATACGTACACTTGCATTTTGCGCGTGTGGAAATCGCCTAACAGTCTCAAACAATTCGTATGCGTACCAATATCTCTTCCAATTTAGGAAATTACGATTCTTGGCACTTTATGTGCACGTGTATGGAAACCAGTTTCCGACGTGCGGGGCCCCAATTATTCGACTCATAATTAATAGGATTAATTTTATTTCAAGTAAATTTCCAACACTTTCATATTGATTTTAAATATCAAAATTAATTTAAAAATTTGAGTTAATATAATTCAATTTAAGTTAAAAAATAGTCAACTTAACTTTGGAGAAGTGAAAAATGAGTAATCAGTTGCCACAATTTTCTTTTAACATTGGTAGCAACAAAAGTGAATTTAGAATTTGAAGACGGGAATTCAGCGAAATTCAGAGTTACGACTCTTTTTTCTCGATTGAATTATGATTTTACACTTGTTCTTGGAAAAAGTTTTACACTTTGATTGACTAAAAGACTTACCTGCAACTTATTATATGGCTATGTTCGTCCCAGAGAAATTTCGCTTTTATGTAACGTCAATGGCTGAGTCAGGAATTTGACGAAGGAGTGCAATTTTCCCCCCCACTTATATTAAGATTGTGTAAAAAATTAAATATATTCTCATAATAGCTAAAATTTAATCTATATACACATTGTAATTTTTTCATAAAAAGTATGCACCTGATCACCCTTCGCCTAAGATGGGTCCGCCAATGTGTGGCCTCATATTCACATATATGATAAGCTGATAAGGGGGACCAAAATACTAACGTAATTTTTACATTTTCTATAGTTGATATATTTTGTTCGGATAAGCTCCCGGTTGAATAGCAACATCGGATGGGGATTCTTCAGGAACTCAGATATGGGAGATAAAAACAATAGGTTACGCACACTTGTCAATTGATGGATCCTTAGTGACTATGAAGGACCGTCTCAAATATTTTGGGGTCTTGTTCTAATTCGTAAAAGTGGACCCTTAATTTGGTTAATACCTGCGAATTATAAGTCTTTACAGTAAATTTTGACTAATACTACTTAATAAAGAATGAAAAAAGGGGTCCTAAAAATTTTCGGTTTACGGGGACCCCTGTACGGTAGCACACCTAGTACGAATTCAAAGACGAACCTGTGACTACGCAGTTAGAAACTTGTAATTTTGAAATTTGAAATTTGATGATCTTGTAATAACACGTCCTTTTCTTTACTTTTTTTTCCTTATCCATGTTGGATATCTACCTTGGAACTACACGGATTTTAATTTGTACCAAAACTGCAAAAGTACCACTTTGAAGACAAATCACTCCTTATATAGATTTCAAACATGTTAATGTTAGTTCTTGTGTCATAACATTTTTCCTAACATATTATTTTCAGAATTAAGTTAAAATCAGAAAATGTTGGACTATCTTAGACATTTGGGACGACATTCTGGTAACTGTTTTGCCTATTTTCACGGGCATATTTCAGGAAAGTGTGACCTTTTATCACATGGCAATTGACTTGGCAAGGAGTCTTTGAAGCAGTCTGCAAATGAGGAAGACCAAGTCCAAGAGGTAGTTTAACTTAAGGAGCAAGACGTGTGAAGAAAAAGTCCAAGCAGTTGAGATTTTCGTGCCTCAAGCTACTGCCTCACGTGTCCTGTTTTAGCTCAACTTCCACGACATGTTGATGAGTCTTTCAAGGGAACTCGCTACTATAAATAGAGGTCGGCAAGGATTCAATATCCGAATTTCAGTGTAAAAGATATAGAGATCTCACAAATATCGATCAAGTAGATCGGATCATTTGTGTCACTGTATTTGTGGCGACATTATGTCCGACATTATAATTGCTACTTAGATTCTAGATTTGTTCTTTCATCAAGCAATTGTAATGAGGTGTTGATCACTTATTTAGATAGATTTTTCGCATAAGTCATCTCATGACTTAACCTTTTTTTATTCCTTTTGTATCATCTTGTAATTTTGTAAGAGAAGGAATATAATCAATTGTATGTATATATATATATATATATATATATATATATACACAATACATTTGGCCATTGTCCATCATGGGTTATATTAATATATAACCTATAAAAATTAAACTTTTGTGTTCTTTATCTATTTCTGATGCACTTTAACTCTTCCAAATGTTTTTCTGTTTTTTTATCCAAATGTCATTACTTATGTCAAACGACATTTTAGCTGACATTTGACACTGTTTCTGCATACGTTTCAGTTTTACTTTGCTATTTGATTTTATTTAATCCATAGTATAACCCCCGGAACCCAACAAGTGGTATCATAGCCGACACTTAACATAATAAGTGTCAAGGTCCTTTTACTTTAACTATGGATCCGACTAATTCAAATATTTGTAGACTTCCTATATTATATGGTTCAAATTATACTCATTGGAAAATTCGCCTACGTTCTCATATCAAATCCATTGATGTGAGAGCATGGAGATCTATTACAAATGGATATAATGTTCCTATGCTCCCACTGGACGAGGAAGACGACATATTACCTAAGCCTGAGGCCGAATGGAGTGTGGAAGAAACCAATAGTGCAGGCTTCAATGAAAAGGCTCTAAATGCTATTTTTGGATGGGTAGAACTTTATATGTTCAAACTTATCCAAAATTGCTCCACAACCAAGGAAGCTTGGGTTACCCTACAAACTCATTGTGAAGGTAGCTCAAGTGTTCAACAAACGAAGTTCCGTATGCTCATGAGTAAAAAAGAACGATTAAGGATGGAAGAGACGAAGGATATTACCTCCTACTTCAAAAAGTTGATCGACTTTTCAACGAATGTCAAGTACTTGGGTGTCACGACCCCAAACCCGGGCCCGTGACTGGTGCCTTACCCCGGGCACCCTAGTGATACAACATCAGAGAAAATCAGCGGAAATAAAAACATGAACATGAATTAAGAGACATGATAAATAAACAGCAACCAAACAAGCTTTCAAGATATATACATAAATACGAACGCTTATCCTTTTACAAACCCCGCCACAACGATTACATGCACTTCTAAGATTTTTACAATGCTATGACGGACAGTGGCCCGCCATACCACGAATGTACAAGAATCTGGACTCGTGGTAACATACCAAAAGATAAGCCTCCAAGAAATGGGGCTTCGACACGAATCGTGATCCATGGCGAGATCCACAACCGATGATTTCTACTGCGGCAGATGAACGCGGCCAAGGAGGTCGATAACAGTACCAAGTATGTGAAATCAGAAACATCGTAAATGAAATCATAATAGTCTATATAAAGCAGAGACATGTATGATAACCAAACTACGATTCACAACATAAAAGCGCCATCAAGTCGTGGACTCACGCCTCAAGTCATCCTCACGCCCGTGGAACTCCTTCCTCACCGCCAGCTGCAGGTATAAATCGTGTGGAATACGTGTCCGCCATCCCGTGGGACTCGAAAGAATCATGTGGAATACGTGTCCCGCCATCCCACGGGACTCGGTGAGAATCATGTGGAATACGTGTCCGCCCATCCACGAGACTCGGTGAGAATCGGATGAAATACGTGTCGGCCCCATCTCGGGACTCGGTGAATAATCAGATGGAATACGTGTCCCGGCCCATCCCATGGGACTCGGTGAAGAATCAGATGAAATACGTGTCCCGACCCATCTCGTGGGACTCGGTGAAGAATCGTTCATAACAAATCAGCCGGCCCTCCATCGAGAGACGCGGTGGTATAGAAATACAGTATTTGCACAACAAGGCTATCAAACACAAACATAGGCAAGTTACACACAACTCAAGTTTATTTTAGGCCAAAGTCCAGGTTCTGACCCCAAAGTATTACGTACGTTAAATTCTTTTAAAAAGATCCATTTCTTTTATAAAGGTCACCCGATACCCGTAGTATTAAAATAGAGTGACTCACATTTTTAGGTAAACCAAAACACTTTCCTTTTTAACATCAAGTAACAACATTCTTTTCCAAAAGTTCAAGTTTGCCTAATTTCAAATACTTAAGTCTCTTATTTTAGAAAGGTTTCATAGTCCATAGACTTAATCACTTAAGAATATAATCCTCTTTTAAACAATTTGAGAAACATATGTCTTATATGTGAGTAGGTTTTTCTTGTTCATAATCAATCTTATTAAAGCGACCGTGATCTAGGAAATGTAATATCATTTTGTCTCATCTTAGCTTCTATGCAGATGGAGGTTTCTACTGGTTTTAATAATACTTAATTAGTCAAAACATTTTCTTTTATCAACGCTGCAGTGGTTTGTCGATACTCATTCTGATTTCCAAAATCAGTAAAACATTATTCCTTTTAAAAACCAAGTACTCATTACTCACGAAGGAGGTTTCACACAAAACTCATATTTAATTCATTCAAGTCAAGTCTCTTATCTTTTAAGATTAAGTCTCTTAACTTCTAAAAATCAGTAAACCATTCTCTTTATCTCTCTTAAGACGTTATACCTAACTTCCCATAAAGCTAGTATAACTCTTATGTTTTCAAAACCAAGTATTACTCTTCTTTCAAAAAGGTTTCTTAAATCTTTTGAAATACTTCAAGATTCTTATCATCACACATCAAGTCAGTTATCTTTTAAAAACCACAAAGCATTTCTTACTTACATAAAACTGTTATAACCAACTTCCCATAAAGTCGTTATAACACTTTATGTTTTAAACCAATCAAATAATTTTAACACATGTACGTCTACCGTACTACATAGTTATACACATATCATGCTAGAAAAGATAGGAAGAGGTTCACATACCTCGCGACGATTATCGACTAATAGCAAAACGCTCCAAGTACCTCAAACCGCTTGGCCACACCTTAAGCCAAGCAGATCACGCCACACGTAGTACTTCAACCTATAGAGGCCACAAGGCGCCTATTAACATCTAGATCTCAACGTAGAATATTCTACGTAAATTTCGCAAAGACTCTCCCCGCAACGCAGAAATCTCCTCCTCATCGAGGCACGCTATGCCAACAACTCCTAGGGGGTTGTACGCCTAATCGACGTGTACAATTCTACTTCACAAGAAAGCTACACAAGTCTCATCAATGTCTATGTAATTACTGATTCGATTCTTCTTTAAATTCAGCTTAAGTCAAAAGACATTGCCGCATAATTATGCTGATTCTATATATAGTATACTTCAACTATATATTCCTACACATGTAATTTCCAATTACAATAGAAGGTCAAGAGTGTTTACCTCGATAAGCCCAAAATTATCCAAGTTTATATGTCGATCCTGAGCAAGGTTTAGCTCCTACTCCATGCGCTCTAACCCGCTCCAAACAACCCTTAGAAGTTCTAACCAACTTCTACTCAATTACTTCAATTATCAATGAAGATTTCCTTAGGGTTTCGTTTAGTGGCTAAATGAAGTATAATAGTATTTATGGGCTTTTAGTATAGGTATAACCTTGGAATACTACAAGGTATAAGGGCTAAAGTATTTGGGCATTATAACAATACTTGGAGAGTATTTCTATACCACAAAAGGGGGGTATTATACGAAAACAACTAGGCTAGGGGGGGTACCCCTCGGCTAGACACTACAAAGGGGGAGGGGGAGGCTCTCGGCCAAGGCTTCTCAAAAGAGGGGGGGATGGTGGACGAAAACTACAAGGCAAGGGGGAGGGATTTCAAGACTTGGAAAAGGATTTTTGGATGAAGAAGTTCATCAACTTAGAGGGGTATTTATAGGTCAAGCAAAGGCCAACCAATGGCCAAGATCCATCCAAGTGTTAGGCAAGTGTAGGGCTAGGATTCAACCATGTGTACCTTATCCATCTACCCACAAAATATCACAAAATATCCTACCAACTCCCTTGACCCCTTTTCGTCCAAACCGCCCACAACTTCCTCCAATGTGAGGGTGACACATGTCACCCTCCCGTTGGTCCAAAATGTTTCGTCTCTCGGAAAAATCCGCAAAAATTATAAATGACATAGCCGGAATTTTCCCTTCGCAAGTTTAGTAAAACGTTTCGTCGAAAAACGATTCTTTTCGGCACTTGTGCCCAAATTTTCGAACCTAGCCAAACCTTAAGGCTTAAATTTATATACGTACGCCCTCACGTACATACTCTGGAAATACGGGGTATAACATTGGGTCTCCACTGACCAACAATCAACTTGTGAAAAAGGCACTCCGTTCCCTTCCTGAAAAGTTCAATATTAAGATATGTGCGATTAAAGAAGCCCACAACCTTGCTACAATGGACATTCATACGTTAATGAGTATTCTCACAACATATGTGATGAATATGGAAAATCAAATGACATTGTATAAAAGCAAAGATGTTGCTCTTCAAGCAAAATCCTTAGAGACGCAAGTCAATGAAGAGGATGAATGTCTTGAAAAAATCGGTGATGGTGCTAATGTTTCCCTTCTCACTCAAAAATTCAATACGATGTTAAGGATGTTAAACGAGGATAAAAATAAATCTAAACCCAAAGAGCCTCAAAGCCAAGGCTTCAATCCAAGATTCACTAAAATCCTCCCTACATCGCAAAAAGGAAACAACTTAGGAGGACCACCTCAGACCGTACCAAGTTTGATCCCAAGCAGCTTGAAAGTATACAATGTCATGCTTGTTCGGGATGGGGCCATTATGACAACGAGTGTGCAAACACCTTAAGAAAATTTGGGAAGAGTCTATAGGTTTCTCTAAGTGATGATGAAAGCGAAGAGGAAGAAGATCCAGAAATGGAGTCACAAGCTATGTTGGCCACTATTTTCGAACAGTCACTGTCAGATGACGAATATGTCACTGACTGTGTTGTCCCGAATATCACAACATTTTCGGCAACATCAGCGATGACATCTGCAGGTCCAGTAACATCCGACATGTACGAATTTTTTAACTATCCAGATGTTAATTGCTTTAGTGATTTTATTTCTAGTTATGAATCTAACCTTGAGACTCAAGTCGACTCAAAAGAGGACATGATTGAAGAATTGCAAAAACTTTGCATGGACTTAATTGTTGAATCCAAACAACTTGACTCAAAGGTAAATCTTAACTCTTGAGAATATAGGTTTGAAAGGCACAATAACCCGACTAAAGGTTACCCTTACCATAAATGATCTGGAATTTGGTAAGATCAGTGCGAAGTTGGATCTAGCCGAAGCAACCTTCCGAAAACTTAACACTGGTACTTCCAAACTAGATGAAATTCTAAGTGTTAGTCAACCATCACATGCAGGTTTGGGTTACAAGAACTCCTTTAATGTTGTATGCTCCAACCTGTTTGACAAAAATGAGGAAGTGGGCTTCGTAAAAAAAGGGAATTTTGTGTGTCATCACTGTAACAAGACTGGACACTTAAAACCTTACTGCTTTAAATTGCAAAAGTCCAGGAGCCGGATGTCGTCGAAAATGCTGTCCAACATTCCAGAAAGCACTCGAGGTAGTTTTTCAGAATCCAGAAACAGGAAAAAGATAAAGAAAGTCTGGATTCCCAGTATTAATGTGAGATGTAATGTAGTTATTACTGCATTGATGACTAACATTTCAGGATCATGATACTTCGACAGGGAGTGTTCTCGACACATGACGGGGACAAAAGAGTGTCTAAAAAACTACGAGGCTCTAAGTGGAGGTAATGTCACATACGGAGGTGGAGGAAAAATTAAAATCATAGGAAGAGGAACCTTAAGAGTTCCAACACTGAAAAATGTCTTGCACGTTGACGGTTTGATGGCTAATCTAGTCAGTATAAGTCAATTGTGTGATGACTATCTAGAGGTAAAGTTTAACAAGTATGATTGTAAAGTTACTAATGAAGCTAACCAATGTGTAATGACAGGTACAAGAACGAGCGATAATTGTTATCTTGTTGGAGAACAAGAGGTTTGCAATAGTGTTAGGACCGATGACACGCCCTTGTGGCATCAAAAATTAGGGCACGCCAATTACCACAACCTTAAAAGATTAATTTCTTATGAGGCAGTAAGAGGCATCCCTAAACTAAGTCTTAAGGATAAAATAGTGGTTTGTGAAAATTGTCTCAAAGGTAAGCAAACCCGTGTCTCCCACAATGTTGTCCAAAATGACGGACAACATTCAGGTACATCTCACTGTTTTCAGCTTTTGCACATGAATCTTATGGGTCCAATCGAGGTAGACAGCTTAGGAGGGATGAGGTACTCATATGTGATTGTGGATGACTTTTCCAGGTATTCTTTGATATAATTTTTAAAAGAAAAGTCTCAAATGTTTGGCATGTTCAAGGTACTACACTCTAGAATAAGAAATCTATATCATTCCTCTATTTTTCGGATTAGGTCCGACCATGGAAAAGAGTTTGAGAATAGTCAGTTTTCTACATTTTGTGAGAAAAATGGTATTTTCCATGAGTTTTCTCTTTTCTGCTCCCAAAATCCCGCAGCAAAATGGTGTACCAGAGAGGAAAAATAGGACTTTACAAGAGATGGCTAGAGTCATGCTTAGTTCTAAGAAATTGTCAAAACGTTTTTGGGCAGAAGCTCTAAATACTGCAAGTCACATCACTAATAGAGTCTATCTTAGGCTTGGAACTAAAATGACACCCTATGAGCTTTTGAGTGGAAAAAAACTCAATTTGCTTTACTTTCATGTGTTTGGGTGTGTGTGTTATGTTCTTAATGATAGATATCACCTAGCTAAATTTGACTCTAAAAGTGATAAGGGAATTTTTATAGGCTATTCCCAAAATAGTCATGCTTACCGAGTATATAATCTTCGAACCAAAACCGTACAAGAATCATTTAACATTGTCTTTGATGATTTTGCTGACCTTACAGGAAATAAACCGGTAGATGATGTTAGAATAATTGTGGAAGATGCGCAGAAAGCAGAAATTCCAGATGTTGCTCCAAATGTCACGACATCTGTAGCAACACCTGAAGCAGAAACCGAGAACAATGCATATTCAGATGAGGAATCAGAAGCTGAACTTCATGACCCAGTACGCAAGGATCCCTCATCCAGGATTAGAAGAAATCATCCTACAGAACAAGTGATAGGGGTGTTCAAAGGTGTTAGAACAATAAGGAAGGAACCACGGAATTATCGAGATATGGTGAAATATGCGTGCATGTCCACTGTATATCATAAGGTAAGTCATTATTGTTATGTATCTACATTGGAACCAAAGAATGTCAATGAAGCACCCAATTATAGTTGGTGGATACAAGTTATGCAAGAAGAATTAGAACAGTTCACCAGAAATGAAGTCTGCGATTTAGTTCCTCGCCTCAATGATATTAATGTTATTGAAACTAAATGGATCTTTAAAAACAAATCAGATAAATCTGGAACTGTTGTGAGAAATAATGCTAGACTAGTTGCTCAAGGATACTCTCAAGTTGAAGGGATTGACTATGATGAAACCTTCGCTCCAGTTGCTAGAATTGAGTCAATTAGATTGTTGCTTGTCATAGCTTGCTGTTTGAAGATCACTCTCCATTAAATGGATATAAAAGGTTCTTTCTTGAATGGATATATTGATAAGGAAGTGTATGTTGAACAACCTAAAGGATTCGAAGATCCCCACCATCCACAATTTGTACACAAGTTGAAAAAGGCCTTGTATGGATTAAAACAAGCTCCACGTGCATGGTATGGTCTTTTAACTCAGTTTCTTCTTGAATTTGGTTTCAAACGTGGTGTAGCTGATTGTACTTTGTTTATAAAACACCATAGAGTATATATGGTCATTGCTCAAATCTATGTAGATGACATAGTTTTTGGTTCGACTTCACAGTCCCATCTTAAGACATTTGTCGAAGTTATGACTTTATGTCCTCAACATTTGAGATGAGCATGATAGGGGAATTAACCTTTTTCTTAGGCTTGCAGATAAAACAAAATGAGGAGGGAATCTTCATCTTCGAGAGTAAGTATGCCAAGAATTTGGTCAAGAAGTTTGGATTGGAGAACGCTAAACATATCTGGACTCCAATGGGATCAACACAGACTATATACAAAGATGATGTTGGGGAAAATTTCGACCCAACATTATATCGTTCTATGATAGGTAGTCTCTTGTATCTCACTGCTAGTCGTCTTGTTCTAATGTTTAGTGTATGTGTGTGTGCTCGATTCCAAGCATGTCCCAAAATCTACCACTTAAATGCCTTAAAACGTGTCATCAGATATGTTGCCGGCACATATGAGTTGAGAATTTGGTATTCCAAAGACACTAATCCTAATTTGATAGGATATAGTGACTCGGACTGGGCTGGTGTTGTGGAGGACAGAAAGAGTACAAGTGGAGGCTATTTTTACCTTGGCAATAATTTAGTTTCTTGGTATAGTCGAAAACAAAACTGTGTCTCACTCTCAACTGCTGAATCTGAATATGAAATTTTCATAGGTTATACATTAATATAACTCATGATGGTCAATTATCAAAGGTATTATATATATATATATACAATTGATTATATTTCTTTTCTTACAAAATTACAAGATGATACAAAAGAAATAAAAAAGGTTAAGTCGCAGATGACTTATGGCAGAAAAATCTATCTAAATAGAAGTGATCAACATATCATTACAATTGCTTCAATGAAAGAACAAATCTAGAATCTAAGTAGCAATTATAATGTCGGACATAATGTTGTCACAAATACAGTCAACACAACGATCCAGTCTACTTGATCGATATTTGTGGAGATCTCTCTATATCTTTTACACTCTGAAATTCTGGATGATACTCCTGTTAGGCGTATTTTGTATATGCTTTTTGAGTCATTTTTAGTTAGTATTTTTCCCATTTTTGTTTAAATAAGTGTAGTTTTAGGGTCGTTTTTCATTCTTTTGAGCCACAGCGGTTCAAAAAGGCAAAATGACGAAAATGGGCGAAAAGTGGACATAAAAGGAGGGTACCGAGGCAGAAAAATGTTGAAAATTAGAGATTCCGATGAAGGCGAAGTAGCACCGCGGTTCCCAGCAGCAGGATCGCGGTGCCAGAAGATCAGAGAACCCGCAGGACTTTCGGCACCGCGGTGCTATTCTGCAGAACCTCGGTGCCGATGCGGGAAATTCAGAATCCGAAGTGGATTTGGCCAAGGGCAGAAGGGTCCAGAGGGCACAAAATTTACAACATACTTAAGCCCTAGGGATTATTCTATTGTGGAGAGTGGGCCATTCTAACACACAACACATCACAGGGCAATGATTGAAAGCTACAATTGGAGACTTTAGTTCGCAGTACTTTTCTTTCTTTCTTTTTAATTCAGTTTATGTTTGGAATTGTATTAGTTCTTAGCATGACTATGGCTAGGAGCTAAACACTTTATTAGGGCTTTCCTTTTAAATCGCTTGAAACTCTATTTCATGACTTAATGATTAGTTTGATTTCTTCTTCACTTGATTAAGATTTATTCAATAATTGGTATGAATGTTTGATAGTTAATTGATCACTAATTATCATAATCTATATGATTTCGAATCAAGAACCGAGAGGAGACGTTTGGATATGCTATAATTGAATAGACATAGGTTAAAATCACGGACGAAAGTACCCCGATACTTGTGTAGCATTATAGGTTACTGTTCTTAATCCTCCTATGTGGTAAATCCTATCATAGAAATATAGAAGGGTTCTGCACTGGGGTTGAGCAATTATATATTCTAACTGGAATATAAGACAGTCTAGTTAACCGCTATCTTAACGTAGAAGAAGAAGTCATTCTAGTTGCATTAAGGACTGAATAGAGTGGATAGTCGAGGATTTTGGAAGCCCTAATTCCTTCACAACTGATTACAACTTCAATAGTTTAGTTAATTCTTGCAATTATTCTAGTAGTTAGATAAAAAAAACCAAATCAAATATCGTTTGCCAAATAGATAACCTAGAATAGATGTTCGGTAATTAGAAATCAGTCTCTGTGGACGATAAACTCGATCTTACAAGACAATATTACTTGTAACGATACGTACACTTGCGTAAGCAATTGGACACAGTCCTAACAAGTTTTTGGCGCTGTTGCCGGGGACTGACGTACTTCTAATATCGAACCATCTATTTTTATTTCTATTTTGGCTTTATTTTTATTTTTATTTTTACTGTTAGAACCATGTTACCTTGATTTGTTTGTTGATTTTGGTCTATTTCAGTCATTTAGTGTATGTGAAGAAGGAGAGGAGCAGATACACTTGTTCCCTTCAATCCTGAAATTGAGAAAACGTGCAAGCAAAACAGGCGAAATAAAAGGATAGCTGATTCAGTGACCATGGACAACCAACCACCGAATCAGAATGGGGCAAACAACGAGGTTCCTAAACAGGTAGATGAGCCAATACCGGTCCCAGCAGAAAGAAGCTTGGGAGATTATGTTCGCCACTGCCATCGTGCACGACATGCATCGAGCTCCCAAAGAATAGGCAAACAACTTTGAGATCAAGCCAGCCATCCTGAGCATGGTCCAGAACAGAGTACATTTTGGGGGATTGCCATCTGAAGACCCCCACATGCACATTGCCAACTTTCTGGAGTTGTGTGCCACTTTCAAGTATAATGGTGTTACTGACGATGCCATTAGACTAAGGCTCTTCCCGTTCTCACATAAGGACCGAGCCAAGAGGTGGTTGAACTCACTACCTGCCAACTCCGTCACCACCTGGCAGGACCTAGCCCAAAATGTTCTTGCAAATTTCTTCCCTCCTTCAAAAGCGGCTAAGTTAAGGGGAGAATTAAACAATTATTACCAGGTGGATGGTGAGTCACTCTACGACGCATGAGAGCAGTTTTAGGATCTGCAAAGGAAATGCCCACATCATGGCATAGAGAAGTGGATGTTAGTCCATATTTTTTATAATGGGCTGAGTGGTACTACTCGTACCATCATTGATGCTGCAGCAGGGGGATCGTTCATGAGAAAGAGTGCCAATGAGGCACATGAGTTACTGGAAGACATGGTTGTCAACAATCATCAAGGAGCAGATGACAGGTCAGTGAATAGCAGGAAGACTATGGACATACATGAATTAGATGCCATCACTGCCCTGAATGCACAGGTGGCCCTTCTGACGAAGCAAATGTTGTAGAACACTATGTCTGTGAATGTCGTCCAGATGTCGGTAAATTGTGATATTTGTGGTGGACCGCACTCCTTTGACAGATGCACAACGGTGGACCCTAACAATGTGCCAATGGAGCAGGTTCAGGCAGTTGAAAACTTTCAACGGCCTTATAATTCCAACACATACAATCCAGGGTGGAGAAATCACCCTAACTTTTCGTGGAGGAACGACCAGGCCCAGCAGCAACCATATCAAGGTAATTACGAACCAAGAAGCGTAATCAGGCTACCTCATCCCAAGCTTTAAACCACCTACACAATGTAAGCTTGACGATGAGGTCGATTGCTTACACTCACCAATTCACAGAATCAGTTCATCTCTAAAACCAGGTCCTCTCTCAGGAACCTGGAAACGCAGGTTGGGCAACTGGCGAAGATGGTAACCAATAGGCCGCAGGGTACTCTCCCAAGCAATACAGAGGTCAATCCAACAGAGCGGTGTCAGACAGTGTTGTTATGGAGTGGAAAACAGTTGGAGCAGGTTGCTCCCCAACCCGCAGTGGTTCATGAGAAAGAGGGTGAAAAAGCAGTTGAGGAAGGAAAAGAGGGAGTCTCTGAGGACCACCCTACAGTTGAGAAAGCTCCACCAGCACCTTTGAGGGAATACACTGATAGAATCCCTTACCCTCAGAGGCTCCAAAAGAAGACCATAGACAAGCAGTTCTCCAAGTTCTTGGAGGTATTTAAGAAGCTTCACATCAATATACCCTTCATTGAGGCGTTAGAACAAATGTCCGCATACTTCAAATTCATGAAGGAGATACTTAGGAAAAAGAGAAGGTTGGCGGATTATGAGATAGTAGCGCTGACAGAGGAGTGCAGCGCCATCTTACAAATGAAACTGCCTCCTAAGTTGAAAGATCCAGGAAGCTTCACCCTGCTCTGCACTATTGGCAAAGTAACATGCAACAAGACACTTTGTGACTTAGGGGCTAGTATCAATCTCATACCTCTGTCTGTGTTCAAGATATTGGGTGTGGGGGAAGCCAAACCAACCATAGTTAATTTGCAGCTGGCTGACAGAACCGTAGTGCACCCCAGAGGCATAGTGGAAGATGTGCTTGTCAAGGTGGGAAAGTTCTTCTTCCCAGTAGACTTACTCATTCTTGATATAAAGGAAGATGACGAAATACCCATTATTTTAGGAAGACCATTCCTTGCAACGGGTAGAGCCCTAATCGATGTGGAGAAATGAGAATTGAGACTAAGGGTTCAGGAAGAAGAGATGGTATTCAAGGTGTTCAAACCACCATTGAGTCTCAGGCCAGCAACAAGTACTTCGCAGTAAGCACAACTGACACAGCAGTTCAGCAAGCACAGACCAAAACTAGGGAGATCATTCCTACGGCTGTGAACCCACATGTTAGTTTGAAAGCTGAAACAAAAGTGGATGAGATGAAAGCTATCAAACAGGTAAATCTTACTGAACTCAATACTGTGAAAAAGAAGAATAGAGTAAGGAAGAGGAGAATGATTTTCAAATGAATAGGTTGTGGGGCTAATTTACCCCAATGATTGAATAAGGAACATGCGTCCGGCTAAAAGATGTTAAATACAACGCTACTTGGGAGGCAACCCAATGTTTAAATTATGCAATTCGTTTAAATAGAAAAATCTCACTTTTGGTATTTTGTTGTGTTGTGATGACAGGTGAAGGAATCGGAGACTAAGCACGAAGAAAAGGGTGGAAAATACGGAATCGGGTCGGCACCGCGGTGCCATTCTGCAGGACCGCGGTGCCGAGACGCGAATTCAGAAAATAAAAAGCCTTAATCCTCAAATCTCTTCCCACAGATATCGTTTCAATGCAGTATCCGCCACCACCACCACCATTTTGGACCGCTATTTTCTGTAAGTCGTTCCTTTTTAATTTTTGAGTCTTTATACATTTGGGACAATGTGTCATTTAAATTTGGGGGGTACTTATTTTATTTTTGTGTTTCTGTTTTTTAGTCGTTTTGATTGAGTTTTTATGTCTTTTATTGTGTCTATATGAGTCAATTTTTTTTATGATCATGTATGCTGTAGTTGCTTGAAATTTCTAGTGAATTAAGTGAGATAATGTAATGGAATTAAAAGCTAAAATTTGTATGCTTAAGTTAGATATGCCAAAAATTCATGCAAATTTAATTATTCGAAATATCTTGTTCTTAGCCTATGTGTTGTCAATTGTGAAAATGTCTATGAAGTCTGCTTGCTTGTTATTTGAGGCGAAATAGTTAAGACATACATGTTTAGGGAGATGATTTAGGCATTTCTTTGTTAGACCTTCTTACCTTTCATTACCTACCATGCAGTAAATTGTATCCCTAGTCAGCCCTTTTGAGCCTAAAATAAAAGTTATTTCTTTGACACCTCATATTTCCTTGTGTGTCATAAGCAGTAATTGAAAATAGGGATAAAAAGTGTGAAAAAGAAATACAAAAGAGAGTGAAAAATTGATTCATCCCAATAAAAAAATATGTGAAAGCTTAAGTTTGGGGGTGCCTATGTGAATGTATTTCATGCTCTCAACCAAAAAGAAAAGAGGGGAATGATAGGTACGAGTTGAAAAAGAATACTAAAAAGAAGAATAAAATGGTTGAATGAGAAAAAGCTTATGGTACGTAAATTGACCCTAAATGTCTAATATTACCTACCCCTGCCTAAGCCTACATTACAACCCTGAAAAGCCCTGAAGATCTCTAATATGTATGTCCATAATTAGTGGAGAATAGCAAGTAAACATGCCCATAGAACTAAATGAAGTTGATATGCATAGGGTAGGTGTTCATGCTTCCATTGATTATGATTGAAATGAATTTGCGAAATATCTGACTTGAAATTCTAGATTTCTAAATTCATGCTATATCTGTTCCTACATATTATCTCAACTGACGTTCATGCTTTTCTAAGTAACATTGTGCAGCTGCTTGATTTGAGTCTTTGAGTCTTTTGTTTTTGTTTCCTTTGACTTTGTTTTGATCTTTGCTTGAGGGAGAGCAAAGATTAAGTTTGGGGTATTTGTTAGGCGTATTTTGTATATGTTTTTTGAGTCATTTTTAGTTAGTATTTTTCTCATTTTCGTTTAAATAAGTGTAGTGTTAGGGTCGTTTTTCTTTCTTTTGAGTCACAGCGGTTCAAAAAGGCAAAATGGCAAAAATGAGCGAAACGTGGGCATAAAAGGAGGGTCCCGAGGCAGAAAAAAGTTGAAAAATGGAGATTCGGACAAAGGAGAAGTAGCACCGCGGTTCCCAGCAGCAGGACCACGGTGCCAGAAGATCAGAGAACCCGCAAGACTTTCGGCACCGCGGTGCCATTCTGCAGAACCGCGGTGCCGATGCGGAAAATTCAAAATCCGAAGTGGATTTGGCCAAGGGCAGAAGGGTCCAGAGGACACGAAATTTGTAACATACTTAAGCCCTAGGGATTATTCTATTGTGGAGAGTGGGTCATTCTAATACACAACACATCACAGGGCAATGATTGAAAGCTACAATTAGAGATTTTAGTTCGCAGTACTTTTCTTTCTTTCTTTTTAATTCAGTTTATGTTTGGAATTGTATTAGTTCTTAGCGTGACTATGGCTAGGAGCTAAACACTTTATTAGGATTTTCCTTTTGAATCACTTGAAACTCTATTTCATGACTTAATGATTAGTTTGATTTCTTCTTCACTTGATTAAGATTTATTCAATAATTGGTATGAATGTTTGATAGTTAATTGATCACTAATTATCATAATCTATATGATTTCGAATCAAGAACCGAGAGGAGAGATTTTGATATGCTGTAATTGAATAGACATAGGTTAAAATCGCGGACGAAAGTACCCCGATACTTGTGTAGCATTATAGGTTACTGTTCTTAATCCTCCTATGTGGTAAATCCTATCATAGCAGTCTAGTTAACCGCTATCTTAACGTATAAGAAGAAGTCATTCTAGTTGCATTAAGGATTGAATAGAGTGGATAGTCGAGGATTTTGAAAGCCCTAATTCCTTCATAAATGATTACAACTTCAATAGTTTAGTTAATTCTTGCAATTATTCTAGTAGTTAGATAAAAAAAACAAATCAAATATCTTTGTCAAATAGATAACCTAGAATAGATGTTCGGTAATTAGAAATCAGTCTCTATGGACGATAAACTCGGTCTTACAATACTATATTACTTGTAACGATACGTACACTTGTGTGAGCAATTGGACACGGTCCTAACAACTCCCTTAAAGAAGTTTTGCACAAAAGAATTCTTGCAAAAAACAGTGAGTGAGAAATTGCCAGAGGATGTTCAAGATGTTGCCGAACATGTCACAACTTCACCCTCAACATCCCAACCAGAGACAAAGGAATCCAGTACTCCCCCACCTCGTCGAGCAAATCTGCAACCGAATCCGAGACAAAGGTAAATATTTACTCAGAGAAGTTTTTAACTAAAGAAAAGTCTAAACATTGGTCTTGGTATAAAAATCGAATCATAAGAACAAAAAAGGTAGTGTACATAGCCTCATGCACCAAGTACGGCCTGATGGATTTCTTTATAGAAAGAAATCTACTAGGCTCAGTAAATAACAAATGTCCATACATTGATGATATTGTGAGGTTATTCTATGCAAATCTGGAACCTAATATGGAGAAGGTCAAGTCAAGGAAGTTTGGCAAGATATATCTCTATAATAAGTTTTATGACTTCACACCGACCATGATAAACCATTGTTTGAATTTGAGTAATGGAGCTGATGAAAAGGAAGAAAAGGTTGTTGTGAATATAGGGATGAAGTAATTGACTACATAACTGGAGGTGTCTTGAAAAAATGGGTCTCAAGGTGTCCTGCGTCAAAGATTACTGCATTGTTTGCTATAGTACATAAAATTGCTATATATAATTGGCTCTATTCAATGAACGAGTCAATTGTAACCATATAGCAGGCAATCCTCCTCTACAAAATAGGGAAAGGTCTACGAGTCAACCTGGGAAAGATAATCTTTCAATAAATTGTTGATTTGGCAGAAAAAGACTCCAACCTAATCCTACCGTTTCCCTCCTTGATCTTCAAAGTCCTTACAACTCAAGGGTTCAAACCTCCAAAGAAGGATATGATAAGAAAAGAACCAGAAGTATATATTGTTAACAAAACAGTGTTGAGGAGCAAGGATATAATCATTGATCTTTCCTGGAAAAGAGAAGCAGAAAGTGAAATGTTGCCAGGAATGTTCCTGACATTCTAGGCAACACACAACAGTCTGTGCTGTCGACTGCTTGGTTAGTGAAAGAAATTGCAAAAATCAACTCGCAAATTGATGGAGTTGATCAAGTCAGGGCAGCATTGGTTCAAGCAAGAAATTACTTCTTGTTTTTTGCTTTCTTCCCTAAAATGGGAAGATGATGGCACTACTATGCAATGAGAGATAGGAAGAGAGGAAGCTGAGGAGAAAGTAGAAGAGGAAGCTGAAGCTGTGCAGGAAAAAGAACAAGCTGAAAGTAGCAGAACTGCAACTACTCGAAGTAGACCTCGTCGATCACCTGGTACTGTTGCAGGGGGAGGAAGGCAGTGAAGTCGACTGATGAAGAAAGAGGCTGAAATCTACTACTTCTGTCTGATTTCATAGAAGACTGCTGCTATTGATAAGTTACTGCTGATGTTGTGTTACTGTGATGTTTTGTTGATGTTCTGTGTTTGAAATTGTTGGGATAATTAGTTTTTTTGGTTTGTAATGCTACTGATGTGTTTTGCTATGTATGATGATTTATTTCTAATTCCATAAAAAAATGGCATATATGTGTATATTTGTGTATATTGTGTTTAAGCCAATTTCAGATCGATGAGGAGCATTTGTGTGGATGTGTCATTGCTATAGGTCTCTCACACTTAGTTGATTAAGTTTTGTGAAGAAAGGCAAAAAGGGGGAGAATGTTAATGTTAGGTCTTGTGTCATGACATTTTTCCTAACATATCATTTTCAGAGCTAAGTTAAAATTAGAAAATGTTGGACCAAATGTCTTGACATTCGGGACGACATTCGTAATGCTTATTCTATCTTCACGATGATTTCAGGAAAGTGTGACATTTTTATCACATGGCAATTGACTTGGCAATGAGTCTTTGAAGCAGTTTGCAAACGAGGATGACCAAGTCCAAGAGGTAGCTTAACTTAAGAAGCAAGACGTGTGAAGAAAAAGTCCAAGCAGTTGAGATTTTCGTGCCTCAAGCTACTGCCTCACGTGTCCTGTTTTAGCTCAACTTTCACGACATGTTGATGAGTCTTTCAATGGAACTCTCTACTATAAATAGAGAGGTCACTTCAAGGATTCAATATCCAGAATTTCAGAGTGTAAAAGATATATAGAGATCTCCACAAATATCGATCAAGTAGTTGGATCATTGTGTTGCAGATTTGTGATTTACATTACGTCCGACATTATAATTGCTACTTAGATTCTAGATTTGTTCTTTCATTGAAGCAATTGTAATGATGTGTTGATCACTTCTATTTAGATAGATTTTTCTGGCATAAGTCAACTGCGACTTAACCTTTTTTTATTCCTTTTGTATCATCTTGTAATTTTGTAAGAGAAGGAATATAATCAATTGTATGTATATATATATATATATACAATATCTTTGGTCATTGACCATCATGGGTTATATTAATATATAACCTATGAAAATTAAACATTTGTGTTCTTTATCTATTTCCGCTGCACTTTAACTCTTCCAAAGGTTTTTCTGTTTTTTTATCCAAATGTCATTACTTATGTTAGACGACATTTTAGCTGACATTTGACACTGTTTCTGCATACGTTTCAGTTTTACTTTGCTATTTAATTTTATTTAATCCATAGTATAACCCTCGGGACCCAGACATGAGCAAAATGTGATTAATGGGCTTTACTTCTACCATTCTAAAATGTAGCAAATTGGAGTGATAACAGACATTTTGACACAATCAGGTTGGGAGTTTTAAACTATAAATGAAAATAACCATAACAATTTAAATCTTTGTTCTTTTTACGAGTATTAACCAGTATAATTTTTATATCATATGTATGTATACATTAAACACTTATTACGTCAATGATGGCTATAAACGATTACTATTAGGCCAGTGAAGTGTTATGATCGCAATTGGATTTGTTCTCATAGCCCAGACGTTCATTATTCTTCAGGAATTATCCGTCCTACTACGTGCACTTTGATTTGGGCCACAAGGCTATGTCAGGTTGGGCTGAAATTAGCCATCTATCATGCAATATGGTTTGATCCATCCGTAACTAATATTTTTCTGGATGTATTATCAAGCCTTTAGGAATCTCCATTTGCACTACAAATATAATGATGTTACTGTTGGAAATTTACTAAATGTGAAATTAAGTTTAACTCATTATTTATGATTCAAATAATTGAGGTCTCGCACGTCGGAAACGTCATTTCCACACACGTGCACATGTAGTGTCAAGTATCGTAAATTTCATTAAGTGAACGAGATATTGGTACGTAAGTGAAATGTTTGAGACATAGAATGATGGACGGTTATTGGTCAAATGACATGTGTTCCACGTTGGTAAATGAAGGAAGAAGTGTACGATGTGTAAGATCGAACAGGGTCAGAAAAGGGTCGCGGCGTCACCGCCGAGCCGGAGCGCCGCGGCGCACCAATGGTAGGGCCGCAACGCTAATTCGCTCGTTGGTTATTGGAGCTTCGGCACCACGACGCCAATGAGGCAGAAAGTTCGACGGGAGCTGAAACGTTTTCTGACTTTTGGGCTGTTTTGGGGCATTAATTCCCCACGAATTGGCTCATGAATTCAATCATTATTTGGCTGAATACCACCTCTCTATAAGTGTCATTACATGGTCATTGATTTTCATTAGTTTGCTAGATGAGAGGTCATCTTACCCAACTATAAATTGAGGCCTTTGGCTCAATTCAAAACCACCTTACACTTGTATAATTTCAGATTTTCTGAAATCTCTTCTTCTCTTGCAATCTTCCACACTCAAAGATCCTTCTTTCCTGGCGAACACTTGAGTTCCCTTTGTTCACTTGTTTGATTGTTGTTTTATCTTGGGAGATATGTTGCCAACACATCGTTAAAGGATTATACGGAACAATATTATCTTAAGGAAAAATTGAATATCAATCGACTCAGCAAGCCATTTTTCTTGTTCTATTTTCAGATTCCTAACCTCTTTGTTGTTGCTATCAAGGTCAAGAAGCTTGTTGCAATTGGAGCAAACACTCAAGGGCTACTCAAGAACACAAATTCAAGACGGATCAAGAACCAAACTTTGGTATGGTTGTCACTACTCTTGTTAGGCTTCAAGCCTATTATATTGTATTGTAATTGTTTATTCTTTCTAAGCACTAGTGATAATTGTACATTATTCTCGTACATCCATTGTAATACTCACAGTTATTGCACCGTACCTTCTAGAACAAAATTCATTTTTACCACAACTGCTCGTCATATAATAGGCAAACATTGTATCAAGCAGAATTAAGAAGGGACAAAACTTGGATGAACATCCATTTAGTGAGAAGGAAGTGGAAAGAAAAAGAGATCCTAAATAAGAACTTCCAGAAACACGTTATCGTATTTGCAAACTGAAAACATGCATGTCCTTGTACTAGTGCTATACATAAACGAATTTAGGATCTAGAACTAGGTAGTATGACTTGAACTGAGAACAATCTTATTATATGTATATATCTTAATTTTCTTACATATATTTACGTAGTTAATTAAGCCAAAAGTGTAAATAGGTTCACGAACCTGTCCAAGATCCGCCTTTTGCTATATATATATGTGCTTAACAGCTTAAGGCATATATATAGTTTCATTAGTATTATTTTGTACTCCAAAAATTAATATTATGATATTGGAGTTAATTTCATTAAGTTTACCCGCATGACTTTCTTTTGTACTTTCTTTGCAATTAATAGTGATCTATTGTTCTGGCTATACTCACTGATTAGGGATCCTCTGTAGTACACTTTACGTGTAGTGCATAATTTTAATGTGTTGGCGTTGTTAGAAATCATTAGATCATTTGAGACTTATATATTTCAAATGATCTAATGATTTCTAACAACGTCAACACATTAAAATTGTGCACTACACGTAAAGTGTCATACTCTATGATCACCTAATTTAAGTAGTTTCAGCTACTATTAACGAATTTTCATGAAAAGAGCAAAGTTTATCATACTGAGAACCTGTTTGCAACAATGAATAAATGATATCTAGTTCACTCGAACTCGAGGGAAAAATATGTATGACACTTAACCGCGTCTCTAGCTAACTGCGACAAATTTTGTGATATATGGCTTCGCATTAGACTAGAGACACTAAAATCACATCAATCTCGCTCTGTTCTTATTTTTATAATGTTAACTAATGATAGTATATTATTTTTTGAATAAAGAACTCTACTGTAATATATTTATAAGAGCCCTAAAAGCTCATTTCATAAATCATAAATAAGACGTTGGTAGAATTCAGATAATTCCTGTGGGCTGGGTGTGCTATTATCAAAGTACATTTCATTAACTTGAGTCACTCATACATTATGGTGCCAACATCTATGAGATGAATTAATTAGTTGGTAACTGCGTACGTAACTCTGAACTCATAGGCCCATGATGTGAAAATAGTACATTCATCCAAATATATTACTAAGAATTTAATCACTTTTAAATTATCTTTTTTATAATAGTGGTGTTTGAGCAAGTTTGCATTCATGAGTTGATTTCGTATTAGAAAAATAAATAGTACCTAACATAATTGTTGGAAATTTATTAACGTGAAATAAAATTAATCATATTATTTATGACTCGAACAATTGGGGCAACACACATCGGAAACATCGTTTCCACACACGTGTGCATGTTGTACCAAGGATCGTAAATTTCCTTAGTGAAAGAGATATTGGTACGTAAACAAAATATTTGAGACATGAAATGGTAGACAGATGTCGGTTAAACGACGGATGTTTCCACGTTGGTAAATGAAAAAAAGAAGTGTACAATGTGTAAAAGATGAAACGAGTCGGAAATCTCCGCGGAGCCGCGAAGGGCCGCGGCGCTGGAGCCTCGCGACGCCTCCACCAAGAGTCGCGACGCTAAATCTCGGTTTAGTCATTGAAGCTCATGCGTCGCGGCACCTCCCTTGTTGAGCCGCGGCGCCACCGCTGATGGTCGACGGTGAAAAAGTTCGACTTTGAAATGGTTTGGGGCATTGATTCTCTTGGCACATGAATTTAGCCATTATTTGGCTGAATAAAACCTCTCAATAAGTGACATTACATGGCTATTGATTGTCATTAGTTGGCTAGATGAGAGGTCATCTTTCTTACACTATAAATTGAGGTTTTTGGCTCAATTGAAGAACACACAACACTTATACAATCAGATTTTCTGAAACTCTTCATCTCTAAGCATTATTTCATACACTCAAAGATTTTTCTTGAGAAACACTTGAGTTTCCTTTGCTCGTTTGTTAGTTATTGTTTTATCTTGGGAGACAGTTGCCCACTAACGTAAAAGGATATATACGGAGCAATAATGTATTAAGGACAGAGTGAATATCACTCGACTCAGCAGCCCCTCTGTAAAGTTACCAGATTTAGTGTCTTTTGGTTTCAGGTTACAAAAATCAAGGGGCTTGCTGCAGTTGAACGAAGATCCAAAGATCCAAGACTCCAAGATTGATTCAAGAACGAAGATCAAGACCGCAAAAGCTTATTGTTGCCACAACTTTTGTTGGCTTCAAGTTTATTGCTATTGTAATCTTATTATTTACCCTTTCGAAGCACTAGTAATAGTTGTTTACTATTCCCGTACATCCATTGTGTAACTCACAATCTTAAGTCATATATATATACTATTGCTAGAAAGATGTATGCCAGCAGATATGATCCCAAATCTGGCTGTGGTTTTCTTCTTGAAAACATTTTTGTTGACAATTCTGTTAACAGTTCTAAGACTGTCTCTGTCAACAAATCTGATCCTAGTTATTGGTCTCTTTTTTACGATAGTTATGGATTTGTTTCCGTCAAAGGTGAGACCTCTATCTTTGAGGATGAGCTTCAAGATACTGTTGATAGTCATGCTAGCAAGGCTAAGGATCAAGGAATAGTTGTGGTCACCGCTCCCAAGAGTGGTGGAAACAAGCGCCCACAAAAAGTTGAGGATGTCAACTGGTACATGAGGAGAATGCTGAAGATGATGTTCCATCTTGTAGCAGAAAGCCTACATCATATGGTAAGGAGGATTTGGACACGAAGTCCAACAACGTGACTGGCGTGGGCCAGAATTCAAAAGGTCTAAGGTAATTATTTTTCCTTGTCAAAGACAAGATTAAAATATGTCAATAATGAGATTAACATGAGTAAAGTAAGGCTAGGAATATGAAGAGATTTTCCAGAAAAATTATATTCCTTACGCTTTAAAATCAAAAGTTTAATCTCACTTTCCTTCCCGCTAAGATTGGACGGTTATAAACAACGACCTAAAAGATATGGACTTAAGTTGTAATAAAATTGGATTTATGTACAATCCTAAGTAAGGGAAGAGGACTGGAGACAAACCTGTCACTATTTCCGACAGAGATCCGTCTTTTAAAAGGATGGTATTAGACATTCAGTCATACAAAGCCTACGGGCGACTTGAGTGGGCCAGTGTATCCAGATCTTAAATGATCTAAAGGCCAAAAGAGGCAGAAAAAAATTGGGCACTCAGTCTGCCAAGGCAACTGGAGTGGGCCAGAGTATCTAGATCACTTATGATACGGTTACGCCCTAGTCACGGGGAAGAGGTTGTTCATGTGAGCAACGCCGCCTTCAAAGAAGAAGGAGTTGAAGAGGTTTTCCTCAACTAGGCCTTTGTTCTTCATCAAATCAGGTTAGGCTTGCCTAGAATTGCTACTGGCAGATCTTTGCCTAGAATCGAAGCTGACCTTTAGCTAGCCGACCATGTGCCAAAAGTCTATACTGGCATTTCAATAGGTCAAGCAAGTCCGCAATTGGTATCCGATTGAAGAAAGCATAGATTCGCGTCACCTACCTGCTGAAAGCAAAAATAAGGCTTAAGGGAATGAGATCACACTAAAAAGAGGTGATATATGTCCCAAACTCGATTTAAGGGACGTTGTTGGTCAAACTGACTTGATTCTAGTCCAACATGTTTGTAATAACTAAGAATGGTACAATACATCTGTAGCCAAGAGTGATATATTTGTAATATGTGCATCTATGCCTTCATAGATTAAGACACATTAAATAGAAAGTTATTCAAAAGCTAACTAAGTTGAGATTGTTGTCGTCTGTTAACATAAAACCTCAAAATTAATGTGAGGTAGGCGAAGAGGCAAAATCGCCTTTCCATTTCGTCAAAGGGATAGCAAAATAATTGTCACTCCTCTATAACTTAGTCACGCCTATGTGGGTGATTCGAAGCTCATACGAAATAAAGGGGGGAGACAAGTACTTTGTGATCTTCATTGATGATGGTATAACGTATTAGTTACTTTGTTTGTTGAAAAGCAAAGATGAAGTTGTTGAAGCGGATAAACGCTATAAAACAGAAGTTGAAAAGCCTATGGATTGAGGAATTCGTAGGGAAGAGGGGGAGAATGTGAAGCATCGTTCATTAAACGCTCTTTACTAACCTCAGTCTAACGGTGTTATCCAAGCACAGATATGTGGGACAAGACAATCCTTACCGCTAATGTGATTCTCAACATAACTCCACATAAGGATTATGATAACCCTCTATGTGAAACGTGGAAAAAATCTCATATACATATGTTGTGATATGGGGTGGATTGGTAGAGGTTGGAATATCGAAACATATCAAGTTAGACCTAAGACTATAGATTTCATATCCACTGGATCTGCAAATAACAGTAGTGCTTACGGCATCATGGATAAAAGAATGTTGAATTCTTTGAAGATAACTTTTCTTGAGAAGGGAAAAGAAGTAATTGCCCGAGGTTAACAAAAACCCGCGAGTTCCTGACTGTCCGGAACTAGACGTTCTAGATCTATAGGACTCGGAAGTTGCTGACTATCTGGAACTTAATGTGCCAGATCTACAGAACTCATGGATTCTAGATGTTGAATTGAGATAGAGAAAAAAAAAATGGACAAAGACTTGTTCCAGGTCTTCTAGCTTATATGATTGAGAATGAACCATGGACAATTAAGAAAGAAGTGGAAAGAAGCTACAAAGAGAGAAATAGACTCCATTAGGTAGAACCACACTTGTGAGATGGTTGATCTTCCTCCGGGAAAAGAACCTCTGGGGTGTAAAAGTGAATACTCAAATTGAGTACAAAGTAGATGGATCTACTGACAAGTATAAAGCCTCGGCTACTTGGGCATGTGCTCCACTGTAAATAACTTAACATCCAGGGTTATTACAGTTTTGCGTGACATGGATGATTGAGACAACCTTCCTAACCAAAGAGTTGGTTTAGTGGACTATTGGGCTTCTTCTTGAACTTCATTTTTGGTCCCTAAAATGTGTACATTTTGATCCTGAAAGTTTCAGATAAAACAGAAATAATGAATCTGACTACAGAAATATTGACTCTGAGATTGGAAAGCCAATAGTTGGAAAACCAATAGTCTGAGTGTGGAAGAAGAAACTTATATGGAACAACCTGGGGGGTATGTGGTTCCAGTGCTAGAGAATAAAGTCTGTTGACTTGTCAAATCTCTGTGCGGGCTGAAACAGGCTCCGAAGCAATGGTACAAAAACCTTGATAGTACTCCTATCGAGGCTTCTCCATTAATAAGTGTGACAAATGTGTCTACTTGAAAGGTAATTCTAACTCGTTGATGATATGCCTTTACGTAGACGATATGTTGATCACATGCAGTAGTCCTAGTTTGATCCTAGAGACTAAAGATATGTTGAAACAATGTTTCGATAGGAAGGTTATGGGTATTGCAGATGCCTTCTTAGTAATTGGTATTTCTAAGACATCTAACGGACTGGTCTAAATTCAAACTCTTTTGTGAGGTGTTTGACTATCTCGTTGAAGTGACCAATGGATATGAATCATATAATTGGTTTAAATCATGGTGCATCCGTATACCAGCAGTGATATGCGCAAGTCACATGCAGTTCAATGTATTTTACACACTACAACTAACCTGGTATCGACTTATAAAGAAGAACGTTTGGACTAAGTTTCACTGGTAATGATCAATAGAAGGCGTTAAATCGGATGTGATGACATCCGGACTATTCACTTATTTATGGATTATGGTATTCTGGATGTCCAGCAGTTCTGGGAGAACTCAGTGATGAATACATCAGACTTGAAGAACACCAAAGCCACATGTGGATGTGCATGGTGTGTCTTTGGAATGCCCTCTAAGCAAACTTGTATCGGTCGATTCGTGATAAAATCGGAGTTTATCGCTTTGTACAAAGCATGAAGAGAAGTTGAGTAACTTCACTACCTCTTAGAGGATGTCCCTTATGGGGAGAAACCCATGCCTTCATCAGTTATACACTGTGACTATCCAGTTGGCGTCAAGAAGGGCGCGGATGACGACGTCTGGACGTATCTTTTGGAGACATAAGACCGTATGACAGTTGATCATTGTGGGTGTCACTTTCTTGATTATTAATCAAGGGATATAATAGACCCTTTAATTAAGGGATTACCCAAAGATCAAGAGTTCTGTCGGTCTAGGGAAATTGGCGTAAAACCCAAACTATAAGAACTGATACGGTGGAAACCCAATCATACTGACTGGAGATCCCAAGAATTTGTTTCAATGGGAAAACTAAATCGTAAATGTTCAGTTGAGTGCTTCGATGGAAGCAAGAGCACTTCGGATAATAATTTCTATAAAGAAATATGAGTCCAAAGTCGTTTCCGTTATAGACCTTAATGTGCTACCTGCATGGTGGGTAAAAGTTAAGTTTCCAAAACCTTTAATGATCCTCAACAACTGAGGTTAGGTTTGGAGAAACTTTTAATGGTGGTTGTTGACATCCAATTTTGACTCATCTTTTGATTATTTGTTGCAATTTTAACTATTTTTGGACACCACATTTTTATCATCATTTTTTGAATTTTTTCTTATTATAATCATATTTTTATCTAATATTCTATGTTTTATTTTTCATAAAATGGCATCGCATTTTTTATTTTTTAAAATTAAGCATTAGGTCTTTCTTAATATTATTATTACACCGTCATTTTATTTCAATAATTTACATCTCTTTAAATAATTTTATTTTTAAATAATAAACTCTTTTTGTATTTTTATTCAATCCAATTTCATCAAACCAATCCAATCCGAGGCCCAATTCGGATCAGCCCAAAACCAAATCCAAACCCAATCAAAGATATGATATTTTTGGACTCTTCATTTTGTTTTAGACCAGCAGCCGCAACAACCTCTCAAAAGGGCCCCCTTTCATTTTGTTGAGACTCCTGTGCCCTCTCTCACTCCCGCCCCGCCTCGTCGACCACCCCACTCCGTCGAACTCACGACGCCGGAGTAATGAACTGTAACAACAACGCAGAAATACCCACAACAACCGAACCACGAACCCCTTAAAACCGACACTCACCTAACCACGCCAATGCTTAGCCGGAGGTGATGACCGACGAGAGCTCCTCTTCCCCTTTGTTCGCACTATTCGCCACCACACTCGAACCACCGTTGGAACCACGATAATATTAGATTGTTTTGCTTTTTAGATCTGACCGGAATGGATTTCGGCGTTGCTCCGGCATCTTGCCGACTAGGAGACGCCGACCCCGTTCCCCTTTTTGGCGTGTTGTTGGTTTTTTATGTTGTTGGTTTCGGTATGGACTTTTTTTCCGCATTTTTGATATCTTGCCGGAGATCTAAAACTCCGACGACCTTCGTGGGTTTTATTTCTTGCTATATGTTGTTGGTTATGGTTAGCAAACGGATTTTCTGATTTTTGTTTCATATTGGCCGGAGTTAAAAACGGCGACCTTTGTTCTGCTTTATCTTTTGGTTATCTGTTGTTGATTTCTGGTTGGACTGATTTTTCACTATTGCGGTTGATTTCTTGTTGGGAGTTTTTGTTGGTTGTTGTCGGTGGATGGTTTGATTTTTCTGATTTTTCGGGACTTGTTGTTTGTTGTTGCTGTTGGACTGATTTTCTGATTCTTTTCATTCCGGCGACATTATGGATTCTCGGTAATGTATCCGGCGAACCTCCACTGTTCCGCTTTGTTTTTGGACTAATTCGGGCGATTTTGCCCTTAGATTTTTATTCCAAATGAACAGATGCTACACTTTTATTTTTACTGATTTGAACTAGGTATGGCCAGCTGGTCGCCGACCGCGTCTCGCCCCGAACCGATCCCGCCTGTGTCCCGAATATTTTTAAAAATTAATCTGCAGGCCTCGAACCAGGACGGGACATGGTATGGTCCCGCCTGGCCCGGTCCCGCGATGATTCGACCCGTCCCGCGTCCGGTCCCGCCCCAGTCCCGCCCGAAACCCAACCAATTGCAAAAATAACCGTTGCAATAACGACCATTTTACATTTTGACCGTTTTGCTACGTCCATTTTTGGCCTCCCCCAATTCCCCTACCCCTTTATATTTATTTTTAATCCCTAAGTTATTATATTTACACTTTAACTCAATTTCCCAATTATAAATACCTCATTTTCTCTTCTTATTTCTCACAATTCTTCCTACAATCTCATATCTCTCTAATCTCTCAATCAATTAATCTCTATACAACATTGTCTACTACATATTCAATCTATTTATTAATTTGGGAATTGGGAGTGAAGTTGACAGCTAGCTTGAAGATTATCTATCGAGCAAAGTTTTAATTTTCAACTTCTCGATTACACGTCGACTCTACGTCGGCGTTTGGTACATCCGTTCTCTCATTAAATTATTATTTTTATCTTTATTTCATTTAGCACATTTAATTTTATTATCTTTAACTATTTATTAGCATAATTAAAATGAAAGGACTAAGAGGTATGTTGGGTAAGAGTAAGGGTCAGACTTCTTCTAGTAGGGGTAATAAGGGCAGGGGACTTCTTCTAGTATTCCTAGTCCTACTCTTAGACAAGATGATTTTATTGATCCTGAACAGTTTTTTGAAATACCATATGATCTTGACGACCAATGTATTTTCTCAAAATGAAGAAGACTTTGACTTGGATGTCACTCTAGATGATGATACACACACTAATGTAGATGATGGTACACCCACTAGTGAAATGCCTCCTATCCCCCCTAGTATGTGACGAGGTCCGATAAAACGACCATTAAAATCAGTTGTATGAAAATATTTTCACATGGACGTACCGAATCAAGTAGCTATATGTAAAACTTGTAAAGTTGTTTATACTTGTAAAACTGGACAAGGTCATGGTGGGACGGGGGGTTTAGGAAACACCTATTGCAAAAACACAAAGTCTTGCATGCCCAAATACATTATTGAAAAAAATGGCGTGCAAGCGCCCTCTCAATCGGGACAAGGTTCACATACTGTCCCGGATAAAGTACAGGATAAAATTAACCCTATGACGGGGAGAGTTGTAGGCCCTAAATACGATAAACATAAAGATAGGGAAGCACTAGCAAAATTAGTTGCTGTGAAGTGTTTTCCTTTTTCATTTCCTGAATCTCCTGGTTTTATTCATTATATTAGAGATATGTATAATCCTGCTTATAAAGGTTTTCCTAGATCGACTGTTAAGAGAGATGTATTTAAATTTGCACATGAATATCAACAGTATTTACGTTATGCATTATATCATTTTAATGGCAAAGTCGTTCTAACTTCTGATATAGGTCGTAGTACTAACTACCATGATTATTTAACGGTAACCTGTCATTGGATAGATTATAAATGGTCTATGCAAAAACGTATTTTAGCATATAGATATATAGATAGTAGGCACACTGGTGAGTTTATTTCAGAAAATATTTATTTAGTCTGCGATTATTATGGAATAAATGATAAAGTTATGAGTATTACATTAGATAATGCATCTTCTAACAATTCTGCTATTTATGTTTTATAAGAAGTTTTAACTCCGTCTTTTCCAAAAAAAATCATATCAAATGTGCGTGTCATATTTATAACTTAGTTGTAAAGGATGATCTTTCACTTTTTCAAGATATTCTTGAAAAAATACAATTTGCTATAAATTTTATTTTTAAAAGTAATAGAATCCAACGGAAAAAAAATTATAAAAAAACTTGTCACGATTGTGGACTATCTTATAGAAAATTTTCTGAAGAAGTACCACTAGATGGAATTCTTTATATGACCAACTATTTGTTGCTTATGATTATAGAAAAACTATCACTTTATTTTTTAACGCTCATAATCAAAATCCAACTTATATGATTATGGATAACGATTGAGACAAAATTAAAGAACTTATTGTATTTCTAGAGAATTTTCATCGAGCAACAAAAGAATTTTCTACTATATATTATCCTACTATTTCAACTATTTTGTTTTATATAGCTATAATATTTTTACTCCTTAAAGAATATATGGAAAACCTGCTTATAAGGCAGCTATTAAAAAATGTTTATGAAAATAAAGAAATATTTTATTCTTATTCCCCAGATTTATATTATTGGTGTTGTATTTAACCCGACTATTAAAGTATACGGTTGTAAAAGTCTTATTGAAAATATTTATAACTGTATGGACGTACTACCACCTCCAACTCCCAAAAATTTAAATGTCCCACCACCTATTGAACAAACGCTAGAAGAAGTGTTGGCTAGCATAGAAAATGAATGCAAAAAAGTATATCGGTATTACCAGCAAGAAAGTGCTAGCAACCAACCGACTTTCGTACCATCTTCTTCTACTTCAACACAACCTCTAAAAAACATGTTGTTTCTGCTGCTAGTATTGAAAGCCTCATAAATAGAATGTGCGGTGGTAGCACTGCTAACCAAATTAGCGAGTTAGATGTTTATGTTTTGCAGGGTATTTTACCTTACCAAGCAGTTGTCAATCAAGACGGAAAGGAAGACTTGCTGAAATATTGGATGCAGAATGAGAAGACATTTCCGACACTTTTAATGATGGCCCGAGATGTTTTGAACATTGAAACATCATCAGTCGCTTCTGAAAACACTTTTTTTGCCGACAGATTTTAAATAGGAGAGCACAAACACTCATTAGTCGGAGATAGCTTGGAGATGGCGGTACTATTCAGAGATTGGATACGAGCGGAGCGAGGAAGGTGCGGTCAATCAGAGATTAACAAAGAAGAAGACGAAAACTACAACGACATCTTATCTGAAGGCATGAGTAGCGACGTAGAACAATTTGACCAAGATATACCGATTCCAACCGAAGAACCACACGAAATTATAAAGAAATTAGAAAAAGTATTTTCAAATTGGTAATTTATTTCATTGAAATTTTAGTATTTTTTTTCTATGTCTTTTGCAATTTTTTCCAACAACAGTACACTACAATGTTGTAATTCTGAATCTTGTATATTTCAGTGAAATATCAAATAATTAATAATATAAGAGGCACAAAAACAGTCTTGAGATGTTTTTACACTCTTCTTGTCTTTGTTCAATTATTTAGTTTATAAATATATATGACTATATGTTAGTATTTTTAATTTAGTGGAATTTTTTAAAAAAAAAACCTGTCCCGCCCGAATTCGGCCCCGCCCCGACTCCATCGCCCATGCAGTCTGATCGGGATGGAACACGGTATCGTCCCGCTCGTATCGGTCCCGCTTGGCCCGCCCCTCCTCTCTGTCCCTACCCAATCCCGACTCCGCCCATCCCGATCCCACTAGGCCGGCCCGGCCCACTGGCCAGCCCTAATTTGAACTGATACTACACTGGCCGATGAAAAAGTTGTCCGTTGATTTTTGAGGCCTCAACAATTGCAAAGACGAAAATAAAATCTTCTGGACAATGATGATTTCTTCCACTTACATCGGATGCCAACACGCGCTGGCAGGGCGAATTTTTGCAGCCATACTTGTTTAGAATGTCTCACTCTTTTTATATATATTTGATCCCTCCGTAATCAAAACTACTATTGTTTTGCACGGATATGAAGGTTTTATTTATTTTATTGTTTCTAACAGTTTGTTTTTTGACAGCTTGTGAAGAATGCATATAAAGGCCAAAGAAGACATGTAGTCTTTGGGATTTTATTTTGTTGTTGTATTATATATTGTATTTTTATTGTAATTGTAATTATTGAAAAATGCTTAGAATAGGTAGCCTTAGAATTAATACGTTAAAAGGGATAGATTAAAATAAACCGCTAGTTTATTTATTTTTAGGTCCGTCGTAATACTTTCAAACATTTCTTATTTTTTTCAAACATATATTTTTCTAAAGTCGATAGATAATTAACCTAGATTTGACCGGATAATCGCAAGTTAGCAGATCTTAAAGGATGTCTAACTTCTTCCCTTTAGGATAATAAAGAACTCTTATCCAGAATCTCATTAGTTTCGAAGATCATCATATGGAGATCATTTTAGTGTCCTAATTTACTTAAATAATTAGGTGGCAACTCCTCAAAAATCCGCATTTTGCTCAATCCAGGGAACCGCGCCAAAAAGCAACGTTGCATTTCCGTTCCGACCCTGAGGTCAAAAACGGGCGAGACGGTGGTGTCTAACACTTGTGAAGTAGGGTATAGCAGGATACATTGTAGGAGACCACCTATTTAAGTGCGAGGACTGGCCGCCTCAGATGAACGCACTTAAGAATCCAAGTGTGTCCACGATCACAACAGACAAAACATTAAGAAGAATAATGTAAGAAAAGTTGTTGTGTTGGTACCATTACACTAAACACTGACGGTTCAAGACATTATGTTTACCGCGCAGTAAGTAAGTCCGATGATATTCAACTATGGAAGGTTCAAAGCTACGGCTACCTATCCAGATGCAACATCGGTCCGCCGAAAGATTGCTAGAAAGGCACCTTGTGAGTGCGCCAAAATCTCTTTCAAAAGGAGGTTGTTGGAAATTTATTAACGTGAAATAAAGTTAATCCTATTACTTATGACTCGAACAATTGGGGCCTGCACATCGGAAATATCGTTTTCACACACGTGCACACATTGTACCAAGGATCGTAAATTTCCTTAGTGAAAGAAATATTGGTACTTAAACAAAATATTGAGACATGAAATGATAGACGGTTGTTGGTTAAACGACAGATGTTTCCACGTTGGTAAATAAAGGAAGAAGTGTACGATGTGTAAAAGATGAAACGAGTCGAAAATCACCGCAGAGCCGCTAAGGGCTGCGGTGCAGCACCGTCCGAGCCGCGACGCTAAATCCTAGTTTAGTCACTGGAGCTCAGGCGCCGCGGCGCCTCCCTGGATGAGTCGCGGCGCTTGTCGACGGAAGCTGAAAAGTTTCTGACTTTTGGGCTGGTTTGGGGCATTGATTCTCCATTACTTGGCACATGAATTCAGCCATTATTTGGCTGAATGAAACCTCTCAGTAAGTGCCATTACATGGCTATTGATTGTCATTAGTTGGCTAGATGAGAGGTCATATTTCTTACACTATAAATTGAGGCCATTGGATCAATTAAAGAACACACAACACTCATACAATCTGATTTTCTGAAACTCTTCCTCTCTAAGCATTCTTTCATACACTCAAAGGTTCTTCTTGAGAAATATTTGAGTTTCCTTTGCTCATTTGTTAGTTGATGTTTTATCTTGGGAGACAGGTTTCCACTAACGTAAAATGATATATACGGGGAAATAATGTTTTAAGGACAGAGTGTATATCATTCTCAGCAACGCCTCTGTAACACTAACAAATTAGTGTCTTTTGGTTTCAAGTTATAATGATCAGGGGGCTTGCTGCAGTTGAACGAAGATCCAAAGATCCAAGACTCCAAGATTGATTCAAGAACGAAGATCAAGACCTTAAAAGCTTATTGTTGCCATAACTTTTGTTGGCTTCAAGTTTATTGCTATTGTAATTCTATTATTTACTCTTTCGAATCACTAGTAATAATTGTTTACTATTTTCGTATATTCATTATGTAACTCACAAATTTTGGGGTGACTTACAAGAATAGCTTTGAAAGGATATTATTGAATTTCATCCCTACTTTCCCAATAAGTAAAACTTCAAGTTTAATAAGTCTGCACCATATAGGTAACACTTTCTACCTTGAAGATTTCCCCGTGGAACTAACGGTGGTAAAAAAAAAATCGCTTATTTTCAAGGTCATTGGTATTAGTTCACTATTGTTTTTAATCCATTGGGTTTGAACAAACGTACCTCATGATTCTCAAGGACACATCCTTGGGTGCTCAATTTTTGTTTTTTTTTTCATATTTTTCGTTTGTTTAAAAATATTTGTCTTATTTTTATTTTTAGTCTGTTTCAAAATGAATATTTTTTTCCTTTTTAGACAATTCTTTTATTTTAAATTTCTACATGACATGTTTAAGACCATAAGATTAAAGGACATTTTGGTATATTCTATATATATTTAGTTAACAACCACATAATTAAAAAAAAATTATGTTCTTAAACTTTGTGCCTAATCAAAATTAGACAAACATTTTGAAAATTACCAAATAAAATTTAATTAGTTATTATATAAATTACTTGTTGTAGCTGGTAATTTTAATCTAGTGCTGAAACTAATTTTATGTCTCTTAATTAGTAGTAATATTCATATATTGTAGTAATTACTTATGTTACTCCACATTTAACTAGTCTCAAAAGCTAAGTATCATGCATGTTGTCTCTTGAACAAGTAACGTAAAATTTATTTTGGTCTAATTTCATGTAATCAGCATATGCTCACGATATTTATGGTTGAGCAGCAAGGCAAAGGCAAGAAATTAGGTAGGTCGCTTTCTTGTGAAATATTCTTTCTAAATAAGAATAGCCCGATTGAGTCCAAGGCGTCAATTAATTTGAGGATATTCAAGAATGATCGATGATCGAATCACAATGATAATGTGAGAGTTTCTTTTTGAAATAAACGAGGGTCCCTTGTGCGTAGCATGATACTAATCTAACCTTTGAAATCAATTGAGTCACCATGATTTACCTTCTTTACAGACCTGTCGGATGGAGGTGTGAGCTCCTGAGTTGGGAGATTCCACTATAATTTGAGCATATTAATTATACGCTTTAAGTGGAGAGAGATCTAAAAGTCGATATCTCCAAAGTAAACGCCCTATGTTTTTCACCATAGAACTAGAAAACCACTCTGCTGTAGCTCTTGTTTTCTCGATATCAGTTGTATTACTTTTCGCAGATATTCACGTTCTCACACCAAGAGTGGTTGCATGTGTGTATATGTATAAACCCAATCAAAACCTCTGCTCTAATTAAAGTGGCATTTACCTTTGATCACCTTCATAACAACTCTTTTTCTTTCTCTGAGCTTCAACTTCTGCTATTCCAAAACCAAAAAGAAGCTGCATGAGTTTTTATTAAAGCGAACAATGGTATGTCATTCTTCTGCTCCTTATTTATAATTATTCTCCATGAAGATTAGCCTTCCGTTTGAAGGTTTTCCATTTTCTGAATTGTTTTTTGTTTTAGTTTCGATTAAAACAGAAAGTGTAAGAAAATTTATATTATCCACCTTTAAACAATAGCGGAGGGAGAGAGTTAAGGGTCAAAACACACCTTAAGTATGAGAGTTTCCTACCTAAATTATCATCAACTAATTAGGAAAACACACCTCAACTATCATTCGTTCACTTTTCCAACCAGATAGTTGAGATAGAAAATATAAACAAATGATAGTTGAGGTGTGTTTTGCTAACTAGTTGCTGATAATTTAGGTAGGAAAGTCTACACCTGATAGTTCAAGTAGGAAACTCAAAAAATAGTGATACTTGAGGTATGATTTTTACCCTTATCTCTTTAAAATATAAAGAAGTAAATACACGAAATAATGATACTCGATAAAAAGTTCTACTTGAAAAGTTCTACTTCTAAAAGCTCTTTTTAATAAGTTGTATCAAACGGGCCTAACAACTTTTGAAAAACACAAGTTGTGCACTATAACAAATTATTATACGGAAAATTCTTTATGTATCAGTGTATATAAATTAAGTCCTTTAATTTAGTTTTTCATTTCTTTTTGAAGCTCTAAATTTTATTATGCTCTTATTTTTAACTAGAAAATGGTGTTAATTGCAGCGTGTCATGACGATGATGTTTGGGTCAGTAGCAAGAACGACGAGCGCATTGATGGTCCAGCCAGTTTCCACCTTGACAACATTGTTGTACTACACCGATCGCCTCCCTCGTAACCTCAATTTGGACCGCATGGTTCGTAGTGACTTGGTTGATAGCGGAAATTACTTGTTGCGTTTTCTCATCCACTTTTTGAGATGTTTTTGGTAGTCATTTTTATTTCATTTTCAATTAGTTAACCGCGAACCTGCATAAACGCGGGATACTTTGTGTATCAAATTGTCTTTTTTTTCTTTTAAATAGTTAATTAATTTCAGATTTCTAACTTCTTTCTCTTTTTTTCGATATATTCATTTCTGATGTAAAATGTGTGAAATTAAAATCTTATAATCTCTTGGAAGTTGGAACTCTACATATTCCATTTGGATGTAAATTCTCCTTTTTGGACTCCTCTATGGTCCTTCATGGTTCGAAGGACTCATGCTCGGACATTTTAATAAGTAAGAAAGAGCAAAATTCTTTCGATAAATTCGAAGTCCTAACTCGGTAATTCAAATTGGAACATTTTTGGTCAATGTACTGTCCGTTAAAAGTTTTTTGACGTGCATGATATTGCATATTGTTGAAGCGTCGACAATCATCTAAAAAATTAAGTTGTTGAGGCGATCAGAGGCAATCATTATTATGGACAAATGTACTTGAACACATTCGTATTATTAATAAGATTAATATATTTATGACATTGTGGTTATTGAATTATTATTTGATTGTTTGTAATTATTCATTAATGTGCATTCCTTGAGCTTACGTTGTCATTAATAGAGTGAGATATTAATGATAGAGCGTAACTTTTAAAGTTGTCTCGACTAATGATCATCGAGAATGGAATATCGATGATATGTTATAAGTCAACATGTGATCTGCATCACATTCTTGGAGAATGTAGTATGTCTCACCTGCTACTAGTAATGGTTACTAGTAGCAGACACATGAATACTTTTGAAAAGTATTGGTATATCCTGCTGAAAAACTATTTGTTATACATGTCTAGAGTGTTATCAGCATGGGAGATGAAAGTCATTTGACTTGATGTCAATACACACATTGTTTACAGAGTAATGTACTTTGACCTTGTCCTAAGACTAAATTCCTTATAAGATAAGATACGGCTTGTGTTGGGTGCATTACGATGTAAACTAAGATGGTAGTTAGGACAAGAATGAGATTCATTCCTCGATTGGATATTCGAGAGAACACTCAACTTCTCAGTGATATTAGGTCGACCAAGTCATTGGCCAATGCAAGAGACATATTTTGAATATAGTCTAGTTGTCGACTAATATATATGAGATAAAGTGATCAAGTCATTTGGATAGACACGTGGCAAATCCTAAGCTTGATCGAGTGTGTCGCAAATGAAGAAATTTATCATCTCACATAAAGGTTATGTTTGCTAGATTCATGTAAACGTACTTCACATTCGAGTTCGTCGTACGACGCAGTTAAGGAGTTCTGTATGGACCTTAATTGGATTAGTGTCAATATGTGAAGGCCTATAGAGTCACACTATGTCGATTGTCTTTTCGGTCTAAGGGTGTATTGAGAAAGTATTAAATATTCGATTTGGAATCGAGATATTTAAATTGATAATAATTATGGGATATTTTCTATTTGATGGAAATTATTTAATTAAGTCAAAATTGGATTTTGAATTTAATTAAATGTGTTGAATATATATTAACGAGACAAGACGCGAGGAGCCGCGACGCCTACCTGGTTGAGCCGCGACGCCGATCCGGCGGTGGGCCCAATCAGATTGGCCCACTGCATCTAGGTTTTTGGGTGACTTGGGGCCTAACCCTAATCTGATTTATAACTTAATTTCTCCTATATAAACAACACTACCCCATAAGTTTAATAGTGATTGAAAACCTTATTATCAATACTAATTATTGAAAATCATTTTCTAAACTTAGAGTTTAGAAAAGAAATTCTCTCAAACTTCTGCCAAGATTTTCTGGCTTTCTTGACAGAGGAATACACCATAGTCAGGGCTTGCAAACGAAGGAACAACCGCGTGTAATCCCTAAGTAAAATATTCCAGATAAGCAACATGCAAGTGTTCATGTTTGTGTTTTTACATTACATGTTTCAATTGTCATATAACTATAATTCCGTTTGAATAAGTAAATAAATTTTAAACTCCCATTGTGCACTATTCACATATTTTGAACCCAAAAAAAATCCAACAATCACCTGTTTACATGGCTGACGTGGTTTGCGCGCCATCACACACCGTTTTACTGTCTTGCACTTCGAAAGAAAGTAGGCGCGGCCTTCACAACAAAAAAACTTTCAAGTCAGATATTTTTATAAGCCAGGTACATTAATGATTAATACAATGTAATGAGCGGCAGTGAGACGTCTTATTGCTTTTGATGTACATAACATGTTAAAATGTGTCACTATTCTATTAGATATCTTTAACACGCATATTAGTTAATATTGTGTGTTTCTATTAAATCAAATAATTCAATTATAGTCATTAAAAATTAAAGTAAAAATATATATTACTTCATCATAAATTTTCCTGTTCAATACAGGTCATGTACGCTTTGAACTAGCGGATAAACAGTCTGATGATATGTTGAATACGAAACTATCCATTAAAATAGGTAATAAGCCAAAAAAATATGAATACAGTACGAAGCTCAAATATTTCGAAACAAAATATTTTTACTTACTCCCGAAATAGTAATAGTGCCACAGAAAATGAATTATATGTAATACAAAAATGGGATTGGATTGAATATTAATTCTACCATGCATTTTAGGTGCAGGTTTTTAATGTTTTTAGTATAACCATTAGATGTCGGGTACCCACACGTAAATCTCATTAAAGGAGCATAAGTTTTTTTATTCTCATAATTTAAATTCGAAAATTCTGATTAAAGAAGAGATCAGACTATCCACGGGCCATCACCTCCAAAGAAAAACAAAAATTAGTATAGAAAAAAAACATTTAAAGATAGAAATTTAGAAAAAGAAACATTAAAAAATATAAGGAATTAAAACATTTAAGGATGGAAGGTGAACTCAACGGTTAGTCTCCCGCGGTTTCCACTCCGAGTCCATCAATCCAATGTAAACCCGCCAACTTCGAATTCCATAGAGCCTGTGTGAACTTATCACAACCTAGCTTCTAAAATTTGTATCTTGTAACCTTTTAGGTGCTCCAAGAAAATAAAAAATGTTGGATGCATGGAAGAAAAACAAGTTCTACTCCAAATGGTAAGAGTGACAATTAATACAGTATAAATATAGATAACTTTTTCCTATTAATGTTCTTCTGGGAATTTTGTGATACAGCAAGTCTACATCCATGCAGACGAAAACTCCAATCGAAATGATCAGGAAGAAGAGAAATGTAATGCAGAAATACTTGAAGAATGATATAGCTGACCTTATAAAATTTGGATTGGATGTCCACGCCTACGATAGAGTAATTTCATTTTGCTGGATTTGAAATATATATTCCCGTTATTCTACCATATATGCCAACTTTCTTTTTAGTATATTCAAAACGAGAATAACACATTTTTATATTTAGAAACCTGTAAAAAATGAATCTTAGGCCTAACTCAACCCCAAACTCATTCCATATCCGATGTGAGACTCTTAAAACTCTCCAGGAGTCCATGTTCTCATTCCATATCGATGTGGGACTCTTAACACTTCCCTACATGCTCAGACGTTGTTAACTGGAGCGTGGTATAATTTGGGGGCCCAACATGTGAACAAAGAATTAGAATGAGTACCATGTAAAGAATGGATCTTAGACCTAACTCAACCCCAAAATCTAGCTTGTAGGGTGAGGATTGTTCAAATCTATATAAGGAGTCTATGTTCTCATTACATATCTGATGTGGGACTCTTAACAAAACCTTCAACTTTAAAAATCACATTTTGCTTTTAATGACGTGTACATATAAAAATAGAAATGTTATGGCTTGTTCCACGAGCTCTAATGATACATCTAATTCGAGATCAAAATATTACTTTCTTATTTAGTAAAGGAAATAGGGAGTGTCTCATTAATTCTATATAACTCCTGCGGTAATCTGGAAAATATTAAAATCTTGTATGAGTCCTCAAATCAACTACAGGATTAGTCTGTTGACGGTGCAACATAGGGGCGGATGTAGGCTTGAGTATATGGGTTTAGACAGATTTCAGTACCTCAGTACCTTTGGCGCAAAACCTTGTATATGTGTTAACAAATTCACTAAATATGTACAAAAATTAAATTTGGAAACCAGTTAGTAGCATTTGACGTCGTTGTCCTAAAATTCAGAACACATAAAGTTCAAATTCTAGATCCGCCTTGTGTGCAATAATAAGTGAGATGATGATCCATCCACTTTGCAACAAAAATCATATTGATGAGGATTGACATGCTAGCCTGAATAATATTTTCAGATTACTAACGAAGCAATAAAGTGTTGTCGATAATAGTCAGTCAGTCTGTTGGATGATAATGTAAACGGTAGATCTGAGTATTTTCATTTGTTTATATTATTTAGTTTCTGGCATCTTCTATGTTATAAAATAAATCTGTACTATCCCCATATTGTGGAAATTAAGCTCTACTGATTTTTTTATAATGCAACAGACTGAAGGCCTTCTAGTTGAGCTGAATCTCTTGAGCTGTTATGTTTTCTTGGACCAATATTGTGAGCAGATCCTTAGTCACCTTGAAACCATCAGTAGACAGAGGTACTCTTGACATTTTCATGTTTGGTGTCTCAGAAGAACATGCATAACTTGTTAATATTGCTTACTTTGATGTCCATTTTCTGACAATGGAATTTAGTGAATCTGTGGCATCATGAACATCCGAGTTCTCAGATGACTGGATGTTCAATCTGTCAACTTCAAAAAATAGTTTTCCTGTGAATCAGACTATTTCCTCATTTCTATGCATTTGTTGTTTTTAGGGAATGCCCTGAGAATTGCAAGGAGCCTGTGGGATCTTTGATGTTTGCAGCAGCAAGACTAGCAGACCTCCCTGAATTACGTCAACTCAGAACGATGTTTAATGAAAGATATGGAAATTCCCTTGAATGCTATGTCAATAAACATGTAATTACCCATTCTCTTCACCCATAGATGATGATGGATCTTTGGACAAATAGGCGACAGGATTTATTGGTTACATTTTCTAGTCGATTCGATATGCATACATATTATACATGAATATACACATTATACAAGAAGTATACATGGAGTATATATTCCGCCGGCTATTTTTAGTCTAAATAATTGAGTGAGCGGCTATTTAGGTTAATTCTTCTAGATGGGAATGGGGCTGTGATGGATAAATAATACTTATGCATAAATTTTTCTCATATAGTAACTCCTATTTCCTCCTCTTTCTTCTTAAAGAAAGTTCATTTTTTTCTTGACAGTTTGCCAAGAAATTAAAGCCAGTACCACATAAAGCTGATGTGAAACTACAGTTGATGCAAGATATAGCAGCAGAATCTGGTGTAGAATGGAATTCAATAGCTTTGCAACAGAGCTATACGAACAAAAGCACAAAGATGTATCAGGTAACATAAAGAATCTGAAGATGCTCTATCCAATCACGAGAATATGAGGCATCATCATACCAAATCAATAGAGAGCACAACGAAAAGCAGTTCTGAATATAATGGCGACGATGATGAAGTTGAAAATGCTAAGCCAAAACAAAAATCAGTTAGGAGGAAGCATATGGATCCACATGAAAACCATAGCATAAAATTCCAAATGGTGAAGTCTCACGGCAGAGAAACCGAGACGGTCCTTCAGGAAGAGCAGCATCCCTTCAAGTTGAATTGGAACGAATAAGTCCAGAAGAACTAAGGGCATATTCGAGCAAATTCTTGTACACCTGATATGGGGCATATCCATCCAAGGGTACCAAACTATGAGGAGGTTGTCGCTAGCCTGGAAAATCTCAGCGGAAAATCAAAAGAATGACTTTGTTGTTAGCACAAGTTGGATAACTGTTCCAGTCCTGTTAAATTTTTATTTTTTGTGTTACTTTTTGTATACATGTTAAGAGTTGATACAGTATATATTACTTCTAACAGTTATTAAATCATTTCATTGTAAATAGGCTCATTACATATGTCTCTATGGTTACAGAGTATTTGACACTTAAGAGTACTAATCTTAGTCCATAACAAGTCTCTAGCAGTGATGCAACTCTACTTTGAATTCATAAAATGTTTACGGCTGGAAAAGCTAAAGCAACTTGCTGCAAGCCTGCAACCAAGAAGCTGAATGTGCTGGATTCTGTTCATTGGGCTTTAGTAGTCCGCTAAAAGAAGATTTGTTAACACGTTTATCTAATCTTTTTTCAGGGAAAAGTTCAGTGTGAAATATCTGTTGACATTCTCAATGAAACGATTCGCTGTCAAAATTGGTAACCCTGAAATAAAACATCTGTTCTATAGCTGATTTATTTTTCTTACTGGTTATTTAGCCATTGGAGTTCCGGCCGAATTAGGGAATCTATTTCATTAACTCTTCGCAAGTTTCTCACTTCCTATTTGTCCCGCTAATCAAGATATCAATTTTCATCAATATAATAACCAACAAAACCATTTATCTTGCGAATCAAATCTGTGAAAGTCCCTTCAGTGAAGCAAGACTTTACTGCCTATGATAGGATACATTCATGAACTAATAAATCAACTTTTTTTTTTTGGAAGGGACTCAGTTCGTGATGAAATTCCTAATCTTGGATATAATACAACAACAACAACATACCCAGTAAAATCCTATTCTGAGAAGGGTAGAGTGTATGCAGACTTTTGACTCTACCTTGGTAGGTATATAGGTTGTTTTCGAAAGATTCTAGGGTCAAGAGAAAGCATAAGCATAAGAAAAAGTCAGATACGGACAAGAAATTTAAAGCAATATGAAAATGAAAATAATGAAAGCGAACAAGTCATGATAAAGTATTCTGAAAAGAAGCAGTAACTATCACATATAAATAAGATAATCGAAGTACACGAAACAACCGTAAGCATCAGAAATCAAAGGACATGAAACTATAAAACAATATTGCGCCTACTAGTATGAAGTCTAAGCGGGACTACGCACTAACCTTCTACCCTAATCCGGTTCTCCATAACCTGCTATCTAAGATAAGGCGTCGGTAAGCTAGAACTAAATCTTGGATGTAATCAGGTAAAAAAAATGTTTTCATCTTCAGATGGTGTCAACACGTATACGCACATATTATAGAATAATTGCACAAAATAAAGGAAATACAGAACAAATGCCATGATTTTTTTACGGCTGAGTTCTCATATGGCCTTGGCAATAAAAGGAGCAGCACTAACGCCTAGTGACTAATGAGTGGTCTTAGTGGTTCCTTGTTGAGGAGCCCATTTGTAATCAGCATGATGGTACCTACACCTGAACGAGCCGAGGATGATTTGTAGGGGAACAAACACACTGCTTCATCATCATTCCATTTCCATTTGATACTCTGCTTACTTGTTCCCTTGCAACTCCTCTCCGTCCCTCATCAGGAGGAACAAATCGTCCACCACGTTCTCTCTTGTCATGAGTAGTACCAACCCAATAGTCAACACTCGGGTAACACATTGGTACTGGAGAATACTGTATCAACCCCTAGCACCTTAGGGTGTATTATTTGAATAGAAGGTAAGGTGGAGAAGAAAAGTGGAAATGTATATATATTAAAAGAATTTTTTTGGATTGTTTCACAGTTACCACGGATTAGGAATTGACTGGGATTGCTCTTTATTTTTAGCTTTTCCGGTGGGAGTGGACAGGAGCAGAGCTAAGGGCTCACATCCGGAATATTACACTATATATAATAAGGTTAAAATTATTTTTTATGTAAACGTGTATACAGTAACAACTGTATCTCTACCCATAATTAGAATATATTTTATATATTGTGTAAATATAATTATGGTAAGACTAGGATTCCTCTTGTGATTAGGTTTAGGATTTCTATTGTATAAGTGATGAATATTGTACACTATATATACTTTAATATTAATGAGAAGACTCCCTAAAGGAGATTAATATCATCTTACATGGTATCAAGAGCCTAAACCAAAAATCCTAGAATCTTTTGTGCAGTCACCCCCCCCCCCCCCGGGCATCTCAGTCGCAGCGCCCATCCCTCTCCTCCCAAAATTCTTGGTTTTTCTTCTTCTTTCCTCTCTTCTCTAAATGGATACTCACGATTCTTCCAATACTTCTGACGCTTCCACCTCCACCAATCTCACCAACATGTCGTCAACCCAGTTTCATCCCGCCCTAACTGTTACTAATATCAAGAACTCTATTGTCATTCTTCTTGATCAAGAAAACAGTCAGTATTATCCTTGGGTTGAACTGTCTCGTAATCATGCATGTCTCTATAACGTGTTTGATCATATCGATGACACTATTCTGCGCCCTCCGGAGGTTGATGATTCTACTTGGTGTCGTCTAGACGCCGACGTCAAACAGTGAATTTATGGTAGTATTTCTCATGATCTTCTTCTTACTATCATGAAATCTGGCGCCATATCTCGTGATTTATGAAACCGCTTGTAGAAAATCTTTTAAGATAACAAGCACACTCGTGCAGTGTATTTGGAGGAACAATTTAACAATACACGCCTTGAAAATTTCTCCAACATTACTGAGTACTGCAGACAGTTGAAACTACTGGCGGATCAACTCTCCAACGTCGACACGCCTGTCTCGGACACTAAAATGGTGTTGCAATTAATTGAAGGCCTTCCCAAAGGCGACTATGATATGTTAGTCACCATGATTCAACAGGCAGATCCGCTACCCAGTTTTAACAAAGCTCGCTCGCAGTTGTTGCTCGAAGAAACTTGACGTGCTAAGCAAGATGAGCACAATCATAAGGCGTTAGCTGTCGAAACGCGCCCCCAAGATCCAACACAGCCATAAAACTCTCAACCATAGCAGAGACGCGGTGGCAAGGGTCGTGGCAGAGGAGGCTGTGGGCGTGGAAAGGGTCGCGGACAGAAGAATCAACAGCAACAACAACAGGGCCCGCAGAATCAGTTCAGCACCGCGGCACCGCGATTCGATACCACTTCACCGCGATACTCCGCGCGGGGTTGTTGGGCCCGCTCTAGCCCTGCCGGTAAGTCCAAGACCGCGTCAAGCCCACTTCACGCACGCGGCGATTCGGTAGCCTCGTCGGCGTAGCGCTCGGAGTTAGGTCGGGCGCCAGCGATCTCAATATGCAACATCATGACAACAACTGGTACATGGACTTTAGAGCCACTTCCCACCTCACCCGGTCTGCAGGTAATATTCTCAAACTGTTTGGTTTAAAGCATCCTCAATTTGTGATAGATGGTAGTGGCCACCGCATTCCAATAAAGGGTTATGGTACATCCTACACACCATCTCCTAATCCATTTTCCCTTAAAAATACCCTATATGACCCACATGTAATTAAGAATCTAATCTTTATCCGCAAATTTACTCGTAATAATTCTGTCTCAGTTGATTTTGACCCTTTTGATTTCACTGTGAAGGATTATTACACGGGGACACCTCATACAAGATACAATAGCACGTGGGATCTCTATCCATTCACTGCCACCTCCGCTGCCAGATCTTTCTCTCCCATATCTTTAGCGGTCATTTCTTCTTCAACATGGCATAATAGGTTTGGTCATCCCGGAGCCCCAGTTTTTAATTTTCTTAGAGGCAATAATTTTATTACTTGTAATGGAAAGCTTGCCCAAAACTGTGTTTCTTGTTCTTTAGGCAAACATACTCATTTTCCGTTTAAATCATCTACTAGTGTTACCTTTGCACTATTTGATATTATACATGCCGATTTATGGACATCATCTGTTGCTAGTTCTCTCGGTCATAAATACATATCTTATCTTACTAGATGATTTTTCTCACTTTGTTTGGTTGTATCCTCTCAAATTTAAATCGGAAGTATTTGTCAAATTTCTTGAGTTTCGAACATTTATTCAAACACAGTTTGAAAAAGGTATAAAACCTTTTTAGTGCGATAATGGTCGTGAATTCAACAACTCTATGTTTCACCAGTTCTGTACTAATAATGGCATGGTCTTTCGCTTCTCCTGCCCCCACAGCTCCCCACAAAATGGTAAAGCTGAAAGAATTATTCGCACCATTAACAATATGATTCACACTGTATTGATTTATGCCTCCCTACCTCTGTTTTTCTGGGTCTATGCTGCTAAAATGTCGGAATACGTTCTCAATATTCTCCCAACTAGCACCATTCACAATATGACCTCTACCGAAATCCCCTATCATAGATTCCACTCTTATGATCATCTCCGGATATTCAGTTGTCTATGCTATCCTAACCTTTCCTCTACTGCCTCTCACAAACTAGCCCCTCGATCCACTCCATGTGTCTACCTAGGTTTCCCACCGAACCATATGGGCTATCTATGCTATGAGTTGTTTTCTCGTCAGATCCACATCTCTCGTCACGTCACATTCGACGAGACCACATTCCCGTTTTCGAATCTTAAAAAGTTCCAAAAACCGGATTACTCTTTTCTTGACGAGCCTGCCACCTCTCCCATACCACTTGGCCACGCCCCATTTAGATTTCTACTCATTCTCAGTCAACTAGATCATAGCACTACTACATAATCACCTTCTCTGTCCAGTGGTTCTTCGTCAGCGCCAGCGTCGCGGTGCCAAAACTCCTGCGAGCAGAGTCCTGATTCACGCACGGCGTGCGGTCCCGATCTTTGGCGCGGCTAAAACGATGATGCTGTCAGTCCTCCAGTGTCACGACCCTTGATCACGGCGCCTCCGACGACATCCTCCAGCGCCGCGACCCTTGATCACGGCGCCGCAGCGCCTCCGATGGCGTTACCTCCTCCCTCTCCATATCCAACCAATCCCTCAGTCTTGGAGCTTCCCACTGTCCCCACTCACTAAATGGAAACTCGTGTCAAGCATGTAATCTTCAAACCCAAAGTCCAATTTAACTTGTCTGCCCAAATCATTTCTCCAATTTTCAATAACCCTAAATTGGTCAAACAATACCCTAATTGGAATGCGGCTATGTATGAGGAATTCAATGTTTTAACTAAATAGCACACATGGGATCTAGTACTTAGATCTGAGGGGGTGAATGTGATCCGTTGCATCTGGCTATTTCGTCACAAATTCAGAGACATTGGAGATCTTGAGAGGTATAAGGCACGACTTATGATTAATGACACAAATCAGCAGAAGGGCATTGATTGTGGTGAGACCTTCAACCCGATTGTCAAATCGGCTACCATTCGCACAGTTTTGAGCATTGTCATGGGCAAACACTGGCCGATCCATTAACTTGATGTGAAGAATGCATTTTTACATGGAGAACTGAGAGAGACAGTCTACATGCATCAGTCGCCTGAATTCACCCATCCAGCAGTTCCTCACTATGTGTGTCGTCTCCGTAAGTCACTATATGGCCTGAAACAGGCCCCCGTGCGTGGTATGATCGCTTTGCCAAGTATATCATGCAGATTGGGTTTGTATTCAGCAAGAGTGATACATCACTCTTAATTTTTCATCGAGGTAGTAACACTGCTTACTTATAACTTTACGTAAATGATATTGTTCTTACTGCCTCCTCCGACAGATTGAAAAATGAAATTATTGTCTTGCTTAAATCCAAATTTGCAATTACTGATTTGGGGAAGCTGAGTTATTTTTTTGGGGATATGAGTGACCAGGTCTGCCAACCACATATTCCTGTGTAAAGCGTAAGTATGCAAATGAGATTGTGTACAAGACTAAGATGACGAATTGCAAAGTTTCACCTACTCTAGTTGATTCAAAATATAAGCTCAGTGTTATGGATGGTGTTTCAGTCTCCGATCCTACTATGTATAGGAGTCTTGCAGGTGCACTTCAGTATCTCACATTTCTGAGGCGGACATTGCTTATGTTGTTCGGCGGTATGCTATTCACGCGTGCCCTGCGAGTCTCATTTCACTTCTCTTAAGCGTATCATCTGATACATTAAGGGCACACTTGATTATGGTTTGCATCTATACCTCTCTGCACCAAACAACTCTCGATGCAGATTGGGTAGGGTGTCCAGACATGCGACGCTCCACCTCCGACTTTTGTGTATTTTTAGGGGATAATCTGATTTCTTGGTCTGCCAAGCGACAGACTACCCTATCTCATTCCAGTGTTGAGGCTGAGTACAGAGGCGTTGCAAATGTGGTAGCTGAGATTTGTTGGCTAAGAAATTTACTGTTAGAACTTTAGTGTCCTTTGCGTCAGACATCTATTGTGTATTGTGATAACGTCTCTGTCATGTATCTTTCTCATAATCCGGTTCAATATCAGCGAACCAAGCACATTGAGATAGACCTACACTTCGTTCGTGAGAAAGTTGCGCTAGGTCATGTGCCCATGTCAGAGTGTTACATGTTTCATCATCCTATCAGTATACAGATACTTTGTATAAGGTAAGAATATTGTACACTATATATACTTTGATATTAATGAAAAGACTTCCTAAGAAAGATTAATATCATCTTACATTAATGTTGTACCCCTTGTGGGGGGTCTTGATTTTTGTGCATATTAGGCGGTGGGAGAAAAATGAGTGAAGATAGGCAAGGCTGTGGAATCAGTGGTTTTTGAGGTATGAAGACTTATCTGCTAAAACTTATGAAAATTGAGAACTGTGGTGACGGACCAGCAGAAGATTCCAACCACTTGTTCAATATTCGTTTGGCTGTATTCAGCAAGGTGAAATAGAGACGAAAATTATGATGGAGAAGTGCAATTTAACTTGTTCTTTGCCTTTCAGCTTAGTTGGCCCTGGCTGGGTTGTACCTGCTGAAAATACTGCCAGAGTTGTGTCTCGTTGTATAATGGGGGGGAACACATGGAGAACTTAAGTCAGACAGTTCCTACTATGGTGGAGTACTGATTGGGGTCTCCAAAGTCTTTAGTGGAAAATGGAAATACTTGTTCCGTGTTTTTTTACTTGAATCTTATATTAAAAATAGATATTTCTTTATTTGTTTATTTTAGCAAATTGAGAATATATTTTTTCAATATTACCCTTATTAATATCAAATTAGTTGGAATTGCTATATAATCTTCCATAGTTACTTAAACTAGTTCCACGTGTAATCCACGCTAAGCTAATAGTACAAACTTTGTATGATATTTGAATAATATCATAATAAACGTGCGATGAGTTGTACGAAACTTTAAATTTAAAAGTGCAAGTTCAAATTGTTGTATGATCGATATTTATTGTCACTGCAAACCACAATTTTATTAAAAAAATTATTTTCAATTACTTAGTTCATTATTATAATCTGTTGTTATACACCATCAACAAATAATATAATGTCAACTCTTCTTATATATATCAAATGTTCAGCTTAATAATTATCTTGTTCATGATATCTCAACAACACATATTTTATATATGAACATAAACAATATTGATTATGGTTACACATGTTGGACATCTTAAAATTTGTGCCTTGTCTTTAAACAAACAGTAGCCTCCGCCTTTTTACCGTGGCATATATATCTCGTAAAAATTATATAGAAATTATATCACCATATATCTTAAATAGGATGGCTAATAGATCCTTGTCGATAACACGGTATACATCTGCAAAGAAGTAGTAGTTATTTGCTAAAGAAATACTTAAATATAAATCAAAAGCAAGATTTAATTCACGAATTTAAATTGTAACAGATAGAGATACATATTTTAACCCAATAATACGTAATTTAAACTTTTGATAACACGAAACTCACATAGCAGAAACCAAGAATGGCAATCAAATTTTATAAGTACAATAAGATATGCCACTACTATAATATTCTACACCTTATATAGAGACGAGATGGAGAAAAATAAAACATACGGGTGAGAAATGTTGAAAATTTATTAACGTGGAATAAAGTTTATCCCATTATTTATGACTCAAAAAATTGGGAGCCCGCACACCGGAAACGTCGTTTTCACACACGTTGTACCAAGGATCGTAAATTTCCTTAGTGAAAGAGATATTGGTACGTAAATAAAATGTTTGAGACGTAGAATGATGGACGGTTGTTGGACAAATGACGGGTATTTCACGTTGGTAAATGAAGGAAGAAGTGTACAAAGTGTAAAGATTAGAACGGGTCGGAAAATGGCGCGAGTAGGAAAGTCGCGCGCTAGTGCCTTAAGTCGCAGATCGAGCGCCCGGTAGTCGCAACTCTAATTCATCCCGAGCTTAAGTGCTATTATATGGCTATTGAAAGTCATTAGTTGACTAGTTGAGAGGTCATCTTCCTAGCCCTATAAATTGAGGATTTGACTTAATGGAGAAACACACTTCACACTTGGAAACCTCAGATTTTCAGAACTTTTTCTTCTCTAAGCATTCTTTCAAACACTCAAGTTTCTTCTTTTAGTAAACACTTGAGTTTCATATGATCATTTGTTAGTTGTTATTTTATCTTGGGAGACAAGTTGCCCATTAACGTAAAAGGATACATACGGGGTGCTAACACTTGACTCGACAGCTTTCTTGTAGTAGTTTATATTTGTTGTGTTTCCAGTTTGCAGATCTTGTAATATTTACTTACTTCCCATTTTTTTGCAATAATTGTACTCACAATCTTAAGACAATATTTGTTGTAAGTGATAAGAAAGATGACTGGAGGAGAACAATTTGTTGTTGAATCTTATGTTGCTACCCAAGGCACACCCAATGTCTTCCCCATTGCTGCTCAAGGCACACCCAGTGTCTTCCCCACTGCTGGTTGTTGCACAAATATCACACAACGCCTTTCCTGCTGCTCAAGGCAACGCTACAGTTCCTCCCCCCGCTGGATTCCACCATGTTAGAAAAGTTTATGGGCTCCAACTACAAGAGATGGCAACAAAAAATATATTTTATCTGACTGTTATGGGAATGACTCGTTTCCTAATAGAAGATCCTCCATAAGCTAGAGATGAAATGAACCCTCTGCCAAGTGAAACAGTTGGAGGGGGCGAGGTATCCATGTTGTTAATAGCATGAAGATGGTTCTTGATACATGGAGTCATAGTGATTTTATGTGTAAGAATTATATTATAAATTATTTGTCTGACCCTATCTACACGGTGTATTGCACTGTTGGCACCGCCAAAGAGTTGTGGAAAAACCTGCTAAAAAAGTACAACGCACAAGATGCTGGTACTAAGAAATTCATCATTGGGAAATTCCTGAAATTTCAAATCGTGGATAGCAAAACTGTGATGTCTCAAGTCCAAAAATTTCAAATGATTCTACATCACCTGAATTTGGAAGGAACGAAACCAAATGAGTAATTTTTGGTTGCATCACAAATTAAGAAGTTACTTTCCTCGTGGAATGAGTTCATGAGTTACTTAAAACTCAAGACAAAGGGAATGACTTTTGAGGAATTTATTATCAAACTCCAGATTCATGAGGATAATAAGAAGGTCTTGCCTAAGGGAAAGCAACCCGCTGAAACAAAGGAAAATTTGGCTGAGGCCAAAGGTAACACAAGCAAAAAGCGCAAGTTCTAAAAGAATGGCAAAGCCCTAACAACAGCAAAAAGCGCAATATTATTTTAAGGACAGAGTGTTAACACCCGACTCAACAAATTCTTTGTAGTAGTTCTTTCTGTATCAAAACCCAGATTGTAATCTTTGTTGTTATTACTTACTTCATATTTCCGTGTAACCTTCATTGTAATTCACCATTGTTGTTTAAGAGACTTTTCAATATTGAGAATAAGAATATTAAAATGGAGAATGAAAAAGATAAATATAAGAATAATAATGTGAGTCCATACTAGTTGTTAGAATATAAATGAGCTCAATAAAATAAGTACACAATTACTCATCTTATTCTTATGCTTTGTTGCAAGCAGGAGTAGGGAAAGGAAAAGAAATGAAGAGAAAATAAAAGAAAATTCATTACAGTAGAAAAACTTTATGATTAAAGCCTATACGCATAAATATGAAAGTAGTCATGTACTATAACCTTGGAGAGATGTGAAATCACCATAGAAATATAACTAATGTTTTACAAAAGATAACAAGAAAAGAATCTGAAAGTTTTCCTTATCATAATAGCAAAAAACTTCAGTCCGCTTGGACAGCTCAATTGATTTCAAGGGAAATATTTGGAGTAATGACCAAGGATCGAATCCTGTCAACAACAGTGTAGAGCTTTTTCTTAAAATAAAGGAGGGTCCTTGTGCGCAGCGTGATACTGATCTAACTCTAACCTTTGAAATCAATTGAGTCACCATAATTTACCTCATTCACAGTCCTGTCGGACTGAGTTTCCAATACATACGTTGGGCCAATATAGAAAATTCCATAAACTAACTAAGCAAAGCTGGTAAAAACATTATACAAAGTTGGGACTATTTTTGCCTGAGGCCAAATATCCATCAAGTCCAACATCTACTCATTTTTGTACTGTATCACTGGCGCTACAGAATTGCACGTCAATATTTATTGCCTTGCGAATAAATAAAAACTAAAATGACATCGAAAACAGTCCGACCACAGTGGGAGTCGAACCCACGACCTTTTGATCCGAAGTCAAACGCGCTAATCCACTGCGCTATGCGGTCTTGTTGTTACCGTATTGAACTCTGAACAATATGATGCCTATAAGAAATGCCATTGGTATGTTTCTTGTTTGCATCGAGCACCTCATTTCACTCGATTCCCATATTAGTTAAAGATCCATATTGAAATATTTATATTATTTTCGCTATATTCAAATCTCTGGTGTTGTACGGAACACGTTCGACGATTTAATATTCGATGATTCAGTCTCAAACTTTAACTCACCTCTTCTATTCGGGCTTTAGAATTATAAAAATGAGTTAAATTTTGAGATATATACACACACATACTTCTTCCATTTCATTTAATGTGTGTAGTTTATGTAGTGAAATGAAGTATGTGTGTGATTATGTACCTTGTCAACGGGATTATGCATAATTACACAATTTATGGTTTAACTGTGACATAGATAAAGAACTAGTGACGTGCAAACAAATATTTGACATTTTCACAAATTATTAATGTTCTTTACAATTTGGGAAAGAACATTACTAGTGAAAAAGTGAATGTAAATGTAACTGAAGATGACACATTTATGAGAGCTCACAGTCATTAATTCTCTCTGTGCTTTGATTAACTTATTATATTTTGTTAAAAGTATATTGGGCTCTGGCCCAATGCCGGTCGAGAATGAGTCAAGATGTGGGACTCTCCTTTCCCTTTCCTTTGTATATTTGGTGAATATTAGATTTAGGTTTGTACCTTAATTAGTAGTATAATATTACCATAATTGTAAAGTTAGTATTTTTATAGAATAGAGATTCCTAGGTAGAATATGAAGATGATCTTCCTTGTAACTTGTATATATATGTCTTTCATTAATGAGAATAATCAAGGGATTATTTCTTACATTCTTTCATTGTATCAAGAGTCTAGGTTCTTTTTACACTGCTTCCGCTCCTCAAAATTTCTTCTTCTTTCTCGAAATTTTGCCCTAAAATTCTCGATTTTTTTGTGTGTTTCTTCTTTCACAAAAAACCGATTTTCTTCTCTTCCAAAAACCTTTCTCACAAATTCCCTTCTCTGAATCTTGTTGTTTTATTCCCTATAGCTGATAAGAACTGTTGACAGTCAATTTTGACCCATTTTTCGTATATTTATTGTAATTTTATGTGTTTTAGGATACCGCATTTTAATCAACATTTTTTGCATTTTTTATCTTTTTATTTTAAATTAAGCATTATGTCTTCGTTAATATTATGTTTTTATTATTGTTACATCGTCGTTTTATTTTAATAATATTTACATCTTTTTAAATAATTAATTTTTATTTTCATTAGGCGTTAAACATTTGCTAAAATATTATATTTTATTATTATTGCGTCGGCATTTGCATTTTAATAATGTTGCATCTTTTGAAATAATTTTTCTTTAAATAATTAATCAGCCTTACATTTTTTGTCAAACCAGTCCAGTTTAAGACACGATTTGAATCAGTTCAATTCAATCCAACACCATTTTTTTAATTTCACTCAAGCTTTCATCTTTTTATTTTTCCCCCTAAAATCAAAACACACTTTTCATTTTCCCTCCAAAACAATACCCCACTTTTCATTTTTTTTCCCCAAATACCAAACCCTAACACACACCCTATATAATAAACTTTCCCCCCCAACAAAAAAAAAGAAGAAATCAGCCCCTTAACCCCAGCCGCACACTACCCCTGACCCCCTATCATCTTCAGCAGCCCACATAACATATCCCGTCGCCGCCTCTCCCTCTTCTCTTCACCGTCGCCCGTCGACACACCACCGTCCGAAACCAAGCGAACAACCCACTGTTCACACACACATACACCATCGCCGACCTCCTCACCTTTCCCGTCGCCCACCGCCGGCGAAACCAACCCACTGCTCCACACCATTGTCCCGTCGTCCTAGCGAACCAACACCACCACTGTCCCGTCACCGTTAAACCCCACTGACCCGTCGATCTCCCAACACTTTTTCCGTCGCTGACCTCGCGCCACGCCACCGCCATCGCCGAACAAGCTGCTGGTGGCGTCTCTCCGACCATTCGCTACGAGGCGACGCCGACCTATTTACTCGTTTTGGTGTGTTGTTGGCTTTACCTTTTGTTTTCTATTTGGATTGATTTTAAGTTTTGGTGTCTCACCGGAGTTTTAAAACCCCGACGACCTATGTTGGTTTTATTTTTGTGGTTAATGGTCGGTTTGGTGGTTCGGACTGATGTTGATTTTTCTGATTTTTCGTAACTGATCGGAAAATAAATTTCGGCGACCTCTGCGGTTCTTATATTTCTGGGATCTGTTTGATGGTTTTGGTTAACTGTACTGATTTTTCGATTTCCTTTTTTTGGTCTTGTCGGAATTTAAGTATTCCGGCGACCTTTGTTGGCTCACTATTTGGGGAGTTTTGTTGTTTGTTTTTGCTAATGGACTATTTCCGACGAGCTTTTACGGACCAGTTTACTGTTCTGGACATTTTTGACCGTCTTGTTCTCTTTTTGGTTATTTTGTCTTTGGGTTTACCACTGTTGCCCATTGCTTCTGCTGTTTCCACCGTTCACTGACCATTTTGTTTGGCTGTGTTGATATCGCATCGCTACTGTTCTGTTGTCTAATTTTGACAATTTTGCCTTTATTTTATTAAACTGAAAGAACATATCTCTACATCTGAATATAGGGTATTTACTGATTTTAAACAAGATACTACACAGTTGGCCGATGAAAAAGTTATCCGTCGATTTTTTAGGCCTCCACAGTTGCAAAGACGGAAAATAAAATAAATGAAGCTTTCTGGGCGTTGATGATTTCTTCTACTTACACTGGATAACCAACATGCGCTGGCGAGGTGAATTTTCGCAGCCGGGCTTGTTTAGGATGTCCCGCTTTATTTTTATATATATCTGAGCCCTCCGCGTTTAAAACTATTAATGTTTTGGCGCGGATCTGAAGGTTTTATTTTTTTTATTGTTTTTTTAACAATACTGGCCGATGAAGGAATCTCCATCTGATTTTCAAGGCCTCCTCTGTGCAAAAGACGGATTTATTTATTTTGATTTACTTATTAATTCTTGTCATTGCTTTAAAATTATTTATTCTACTATTAACGCTTTTACTAAGTGTTTATGCAGGTACCCGGAGATCATCTTGCGCAGAAGGCCTAAAAAGGTCTAAAAGATATCCCGGAGTTTTATTTTATGTCGCATTTAATTTTAGTTTTATTATTATGTATTGCACTTTATTTTTATTATAAATTATGAAAAATAATGCTTAGAATATGTAGAGCAAAAAGGGCAATAAATAATTAACCTAGGTTTGAAAGAATAACCGCAAGTTAGCGGATCTTAAAGGATGTCTAACCCCTTCCCTTTAGGATAATGAAGAACCCTGATTCAGAATCTCACTAATTTCGCAGACCATTAAATGGAGATTAATTGCAGTATTTTATTGCAATAAACCAAGTGTCCTAATTCACTTAAATAATTAGGTGGTGACTCCTTAAATATAGCACTATTGCTCCATCCAGGAAACCGCGCCAAAGAGCAACGTTGCGGATAACGTTCAGACCCCCGAGGTCAAAAACGGGCGCGACAACATGACGACTCCACTGGGGATATCAGGTTCTTGATCATAGCAAACTCAGGTTAATTAAATATTGCGCTTTATTTTGCTTTTATATTTATTGTAAATGTTTTATATTGTTTGCTTTTATTTTGTAATTAACTACTTTAATTGCTACATTCTTTTACTGCTTTCCTTAAATTGTCATTCCGCTCATATTTCCTCCATTCTGGAAAATTGACACTATCACACACTACACGCGAGGTGTGCTTTGCGCACCCACAAATTTCTTTTAATTACCCAATTTTAGGAGAGTTGGCAAAGGCGCGGAGAATCCGGTCCAACCGGTGGCCGCGTAGCCTTCTCACTCGAGTAGTCCGCTCGGGAACCATTGTGTCTAGTAAGTCAAATCTTAGAAAATTTAAGATAGAGCTATGATGCCCTCTTTATTATAAGTCATGCATACACCCTAGGTGGGTCGATCCTTGGTATCGTCTCCACGATTAGGAAATCAACCAAATTGTCGTTGGGTTTCACAACCCGTCGACCAATAAGCACATATGTGTAGCGTGATAATGATAGACGGATCCAAGCATGGTCATGACACGCCGAAATTGAAAAAAGTGTACCGTCATTTGGTCTCCATTTCCAACAAGACATTGCAATTTAACGGCTTGGACTTATTTATCATAATCTCGCATATTTGGCGTTTAGGCCGACCTCTGGCATAAGAGAGGTTCCATGCATATTAGGGTGCGCGCTTGATTTGCAGGCTTTTGTTTACTATGATTTGTCGCTAGCAATTCTGTACATATTATTTAAAGCAATAATTACTCTTTTAAACTTTGTACATATCATGTCATGGGCTTATAACTTCGGGCACACATTTGCATTTTTGCACTTTTGTTGTCACATTGTAATCAGGACTTCTACTGCGTAAATCACTCTTGAATAGCGCGACTTGGACTTTGTGAAGCATCAACCACCAGTCCGGTCGAACCAATCAGGGGAGTCTTTGACTATATTGTCACACCCTTTGCATTTTTATTATTTTTGTCATTTTCCTACTCACCTATTTCTCATATTTTTTGCAGGAAGGTCGTCTTTCAATCAGCCTAGGGCAGTCGAAAAAAAAAATCATCACAAAAATGAGCATTAGTTATGTTGACTAATAGAAGTCAGTCTATACCATATTCAACGAGACATCGCTCTCAGTTCTTTTATACTTTGTATTTTTATTCATATTTGCAAATTCAATTAATATGTTTAGCGTTGATTGCATTGTTCTTTCATATCATGCATTTTACAGCATAATTATTCCGAACTACGCGTGTCTGATTCTCACCACACGGTGTGATACGTAGGCAACTCATTTTGGGTTCGACACCACAAATAAAAAAAAACCACAAAATATATATATATATATATATATATATATATATATAAAAGCGCATATCTCACTCATGCATCTCATTCATCATGTTTTCGGGCATTCATTTTACTTTGCATTCGTCCACAGTGGACATTCATTTCTTTTGTACATCTTTATATTGCTATCCTTTCTTTGATAAATTCTTTCCAAGCATACATTTTATAACATATTTGAATGAACTACGCGCACCTGATTCCCTCGGCGGGATACGTAGGCATCCCTATTCGGGTTCGGTACCCTTTATTCAAATATATATATATATATTGTTCAAAAATACAAAAAAAAAATGTTATTCAAAAAATACAAAAATATTTTTTTAAGTATTATTGTTTAACTTTGTTTATACCAACACAGTTAAGAGTGTGCATAAAAAAACAAAAAACAAGTGATAATCAGTATGTGTTGACTTTGTGGTAAACCATAGATTCTTTTGGTACCTCTTATTCATACTTGTAAATGACATTGTCTTCCGTGTTTCCAAGATAAGGACGAAACCAACCTCATCGTTTCATATGCATTGTGTGGTGAGCGTTTGAATAAGTTTAATTGCATTGCATTGTGATCTAGATCTTGGCCTGAATGTTTGTTGAGGCGAAATCCTGAGTAACACTCGGTGTAGGAAATGATCGTAGGCTTTCTTTGACCCGTTTGAGTCTTTTCAGCCTACCAAATAACATTATCCCTAGTACACCCCTTTGAGTCTAAAACTTTTTTTTTACAACCGCATATTACACCTATACCCTTTCTGAGTGCGTACGCACTATCCCTCTCTTGGCCCGACCTCCTCGAGAGCTTTAGAAATGTGCAAGTGACTGACAAAATTCTAGCTGAAGTTTGCAAAGACAAAAATTGTCAAAGTCTCGAAAAATAAAAGCAGAGACGACTTCACACAAAGAAGGAAATCAAAAGCCCCGATAAAAAAAAAAGAATATATAACCCCGAAAAAAGGGGGGGGGGTTCCAAATGAAAGATTCAAAAGAAGTCAGTACAGAAAAACTGAGACAAAAAGAAAGCAATTCAGCATTATAGCGCACAAATATCAAGCATGGACGTAGTCCAACTCTCGAGGAATGATTAGTCACTTTTATCCAAATGATATTCATTCCTTTCTCCAAGCCTACATTACAAGCCCGTGACAAGCCCTACATGATCTTATACTGAGGGTTCTCACATTAGTGGATACTTACATGACGGCCAAGTCTATGGTATCACAATTCCATGCATTGAACATCTTTTTTAGTGTGAGCGTACTTCTCTAAACTTCCAAAATTCAAAATACTGGAATATATGTGAGAATGAGACTTTCTTTCAGTGAGGGCATTTGAAACGTGAGATTACGTGTAGTTCGAAACCCTGGATGCATGCAAGTGTGTCGACACTCAGGTATGTCTGAGGTACTATCTGAAGCTGTGTGAATTACACCGGAGTCAATCTCGGTTAGACTGAAAGCAATAAACGAAAATCCTCATGCACAATACTAATTGTTGGTATCAACTGAAGTCGGAATGTAATTTTGTCTTCCACTTTTTCAAAGAAAAAAACAACAAAATGCATATTACATACAAATCGTTATTTTGCATCACGAACTACGTCAATACCTGATCCCTCAGCGGGATACGTAGGCGGCCACATCGGTTTCGGTCCCACATCATTCTAAAATCATAAAAATCGTTATTTTTGCATCACGAACTACGTCTTGACCTGATTCCCTTGGCGGGATACATAGGCGGCCACATCGGCTTCGGTCCCACATCATTTTAAAATCATAAAAAATCTTATTTTTGCAGCATGAACTACGTCTTGACCTGACTCCCTCGGCGGGATACGTAGACAGCCACATCGGCTTCGGTCACACCGTTAGAAATATTTCTTCCTTGTTTTGCACAGGACTCGATTTTGTCCATGGGAGAGTTTAGCATACTCATATATTTTGCATCCATAACTACATACACATGACTGTGCCATATTTTGAGGGTTGCATTCTCATCTACTCAATTGCACATTGTCCATATTATCGCATTAGCTTTTCATTCATTATAAAAAAAATGCTTACATGATCGGCTTGATAGCGTCAAGATTCGACTTTACCCAGTTGAAAGTTCAACATCTTTATTACCAGAAACTGAGACATTTTAAGGATTCACTGCAAGAAAATGGCAATAGAAAAAAAAAACAGGCCAACTAGGTTTTCAGTTTAAACCAAACCAAGAATGCAAGCGTCAAGAGCCAAAGCTACAAAGTCGACGCTAATCAACCACTCCTTTCCTAAAACTCACAAGTTTTCTTTGAGTGCAGGATCTTCATATCAGCAAAGGCAGGAACACAACAATAAACCCATGCGGGTTACAAACGCACAACGTCTATGCAATGACGTTATCTCAACCCAGGCGAGTCACAAAGCAGGTACGTCCATAAAACAGTGTCATTTCATTTATGACTATGCGACGGCTTCATTCATATTTCGTCTACGGCGAACATCGCATCCGCGATCACGCCTACGCAGCGTTATTTCATTAAAAGCCTATCTGTTTGCCGTCCATGTTTCGCCTCACGGCGACGAACATCTGCATCACGTCTATGCAACGACGTCATTTCATTTTAAGCCTATGCAACGACTTCATCCATGTTTCGTCTATGCAACGACGAACATCTGCATCACGTCTATGCAACGACGTCATTTCATTAACAGCCTATACAACGGCTTAATCTATGTTTCGTCTATGCAACGACGAACATCTGCATCACGTCTATGCAACGACGTCATTTCATTTAAGTCTATGCAATAACCGTCCATGTTTCGTCGTCTACGGCGACGTCTGCATTGCGTCCGAAAACGACGTCATTTCATAAAAGCCTATGCAACGGCTTCATTCATGTTTCGTCTCTGCAACGACGAGCATCTGCATCGCGTCTATGCAACGACGCCATTTCATCTAAGTCTATGCAACAGCTTCATCTATGTTTCGTCTATGCAACGACGAGCATCTGCATCGCGTCTATGCAACGACACATTTCATAAAAGCTTATGCAACGGCTTCATTCATATTTCTTTTATGCAACGACGATCATCTGCATCGCGTCTATGCAACGACGCCATTTCATTTAAGTCAATGCAACGACTTCATCTATGTTTCGTCTATGCAATGACGAACATCTGCATCGCGTCTATGCAATGACGCCATCAACATCTACAAACACCATGTTCTTTTTCAGCACCACATCACCTGCAATCCAGTGTCAATCATACTTCGACACTGGGACATTTTTAAATCAGTGTCGGCTTTGCTTTTTATTTTTCGCATCACAACGACCCAATGTCATCATGATTTGACAATGGGACAATTTTGGGTCTGCATCATCCCTATTTTTGAGTTCTAGTTTATTAAACAGGACAAAATTGGCTACAAGTCAACATCTTTGTCCGAAGACTCTTCCATCATCTCCGTACAAAGAGGGACATGCTGTTGACAGTCAATTTTGACCCGTTTTTTATATATTTATTGCAATTTTATGTGTTTTAGGATACCGCATTTTAATCAACATTTTTTGCATTTTTTATCTTTTTATTTTAAATTAAGCATTATGTCTCCGTTAATATTATGTTTTTATTATTGTTACACCGTCGTTTTATTTTAATAATATTTGCATCTTTTTAAATAATTAATTTTTATTTTAATTAGGCGTTAAACATTTGCTAAAATATTATATTTTATTATTACTGCGTCGGCATTTGCATTTTAATAATGTTGCATCTTTTGAAATAATTTTTCTTTAAATAATTAACCAGTCTTGCATTTTTTATCAAACCAATCCAGTCCAAGACACGATTTGAATCAGTCCAATCCAACACCATTTTTTTTAATTTCACCCAAACTTTCATCTTTTTATTTTCCCCCCTAAAATCAAAACACACTTTTCATTTCCCCCCCAAAACAATACCCCCCTTTTCATTTCCCCTAAAATACCAAACTCAAACACACCCCCTATATAATAAACTTTCCCCCCCAACAAAAAAAAAAAAATCGCCCTTAACCTCTGTGACACTACCACGACCACTATCATCTTGACCACATAACATATCCCATCGCCGCCTCTCCCTCTCTTCTTCACCGTCGCCCGTCGACACACCACTGTCCGAAACCACCCTCACTCTGGCGAACAACCCACTGTTCACACACACATACACCATCGCCGACCTCCTCACCTTTCCCGTCGCCCACCGCCGGCGAAACCAACCCACTGATCCACACCATTGTCCCGTCGTCCTAGCGAACCAACACCACCATTGTCCCGTCACCGTTAAACGCCACGGACCCGTCGATCTCCCAACACGTTTTCCGTCACCTGTTGACCTCGCGCCACGCCATCGCTTGTCGAACAATTGCTGGTGGCGTCGCTCGACCGTTTGCGACGGCACCTATTTACTCGTTTTGGTGTGTTGTTGGCTTTACCTTTTGTTTTCTATTTGGACTGATTTTAAGTTTTGGTGTCTCGCCGGAGTTTTAAAAGCCCGGCGACCTATGTTGGTTTTATTTTTGTGGTTAATGGTCGGTTTGGTGGTTCGGACTGATGTTGATTTTTCTGATTTTTCGTAACTGATCGGAAAAAAATTTCGGCGACCTCTGCGGTTCTTATATTTCTGGGATCTGTTTGATGGTTTTGGTTAACTGTACTGATGTTTCGATTTCCTTTTTTTGGTCTTGCCGGAATTTAAGTATTCCGGCGACCTTTGTTGGCAAACTGTTTGGGGAGTTTTGTTGTTTGTTTTTGCTAATGGACTGTTTCCGACGAGCTTTTACGGACCAGTTTACTGTTCTGGACATTTTGACCGTCTTGTTCTCTTTTTGGTTATTTTGTCTTTGGGTTTACCACTGTTGCCCATTGCTTCTGCTGTTTCCACCGTTCACGGACCATTTTGTTTGGTTGTGTTGATATCGCATCGCTACTGTTCCGTTGTCTAATTTTGATAATTTTGCCTTTATTTTATTAAACTGAAAGAACAGATCTCTACATCTGAATATGGGGTATTTACTGATTTTAAACAAGATACTACACAGTTGGCCGATGAAAAAGTTATCCGCGATTTTTTAGGCCTCCACAGTTGCAAAGACGGAAAATAAAATAAATGAAGCTTTCTGGGCGTTGATGATTTCTTCTACTTACACTGGATAACCAATATGCGCTGGCGAGGCGAATTTTCGCAGCCGGACTTGTTTAGGATGTCCCGCTTTATTTTTATATATATCTGAGCCCTCCGCGTTTAAAACTATTACTGTTTTGGCGCGGATCTGAATATTTTATTGTTTTTTTAACAATACTGGCCGATGAAGGAATCTCCGTCTGATTTCCAAGGCCTCCTCTGTGCAAAAGACGGATTTATTTATTTTGCTTTACTTATTAATTCTTGTCATTGCTTTAAAATTATTTATTCTACTATTAACACTTTTACTAAGTGTTTATGCAGGTACCCGGAGATCATCTTGCGCAGAAGGCCTAAAAAGGGCTAAAAGATATCCCGGAGTTTTATTTTATGTCGCATTTAATTTTAGTTTTATTATTCTGTATTGCACTTTATTTTTATTATAAATTATTAAAAAAATGCTTAGAATAGGTAGAACAAAAAGGGCAATAAATAATTAACCTAGGTTTGAACGAATAACCGCAAGTTAGCGGATCTTAAAAGATGTCTAACCCCCCTTTAGGATAATGAAGAACCCTGATTCAGAATCTCACTAATTTCGCAGACCATTAAATGGAGATTAATTGCAGTATTTTATTGCAATAAACCAAGTGTCCTAATTCACTTAAATAATTAGGTGGTGACTCCTTAAATACAACACTATTGCTCCATCCAGGGAACCGCGCCAAAGAGCAACGTTGCGGATACCGTTCAGACCCCCGAGGTCAAAAACGGGTGCGACAAAAACACTTTTCACCATGCCCTCACAGTTTCTAATATCAAGAGCGTTCTTCTTATCGTTCTTGACCAAGAAAACGTTCAATATGGGACATGGGCGGAATTATTCAAGATTCATGCTAAAGCACATAAAGTTCTTCACCACATCATCCCTCACCCTCCTTCAAAGGAGTGATAAGGCGTCTACATCTAATGTGCCCACTCAAGCAGCAGACCCAAAATTATGGGACATGATTCCAAGGTTCTTCAGTGGATTTATGCCACTATCTCCTTGGATCTCTTACAGACGATTATGAAACTCAACTCTACAGCTATGACGGCGTGAAACCGTTTGCGTGACATATTTCAAGATAACAGTCATTCTAGAACTGTTATTCTTGAGCAGGAATTTTCGCAAGTCGCTATGGAAAATTTTCCCAAAGTCTTTTCTTATTGCCAACGCCTCAAGGACTTGGCGGATCAACTTCGCAACGTGGGTTCTCCTGTTTCTAACAGTCGTCTGGTTCTTCAGATGGTTGCAGGCCTGTCAGAGGCCTATAATGGTGTTGCATCAGTTATTCGACAGAGTAGCACCTTGCCAGAGTTCTATCAGGCCCGTTCCATCCTTACATTGGAAGAAGCTGGCTTGGCTAAGAAAACATCGATTGGGAGTAGTCATGTCGGTATGGTGACTGCTTCCAATCCAGCCACCGTGACCCAAAGTCACAACAACGGAGGTGGTAAGAAAGGCCAAAATAAGAAGAATAATGGCAAGAATCGTGGCGGCAACACCCGACAACAGCAACAACAGTCGTGGAACCCATAGGGCCCCCCTGGACAGTGACAGTAAGTCCCAGCACCTCACAGCGCCGCGTCGCAACCTTACAGCGCCGCGGCTCCATCTTACAGCGCCGCGGTGCCTCAGTATCCGCCAGGATACTCGCCTCGACCCAGCTTCTCCCCGATCCAGCTCGCCGGTTTTGAGACGGCGTATGTGCGATCTCGGCCGATCTAGTATACTTGGGCCTCGCCCCCATCAGGCTCACCACGCAGTGGGACATACACATACCGACATTGAAGCAGCGATGCACACACTTGACTTGACTCAACCGGATCCAAATTGGTACATGGACACCGGCGCCACTACCCACATGACATCCGATCAAGGTACTCTCTCGTCTTATTCTAATTTTAGCACTAATCGTGGTATAACTGTTGGTAATGGAAATTCTATTCTAATTAAGGGTTATGATCATAAAACCTTGTCCTCTCCTCATCCACCACTTGTCCTGAAAAATACCCTTCATGCCCCAAAATTAATTAAAAATTTAGTATATGTCCGTAAATTCACAACTGATAACTGGGTTTCTATTAATTTTGATCCATTTAGATTTTCTGTAAAGTATTTTAAGACAGAGAGTCTCATGAGGTGTAACAGTGGGGGGGGGGCCTATATCTAATCACACCAAGTCCAAGCGTCTCGCGTCAAGCTATGTCATCCACATTTGCAGCTCTTGCTCATTCCTTGTGGCATGGTCGTCTAGGTCATCCGGGGTCGTCTATTTTATCTTCTTTAGATAGACATAAGTTTATTTTCTGTAAGGGTACGCGTAGTACTCCAATTTGTCAATCATGTGCTTTGAGAAAGATTATTAAATTGTCATTTGTAGCTTCAAATTTGAATACTTCTATGTCATTTGAAATTATTCATAGTGATTTATGGACATCTACGGTTCTCAGTTCTATGGGTCATCGTTATTATGTTCTATTCTTAGATGACTATACTAAATATTTATGGACGTTTTCAATTGCGAAAAAATCTCACATTTGTTCCATCTTCATAAAATTTACAGTCTTCATAAGAACGCAATTCGAACGGGAAATAAAAAATATTCAATGTGATAATGACAAAGAATATGATAATAAAGAATTTAGGAAGTTTTGTGCTCAAAATGGGATATATTTTCATTTTTCTTGTCCTCATACGTCTTCACAAAATGAGAAACCTGAGCGAAAATTTCATACCATTAATAATATTGTCCGCATTTTATTGGTTCATTCTTTCGTTCCTCCGTTCTTTTGACATCATGCACTACAAATGACTATCGATTTCCTAAATATTCTTCCATCTAAATGCTTGACATATTCATCCCCTCTAAAAGTGTTATACAATAAGACTTCGTCATACATTCATCTTAGGGTCTTCGGATGCTTATGTTATCCACTGTTTCCTTCCACTACAATCAACAAACTTCAGGCACGTTCTACTCCTTGTGTATTTTTGGTTTTTCCGTCAAATCACAGTGGTTATAAATATTTTGATTTATCCTCTAAACGAATCATCATTAGTCGTCATGTTCTCTTTGATGAATCTCAATTTCCCTTCTCTAAAATAGAAAAACTCGTGTCTAGTTCCTATGATTTGTTGGATGATGCTATCTCCGCCTATGTTCTCCAACATTTTTCAGATTTGCCAGAAAATACACATGTTCTCCAAAACCCGCCCTCAGCGCCGCGACGCCAAAACTCATGCGAGCCCTGCAGTACTTCTGGCGCCGCAGCTCCAGTCCCTAGAGTCGCGACGCCTTCGACGATACTTCCAGATATTTTCGAAAATTCCCAAAATTCACCCAATCCATCCCAGAGTCATGGTCCAGTCACTCGTAGTAAAATGGGTATTTTTAAACCAAAAATACATTTTAATTTAAATTCAAATGTTCTTAAATCTACCTTACCCCGTAATCCTGTATCTGCCTTAAATGACCATAATTGGAAAATTGTCATGACCGAAAAATATAATGCTCTTATTGATAATAAGACGTGGGAGTTGGTACCCCGTCCATCTGGTGTTAATATTATTCGGTCTATGTGGATTTTTGTTCATAAGGAAAATTCTGATGGTTCATTTGCGAGGCATAAGGCTAGACTTGTAGGTAATGGTAAGACTCAGCAGGTTGGTGTGGATTGTGGTGAAACATTTAGCCCGGTGGTCGGCTACCATTCGCACTGTGCTCAGCTTGACTCTTTCAAAATCATGGCCCATTCATCAGCTAGATGTGAAGAATGTTTTTCTATATGGTGATCTTGAGAGGCGGTGTATATCATCGACCACTGGGGTTGGGGATACTAGATATCCTAATCATGTCTGTCTATTGAAGAAGTCCTTGTATGATCTTAAGAGTCTCCACGGGCCTGGTATATGAGGTTTGCCGATTTTGTTTCAACTATAGGTTTCTCTCACAGCAGGTCTGATAATTCATTGTTCATATATCGTCGGGGTTCTTCCATGGCTTATATATTGTTATATGTGGATGATATTATCTTGACTGCCTCTTCTGATGCTTTGAGAAAGTCTATTATGACAATGCTCAGTTCTGAGTTTGCCATGAAAGACTTGGGGGCCTTGAGCTATTTTTTGGAGATTGTAGTCACTCGTCATGTAGGTGAATTGTTCTTAACACAGAGGAAGTATGCAACGGAGATCATTGAGAGGGCTGAGATGTCATCCTGTAAGTCCAATTCTACTTCAGTTGATACTAAACCTAAGTTGGGTGCTGCAGTTGGCTCTCCATATGAGGATCCGACCCGCTATCGTAGTCTTGCAGACGCCCTTCAGTATCTTACGTTTACGCGACCAGACATTACATATGCAGTCCAGCAGGTGTGTTTGTTTATGCATGATCCCAGAGTTGAATATATGTGTTACATCCCGTAGTTCAGGTCATGCGTATGAGTGCGTACGAGAGGGAGTAAGACTTAAATTTTTTGAAAGATAGGTTGACGGATTGTTTCGGACGGGTTTTTAGTCAACTTTGAGGTGGTGTATGTCCAGTTACCTTGAGAGTTTGTAGGTGTTTCGAAGGCCTAGCATGTAGTTCGATGAGTCTAGTTCCAAACGCAACCAACCGTTCGTCGATAGGATGTCGGGGTAGAAAGTTATGGAGATTACAAGTTCAGTGCGCAGTCGAGCAGAAAAGCAACATCGGTCAGGGGCCACAGCGCCGCGGCGCCGGTTATTCTGAGGAGCATCACTGAAGTTGCAGCGCCGCGGTGTTGGAAAGCAGGGCCGCGGCGCCGGAAGTTCTGAGAGGTGGTGGGGGTTTCAGCACCGCGGCGCCAGCTGCAGGGCCGCGGCGCCGAAGCGGAATTTTTGGCGGAAAAACTGAGGAAATCAGATATTTTCTTTTAATGAGGCCATGAGTGGGTGACAAGTGTCCTCCCCTATCTGATTTTGCATGTCCTATTTATTGACCAAGTCTTGAAGACTTGGTCATTCTTCAAGTTCATCTCTCTCTCTAAGATTAAAAGCTTTCCCTTCTCTCTAGAAAATCAAGAGGAAATCAAGGCTTGAGAAAAATCTGAAAAATGTGACAAGAAGGAAGCTTGTTGGCTAGCTTGTAGGAGTTATTGTGGTGGTGTTTTGAAAATGAGGATAGCAAATTTGTTGGATTAATTTGGCTAAAGCTCTAAGATAACAATTCTTTCTCTTGTTGCTAGTTTTTGTGTTGCATGTGAAGAAGAAAGAACTTGTAGTTGAAAATATTGCTCTTAGAGAAATTGCATGTAAGAAATATGGTTTGGATATGTAAGGATTGGATAAGAAGGTTATGTAAGCATGTTGTAGCCAAAATACTACCTTAAACTTGTTAAGTTAGTTGATATGCGTTGTGGGGCAGAATTTTACACATCCAAGTTTAGGTGTGTAATCCCCGTTGAATTGATTGGATTGTTGGGCCTAAAAAGTGGCGTTTGGATGTTGAATTCGGCCTTGAAAAAGGTGGCAAAGTATGTAGAAACAAAGGAAATGCTGCCTAATTTTCCATAGAATTTAGTGACTTCAAACTTGGAATATTCTACGTTGTAGCTTGAGGTTATTAAACGTATTATGGTCATTATAGATTGACATACTACGTGCGGTTTATTGGACTTAGCAAGTGGATTGAGCCGAAGAGGTATGTGGAAATTTTCTTATCTCTTGAGCATGAGTAGTTATAACTATATAGTACGGAAGACGTACGTGTTTTAAATGAAGTAAATCTCTTTGTTATACTTGACTTGTTTTAAGAAAATGTCTAAGTTGGTTGAGTTAAGGAGTTAACCCACTTGTTCTTGAGGAATGGTTTATCCTAAATAAGGTAGACATGGATTTCTTGACATGAAGAAGTATAGAGTACTTGGTGTGAAAGTATTGAGTATTGAATTATTCTAAGAATAAGAGACCTAATTTTTAAGTTAAGGAACTTGTTTTCTAAAGATAAGAGACTTGAAGTATTTTGAAAATTGTGTAAATTTGATTTGAAGTATAAGTCTCTTGGTTAATAAAAGAACGAAACCGTTTGAGTTATAAGGAGTTATAACGGCTTTATGGGAAGTTAGTTATAACGGCCTTATGAAAGGATAAGAATGTCTAAAGTTTTAAAGCATAAAGTTAGTATAACGGCTTTATGGGGAGTTGATTATAATAACTTTATGGAAGGTTAAAGAGTTGGTTTTTCTTGAATAAGGTAAACATAGATGAAAGAAATGAAAGTCTAAAGAAGTTATGAAATTACTTGGACGTACCGTCAGTGATGAGGGATTCCACGGGTATGCTTCCATGGTCTATGAGTTTACTTGGACATACCGTCAGTGATGTGAGATTCTACGGGTATGCACCTTGGACATGATTACGATTAGGGATTCCGAGGCATGCAATATGAGGGGTAAGAGTATAAATGAGGGGTAAATCCCCAAGACGTTATACCACCTTCTTCAGGGTAAGAGTATAAATGAGGGGTAAATCCCCAAGACGTTATACCACCTGCTTCAGGGTAAGAGTATAAATGAGGGGTAAACCCCCAAGACGTTATACCACATGTTTCGTGGATTTGCTACCCACGATGCGAGGAATACCTCATGCGAGTTCGTTGAGGCTTATGCGGGTGAAATAGTCCCATGCGGGTGAGTACAGCCTATGCGAGGAATACCTCATGCGGGTCCATATGACCCATGCGGGTGAAATAGTCCCAGGAGTAGGAGTGCTTAATGATACTGCGGGCAGATGACCTGGCTTTGATCATGAGCTTCATATTTTCATGCAGCATGGTATATACTTGATATTCTCATTGTTAGTAAGGCACTGTGTACTGTAAATTGATTATCATACATGTCTCCAGTTATTTTAGACTTATGAGTTATTTCCAGTATTTTCCAGTTTCGCATACTTGGTACCTGTTGTACTGACCTCCTTCGGGGGGCTGCGTTCATGCCGCAGGTTGAGGTACGTAGCTTGCTGATCCGCACTCTTAGGATCACTGTTCAGTTTTTGGAAGGCTTCATTTCTCCGGAGGCTTTGTCTTTTGGTACGGTTCCCTGAGGTTGTAGACTTTTGTACATTCAGGGGGTATGGCGGAGCCCCAAATCCGTGATTGTTATTCCTAAGTGCGTAGTCACATTTGTGGTTTGGGCTGTAAAAACAAGTTGTACTGTTTTACTTTTGATTAAGTATATTCTATGGAATGCGGCCTTGTCGACTAGCCGGTGATGTTTACTATTTATAGGTTTATATGTTATGTATGTTCCGCTGGTATTCTCTGATGTATACCTGACGGGGTGCCCCGGTAGGGCACCAGTCGCGGCCCCGGGGTCGGGTCGTGACAATATGAATGCGCTCAAACGCATCCTTAGGTACATCCAGGGAACACTTGAGTATGGTTTGCATTTGTATCCTTCGTCGACGTCTACACTTGTCGTATCTGAATCTTGATTGAGGTGGTTGTCCTGACACCAGACGGTCTACGTCTGGCTATTGTATATTTTTGGGTAACAACTTGGTCTCATGGTCTGCCAAGCGTCAATCTACGCTTTCACGTTCAAGTGCAGATGCCGGGTATCGAGGGGTAGCCAATGTGGTTTCCGAGTCATGTTGGTTACGAAATCTACTTTTAGAGCTTCAGTGTCCTATTGAGAAGGCTACCTTGGTGTATTGTGATAATATAAGTGTCATCTACATTTCTGGTAATTCAGTTCAGCACCAGCGTACTAAACACATAGAGATGGATATTCACTTTGTTAGAGAGAAGGTAGTCAAAGGACAAGTACGTGTCTGACATGTCCCTTCAAGATATCAAATTGTAGACATCTTTACAAAGGGTCTTCCCTCGGTCCTTTTTGAAGATTTTAGAGACAGTCTCAGCGTACGAAAACTGTCCGCTATGACTGCGAGGGTGTGTTAAAGTATATTGGGCTCTGGCCCAATGCCAGCCGAGAATGAGTCAATATGTGGGACCCTCATTTCCCTTTCCTTTGTATATTTGGTGAATATTAGACTTAGGTTTGTACCTTAATTAGTAATGTAATATTACTATAATTGTAAAGTTAGTATTTTTATTGAATAAAGATTCCTAGGTAGAATAAGAAGATGATCTTCCTTATAACTTGTATATATATACCTATCATTAATGAGAATAATCAAAGGATTATTTATTACATTCTTTCATATTTGAGCATGAATACAAATCAGATCACCTCAATTACATGTTACACCGTTTGTTTTGTTTCTTATGATCATATTACATGCTCAGAGGAAAGCTTATAAGTTATATGTATAACCAACGATAAAGGGATTATGGTAGAATGGTAAATACTCATTTATCTTTAATTAGAGATCATGGTTCGAGTTTTAAGGATAAAATAAATGGAATGATTTATCCTTCAAAGTGAGACTTTACGATATTAATCTGGATAAATCAAGCTCCAAAAGGATATTGAACACGTGATAAAAAAAACTTTAAAATGTAACAACATATATGCCAATAAAATTGAGATAGACTATATTAATCTTCGCATATTATATCACTTCATTTAAGAAATTTTTATATTAGGATTGAACACTTTTATACTATATAGTAAAAAACAAGTCATTATGACCAATATTTTACAAATTCAGCGTGTTTAACGCTATGTCTATCATACGTTCAAGCAATAAAATTAAAGTTTCTTCTTACTTGCTTGAGTCTTATAATTTATGGCATCATAAATTAGGACATGTGAACTACAACTCCATCCAAAGGTTGGTAAAGTTGAAATTGTTGTCTTCTATCGACGTAAACCCTCAACATAAGTGTGAGGTGTGCGTAGAGGCAAAACTCACTAAGACTCCCTTTAGATCCATCGAAAGAGATACCATTCCTCTATAACTTATTCACATAGATATATGTAATTTAAAGTTTGCACACAAACTAGAGGGGGAACAAGTACTTTGTGATATTTATAGATGATAGCATAAGGTATTGTTACCTTTACTTATTGAAAAGTAAGGAGGGAGCCTTTGAAGCGTTCAAATGCTACAAAGCGGAAGTTGAAAACCAACTAAACGTATGGATTAAATCAATTCGTAGCGATAGAGGGGAGAATATGTAGCGCTATTTGAGGAATATTATGCCCAATCGGGCATTGTTCATTAAACGACGACTCCATACTCACCTCAGTCAAATGGTATCGATGAACGCAAGAATCGTACATTGAAGAAAATGATGAATACTTTGCTCATCAATTCCGATCTTTCCCAAAATATGTGGGGAAAAGCTGTCCTTTACCGCTAATATAATTTTAATAGAGTCTCATATAAGGGTAAAGACAAAACTCCATACGAGTTATGGAAGGGAAACAAACCCACCTACAAATACTTAAAGGTGTGGGGTTGTTTGACAAATGTTGAAGTACCTAAGCCAAATCATGTCAAGATTAAACCTAAGACTGTAGATTGCATTTTCATCGAATATGCAAATAACTGTAGTGATTATCGCTTCTTAGTGCATAAGTCAGATATACCAGATATCCATGAGGGTACAATCATGGAATCAATGAATGCCCAATTCTTTGAGGATATTTTGTCACGACCCGAACCCGGGCCCATGACTGGTGTCTTACCCCGGGCACCCAAGTAGACATACATCAGAGTAATCAGCGGAACATAAAACAAGACATGAAATAATAAGAAGTGTAAAACAGTTTTTCTGCGAAAAGTTGTCTTTCGGCATATATATATAAAAACTTAAATCCGAACAGTTACATCCCATTTACAACTCTGCCCACAACAGTACTACAGACCTCTAAGAATAATAACAACAATGGCGGGACAGGGCCCCGCCATACCCCTGAATGTAAGTACCTACGGCTGTGGACTATACCCAAGATAAGCCTCCGGAGAAACGGAGCTTCCCAAATGACTGTGACCACATGGCGAGGATCAACATCGGTGTACCTCTACTGCGGCATGAACGCAACCCAGAAGGAGGTCGATTACAAGGTACCAAGTATGTGAAATCGAAAATCACGTAAATGAAATCATAGTAGTCTATATAAAGCGGAGATCGATCTGGCCAGTACAGTATGTGGCGAAAATCTGTAAATGAAATCATAGTAGTCTATATAAAGCGGGAGACATGTATGATAACCAAACTACGATTCCACGATAATATAGCGATCATGTCAAGTCGGGGACTCACGCCTCAAAGCCATCACTCAAATATAACTATGGGTCTCACGCCCACAACATCAATCATGCGTGGAATACCTTCCGCCATGCCGTGATCATGATATAAAAGCACGAGGAATACACATGAACACGTGTCCCACGTGTCATAATAAAGCATGCGGGGTAAATGCGAAGGCATAGCCGACTACTAAAACCCACGGTACAACAAGGTCATAAAGCGTATCACGAGTGCGTCTGCACCGCCACATGATCGGGCGGCCGCCGCGCGATATCAAATGTGCGCGTCTAGTCCTGGAACTTCCGCGACTCGGATAGGCCACTCACATAGGCGCGTGAGGTATTCCGCATCGGTGGTAGCTACTTCCGGCGTCGCCCCGACTCGCGATCCGCGTAGCCACGTATGCCGCGTGAGGTATAACCCCGCACTAACACGGAACTCGTAGCTCGCATAGGTCCTGGACCCGCGTAGGTATTCTCGAATCATAGTCACCAGTTGCTCGAGCTATACCCGCGTCGGAGGCGACAACCCCTGTATCATGTCAAGAGGTGAGTGATATAATACTAACATAACAGCTTATCGTTAAACAACATAAGCACAACAAGGGAAACCCCTTTACACAAACATCACAAGACACTAACACACGTAGCATCCTAACATGTTTACTTATCAAGCCAACAAGAAAGTATTACCAGGCTATCACAAACCAACATAGTCAAGTTATTCACACAAGGTACTTCATACATTATCTCTTTAAAAATATTCTGTTTCTTTCACAAGAGTCACACAATACCCGTAGTATAAAAATAGAGTGACTATCTTTTTAAGTAAATCAAAACACTTCCCTTTGTAAAATCAAGTAACAACATTATTTTCCAAACGTTCAAGTTTGCCTAATTTCAAATGCTCAAGTTTCTCATTTTCGAAAGGTTTCGTAGTTCATAGTTTTAATCACCTAATAATATGATTCTCCTTTAAAACAATTTGAGAAACATATGCCTTATGTGTGAGTAAGTTATTCTTGTTTATAACAATCTTATTTAAGCAGCCATGATCTAGGAAATGTAATATCATTTTGCCTCATCTTAGCTTCTATGCAGATGGAGGTTTCTACTGGTTTTATTAATACTTAATTAGTCAATACATTTCCCTTTATTAACGCTGCAGTGGTTTGTTCGATACTTATTCTGATTTCCGAAATCAGTAAAACATTATTCCTTTTAAAAACCAAGTACTCATTACTCACGAATGAGGTTTCACACTTTTTAACAAAATTCATATTAATATAATTAAGTCAAGTCTCTTATCTTTTAAGATCAAGTCTCTTAACTCCTAAAATCAGTAAACCATTATTTTTACCTCTCTTAAGTCGTTATACCTAACTTCCCATAAAGCTAGTATAACTCTTAAGCTTTTAAAATCAAGTATTACTCTTTATTTCAAAAAGGTTTCTTAATTCTTTTGAAATACTTCAAAATTCTTATTATTAGACTCAAGTCAAAAGACATCGCAGTAAAACCACGTTTAGTTAACACACGTACGTCTACCGTACTATATATATTCTTTTTAAAATATCATGCTCAAGAGGATAGGAAGAATCACATACCTCGCGACGATTATCGACTATTAGCAAAACGCTCCACCGCTATAACCCGGCTAGCCTTTTCCACCCTTCGAGTAGAATACGCCATCGCGATCTTCAACCTATAACGGTTATACAAGTCTATCAATGTCTAGACTACTCGGTAGAATAAATCTAGATACAAGATTCTACGGAAAATTGGGCAAGACTTCCTACCACAAACTTCACAAGTCTCATCAGAATACATCTATGTAAATCTGATTTAATCTTCTTCTTTAATATTCTTCTGACGTGATTTCAGTTTAATTCTCTTCTGTAATATCCTTCTATTACAGTTCAATTCTCTTCTGTAATATCCTTCTATGTATCTTATATACATTTCTATACTACTACAGTATGTAATTTCCAATTACAATAGAAGGACAAGAGTATTTACCACGGTAAGCCCAAAATTATCCAAGTTTAAATATCGATCCTGAGCAACGTTTAGCTCATACTATGAGTGCTCCAACCCGCTCCAAACAACCTTTAGAAGTTCTACGCAACTTCTTTTTAAAACTTCAACCGACTATGAAGATTTTCCTTAGGGTTCCGTTTTTGTGACTGAAGGAAAGTATAATAGTATTTCTGGGCTTTTAATATAGGGGTAACCTTGGAATACTACAAGGTATTTGAGCCAAGGTATTTTGGAATAGTAACAATACTTGGACAATACTTTCTACCAAAAGGGGGGGTATTTTTACGAGAACTATCAAGGTAGGGGGGGTACTCGGCGAGGGCCTCATGAGGAGGGGAAGACTTGGACGAGAACCTCTCCAAAGGGGGGGAAGGGTTTTCAAGACTTAGAAATTATTTGTGGATGAAGAAGTCTTCAACTAAGGGGGGGTATTTATAGGACAACCAAGGGCCAAGATCAAGACAAGTGGTGGGCAAGTGGAGGGTGAGGATTTACCCATGTGTACCCTATCCAACTTCTACACAAATATCCTACCTAATCCTTGACAAAACACAAGGCAAAAAACGTGCCAACTCAAGCCCTTTTGCCGTCCACTTTGAGGGTGACACATGTCACCCTCCCGTTGGTCCAAAATATTTCATCTCTCGGAAAAATCCGCAAAAATAATCAATGTTACAACCGTAATTTTCCCTTCGCAAAGTCCGGAAAACGTTTCGTCGGAAAACAATTCTTTTTGGTAGTTGTGCACAAATTTTTGTTCCTAGCCTAACTTAAGGCCTAAATTTTTGTACGTACGCCCTCACGTACATACTCTGGAAATACGGGGTATAACATTCTCCCCTCCTTAGAAACATTCGTCCCGAATGTTCCTTCTCAAGACAGATAACGATAACGTTCCTCTTAACATAAACAAGTTGCCAATGCCACATCTGGCCACAAAACAACATACGCGCCAATACTTAATCCAAGTCTACGAGGAATCACCTCTAGCATCACAAAAGCTTCCACCCAAGGTCTAAAATATACTCCCTTCGCACCTTTTCTTTACAAACGAAATGATCACTTCTATTCTCTTAACACATGTTCACTTCTTCCCTTACTCGACGTACCTTTCTCGTACACTCGAACTCTTTCTCATAACTTACCACATTTCTGTTACTGCTTCAATCTCCAAATCTCTGGGTTACTACCTCCAACATGATCATCATTAACTGGGAACATTCTGGATGGATCTCCGATACTTTTCCGAACATAACAACATGAAAGACCGGACGTACTGCTCCCTACGTCGGATGGCAATGCCAACTTATAGGCAACCTGGCCTATCCTCCAAAGGATCTGAAAAAAACGCTCAATATACTTTGGGTTAAGTTTCCTCTTGTTTCCAAAACCCGTCATACCCTTCCGGGGTGGTACCTTCAAGAAATCCTACCGTCAACCTGAACTCCAAGTGTCGACGCCGATTATCCGTACGACACGTTGACTCACGGTATCAATAACCTCTCCTGTATAAGCTTCACCCTATCCACATCCTGTCGAAACAAGTATGAACCAACTATCTGAACCTTGCCAACATCGAACCAATCGACATGCAACTTACACTTCCGCCCCTACAAGGCGTCATAAGGCGACATCCGAATACTGAAATGGTAGCTAAAAACACTCCCTCAACAGGAGGCAACAATCCTCACAGCTACCCCTGAAATCCAAACACTGGCCCGAGGGCGAATGTGATACTGAGACTTACCTGAGTTCCTAACCTTGCCTGGTAAAACTTCCAGAAAAAAAGAAATAGTCGTAACCTGGGCTCCACTGCATGTCATAAGGTGAAAGTAGGCACCTCGTGCAGCCTTACAACCTTCCTGATACAATCATCTCGCATAACCCTCTGCCGAGTAAACGGTCCTGACTGAAAGACAAGATGGGCTGACCTCATCGGCCCGACTACTGGTCGAACGCATCCACGAACTCGTACGCTGACTAACTAAACTTGGGCCTAGCGCCCTCATGACCCTATCACAAAGCGGGACCACCACAACCGACCCACCATACTGGTAGCGGGTTGACCGCCATCGGTCCATGACCCGACCATTATCGCGAAAACTCTTGTTCCGATCCGGAACAATCTCACAATCAAGTCACGAAAACCTAGTGGTCTTCTTAGCTCAACTACCCTCTTTCATTTCATACCACTCAGGGACTTATCACACAAACATATCTCACGTGTACTATGCACTCCGATAAGGGTCAAACATAAATGTAATCTTTTACTCAAGATGGTCTTGCCTCTAAGGTCTCCACGTATAAAACTCTAAGGCTCACACTTTTCTTATCCCTAATCTTACCCTTTTTACTAACCATGATTTCTAATCACACTTTGCACAAACGCTATCAGAACATAACACTTAAGATATACTCATCTTACACTAATCTCTAGAGGGTTAAAGATATACCTGAATCTACTGCTTCACTTCCCCTTTGTCGTTCTAATCAATCCTGCCCCGTGGGGCGCATAGCTAGGGAAGGTGATTAACTAGCCACTGATCCCGGAGGCTGAGTCTCTACATCCGCACCACCTCTAGGTCGACAATTTCTCGCAAAATGGCCCTGCTGGCCGCAAGCATAACAAGCACCAACAAAAAGACGACATTCCCCGAGGTGACGTCTGCCACACTGTGAACATTGGGGAAAATCTGAACCCGGCTGGCTAGAACGCCGTGTATCATGAACGGAAGCCACGGAGCTCGACCAACTCCTGCATACCCCGAACGTCCAGAAGTCTGTGGAGGACCACTCTGCACTGGCGGAGGTGCGTATCCAGTCTGCTGCTGAGGCGATTTGCCTCGAAAGTTACCAAAGGACCCTGCTGTTCTGTACCTCTTTTGCTGATTTTGGTTAACCCGTTGATCTCTACGTTTCTCGGCACATTGCGCGTAAGCGTCTGCGAGCCATGCTCATCTCGATCAAGAGTTATTCTTTCACAACCTCTCTTAGATAGTCATCAAGACCGTGATAAATCGGACATCATATACTCTCCGTGCTACATCCTTAGCTAATGCGGTCGTCTCTTTGCAATCTATACTTTCGCTCGGGTCGTGGGCGAAGGTTCAACTATCACGCGCGATGGAATCGGCTGCCATTGCGCTAAACTCTGCTTTGAAGTGGCGGCGTTGCGAACTCCCGAATGAAGCACCACCCGGTGATGATTGGGCACGTGCCTAGTAACCTGCGTGCTCTACTCGCAGCTCCGCCGCCTTGCCGCTCGGGCGGGTTGCCTTACGTGAGGCATAGCGGTAAGGAAAGAAATACGTTAGAGAGGTCCAACTTATAACACGACTCTAAGCACGATCTCGGAGTGAGAAGAATGGAAACCAATCCTAAATATCCTATAGCCTCACGATTATTGGTGTAGTGCGCGACACCGATAATCAAGACTTACTAGATACGGTCTGTAGACACTTTCCGAGGATTAATCGCTCTGATACCACTTTTGTCACGACCGAACGGGCCCGTGGATCGTGTCTACCGGCACCAGTAGACATACATCGTGTAATCGTGGAACATAAAACAAGACATGAAATAATAAGAAGTGTAAAACAGTTTTTCTGCGAAAAGTTGCCTTTCGGCATATATATATAAAAACTTAAATCCGAACAGTTACATCCCATTTACAACTCTGTCCACAACAGTACTACAGACCTCTAAGAATGATAACAACAATAGCGGGACAGGGCCCCGCCATACCCCTGAATGTAAGTACCTACAACGACAGGGGACTATACCCAAGATAAGCCTCCGGAGAAACGGAGCTTCCCAACGCCGAATCGTGACCACATGGCGAGGATCAACACCGGTGTACCTCACATGCGGCATGAACGCAGCCGAAGGAGGTCGATAACAGTACCAAGTATGTGGCGAAAATCGTAAATGAAATCATAGTAGTCTATATAAAGCGGGAGACATGTATGATAACCAAACTACGATTCCACAATAATATAAGCGATCGTATGTCAAGTCGTGGACTCACGCCTCAAAGTCATCACTCAAATATAACTATGGGTCTCACGCCCACAACATCAATCAAGCCCGTGGAATACCTTCTCATGCCGTGATCATGATATAAAAGCACGAGGAATACATGAACACCGGTCCCACTGTGTCATAATAAAGCGTGCGGGGTAAATGCGAAGGCATAGCCGACTACTAAAACCCACGGTCAACAAGGTCATAAATCGTATCACGAGTGCATCTGACCGCCATGATCGGGCCGCCACTCGCCGCGATATCAAATGTGCGCGTCTAGTCCTGGAACTTCCCGCACTCCGCGTAGGCCACTCATAGGCCCACGGCAGGTATTCCGCGTCGAGGGTAGCTACTCCGGCGTCACGGACTCGCGATCGCGTAGCGCATAGACCGCATGAGGTATAATCCCGCACTAACACGGAACTCGTAGCTCGCATAGGTCCCCGACCCGCATGAGGTATTCTCGAATCATAGTCACACAGATCGCTGAGCTATACCGCGTCGGAGGCGACTTAACCCCCGGTATCATGTCAAGAGGTGAGTGATATAATACTAACATAACAGCTTATCGTTAAACAACATAAGCACAACAAGGGAAACCCCTTTACACAAACATCACAAGACACTAACACACGTAGCATCCTAACATGTTTACTTATCAAGCCAACAAGAAAGTATTACCAGGCTATCACAAACCAACATAGTCAAGTTATTCACACAAGGTACTTCATACATTATCTCTTTAAAAATATTCTGTCTTTCACAAGAGTCACACAATACCCGTAGTATAAAAATAGAGTGACTATCTTTTTAAGTAAATCAAAACACTTTCCTTTGTAAAATCAAGTAACAACATTATTTTCCAAACGTTCAAGTTTGCCTAATTTTAAATGCTCAAGTTTCTCATTTTTGAAAGGTTTCGTAGTTCATAGTTTTAATCACCTAATAATATGATTCTCCTTTAAAACAATTTGAGAAACATATGCCTTATGTGTGAGTAGGTTATTCTTGTTTATAACAATCTTATTTAAGCAGCCATGGTCTAGGAAATGTAATATCATTTTGTCTCATCTTAGCTTCTATGCAGATGGAGGTTTCTACTGGTTTTAATAATACTTAATTAGTCAATACATTTCCCTTTATTAACGCTGCAGTGGTTTGTTCGATACTTATTCTGATTTCCGAAATCAGTAAAACATTATTCCTTTTAAAAACCAAGTACTCATTACTCACGAATGAGGTTTCACACTTTTTAACAAAATTCATATTAATATAATTAAGTCAAGTCTCTTATCTTTTAAGATCAAGTCTCTTAACTCCTAAAATCAGTAAACCATTATTTTTACCTCTCTTAAGTCGTTATACCTAACTTCCCATAAAGCTAGTATAACTCTTAAGCTTTTAAAACCAAGTATTACTCTTTCTTTCAAAAAAGTTTCTTAATTCTTTTGAAATACTTCAAAATTCTTATTATTAGACTCAAGTCAAAAGACATCGAGGTAAAACCACGTTCAGTTAACACACGTACGTCTACCGTACTATATATATTCTTTTTAAAATATCATGCTCAAGAGGATAGGAAGAATCACATACCTCGCGACGATTATCGACTATTAGCAAAACGCTCCACCGCTATAACCCGGCTAGCCTTTTCCACCCTTCGAGTAGAATACGCTACTCGTGATCTTCAACCTATAACGGTTATACAAGTCTATCAATGTCTAGACTACTCGGTAGAATAAATCTAGATACAAGATTCTACGGAAAATTGGGCGACTTCCACCACAAACTTCACAAGTTCATCAGAAATACAGTCCTATGTAAGTACAGTTTAATCTTCTTCTTTAATATTCTTCTGACGTGATTTCAGTTTAATTCTCTTCTGTAATATCCTTCTATGTATCTTATATACATTTCTATACTACAGTATGTAATTTCCAATTACAATAGAAGGACAAAAGTATTTACCTCGGTAAGCCCAAAATTATCCAAGTTTAAATGTCGATTCTGAGCAACGTTTAGCTCCTACTCTGGGTGCTCCAACCCGCTCCAAACAACCCTTAGAAGTTTTACGCAACTTCTTCTTAAAACTTCAACCGGCTATGAAGATTTTCCTTAGGGTTCCGTTTTTGTGACTGAAGGGAAGTATAATAGTATTTCTGGGCTTTTAATATAGGGGTAACCTTGGAATACTACAAGGTATTTGGGCCAAGATATTTTGGAATAGTAACAATACTTGGAGAATACTTTCTACCAAAAGGTGGGGTATTTTTACGAGAACTATCAAGGTAGGGGGGGTACTCTCGGCCAAGGGGCCTCACAAAGGGGGAGGGGGAAGACTTGGACGAGAACCTCTCCAAAGGGGGGGAAGGGTTTTCAAGACTTAGAAATTATTTGTGGATGAAGAAGTCTTCAACTAAGGGGGGGTATTTATAGGACAACCAAGGGCCAAGATCAAGACAAGTGGTGGGCAAGTGGAGGGTGAGGATTTACCCATGTGTACCCTATCCAACTACTACACAAATATCCTACCTAATCCTTGACAAAACACAAGGCAAAAAACGTGCCAACTCAAGCCCTTTTGCCGTCCACTTTGAGGGTGACACATGTCACCCCCCCGTTGGTCCAAAATATTTCATCTCTCGGAAAAATCCACAAAAATAATCAATGTTACAACCGTAATTTTCCCTTCGCAAAGTCCGGAAAACGTTTCGTCGGAAAACAATTCTTTTTGGTAGTTGTGCACAAATTTTCGTTCCTAGCCTAACTTAAGGCCTAAATTTTTGTACGTACGCCCTCACGTACATACTCTGGAAATACGGGGTATAACATATTTTTCCTAGAAAGGAAAGAGACATAACCTCTCACAAACGAAGTTATGAACAAAGCTCTCAGGAACCAAGAGTCATTGACTGCCCGGACCTAGATAGTTCAGATTTAGTGGACTCCGAAATGGCTGAATATCCGGAATCTAGTATTCTAGATTCTCAGAACCCGAAGACTCCAGAGATGGGATCAAGACGAAGTAAAATGACTCGGTAGAATAAATCCTTCGGTCATGACTTTGTAGCTTATATGGTTCACAATGAACCACATACAATTACTGAAGCATTGTCAACTCTAGAAGCACCGCTCTGGAAATAAGCTATTGAGAGTGAAATAGACTCCATCATGCACAACCATACTTGGGAGTTGGTTGATCTTCCTTCGGGAAATAAATCGTTGGGTTGTAAGTGGATAATCAAACGGAAGTATCAGGCAAATTGTTCTATAGATAAGTACAAGACCAAGTTGGTAGTCAAGGGCTATCGGCTGAAAGAAGACCTTGACTATTTTAACATATACTCCCGGTGTCTAGGATGACGTACATACGAGTATTCATTATGATCGCAACACTGCGTGACCTTGAGATACATCAAATGGATGTCAAGACAACCTTCCTAAATGGTGATTTGGAAGAAGAAATTTATATGAAACAACCCGATGGGTATGTGGTTCCAGAGCAAGAGAAAAAAATCTGTCGACTTGTCAAATCTCTGTACGGGCTGAAAAAGGCCCCGAGGTAATGACACAAATTTTTTGATAGTACTCTACTATTGAAGGGTATCTCCATTAATGAATGTGACAAATATGTCTACATGAAAGGTAATTCTGACTTGTTCATCATGATATGCCTTTATGTAGACGACATGTTGATCACAGAGAGAAGTCCTAGTTCGATCCTAGAGACTAAGAATATGTTGAAACAATGTTTCACATGAATGATATGGGTATTGCATATGTCATCTTAGGGATCAAGATCTCTAAGACGTCTGACAGACTGGTCTTATCTCAGTCTCACTACATCGAGGATGTGTTGAGAAAGTTTGAGATGTTTGACAGTTCACCGATGAAGTCACCAATGGATATGAATCAAAAATTGATTAAAATTGTGGTGCGCCCGTATGCCAAGAACGATATGCGCAGGTAATTAGGAGTTTGATGTACATAATTGCTTATACAGTCAACAAATTGGCTAGGTTTACCCGTAATCCAAGTACTGATCATTGGAAAGCGTTGAATCGGGTACTACGGTACCTGAAATACACGTTAACTTACGAGTTGCATTATTGGAGATATACAGCTGTACTAGAGGGGTACAATGATGCAAACTGGATATAGAGAACACCAAGTCCACCAGTGAGTATAAATTTACAATTGGTGGTGGTGGGGATGTGTCTTGGAAGTCCTCTAAGCAAACTTGCATCGCCCGATCCACGATAGAGTCAGAGTTTATTGCTTTAGATAAAACAGGAGAAGAAGCTGAGTGACTTCATGACTTCTTAGAGGACGTCCCGTGTTGGGACAAACTCGTACCTTCTATAATGATCCATTGCGACAGCCAGTCGACTCTAGGATGAGCACGAAGTTCTATGTATAACGACAAGTCTCGTCATATTCGACGGAGACCGTTAGACAACTGATCACCACGGGTATTATTTTCATTGATTATGTATAATCAAAGGATAACATAGCAGACCCTTTGACTAAGGGCATACCCAGATATCAGATGTTCTGTCTGTCTAGGGGAATGGGCTTAAAACCCAAACAATAAGGATTGATACGGTGGTAACCCAACCTTACTGACAGGTGATCTCAAGAATTAGGTTCAATGGGAAAACTAAGCCGTAAAGGTTCAGTTGAGCACTTCGGTGAAAGCAAGAGCACTTCGGGTTATGATTTCTGTAAGGAACATAAACCCAAGGTCGTTCCCGCGATAGACATTAAGTGATATTTGCAGTATGCGTAGATGTTAAGTTTTCAAAACCTTTAATGATCCTCAACGGTTGAGGTTATGTTTGGGGAAATTTTTAATGGTTCCTAACACTGGTGAAGTGGGGTATAGCAAAATGTCTTTTAGGAGACCATCTATTTAAGTGCGAGGACAGACCGCCTTAAATGAACGCACTTAAGAATTCAAGAATGTTCACGGCCACAACGGACAAAACATTAAGAAGAACAGAGTAAACGAAGTTGTTGTGTTGGTACCATTGACTTGGATTACACTAAACACTGACGGTTCAAAAACATCACGTTTACCGCGAAGTAAGTAAGTTCGATGGTATTCAACTAAGGAAGGTTCAAAGCGGAAGCTACCTCTCCTGATACAACATCAGTCCGTTGAAAGATTGCTAGAAAAGACACTTTGTGAGTGCGCCAAATTCTCTTTCAATAGGGGATTGTTGAAAATTTATCAATGTGGAATAAAGTTTATCTCATTATTTATGACTCGAAAACGACATTTTCACACACATGTAGACATTGTACCAAGAATCGTAAATTTTATTAGTGAAAGAGATATTGGTACGTAAGTAAAATGTTTGAGACATAAAATGATGGACGGTCGTTGACCAAGTGACAAGTGTTCCACCTTGGTGAATGAAGAAAAAATGTGCATAGTGTAAAGATTAGAACGGGTCGGAAAGAGTCGCGGAGCCGAGAGGGGTCGCGACACCACCGCGGAGCCGGAGAGCGCCGCAGTGCCACCCCCTTCAGTGCCGCGACGCCTCTGAGGCGAGCCGCGATGCTAATTCGGCAAGAAGTCACTGGAGCCGCGGTGCTACCCTGACAGAAAGTCTGAGTTCTCTTGGCCTTGGCCTAACCATCACTCCGGGACCGTTAACCACCTTCTTTGCATTCTCCGATTGGCTCCAGTGGCTACATTTATGTTAAGTCTGGTCGCTCGGGCCGTTGTACCATCACAGGGAATCTCAAAGCCCCGAGCTCCGTAGTAAGTTCGAAAAAGGTGACATGTCGAGAAAGGTGGAATCGTCCGGCCAAATTAGTCTGTCTGCCGCTTTCTTTCATAACAGAGCCGTTGGCCCTGTAGGATAGTGGGCTTAGTCAGCCCAACATAGGTTGTTAACCAAAAAGGAGAAGTTCCCGTGAAAACGAAAATTTGATTTTTGAGACGTTTGGTTGCCCTCAATGACATTCATTTCATCATTATTCAACCATTATTTGGCTGATAAATGAGTGTCATTACTTGGGCAATTCATTACCATTACATGAGTGATTTAATGTCAATACTTGACACTTGAAGGGACAAATCTTACACACTATAAATTGAGGCATTTGACTCAATTGAGAAACACTTACAAGATCAAAAATTTTGAAAACTTCTTCCTCTCTAGCATATTTCAATACTCAAAAGTTATTCAAGAGAAACACTTGAGTTTTCTTTGTTCAAGTGTTAGTAGTTATTTTATCTTGTAAGACTATTGCCTAGAAACATAAAATGATATATACGGGACAATCTTGTCTTAAAGATAAAGTGTCATCACTCGACTCAATAAATATTCAGATTAAGTGTTGTTCTTGTTTTCAGTTTTAAGTTAAGATTATTTTTTTGTTATAATTTATTTTTCATTTTTCTAATTCTTGTAACAGATGCTTACTATTTTATGTTGTTTTTACATTTTATCTAACATTTATTGACTTATGATTTACCTTCATCTTTTGTAATCTCATCTATTGAATATGATTGTCTAGGTAGCAGTCATGCATATATTCTACACAAGTCAAATTATGTACTCAATATATTTAGCAATAATATTAATTTACCTTTCATACAAAGAAAATGAAATAATAATAATTCGAGGGACACATGGATTGACCTTTAAACTCGTTGTACGATCAAATTTCTTTTAGAACAATTTCGTTTGTTCGAATATCTTTTAATTGCTATAACAAAATGTTGTTAATTAAGAACATATAACATAAAATGAGATGTCACTTCCGATAAAATTTGATCATTATAATGAATTATTATACTTTAGTTACTAATATGATCAGTTGAACAAGGAAATATATATGTACCAGGGTTAAACAGTTTTTGGAGTGAAACAACTTTTTATTTGTTCAATTTTAAATATAGATTATATGAGTACATAATTAATAATTCGCACCGTATAAAAACAGTTAAAGGAAAAATTGTTTAATTCTCGTGTTCATATGATCTCCCTTCCGTTGGTCCCATTTTCTTCTTATTACAGAGGTTGCAAAACCTGTACTCGATAGTGTTCGCATTTCGTCACTGAAAATGGTAAGTCCAATAGTTATAGTACGTTCTTAATGCTTTCACATTATGTTACAACTTAGATCTGATTCGATTTAATGGCGGTAACGGATCACTGTATTGAGAATGGCGATTTGTATCTCATTGGAACGTGATTTAGCGAGTTCCTCATACTATAATTTGAATGTTTGAGATCTGGTACTTTGTTGTTTACTAACTTAATTTCACTTCATTTTTGTGTTGATTTCGCAATGGTGCAGCCTCTAAGATTGGAGATTAAGGTACTAAACTTTTTTCGAATTCAAGAAATTATATTATATATGTTTGTGTTTTTGTATTGCCAATGCATAACTATGGTGACTGTGGTATTATAATCAGAGGAAACTTGCTCAAAGATCAGAAAGGGTAAAGGCCGTGGATCTACATCCTACCGAGCCATGGTAATTGAACTAATAAACAAATAACTCTTTCCTCTTTTTTTTTCCAGTTATAATGCCTATGTTTGTTCTGTAGTTTCTAATGTTGTATGTTGAAGAGGCACTTTTGTTTGATGAAGTGTTGGAGTAAAATTACAAAGTTTATGTTTTTCTGGAGGGGGGAGTTGGGCTTACATCTTGTTTGGATGATTGTTTCATACTGTATCGTATCGTACTGTACAACATATTGTACTATATTGTTTTGATGAATACAACATTTGGATAGATTGTAACATTTTCCATCATTACATAATGCCACACATCAATAATCTGAAGATAAACTTACAATGTGATAAAGTAAAATAGATGTACGTGGTAGAGTTATTATAAAAGAGGTAGGGTAGAGAATAAAATAGGATTATTAAATAATAAACAAAAGTAAATTGAGAAAAAGAAGAGGTAACAACGCCATCACAACAAATCGCTCGTTATATAAAATGTGACTTTTCATTGTTACATAACGATAGATTTAACGATACGATACAATTAAGTAACAACAAAAACAAACATTGTATTTAAATTAACAATATAATACAATAGGTAGCAAACATCCAAACAAGCTGTTAATAGAAACAATGATGTCATTTACTTGAAGCAATTTGTTTACTTTGGATATTCGAGATGCCATGTTTAGTTTATTTTTCATTATAGATATAGTTCATATGGCTCATTCTTTCTATTCTTGCTCACAGGATATTGGCAAGTTTATATTCAGGGACCATTTGCATCTGGAACTACCAGACCCAGGTATAGGAAGTTACATCCAAACTTGTGCTGCTTCTTATTAAATTTGAATTCTTGAATCTTGTGAAAGATGTACATGCTAAACTTGTAAAGTAAGCGTAATTGCAAACTAAGAAAGTGCATTACATGAAAAAGGATAAGAGGGAGCAGCTTTTATGGTCTTGAGAAAATTGTCATATGTCAATATTAACATTTTAGAATTAGTTAATGGTAATATTCACATTGGTTGCCAAAAAAAAATCTTTCTAAAATATCTGAACATTTTAGAAAAAGGGAGTTAGGGGGTGGACGGGAAATTAGAAGCACTTGCGTGGTAGTTGCAATTCTGGCCATGCAAAGATGAAATGGTGTTGAATTTCAATGAGTGCTTGATAATGCTAACGAAGCAGACTTCAATATTTGCTGACAGCTTTAGTTCTGACCATGTGAAGATGACACTATGCGAACTTCCAGCAATTTGTACTTAAAGACAAGGTGATAGTTGTAGCTCCCAGATTTGTTGGTTAATGGTTGAAAAGCTGATATTACTATGGCTCATCAATTTATTTCCCCTGTATGTAGGTGTGTCTTCCATTTTTATATGGCTTACCTTTTCCTCTTACCTGTCCTTTGGTCCGTTGGGATATCTCTGGTAGCCAAATATTAGGAGCTGCAAGTTAGATCAGTCGGTTTGGTTCCCAGAATTGCCCCTAATATTATATGTCCACCTCTGATATCCTCTAATTACTGTAGTTCCAAGTGTTCAGTATTCGTAGTATCTTTATATCAGCCACCATTTATACATATGAGACACAACTCTTCTTCACTTGTGTGCAAATATACTTCTTAGCTTAGTGTGGAAAAGCAATTGTATCAGCATTCCCCTAATAGAAGAGAAGTTACATTGTAATGTCATTATTTATAGAATGCTGATGTGTGATTCATTCTTACTGCAGACAATGGCACAATCTTTCGAAGCTACTGAATTACCAGGTCCGTTAATAGAATGAAAGTGGTATTTTTGGTTGGTCAGGGTGCACATCAGCAACCTTCTGCTTTAATAAATATTTGCAGTTCCTTTTAACACCTGAATTATTCTTTGCAGTAAGATCAGCGAAATTTATAGCACGCAAGCAGTGGATTGTTGCTGGTGCCGATGACATGTTTATTCGTGTATACAATTATAATACCATGGATAAGGTCAAAGTATTTGAGGCACACACAGATTATATTAGGTGTGTGGTTGTTCATCCTACTCTACCATATGTGCTGTCATCATCTGATGACATGCTTATAAAGCTCTGGGACTGGGAGAAGGGATGGGTATGCACTCAAATTTTTGAGGGCCATTCCCATTATGTAATGCACGTCACATTTAATCCAAAAGACACCAATACTTTTGCTAGTGCATCTCTTGATCGGACTATAAAGGTAACCTTTTTATCTTTCCTCTCCCTCCTAGGATAAATTTCTAAATAACATCATATATGTCATTCACCTATGTAATGTTGGCACTGGTAATGGTTGGCTTATAGATTTGGAACCTTGGCTCTCCTGACCCTAACTTTACGCTGGATGCCCATCTGAAAGGGGTTAATTGTGTTGACTATTTCACTGGCGGTGATAAACCTTATCTAATTACTGGTTCTGATGATCACACTGCTAAGGTTTGCTACTAATAACCGATTTCCATGTTCTGTTGTTGATTGCACCCATATTGAAGCTGAATTACATGCTCTGGAATCATGAAACAGGTCTGGGACTATCAGACAAAGAGTTGTGTCCAGACTCTTGAAGGTCACACACACAATGTATCTGCTGTATGCTTTCATCCAGATCTTCCTATTATAATGACGGGGTCTGAAGATGGTACTGTTCGTATATGGCATTCAACTACTTACAGGTAATATTCATAATCATTTGTAGGGGAGCCTTGAAGTAACTGGTAAAGTTGCTGCCATGTGACCAGGAGGTCCCGGGTTCAAGCCGTAGAAACAACCTCTTGCAGAAATGCTGGGTAAGGCTGGTACATAGACCCTTGTGGTCAGGCCCTTCTCCGGACCCCGCGCATAGCAGGAGCTTAGTGCACCTGCCCTTTTTAGTCATAGTCATTTAATCATTTCAGCATATCTTAAAGTTCTATTGCTATTACATAAGACGTTCATTTTTTACACGACTTCTTATGTTCCAATACATTGTCGGATATATGGTTTCTATAACTTTAAAGACATCGATCATGCGAATGATATGTACATATTTAGTCGTAATCTGTAAGGGAACCACATCATTCTATCGTTTGGAGTTGCATGAATCAATGGAACTGGCTATGTAGAAAGCTACGTGAATTCTTTGACTAATACAATGGTGACCTATGTGAATTATTTGATTGAATTACAGTGATGACCTATGTAATGTTATTGGTGGGTAAATCAACACATACTTTATTTTTATCTTTCAAGTTGTGCCATCACCTTTGGAGAGATACAATTTTTAATAGTGGCACGAATGTGTTAACTGTTGAAACATATGCAATACTCTCTCTACTGAAAAAAAGGAAAAGGTAATCGATCAAAAGAAAAAGGGAAGATATGCACTACTACCTTAGTCCAAATTGTATGTCCATCTTCTCTTTCTAACTTGTTATGCAATTGTGTCTGCTTTTTCCAAAAAGGAACTGTTTGCTACAAATTATGTAACACAAGTTACATAATCATGTCCACATTCTCTTTTTAATACCTAAATAAGAATGCATCCTTACTGAACTTTTTGCATGAGGTTACATGAATATCATATATACATTCTACGGGAATTGTGTTCCCAATGCGGAACATTGTGTCACGAATTTGAATAAATTGAAACAAAGTTTTTGATGTGCAAAATGACGTCCTTTGCATTTCTGTTTACTAAAGATGAATTATGTTTCCTGTTTGTCTATATCAATGGGCTAAGCATCCTAACCTAGTTAAAGCACTCTAGTGCTTTTAGCTGTATGCTACTTTCTGTTTGATTTTTCACTCTGTGATCAAACTAATCAATTAACCCTTGAAAACTGACGTGTTTCTAGAATTTTACCTGACAAGAGATGAAATTCTCCGTTGACCTTCTACCACTTGAAAGCAGTGCATATCATCTTTTGGTGACTTTCCCTTCTCAAAAATGATTATCACTCACTTTTTGTATACCCTTATGGTTCTGATACCTTGTATTCTTTTCTAGATCCTAGGGTTTTAGTTCTTAATATTTTTGTTGATTTGCATTTTCTTGCAGCCTTGACAAAGATTTGAATTATCTTTCTTGAAAACTGATGCATTTCAATTATTTTACCTAAGATAAACTAATGTATCTTTTTTTCACTTTTGCCCCTCTGGTTCTGAGTGATTGTATCCTCTCTTAAATCTTGTTCTAGTTAATCATTTTTCTTGTATTTTATGCAGACTTGAGAACACGTTGAATTATGGCCTTGAAAGAGTTTGGGCTATTGGTTACATGAAAGGTTCAAGAAGGTATCTATAGTTGATCTATAGCTGTACTTTTGTTCTGCGTGGAAGTCTATTGATTTCCACATGTACATTGCTTTTCAATTATTTTTATTCTATCTAGATAGCAGGTAAAAAAAGTTGAATGAGGAACGAGGGAAAAGTCAATGTTAGTTGACTTATGAGCCTAAGAAAACTAAAATATGTGAAACTAGGAAATATTAAAGAGCTAAGGAGTAGATCATGATTTTCATCTTTTTCTTTGTATTTGTATTTGCATTTGTTCAGATAGCTGCAGTTATAATTAATATGCTAAATGTATAGGGTTGTAATTGGTTATGATGAGGGAACCATTATGGTAAAACTTGGTCGAGAGGTACCTGTTGCTAGCATGGATAATAGTGGAAAAGTCATATGGGCTAAGCACAATGAGATTCAAACTATTAACATCAAGAGTGTGGGGGCGGATTACGAGGTATGACATAAATTGCCTTTAAGTATGCTCGCCTGACCCAAATTACTGCTGAATATTGTTTTACGGTCACCTGCTCAATTACTACTGGATTTTGTTTTATGGATTGTTTGCTTTACGTCAGCTTACTGATGGAGAAAGATTGCCTTTGGTGGTCAAGGAATTGGGAACTTGTGACCTATACCCACAAGTAAGTCAGATTCACTGGTAAAACTGGGCCTTTTGTTTTATCTTGTATAACCTGTTTAGCAACTGCAGTTTGGATCTGGTTCCATAGTTCAATTGTTATGCATATTCATGTAGGGTCACCCTGTTTGGGTTGCATATACTGTATGCTCTTCTTTGTAAGAGACTAACTATTTTCGTTAAAAAGCAATCCTCAATCGGATTTCTGTTTTTTTCTTGTTCAGTGTCTCTCTTTGGACTTCCATTATGGAATGCCATTTTTTAGTAGTGATGCTTATCCCAAAAGATATGGTTTCTGTACCTGGTCTTTTGCTTCCCTTATGTCCTTAAAGATGTATTATTTTATTGGTTTTGTAGTCATCTTCTCATAGTTTAAAGTAGGGCTGTTCACCGGAACAAACCCGGACCGAAGAACGGAAAGTATAAAAGGAGGACCGAAGACCGGACCGGCAATTATAGGTCCTGGAGTCTAAAACCCGGACCGGTTCTAAAGAATGTTCAATTTGCTTCGCATTAGCTTTGTTATAAATCTTGTACGTTGAAGTAATCTGACTAATTTAATCTCTTTTAAATTTGATCAAAATTCATGTATTGAAGCTTAAAGTACTTGGATATTTATTACGGACCATACAAATACGGTTCATGGGCAGTAGAGATAAAAAAAATGCAATTAAAGTATAAGAAAACAAGAATTTAAGTCACATATTACAACTTCATGTCCAAAAATAATCCCAAAACTAAATTACTAGAAATATTGAATCCAAGGCTATTAAAAATTAAAAAAAATCCTCAAATCTTGAACAATAATGATACTAATGAAATCCTTACACCATCAACATCAATCTGCCACAAAAAGTTTCAATAAAAAATTAATTAGTTCAAATTTAATATCAAATAAAAATCAGGAGGAGTTCATATTTACATTATATAGTATTAGATGATTGGCCGTTTACCTTTTTCATTACTTTGCATGAAGCAAATACAACTTCTAATTCACCAATCACCATCATTCAAAGTAGAGTTTTCCAATTCTGTATAATAATAATAATAAACAAACAAAATAATAAAAGTGAAGGTATAATATATCATTTTGAAATTATTAAGTATAATATAATTTTAGAAAATACTTTTCTCAAGTAGCTCCAATTCCTCCAACTTTTCCTCAACATCAATCCCCTTTTCTTTATCTTTTCAAGGGCGAAGCCAATCTTGTGCACAAATAAGAGCTTGCACCATCTTTTATTGGTATACAAAGTGTAAATAATAAAAATTGTTATAGAAAAACTAATAAGTAAAAATAAAAAATAAATGAAGAAAAATAGAAAAATGATAAAACATTGCCTTAGTAGCCGTCATATCTCATATAAATGATATAATTTTCTTAAGAATATAATAATAAATTAATAATTCAACTAAACTGGGAACTTAATGTAAAAGATTTCTTTATTTTTATAACCGGGTCCGGTCTAGTCCCGGGTTATTTCGGGTTTAGACGGGACCGGAACCCGGGAAAAAAAATTCCCGACCCAAAGACCGGACCGGTTGTCTTGGGTCCGGTCTGGTTCGGTCCATTTTGCCAGTCCGGACCGATTTTTGAACACCCCTAGTTTAAAGGGTATGCATGGAATATACTAGTTGCAATTTCTAGCTGCACTCTTAGGTTTAGAGGATGTAATTACTAGAGAACACTTGCGGTTGATCTCATTCTTTTTCTCCTCATTCACAGAGCTTGAAGCATAATCCAAATGGAAGGTTTGTCGTTGTTTGTGGAGACGAAGAGTATATCATATATACTTCTCTGGCATGGAGAAATAGGTCATTTGGCTCAGCTCTGGAATTTGTTTGGTCGTCTGATGGAGAATACGCTGTGAGAGAAAGTACTTCAAGGATTAAGATTTTCAGCAAAAATTTCCAGGTTTCGTGAATGTCCTCCCAACCTCCTTCCTCCCAAATTAGATTGCTTTTGTTTTATTGAATCTAATGATACATTACCTTAAATAAAATTCGTTGATATCTCCAGGAGAAGAAGAGCATCCGGCCTACTTTCTCTGCCGAGCACATCTATGGGGGTACCTTGTTGGCAATGTGCTCAAATGATTTCATTTGCTTTTACGATTGGATTGAGTGCAGGTTGATACGACGAATTGATGTTAATGTCAAAGTAAGATATATAGCTTGACTTCTATATGTGCTATGGTGGTCCTTTACTCTTTTAACGGTTGTTACAATATCATTTGCATTTTTTGCTTCAACTTCAGAACCTCTACTGGGCTGACAGTGGTGATCTGGTGGCTATTGCTAGTGATTCTTCATTCTACATACTTAAGTATAATGTGAGAGCTCTCTTTCTCCGATTTTTAAATTACTACTAAATCTTATTTTCTCTGCAAGCTATTGTATGATGATCGTCCTTCTGTTAAACCTGCAGCGCGATGTTGTTTCTGCACATTTAGATAGTGGTAGATCTGTAGATGACCAAGGTGTTGAAGATGCTTTTGAACTTCTTTATGAGATAAATGAACGGGTCAGAACTGGAATTTGGGTTGGAGATTGTTTCATTTACAATAATTCTTCTTCGAGACTGAACTACTGCGTAGGCGGCGAGGTATGAAAGGTCATTCATGCAGTTTTACTGTCCTCTTTTTGTTTGCAGAATGTGTCATCTCAATACAGGTAACAGTCTTTTCTATAATCTTTAGGTGACCACAATGTTTCACTTAGACCGACCCATGTACCTACTGGGATATCTCGCTAATCAAAGTAGGATTTTCCTGATTGACAAAGAGTTCAAGTGAGTAGGCTTGTGGCAACTTTTTACACAGCAACTAGAAATTATTACAAGTATGACTCTTCGATGATGACTCCATTTTCTTTCCATTACAGTGTCGTGGGATATACTTTACTACTTAGCTTGATCGAGTACAAGACACTTGTGATGCGTGGTGACTGGGACAGAGCAAATGACATCTTACCATCCATCCCTAAGGATCACCTTAACAGGTACATCTCTACTCTTCTTGAAATATGCTTTTTATTTGGGAATATGACAAATGAAGTGTGCTTGATTGCAATTATTCCTTTCATCTTTGAACACAGTTGCAAAATGTGACAAACTGGGACTTAAAAAATACAAACATCATTTTGTGTAGTTTATGATGTAAATTGTTTTCTTAAAAGACAAATTATTGAGTATTGGAATGAAATGGGTCCAAATGGTATGAAATGGGTATTGAGGTTTCATGTAGCCTATCCCATCGTGTTTGTGATTGAGGCGAACTTGTTGTACAACAACAACAACATACCCAGTGAAATCCCACAACGTGGGGTCTGGGGAGGTTGAGTGTACGCAGACCTTACCTCTACCTTGGTAGGTAGAAAGACTGTTTCCAAAAGACCGTCGGCTCAAGACAAAACATAAGCACAAGCAAATCAAGAGCAACAGTCAGACCCGAACAAAGACAAGAAATTTAAAGCAGTATAAAAATGATGGTAGCAAAAGCGAATAAGCCATGATAAAGCATTCTGAAAAAAAGTAACTAACGCAGGTAAATAAGATAAACAAAATACACGAAAAACATACAACAGTAGAAATCAAACGACAGGAGACTATAAATCAATACTGCGCCTATTAGTATGATAAGCTAAGCAGAACTACAATAATAACACTACAACTTCCAATATGTAAGCGTAAGTAGGACTACGCTCAACTACCTACTACCCTTCTACCCTAGTTCGTGTCCTCCATAACCCCCTATCTAAGGTCATGTCCGACGTAAGTTGCACTTACGTCATATCCCGTCTAATCACCTCTTCCCAATACTTTTTCGTTCTACCTCTACCCCTCCTGAACCCGTCCATAGCCAACCTCTCACACCTCCGCACGGGGGCATTTGTGCCTCTCCTCTGCACATGCCCGAACCATCTCAACCTCGCTTTCCGCATCTTATCCTCCATTGAGGCCACTCCCACTATGTCCTGGATATCATCATTTCTAATCATATCCCTCTTTGTATGCCCACACATCCATCTCAGCATCCTCATCTCCACAACTTTCATCTTTTGGATGTGCGAAGTCTTGACTGGCCAACACTCCGCCCCATACAACATAGTCGGTCTAACCACCACCCTATAGAACTTGCCTTTATGTTTTGGTGGCACATTTTTATTGCACAAGACTCAAGATGCGAGCCTCCATTTCATCCACCCTGCACCAATACGATGTGTGACATCGTCATCAATCTCTTCATTCCCTTGGATAATAGACCCGAGATACTTGAAGCTTTCTTTCTTTGGAATGACCTGAGTACCAAGCCTCACCTCCACGTCTGTCTCATGGTCGCTCCCGTTACTGAACTTGCACTTCAAGTATTCTGTCGTGGTCCTGAACCCTTTAGACTCCAGAGTATGTTTTCAAACCTCCAACTTAACATTCACTCCGCTGTGAGTCTCATCAATCAAGACTATGTCGTCTGGGAATAACATACACCATGACACCTCCCTTTGAATTTGTCGCGTCAGTCCATCCATCACCAAGACTGAGGCGCAGTTGTTGTATTGATGTAAAATTGTTTATTATTCTGGGGTGTGGCACACTGCTAGGGTTACTCAGATATCCCGACTTTTGGAAGGTGCATTTATTAAGTAAAAGGATATTCTTGCTGCTACTCTCTATGATTCAATGTAGTCGTTCATAGTTCTTATTAGTCCTATGATCTGAGGATACCGACATCTGCATCAATATGGTGTACGTAGTAGTCAAACCTTGGACGGTGGGGAATTTATTTCTGTCTTATTTGATGGGATTCATCAAGTTTTCTAAGTCGTGATGAAATGATTCCCTGTAGTGTCGCCCGTTTCTTGGAATCACGAGGAATGATTGAGGAAGCATTGGAAGTTGCAACGGACGCTGACTACAGATTTGAACTTGCCATACAGTTGGGTAAATTAGAGATTGCAAAGGTAAGGGATACTAACTCGTGAAAGCATGCGGTTTGGCCTCAGCCTCTCTTCCTTTATATTTATTTTTGTCAGAAGAACCATATGTTGTTCAAATATGGGCTTGTGCCCCTTCTTGTTTTCAGGAAATTGCTGTAGTAGCACAGAGTGAATCCAAATGGAAGCAGTTGGGTGAACTAGCAATGTCTGCTGGAATGGTAATTGATACTTTTCAGCCACTTGATCCTCTTTTACAATTTTTTACAAGGAGGAACAGACACTGCTTGTATTTTCAAAAACAAGTAATCGATGAGTTTTACAAATGGACACTGTTTAAGCTCCTTAATTTATATCCGAACTTCCAAGTCAGTTCTCCAAAAGTATCTTTTGCAGAAAACTCCCGACCCATACCTTTTTTGCTGTTGGAAGAATGATTAAGGTTCTGAACTCTGTTGTCCTTTTGTCTGTAAAAGTTTTCTGAATGTTTCTGTCTGCAGTTCAGTGGTAAAGGGTGTTTGTTGTTTGATTTTGCAGCCTCCTAGTCATTCTTCTTCTGTGAAATGCATATGTTCTCTTTAGTTGGTTTCTTCACCAATATTGCTGTTTTAATATTTTGCAGCTGGAGATGGCAGAGGATTGTTTGAAGCATGCTAATGACTTGAGTGGTTTACTGCTTCTTTATTCCTCATTAGGAGATGCTGAAGGAATTGCTGAACTAGCATCTTTTTCCAAAGAGCATGGAAGAAACAATGTTGCATTCCTTTGCCTGTTCCTCTTGGGTAAAGTGGAGGAGTGTGTTCAGCTGTTGGTTGACAGGTATTTATTTTCATTTGAGATCCTCTTATATAGGTTTGTGATCACATCCGAGGTGCCAAGTTAAAGTGGATTAAGAGTTGAAGTATCGTCCCATGTGGAGCTAGATCAATTATAATAAGATACTAGGTTTATCATAATTACTTGCTGATTCAAATGATCATTTAAGGTGGTTATTGATTAAACTTACTAACCAAAATAATTAAATTGTGCAACTGGAACTAACACTCTTGGATAAGGGTTCAAAAGTTTGGTGATCAATGAAGTGCGTGCAAACCTTGGAGATGAGGGTTCAAATCCCAACGGAAGAAAACAAATATTAGGTGATTTTTTCCTATCTACTAAAGCCTTGATAGGTAGAGTTACCTGGTACTTGTGCTAGTGGGAGGCAACAGGTACTTGCTGGAGTGGTCGAGGTACACACAAGCTCTCTGGGACACCGTCGTTATAAAAGCAAATTTAAAATAAATAAAAGGAATCAACGCAAGGTCAAAGCTATGATAAAAACAGTCAATGAATTTAATGGAGAAGAATAAGTTTAAGAAAAACTTTTGAACTTGTTGGTCCAATCTGTTGCTTTTACAAAACTTGGTACTGTTAAAGGCTTAAGCTCTCCAACATGTATTCTCCGGCCCATAATAAACTTAAGACAAAGATTCGCCAAGTATGTCAACAGACTGCAGGCGCGGGGTCTCACAATATCGAGTTTTCAGAATTTCATCTTACACACTGTGTGGACTGTGGTCACGGTTGCTTTAAGTCTTGTCAACACCTCCCTGCTCTCTTCATCTCCTTGGACTGCAATCAAGATGTACATTGCCCTCGGTCATGGGTCTTCTGAGTTGTTCTCCTCTTCCTCTTCTGCTTCTTCTTTGGGTTTTTCACTCCATCTCCTTCAACTTTCGCTCCTATGCATCAAAGACATAAAGTTATGGTTTCAAAGCATGTAATTCGATCCAAGAATCCCTCAAGAACAAGCATAAATAGCGGGAAGTTGATGTAGTTAAGTATACAAAACAGCCACTTGTCAGTTTGTTGCCAACACTGGAATGATATTCTGTAATGCAATTTCCTTGCAGCAATCGGATTCCTGAGGCTGCATTTATGGCAAGATCTTATCTTCCAAGTAAGGTTTCTGAAATAGTTGCAATTTGGAGGAAGGATCTCAATAAGGTCAGTGATATTCGTTTTATGTTTCTTCAGTTTTAATCTCTTTTAAAATAAGTAAATAAATAAAGTACATTGCTTCAGTGTCGTGTTGCGGGGATCATGCTTTTGACCATTAAGTTAACAATGCAGAGGAACTTAGGAGCTCTTTGATCTTTGATGGTATTGTTATGCCTGTGATAGACATTAAGATTACTATTATTGGAGAATAGCATGTGTGTTTTCTTTTCCATTTTCTGCTTGCATTTACATGTCTCTAAAATAGCCACAAGAAATATTCTGGCTATTTCTCGGAGAGGCCAATGTGGCCTGAGAACACCCTTTATTAGATACAAACATCCTTTTAATTTTATGATTAAAATTTGACTGTCTTTGTGAAAAAATGATTATGATCTTGAGTGCAAGTAAGAATCAGCGGATAAGGGTTTTAGTCATTTATGTGATAAGCATACCTGGGCTTCCTTCAGGATGGCAGTCTGCAGAATTATCTGCAACCATATCACTCAGAATCCTCGTCATATAATTAACCTAGTTTTCTGCATGATTTTGGCATGTAGGTTAACCAGAAAGCAGCAGAAGCTTTGGCTGATCCTGAAGAATATCCTAACCTGTTTGAGCACTGGCAAATTGCACATTCTGTTGAAGCTAGAGTTGCAGAGGAAAGGTGCATATAGACAGCTCTTCCCCCTTTGTGTGGGTCTTTTGTAGCTTGCACACTGGTGGCTCTTTGAAAATGTTAATGCTTTGGTTAAATATGCTTATGTTTATGAGTGCTTGCCCCTCTATTTGAACGTTTTACATCTCCTTTTCTATTTGTACTCCTTTCCTCTTATTGCTGGAGTGAGTATGAGTTCAACAGGGCTTTGTTCTAAATAAAAAAAATGAACGGACATATTTAACACTAGTGTGGACTGGTTCCCAGTTATGAGCCCAAGTGTTGTGCACAATTTCATTGTGAAAATTTTGCACCAACAAGGTTATTTTCTAATTTTTATGTAGGGGTGTATACCCACCAGCAGCAGATTATGGAAATTATGCTGACAGACCAACTTCCAACCTTGTAGAAGCTTTCAGCAACATGAGAGTCGATGAAGAAGAACCCCTTGAAAATGGAGAATTGGACCACGAGGTATAACATGGGCATATTTCTATTTGTCGCATATGAGGATTCATTTTCCATTATGTGTTCTTTTTGATAAAAAGTAGTAAAAGACAGTTTGCATTTTATAGCATTTTGTTTGTACACTGCTGGTGATTATGTATGGCATACTGGTTTATTATTCAAACATCTAACGACGATCCTATGCTCGATGGTAGTTGATAGCGTTCATACAAGCAGCTTATATGACTAATCAGTGTGGTAAAGGCTAAGTTTAAACTGATTATTTCCCTTGTTTAAACTCCCCAGGCTGTGGAACAGAATGGTGATGAGGTGCAAGAACAGGGACAAGATGACACTCAACAAGAGAGCCAAGAAGAGGCTGTTGTGGTAGATGCTGACTCTACTGATGGTGCAGTACTCGTCAATGGAAACGAGGCTGAAGAAGAGTGGGGTATGAATACTGAAGGAAAACTGTCAGCCTAAAAGCAATTGGTTGGGCCGGTGTGAAAATCCTAATTTTGTAGCTGGTGATTAATTGAATTTCTTTTAGTTGCTGTGTTTGGCTCCTATACCTTCCAAATCCTTCTCTTTTTTCTTTCATGCCTCCTCGTTTTCTTTAACCTTAACTGCTTGAAGCAATTTTAATCATCACAAACCCTACCTTGAGAAAGCACATTGCCTCTCCTATGAAATACTAAAATGTGGATTTGGAGTCTGTTCTCTTCTTTCATGGAGGGAAGTTAATGTATTTTTCTAGCTTTTTAAAGTGCTGCAATCAATATGTCATTTAGCTTGAACTGCTTCTCTGAGTAAAAATTCCAGCATTGGCTAATCTTTTCAGCTGATTAGTATTTGGCATTCATTTGTTTCTTGGCATAAGTTAGGTAGTTGCCTACCGTTGGCATTCATTTGTTTCTTGGCATTTCACTTCTTCTCCTTCTCGATTTGCCCCTGTTTGTACTTTTTTTTGTTCGTTTAGTTTTTTGTCACTTAACTCTCGTTCTTTTTTATATTTTTTGCAGTGCTTACACCACGTCACTAGGTTCAATGAAGACAGTTGGTTCCAGCTGTATGTAATCTGTTGTTATGGTGAGAATTGAGTTTTCTGCATGAAGTGTAATTTTATGCAAGTTTTGTCTGATAAACAATTCTTATGTGTATGTCTTCTTGATTGGGGTGCTTCAAATCTTATCTGATTTTCCAACTCTTTTGTGTGTTTAATACACTAAGCACATATCATTTCATTTGCTTGACTGGTGCCCCTGTAGTATATATGAACCTGTGCATTTAACCTAGTTCTGCCTTGGGCTATATGCAAGAAACTGAAGAAACCATGGTTTTCCCTAGAATTTGGTCAAGTTTGTGATTCATGTGTGTGGCTGTGTAACCAAATTGTGATACAGAAATATTCTTGAAAGCACTGTGTGTGCCATCCAGGAAAAATATAGAATAATCGTGTTCTGCAGTTCTTCACTTGCATGAAGTTAGTCAATTATTTGACTACACTTCTGGTATACTTCACCGGGGTTTGCATTCAATAAAGCAGATCTTCGAAAGGTTCTGCTTACAATGTATAATGAGTGTTTACGTTCCTTGTCATTATAGAATATCTAGACAGAAAAAAAAGATCTTCAAATTTTCTTGGCCGGATTAAGATAGAATTCTTTCAGTTTTGGTTGTAGTACCTTAATTTGCCTTGGTGGCAAGTGTCAGTGACACTAGCAGAAGTTCTGTCAAATGTATGAATTCCTCGTTTACCTTCACAGGGAAAAAACGTGCACTGTTTGACAGAAATCTTAACTTTTCATTCCAGGTTCTTAAGTTGTTGCACGAATGGAACGATGAAGCGACTGGTTGTCTGTTTTGAGTGGTGAACGAGTTTTGTTGGCATACTGTAGAAAACAATTGTCCCAGCTCGGTTATTAGCATTAGTCACGCAGTTTTATAGTCCTATATTATTCTTTGTGATGGATACAACTCTTTAACCCGTCAAAATTCTTTCAATCCATTGTGAATGTAGAAACACTTGCACGATATATGGAAGTGGAGATGCTGCGGAAGTGTGTTGAGTTCATATTTCTCTATGATTGTCCAATTTGCTTTCTTGCCTTCGTCAAAGAGCTGCCTTTTCATTTACTTCTGCCAACTGTCCTCTGTCAATGATAGTAACAATCTCTATGCGACAGATTTGAGATATTAATATTTTCTTTTTCCATTATATTGGCGCAACTTACTTCAATATACTAGGGATTTATAAGTCACAGTTTCAGTTAAACTTTTCATAATGCTACAATTTAGATCTCTAAGAGATAACTGCATGTAATAGCTAGACACTTGCCGATAATGCTACCTTCCCAATAAAAAAGTTATGAACAAAATATCCCTTCTTCCGGTTGTGAAGGGCAAAACATGAAAAAGTATAAGTGACGTGCAATTTAAAAAAAACTGATTGCAAAAACAAATTAAAAGTGCAGTATATTTTTAAATTTAATTAGATTTTCGTAGTTTTTTTTTATATACATGTATAGGTAGTCCGAATCTGAAAATGGGTATGATGGCTCCATATCTGCTTACTCTGAGAGAAGGTTTTGGTTCTGTTTGGTAGGAAAAGAACTGAGATTGAATTATTTTATAGGTTAGTTGAAATGATATTTAAAACTAGTTCAATCGGTTAGGAAACCGGAAGGAGCGTTATATAATGACACATAAAAGTAGACCCAAATCTGCTATGTTTTCCTTTCAGGAAGATAATTAATTGACAAGATATGATTTTTGCTTATCACGTTAGTAAAGAAATATAAAATGTGTTAGAATTCATATAATTTATGAATCCTTATCAGAGTAAAGAAAAGATAATAAGAATATTATTGATAGTGAATTGGTAAGTTAAAGAAAAACAACTACATCCCTTTGTATAGGGTCTAATACATAAGACATAATGGTAAGGTATGTGGGAAATTTGACAAATGCTAGCATCCCCTCTCAAGCTCGCGATGGTGTAGAGAGAAACATCGAGAGTTTGCCAAGAAAGAACCGGTGACGCTGTATGTGCCTTTGTGAAAAAATCTGCAAGTTGCATCGAAGATGAAACAAATGGAAAGGATAGAGTGTCTTGTTGAAGATGATATCGAATAATATGACAATCAATCTCAATATGCTTGGTACGTTCATGAAAGACTGTGTTGTGTGCAATCTGAATAAAACTCTTATTATCGTAGTACATCGGTGTCGGTGAGGAAAGAGAGACACCCATATCAGTCAATAACCAACATAACCATACAATCTTACACGTAGTAGAAGCCATATCACGATACTCTGCCTCAGTTGAAGAGCGAGAAACAACATCTTGTTTTTTACTTTTCCATGAAATGAGTGAATCTCCTAAAAATACACAATAACCAGTAGTGGATTTCCGATCAGTTGGGTACTAGCCCAATCTGCATCAGAAAATGCACGAAGCTCTAATGATGAGGTTGATGGAAACAAGAGACTATGATAAATTGTTACTCGGAGATAGCGAAGAATACGCATAACCGCAACCCAATGTACAGATGTAGGAGAACAAACAAACTGACTGACAATGTGAACAACATATGCAATGGCAGGGCGAGTAATGGTAAGGTACACCAGGCTACCCACAACTGAACGATATAAAGTGGGATCAGGAAGAGGAACCCCGTAAGTAGGGGTATAACGAACATTGACCTCCAGAGGAGAGTTAACAATACGAGTATCTGTGAGACGATCCCGCTCAAGAATATTTGCAGCGTACTTAGACTGAGAGATAATATACCTTCTCAGAATAAGCTACCTCAATGCCTAAAAAGTAACGTAGATGACCTAAATCTTTCATCTCAAAGCGACGAGACAAAGTGGATTTTAGATTTGTGATACCATCAATACCATCACCTGTAATGATCATATTATCAACATACAACAAAAGCAAAATATGACCTGCCGGGGATGATCTAACAAATAACGCCGAATCATGAAAGTTGAAAATAAACCCAAGAGAAAATACTACAGTGGAAAACTTGTCGAACCAAGCTCTTGGGGCTTGTTTGCGACCATACAAAGTCTTCTTAAGCCTGCACACATGTCCTGGACTATGTGACACACCAGGTGGAGGGACCATGTAGACTTCCTCTTGAAGATCCCCATTCAAAAAGGCATTTTTAACATCCATTTGTGAAATGTGCCAATGACGAATAGAGGTTACTGCAATAAGAACCCGGAAATATGTCATCTTTGCAACAGGTGCAAAAGTCTCCTCATAATCCATACCATACTCTTGAGCAAAGCCCTTTGCAACCAAACGAGCTTTATATCGCTCAATAGAACCATCAGACTTGGTTTTAATCTTGTACACCCATCGAGAACCAATAATTTTCTTACTAGATGGTAGAGAAACCAAATCCCAAGTACCAGTTCTGTCCAAAGCAGACAATTCCTCACTCATAATTTTTTGCCAACGAGGATCACGAGTTGCCTCAGAGTAAGAGGTAGGCTCACAAAGAGAATTAATAGAAACTAAAAAAGAGGCGAATGATGGAGAATAGCAAGAATAATCATAATCAGATACTTGGATAGATCGAGTAGTGCGTTTAGGATAGCGAGGTGGATCTGGATCTGCAATCACAAGAGGTTCTGGAACAGTCGTAAGAGAAGGGTGAGTATCAATATCATGGGACCTGCCAGAAGACTGAGAAGTAACAGACGATATAGATGTAGAATCAGATGGACAATTAGTAGTAAAAGGATCAATATCAACAAGGTCAGATTTTGATATGTCATGTGAAGTAGATGGGATGGAGAAGAAAGGAACATGCTCAATAAAGGAAACATTACGAGAAACATACAATTTTTCAGAAACTGGGTCATGAAAACGATAACCTTTTTCCCCAACTCCATATCCAAGAAAAACACAAATAGCGACACGAGATGATAACTTAGTACGCTCTGCATGTGGACGCAGAACAAAACATGTTGAGCTAAAAACTCTCAAATGGGAATACAGTGGGGTGTGACCAAATAGTCTACCATACGGAGGAATCCCAGAATTATGAGAGGTAGGAATTCTATTAATAAGATAAACAGATGTTAGGACAGCTTCTCCCTAAAATTCGCTAGGGACACTAGCGGACAAAAGCATAGATCGAGCGGTCTCAATAATATGTCTATGCTTTCTCTCAGCTATCCCAGTAGAAAAAGATTGATGTATTGTACCATCAGCTTTGAAAATACCAAAAAGATCTCCACTAGTATATTCACCCCCTAAATCGATTCGAAAACATTTAATAGTGACAGAATGTTGTGTTTTCACATAGGCTTGAAACTCAATATAAATATGAACAAGATCAGAATGTCGTTTCAGTAAATAAGCCCAACAATAACGAGTATAATCATCAATAAAAGATACATAATATCTGGAGCCCCCCTTAGAAAGGATAGGTGTCGGCCCCCAAACATCAGAATGAACTAGATCAAATGGTGTAGAAGAAGTAGAAGTACTGAGATTAAAATGCGAAACAATTTTTTTTCCAAGTTTACATCCACTACAATAAAAAATATCATCGGATTGTAAATCACCAAAAATACTAGAAGTACACATAAAATTTAGGCGAGAGCCTGATACATGACCGAGTCTAGAGTGCCACAAATAAAACTTCGAAGAAGAAGGCATCAAATGGAAAGAATATAAATTAACAGGCATAACCGCTGCATGAGTAAGAAGATGGAACTCATTCAAAACATATAGACCTTTTCCCTTTCTACGCCTTGTCCCAATCACTCTCTTGAATTTTAGATCCTGCACATAACAAAAATTGGGGAAAAGGCCAACAAAACAGCCAGAGTCATATTTGACCAGCAGAAACAAGATTCATATGTAATTTGGGAATGCAATAAACATCAGGTAAAGATATAGTGGATGTATGAATGGTACCAATGTTTGTCAATGGCATAGGTGTGCCATCAATAGTCACAACATAAGTGGATGGAGGGTCACAAGACATAGATATAAAAGTAGAAGAATCAGAAGACATGTGATTTTCAGCTCCAAAGTACAGAGTCCAAAATCCAAGAAGACGAATTTATATCTGAACCAATAGATGGTGATGAACCGGAAGGAGCAGAAAGAGCATAAGACTGTGGATTACTTTGAAACTGCTGGAAGGCGAGGAACTTAAATTGGTCAGCTACAGAATCAGTACTGGGACTCACATGAGTTCCTGAAGCTGAGTGAAATAGAGGGCACAAATGCAGCCTGAGTATGTGGATATGAGTTCTGGGATTGACCCCAGAGTATGACTTTTGTTGCCCGCTATGATATTGTTGTGGAGGCTTCCATCCTTGTGACCTTGATTGTGGATGCTTCCAACCTTGCCCTGTAGACTTTCAACCTTGTCCTGACTGTGGAGGCTTCCAACCTAACACCTTTCGTAGCTCAGGACATTGATCCTTTCAGTGCCCTTGTTCCTTGCAATAATTACAATTATCTATGACAAATGTTTTATAATGGTGTGTAGGAGCTGCAAAGATCGATGCAAATGAAGAAGCTGTAAAGACGGAGGTAGAATCAGTATGTACCCCCTTTAGAGTCTTCAAACAAGTTTCTTCGGCCATAAGTTCATTTACCACATCTTCAACAGATGGTAAGGGTTTGCGGTGCAAAAGGCCTGCACGATAATTTTCAAATTCTGGGCGTAGACCCATCAATAGCTGAACAAGACGGTATTCATCTCTACATTTAATATAAGCACCACATGTTTGTAATTCAATAGATTCCGTCAAAGCTAATTGATCCCAAAGAGTAGTCATTGCACAGAAAACATCTTGAATACTCAAATCATTTTGTACTAGTGCACGAATTTCAGATTATAATTGATATTTAACAGCAAAATTATTCTGCACAAACAGTCTTGACAAATAATTCCAAATCTCTTTAACATTTTTGAACTTAGCCAATTGGACACCAATTCTTTGTTCAACAGAGTTATTGATCTAAGTTATTATCTTTGAATTATTCGTCTCCCAAATACGAAATAATTCATCAAATTTTTCATCTTCAATTTTAGGACATTTGACTTTTTCAGAAATATAGTCCCAAAGTCCCTTACCCTTCAAAAAATTTATCATTACATAGCTCCAAAATGAATAATTTTTTTCATCTAAACGAACATCAATAGATTATAATAAATCGTCACCTCCAGCCATCGAAAATAATTTAAACAGAAAAATCTCAAATAACAAGCAACAATCTCAATCTCACAAATCAAAATACGGAAGTGGTGGAACCGATCAGAACAAGAACCCAAATTTAACAAGAACGAACACAAATAGCGAAATAAAAAAACGAAGCTAACAAGATAGGCGGTAGAGCCGGCAATATTATAATGCAAAAATTTATGTAATAGGTGATAGAACCGACCAATATCATAATACAAGAATTTATATAATAGGCGGTAAAACCGACCAATAATTTAAAATAATATTAATGTAAAATTAATATTATTTTATTCTCTCAGATACCATTTTAGAATTCATATAATTTATAAATCATTACAAGCCAATAACAAGAGTAAAGAAAAGAGAATACGAATATTATTGATAGTGAATGGATAAATTAAAGAAAAACAACTACATTCCTTTATATAGGGTCTAATACATAAGACATAATGGTAAGGTATCGATGTGGGACATTTGACAAATGTTAACAAAATGCAGATCATATTTGACGCCATTTGTTCACTTTGTTTCCTAGTTCAAAGCAGCTAATTTTTGTAACCTAGAGGCCTAAACTATGCTGTTATTGCTGAGTGCTTTTGATTTTAAGCCTATTAAAACGTGTATTTCCTAGAATGTCTTATTGTTGAATTTTCTGATTGTTTTATTTAATGTAATGAATAGTGCATTGCATCTGTGTATACCAATGAGCATTATGTTTTTCTCAATAGCTCCTTAGAACTTATTACCTCCTGATAGATTGCTTTCATTGAGGAATTTTATGATCTGGATTCCTCAATACTGCAACATTTGTGATGCATACTAGTAATAAATTAGGGAGAAGGAGGTAGTTTGGGGTAAGCCTTTGTCACATTTTCTTAGTAAATACCCTTTTAACTACTTAATTTCAGAAAGAAACTAAGAAGGTCAAAACATCATTATTAAATAGGTGGTCGTTTCTTGTTAATTCCACTGTCCTGCTCTATTTCCTGCTACCTCGTCTAGTTGCTTGTTCCAGTTATCTGTTTATTGTATTGGTGGATTTTCTCCACGTAGAGCTTGATTCTTGTGAAGTACTTGGAAATAAGAGATTTGGAATTGAAAAATCCAGAGCTCCGCTTCTTGCATTTCTTTAAGTGGATTCTGCTTCTGCGGTGCTGTCTTAAGTTTTCCGTGTTTCTGTTCGATATTGATAAAGGTGTATGCATGCATGTAAGCTGAAAGGCTCTAAATACGATGAACATGCTATACAGTTACTACTATTCATCCACATTTTACATATAAAAAACTATTTATTCTCATTTTTTGAACTGGAATCCATAAACCGGTTAGATTCAGGGAGTATATGCTCTCATATATGTCTTTGTACATATCTTAACTCATCAGTCTTATATCATCTTTCTGTTGTTGTATGTCTAGTTTTGTGCCTCTGACAGCATGGTAGAGCTTTTGACATTGTAATTACAAGTTCTGTTGTTTCCTTCAATGAATTTGTTGAGTATGTTAGTTGTTGGGATAGTCTGGCCATGGTACAAACTTACTTGTAGTTATTCCAAAGTACGTAGTCTTCATATCCACCATCCTGAAATATGATTAGGTTTTCCTTGGCACTCTGTTGTTTCTTGTGCATGTTTTCCAGATTTATCTAGTAGCCTAGATTGCTTTTAAGCCGCAGCGAATATTGATTTTTTGTTTGTCAGGTTACTGAGACTTCCTAGTGTTTCCTGCAAAAAATTGAATCTTCGTCAACTTTGTGGGAACTCTTGAACTGTCTTTCGTTATTTTGTGATGGGGGACGCAGAATCTCTTCAACCATCAAAGAAAAGGGCCGCTGTAAAGGAACTATCAAGAGATAATTCTGGTCTTGATGATGATAATGAGTCATCTGAGCAGGAGAGTGGAACTTTCAAGAGAGCAAGTGATGAGGTGATGGCAAGTAGGAGAATTGTCAAAGTTCGTAAAACAGCTTCGACTACAACTACTCCTAACCCTTTTGCGAGCATCCAATTGGTTCCACCTGCTGATACCAGTACAACTCCTGTTGTGATTACAACTGAAGTTGGGAATGGAACAACAACTTCCAAGGAACCAGAAGAATCAAATGATCAAAGTGAGGCAACTGAAAAGAAAGAAATTTATGTGAATAGTGAAGCTGATCCCGATAACGAAACTGATGAAAATTCTAAGCTACCAGAAAGAAAATGTGATGAGTCAAAATCTGATGTAAGTGCTTACAAGGAGAAAGTCGATAATCCTAATGGGTCTAACGAACCTCAATCTACTGAAAAGAAGGCAGCGGAAAGTGAGAAAATCAACGATGAGAGCGAGGCAGGCACAGTAGTGGAGAAGAGTGAAAATGGCATAGTAGTGGAAGGCAATAAGACTGAGAATGAAGAGGAAACTGGTTCTCTAATACTGCGTTCTCATTTGGAGCTAGTTCAAAAGAGGGATCTCCATTAGGATTCGGTTCTGAATCAGGTGCTGGTTCTGGTTCTGGTTCTCTCTTTGGATTAAAAAGCGACCAGTCATCTTTTGGTCTTCCCACTAATATAAATGCTTCAGAGTCATCTAGTGTTAAAAAGGGTGAGGGAACTGGATTTCCTTCCATGCAAGAAGTTCCTGTTGAAACAGGAGAGGAGAATGAAAAGGCAATCTTTACAGCCGACTCTGTGCTCTTTGTATATCTTAATGGAGGTTGGAAGGAGCGCGGAAAGGGAGAGCTGAAGATCAATATTTCTTCAACTGGAACTGGTAAAGCTAGACTTGTTATGATAACCAGAGGAAATTACAGGTTGATTTTGAATGCTAACCTTTATCCTGAAAAGAAGCTCACAAGTATGGATAAAAAGGCGTCTCTTTTGTTGTGTGAATAGTGCTGGTGACGGGAAATATGGACTTTCAACAATTGCTTTGAAGTTCAAGGATCCCTCTACTGTTGAGGAGTTTCGAGGTGCTGTGATCGAACATAAAGATAAGATAGATGGCAGTCCCTTTGAAGACACCACAGAATTCTCCTTAAACTTCAGATTACTAATAATTATGGCAAAGATGCATAGAGATTCTATTTTCATCACGGAACCCACCCTATAGTTTTCCCTTTTGCAGAGTAAAAAAGATAGAGAAAATATTTTGTTTATCCTATATGATAGAGTCCTCTCCATTATGATGTTTATCTCTTGTATGTCTTCTCTTTTATGCATTTTTGGGATATAACCTATGGTTTAGCAGTCTTTTTGTATTGCTTTATTGGCATGAATAGTAGACGCAGCCTAGCCTTCGATCTCATTCTGTTATTTTCTGATGCATTCAGTTTCTTTTTTTCTATTTTTGGACAAAGCTGCAACTCCATTAACAACCTCATGGAATTTTGCCTATGGTTTGTTCCTTGTAGGTGCAAGTTCTTGAACTCTCATCCCAACATAGGTGAGAATTTAGATGACAAACTAATAATATTCCCATAGGAACTGTGTGTTTACTCTAAAGGAGGTATTGTAGTATAAAATATTCTTGACTTGTTTTTATTGTGCTAAACTTGCTTAATTTGGTCTTACCAAACAGGTGGTCCAGACAATCCAGAAGAAAAATAGATTTATCCTTTTCTAATTACTCTCTTTATCCCAATTTATATGACACACTTTCTTTTTAGTCAATCCATAAAAAATGACACATTTCCTTATTGGACAACAATTTAAATTTTAAACTTTACCTTTTAAAGCTCAAATAAAGTATGCGCTTTAATGAAAAAATTGCAATGGTGCTAAATTACTAATATATATATATATGTTTAGTCCAAGACGAATGATAATACGCATGAATAATAAATATATGGACAAAGAAATTGTAAAAACATTACGATAAAGTGAATATATCAATTATCTAGTGTCACCTCTTCGAGAAAGTCTCGTTGGCAAGGAAAAGTATGTCTTACTAAAGCGCACATTAAGCGATACAAAGCATTCAACATATTTTGAGCCTCGCGTCAGGGCTTAAGCGCACCTTTGACAACATTGTTTTATGCTTAACGAGATGATCTATAACCACACAAATATCTTTGATTTGTTTTAGATCATAAATTTTAAAATTCTTCATTTATTTCTTAAACTTCGTGTCAAATTAAATTTGACTAAATTCCATTAATGAAAGTCTTTTAGTTTCCACCCAATGTCCGGTAGACATATTGGGTATCGACTAAATTCAAATTTGCTTAAAAAAAGTCCACATTAGGAGCAAAATATTCTCTAATAAAGACAATTTTGTACTTAGATCTCAAATTCAAGACTTGTGATTAAAAATGAAAGAGTATTATCGACAAAACAAACATTGCTTTTAATTTGTTTTTTAGGGTAGCTTTTCTTTAGAAGTAACATTAGACTTTGTGACATTACAGGATTGAGCTTGTGATACTACAGAATTAATGCTTCTTCTGAAGTCTACAAAGCAAGGAGGCCAAAATTCAGAAACATATTCTCGTTAATTACTTTTCCATCTTTAAACTGGAAAGCAAGATAAGAAAAAGGAAAAATAATGGAAAGTGTTAAGAGTCTCACATCGGATATGAAATGGGAACATGAACTCCTTATATGGATTTGGACAATCCTCACCCTACAAACTAGCTTTTGGGGTTGAGTTAGTGTTGGGATATGGATGTTCACTAGTAGTATATTGTCAGTATACAAGTATTATACACTCAACTTATTTTATAGTGTAGTTTACAGTTTACTACTTAATCTTTAACTTTAGTTACTTGTAGTCTAAGTGGTCATATTTGCAAGAATGGTTATAGGATAACAATGCAAAGCTAATAGTATAAATAGAAGATACATTTTGTAATTACATTTAGAGAGTTATAATGGATCTGCAGAAGAGCTCACTTGAGCTCCCAAAATATCTCATCGTGGCTCTCTCCTTTCTTCTAATTCCTCAGATTTCTTTCATGTTCTTCATATCCAGGAATTTAACATGGTATCAAAGCCGAGTTCGGTATAGATCGATCGAGGAATTCGAAAAATCCAAAATCGCTGAAAATCAAAATCGCGAAGGAACGAAATCGCTGAAAATCAAATGTGATGCTAATGAAAATATCATTTCAAAAATGTTACTCAACTTTTAACTTATCAAAAAATAAAATGGAAGGGGAGAGAGTGAGGAAAATGTCCCCTTGTACTGTATGGATATTTTATTGCTAGTTCTTTTCTAATGTACACCCAGTTGGAGGGGCTACTTTACCTCTGTGTACTGGGAATGATTTATTCTTTCTGTCCAATTCTTTGGATTTAGTGAAATGTATGTATTTATTAATATGTCTCCATCGGCTTGAGTCGAGCGACTTTCAGTTGTAAGTCAAGTGACTTCGTTCCTCTCGCATTAGTTATTAGTTGCGTAGCAGTTCGAAGTTTATAGTCAAGTGGCTTCTGGCCCTTCTCACATTGGAACGCCTTTCCAACGCAGGAAAATTCAAACGGTCAACACGCCTCGTTAATTCGTTCAAGTTGTTTCACTCCTTTCCAAACTTTATAGTCAAGGAAGTGTCTTTCCACGCCCTTGCTGAATGGGGTATGCAGATGCTTAAATAATCTCATTTTCCAATCTCCAGGTTGCCAGTTTTAGCTGGGGCTGCTGGAGCATTTGGTGCATCTTACTGTTCGCCGTATGCTGCTCTTGATGGTGCTTATCATGCTCGCCCATCTGGTGGGCAGATATCATCTCTGACTGCTGCTCCAAGGTAAGTGTGTTTCTTGTAGATTTACAAGATCTTCCAGCTTCTTTTGTGTTTCCTTCTGCCTTGAATTTCCATGTTGTACTTTACTTCATATAGTTATTCTCATTCCTTTGGACCTGTTTGTGTCTGTCTATTTGTTCTCTCTTTCTTAGTGTCTTGTTTACTATCGAACACACAACTTTCACGTGAACTGTGAACAAAGAATACAATGAGTTGAGTTAGGATCAAAGACATACAGTAAGGGAACCAGTCATCATTTCTTCTTAAATTCTAAACTTGTTCCTGTTGTATACCTCAAAGTAGGGCAAGGCTGTGTGCCTGCAATATGTTACATAGGACTTAAGTAAGAATACATATCTTATATGGGTTAGTATATCTATCCAGTGTGGGTACGTCTATATTTTTACTAATTTTTGGTGTATCTGAAGAATCTGCACTAAGTACCCACAACACCCGTTTGGCACGGGTACATTGAGGTAGATGACGGATCTATGCAACATAGAAAGTTTTCCACGGACGATTCTGCTGAATGTTTTTTGTTTCTGGACGTTTCTCTTGAAGAGAGTTCTTGTGCCATTGCTTTGCGAGATGATAGCTAAATGTTTATGTGATTCATTGTCACGAATAAAAGTTGTTCCATACATTCAGTTGGCCTTTGAGAAAGTAATTATTTTGTTTTTTGAAGTACTGCAGCTTTAGTTGTTTAGATCAATGTTTGATTGTAGAAGTAATAAGTTGAAGACCAGCTTAACAATTACTTCTGTATGCAGCAAAGAGGAGGATAATACCAGTAAACCAAGCCATGAGCGGAAACCCCAACAGAAGAATGGTATCATTTGCTCTTATCATGTCCACTTTTTCTGTTCCACTGGTTCTGCAAAATTCACTTAGGTGTTACAAAATCTTTGCTTCTGTATCTGATCTCGTCTGCCTCAATTTCGTTCTCCAGAGCTAACATAGTGCCGGACAGCGACAGAAAAACCCTCGCAGGCAAGCATAGATGCCATATTTCTGAATTGAGATATCTTATTCCTAAAGTTGCTCTTGTTACAACGACTGTTTGTATATACCTTATTTACTTGACAAAGATTCTGAGTTCCTTTAGTGTTCTGGTACAGATATACGGAGATGAAGTTTGACCAATGAGATAGTGCTGTAACGATGCTGTTCGAATAGCAGATTAAGGTCATGATTTATTGACTTTTCCTCACTTCTCAGGTGTTGAAAATCTCCGAGTAAAACTTGTGGTGTTGCAGTCTTTACCCATGCCCTCTTGTTAACTACAGTTGCTGATCTGGAGTGTCTGGGGCTTTCATATAATGTAAGCTGTAGGTATTGATCTCTTGGCCTTTGATATGGCTGCTTCCTGTTTTGCCTTGTTTCTTGAAAGATGATTTGGTATTTTAACATGCCATATACATAATCATTACGGAGTATACTGATTGTATACGGGATTTATGCCCATATCAAAAAATTTACCTTGTAAAAAGACTATTAAGGTAAGGATTCACAACTACTGCAGCAAATACTTTGCCCCAGGTTCTCAAAGTGCAGGGAACAAAGAGGAGAAAAGCCAGAGGAAGAAAGTACTCTTTACTGGCCATTAAGGGGGCATTTGAACTTTAAAGAAATCGTTTGATGGTTTTTCTGATGTAACTTAATGCTCTCTGTATTAGCAGTATTAATCTTACATTAATATACAATGTCTTCTTTTCTTCTGAACCTGTTTTCATATTTGGAGTTTGCATTTGCAGGTTTACATGACAGACTCCTGCTCATGCTGCTTCACTTTCAGAGATACACTGACGGGTGGCAGTTGTTTGTTTGAACATATGGTAAGATTTCAGAGCTCTAAACTCCGTGTTTTGATTGTTACTTTTCTAAATTGTAAAAATAAGTTGTTTACCGTATTTTTTCAAATCTCAGGTTCCTGTGGCTTGGCTTTCTTTGCTGGAGCTAAATAATTTCTAATAGGTCCCTTCAGGAAAATAAAGGTACAGAGCAAGAACATTGTGCAGCTGTTCTCTCTTAGTGCGTGAATCGTTTAATTCTAAACAAATGTATGCTAGCTTGTATCTACATTCTTCATTAGGGGCCTTAGTTTATCTCTGGATACTTTCAGTGTTTGGAGCTTATCGTTTTGTTTGTATATAGGATTGCTTGCCGAAATATTTGAAGAATTAATTTTGTTTAATAAGGACTTCGCGTGTGGATTGATATGCCAATGAATAACTGTGTGTAACTTTTCATGTCAAGCTCAATTCCTAGGAATTTAGTTCTGTTTGAGTAAAGCTTAATCACAACTAGTGGTGGCGAATGGGCGGGTTGGCCCTGGTTGGAAACAGATTAAGCAAAAGGAAAAATGGTCAAATATACCCTAAAACTTTGGTAAAATGATTATATATACCCTTTGTCAAAGTATGGAGTCATATATATACTCTGTTAGCCAAAACTTATCAAATTTACCCTATATTAACGGATTGGACACGTGGCACCCACGTGACAGCCACATCAACCAATTAATTTCAGCATAACCTTCACCACCACCCCAGTGCCATTGCTGGACAGCGATGATAGGCGGATGTCCAGTCGCCGTCACGGCACGCCTGCCATCGCCGGAAAATTAAAAAAAATCCCAAAATTGAAAATCGAACTTCGGGAATTAGTGTATGTTGTAGAGAATGAGGAGACGAGATCAGTGATACCACCCACGCCTCGACCACGGATTCGACGGAAAAAGCCAAAAACCCGTCGGAATTTTTGATTTGGTCGACCGGACGATTGGCTTGGAATTGAAGGTCGTGGTTGGGTGCAAAATGTCGGCGTGAGGACGACGGGTCTGTTGGTACCTTTCACAACCGTCGATTGTTGCTCAGGTGGCCGGAAATTCGAAGGCGGCGGCTAGGATTTCTGCAATTTTCGAAGGCGGCGGCTAGGGTTTCGAATTTTCGGCCACCTGAGCAACAGTCGACGTTCGGTAGTGGTACCACTAGACTCGTCATCACCTCGCCGACGTCCTACACCCAACCACCACTTTCAATTCTAACCCAATCCGCTGATCGACCAAATCGAAAAATCCGACTGGTTTTTCGTATTTTTCGGCCACCTCGGTTATCGACGACGGCAGTGGGTGGTACCATTGTGTTCGTCTCATCAATCTCTACAAGTTACACCCACTCCCGAAACTCGACTGTTTCAGTTTCCATTTTCGATGATTTTTCTGTTCAACTGCGGCGGTTATGGCATCTCCGACGACTGGACAACCTCCGAACGAGGTGGTGCAGTCCTTTATCAACCATTTCCCACTTCCCACTGCTAATACACCCACAATGCAACAAATAATCTTCTTTGGTTGATGTGGCTGACACGTGTCCAATCCGTTAATATAGGGTAAATTTGATAAGTTTTGACTAACGGAAGATATATATGACCTCATACTTTGACAAATGGTATGTATGATCTTTTATCAAAGTTTTAGGGTATACTTGACCCTTTTCCCTAAGCAAAAAGTGGGACTGACCCATCTTACATGGCACAGGAGTAGGAGCTGAATTTTTGTATTGCATATTGCTTATTTACATGGCACACTTTATTGCAATCTCGTAGACTCCACAAAAGATGTTAAAGTAATAGACTTTCGAGGAGGGACTTAGCTTCATTCTCCTTGAAGAAAGCAAGTTTGTGGTTACGTAGATGATAACAGGGCTTCGGGGCTACTACAGCGCTTCGCTATGAGAATCTAGTTTCGCTAACGCTCGGCTAAGTCTTGAACCTGCGTTCGCCTTTCTAAGCTAAGAAAGTTCACTTGAATATGCAAAGATCACAATAAAATGTTAAAGTAATGGAGATCGCGAAACTCCTCTGGTATGAACTTTACAAAGCATAACCAGTCTCACTGTTTAAGTTTGCAGTTGGGCGGTTAGAGTAAAACTAGTTTAAGTGGTCAAATATGGGAGATTGATTAATTAGTTGAGTATTCAAGGGATAGTGATTAATAAAACTGGTGAATATTATAGGAGATTAATGCTAATATTAGCGGTGGAGAAAAACATTAGGTATTTATTTGAATCTCTTTTAAGTATTAGTTGATAGAGTTATACGTCCAGATTGACACACTATTATTATAAAATAAAAAAGTATTGTATTAGGTAAAACTATATAGGCGTTCGGTCAAGATTTCAAATATTTTTTATTTTATTTCAAAAATGAAAGTGTGCATTTACTAAGTTGGGAGAAGGGTTTACACCGTATAGTCGAAGAAATGCTGATTCGAACTTCTAGAAGATTTGAAACTGGTCCATTCAACAAAAGGGAGATCATAGCTCACTTTTCCTTTTGCGTTTGGCCCTTTTCTGGACTAAATTGGATCACTCTTTTATATGTATGTGACAGAATTAAAGACAAGTATATCTGTTACGATCATATTCCTATATATGGAATTTATGTATAACAAAAGATTCTTTGAGTCTTCTAGAAGGAAAAAGACCACAAAGGAGTCCAGATGTTAGTTTTTAGGTTATGAACTTGCTATCGAAATCATATATTGTTTTAGTTACTGTGTTCGTCATGGGCGGAGCTAAACCCTTGTATTAGTCTTAAAATATTCATTGAATATATATAATTTATAACCCGGTAACTTAAAATAATAAAAATTTCGAACTTTCAAATATGTATTCGTCTCTGATGTTGGAGTATAATATTTATTATACATATTAATGAATTTCTTAATAAATATAAAGAATCTAAACAAACGTTACTTAACTCGTTTGAACTCGTACTTTTTTTTTTGTTATTGACAAGATAACTCGTAACTGCTATCTTCGAGTGCGCACAGGATAAACTACACTTCAATCTAATAGCCACCAACCAAGCCACGAGAGAGATAAGTTTAATACACCCTTCGTTTCAATTTATATGATGTTGTTTGAATGGGCGCAGAGTTTAAGAAATAAAACAAAAATTGAATTTTGTGGTTTAAAACAAGTCAAAGATATTTGTGTGGTTATAGATTATTTCAATAAACGTAAAAGATAATGTTAAAGTTAAATTATTATCAAATAAGAAAATGTATCATTTTTTTTTTAACGGACTAAAAAGAAAAGTGTGTCATATAAATTAGGAAGGGATTAATGTAGTTCCGCCTCTTTCTATGAGAGACCCACAATGTTTCGTTGTCACGCCTTCAATAGATTCTTCTCTTTGCCTGTGTTCCTAAATGGTGAATGGAAAAATCCATTTGGTTATTACAATACTTAAAAGTTAGATAGTTTTTTTGTTGTGAAGGCACTCGCTATTCTTTCGAAATACGCACGCAGAAACCCCGACGCAATACCGCAAACCACGTCGGTCGATTAACCATACTGACAAACCATGTGATGCAGCCAACTAAGCATGCGATGCAGGATCGAACTCGCGACTTCATGGCCCCGCGCCATCAAGCATAATCCTGCCATTCTGCATGTAAGTTAGATAGTTTTGGCAAATAAGTAAACAGACAAAACATGTGATATTTTTCTATTACTACACTCTTTTTATATCTGTATAGTAAGCCTGATGTTGACAACTCGTAAATGTTCTGCTGCCTCAGCCACATCTATTACAATTCATTTATGATCATCGAACTGAAAGTGACTCCAAAGTCCAAACTCTTCGTTCGTACGCAATGACTTGTAAAGTTACAGGCATCTTTTGTTTTTTTAACTAGTTATAAAATTAAATCAGACTTGAGACTCTTCAACCTTTTAACATTTTATTCATGTATTAGTTATTCACGTATTAGTTATTCCATCTTCTACCCCACATAAAATAATATATAGATTTCTTCATAACTTATACATGTATTTGTTAAAGTATATGGGCCTCAAAGCCCATCAGTAGTCCACGGAACAATTTGGTACACGTCCCACTGTGCACAGCAGTGGGACCCGTGGTCTTCCCTTACATTTGATAAATATTAAACTTAGGTTTATACCTTAATTAGTAGTGTAATATTACAATAATTGTAAAGTCTTCAACTAGAATAGAGATTTATATGTAGAATAGAAAGAGGATTTTTCTAGTGTAACTTGTATATATATGTTTTTCATTAATAAGAATAATCAAGAGATTATTTCTTTCAGTATTAGTTATGCGGGTTTCTAAATTGCAAACCAAACGTCGTATTAATTTTATACATGAATAACTTACTTCCTAACTAGCTACCAAATATTGTATAAGTTATGCAAGAGATTAATACATGAATAGGAGTTGTTTTTACTAGCTACCAAACGACCTCTTATAGGCTAATAGATGAAGTATAACCCATTTTGCCCTGTCCTGTGTAGCAGTGATGGAGCCAGAAATTTTATTAAGAGATGTCAAAATATAAAAAAGTAGACACACATAAAAAATAAGGGGAATCAACACGTAGGACTGTATATATATAAAAATGAGACTCTACAAAACAAAACTAATTCATATTCTTCAAATACTAAGGTTTGCACCCGTAAAAGAGGTAAATTTATGAAATATTCATAAAGAGATTGAGACGTCAAATATTATTTTTCTCATAGTCAAGGAGATCATCCAAAAAAATCAAAGGAAGATACAAAATTTTATTCACAATTTGATAAATAAATTATTTATTTATTTATTTATTTTGTAAGTATAGTTTATTTTCGAAAATCTGTTGATGACCTATGGTCAATCAAATGCTAGGAGTACTAGTTATACCGTAATTGCAGAAGTGAAAATTTACACATGTTAAATGAGGAAGCTTTTAAATTAGATGAAGTGGTCTCATTCAAATTATTATTTGGCATGTCCACTTGCGTAACATTATTGTTGTATAAGCTCGAGTAAATCTTGAAACACATACACAAATTGAATCATAAACTATCTTAAATATATGTTAATAATAAATAATATATACTGTAAATATTTGAAGAATATTTGCTAATATTTTCGATTACCGAAAAGAAGCTAAAAAATTCAGTAACAGTCACAATATCAAATTAAAGAAATCCATAAAGGTGAGAGCAAACACCCCCCCGACACCACACACACAAGCAACGAGCACAGATCCGCATGACTTCATTTTGGTTTTAATATATGTACAGTATATTGAGCTTTTATACCATCAATATAATTTAAAAGCATGTTACTTGCAAATGATTTGGTAACCAGATATTAGTGTAAAACTAACTATTATTGTTATGTAAACTCTTTCTCATTAATTGTTAATGTTCATTTGTCAGTAAGAAGATGGAACAAGAATCATCTTATCAAGTTGATTTGTCAAACTCTCAAGTCTTTCCACATCAAACAGCTAACTCTGCTAATCTGATTACAAAGTGAACTCCATCTTAATGAATATAATTGATAGACAGTGGTATACACATGGTATACCACATGGTCTGAAAAGTCAATAATTAATATACTATGTTTGTAGAATTTTGTACAAGTATAATTATGTTATTAGTATTATAGTAGGAAAATGTATTAGTCTTGTATTAGAAAAAGGTAAATTAATTTTCCATGTTTAGATATTGTATATTTATATATATACCTCTTCATTAATGAAAAATAATCAAGAGATTATTTCTTTCATGGTATCAGAAGTCTAGGGTAAATATTTTTCTTCTCCAACCCACACTTCCACTGCCCTAATTCCTTCTCCTCGGCCACCGGCCACTCCCTATATTTTTCTTCCCAATTTTTTTTCAAAATCTCTAATTCTCCTCTTGTTCTTTCAATATGGCTATCTCATAACACCTTTCATCATGCCCTTACCGTATCCAATATCAAGAACAACATCTCTATCGTTCTTGAGATGGAAAATGTCTAATATGCGCGTGGACGGAATTATTTAAAGTTCACGCACACTCTCATCGAGTATTTCAGCACATCATCCCCTCGGCAACAGGCAAGGAGAATGTGTCTACCACCGATGATGACATAGAGTTGTGGGAAACTCTTGATGCTACGATACTCCAGTGAATTTATTCCACTATCTCTACGGATCTTTTACAGACGATTATTGAACCCGATGTCACGGCCATGGACACTTGGAATATGTTGCGTGATATTTTCCATGATAACAAAAATTCTCGTGCTGTCACTCTTGAGCAGGAATTTTTCTGTGTCAACATGGAGGATTTTTCGAATGTCTCAGCCTATTGAAAATGCTGAAAGAATTAGCGGATCAACTCAAGAACGTTGGTGTGCCGGTCACTAATGATCGTCTTGTTCTTCATATGGTTACAGGTCTATCTGAGGCTTATAATAGCGTTGGGGCGCTTTTTCGTCAAAGTAATCCTCTTCCGTCGTTCTACCAAGCTTGTTCCATGCTCATAGTAGAAGAAGTCGGTTTGGCTAAGAAGGCGGCTACTAGATTTAATTCTGCCATGATGGTGGCCTCGCCACAAGATTCCTACTCTCTGTCATCTTCAGCTAACTCAACTCCAAATCGAAACAACTGTGGTGGAAAATGGAGTCAAAATCGGAATTCCGACGGAAAAGGCGGCGGTCGCGGCAAAGGCGACAGTAGTGATGGTCAGGGTGGCAGACGGCAGAGGCAACCGTAGGTTGGGCCGCGGCAGTGGCCTGGTCAGTGGGCCAACAGTATCGGTAGCTAGTGGACCTGACATGGCCCAACCCAATTTCCCCTTTCCGCCCAAAGATTTACCCATCGACCGCCACCGGTAGGCCCAATTCATGAGTTTCAGTCCAGATAATATCGATGCCGCGATGCATACACTTGGATTAAATCCTTCAGACGCAAATTGATATATGGACACTGTTGCCACTTCTCACATGACATCCACACCAGATAATCTCTCATCTTATTTCAATTTGAGCAACAATCGTGGTATAATTATTGGTAATGGCAATTCAATTCCAATTTGTGGTTATGGTCACACAAATTTGTCTCCCCCCACATCCTCCTCTAGTCCTAAAAAATGTCCTTCATGTCCCTTAATTAAAAATTTGGTGTTTATCCAAAACTTCACAACTGATAATTGGGTTACCGTTAACTTTGACCCCTTTGGTTTTTCTGTGAAGAATTTCACGACGGGAATACCTCTAATGAGATGTAATAGCCGGGAAGAGCTTTATCCAATCATCACTATCGTCATTTCCACGAGTCAAACCACTCCATTAACATTTACCGACATTGTTCCTTTGTGGCATGCACTTTTGGCTCATCTATTATTTATTCTCTTCAAAATAATTTTTTTTTTTATCGTAAGAGTACGCGTAGTACTCATATTTTTCATTCTTGTTCATTAGGGAAACATGTTAGATTACATTTTGTAGCTTATTCTTCTGGTATGTTGATGCCTTTTGGCATTATTCATAGTGATTTATGGACATCTCCCGTTTTAAGTTCTTTTGGCAGTCGTTATTATGTGTTATTCTTGGATGATTATTCTAATTTTTTGTGGACCTTTCTGTTGTCTAAAAAGTCTCAAGTTTTTTCAACCTTCTTAAAATTTAGAGCATTCATCTGTACCCAATTTGAACGGAAAATTAAAAATATTCAATGTGATAATGGAAGGGAATATGATAATGGGTCGTTTCAAGAATTTTGTGACACTAATGACATATCTTTTCGATTTTCTTGTCCTCATAAGTCCTCATAAAATGGGAAGGCCGGAAAACAATCGTACCATTAATAATATTGTCCGAACCTTGCTGGTTCATGCTTCATTACCTCCTTCTTTTTGGCATCATGCGTTACAAATGGCTATTTACCTCCTTAACATTCTCCCTAACAAAGGTTTAACATATCAATTCCCACTTAAAATTCTTGACAATAAAGATCTCTCGTATTCTCTTCTTAGGGTGTTTGGGTGCTTGTGTTATCTATTTTTTCCCTCCACTATAATTAATAAACTTCAATCTCGGTATACCGCTTGTGTAGTTTTGGGTTATCCGTCTAATCATTGTGGTTATAAGTATTTTGATTTATCTTCCAATAAAATCATAATTAGTCTCCATGTTATTTTTTATGAAACCTAATTTTCGTTTGCTAAAATGTCTAATTTCATGTCGAATAATTATAATATTTTGGACGATATTTTCTCAAATAGTGGGCCCACCCTTCCCATGAGTCAAATTTGCCAGCAGGCCCAAATAATCTCACTGTCAAACCGGCTACCATTCACATTGTTCTCAGGCTCTCTCAAAAGCATGACATATTTATCAACTGGATGTGAAAAATACTTTCTTAAATGGTGATCTTAAGAATACAGTATACATGCATCATCCCTTGGGATTTAGAGACCCATTTATCCTCATCATATCTATTTGCTGAATAAGTTTTTGTATTGGCTTAAGCAGGCCTATCGGGCTTGGTATAAGAGGTTTGCAGATTATGTATCTACCATTGGGTTTTCTCACAGCAGGTCTGATCATTCTATGTTCATCTATCATCATAGTACTTCTCTGACATACATTCAGTTATATGTGGATGATATTATATTGACTGCCTCTTCTGATAATCTGCGCAAGTCTATCATGTCCTTCTTAGTTCAGAATTTGTTATGAAAGACTTGGGGCCCTTGAGTTATTTTTTTGGTATAGTTGTCACTCGCCATGCATGTGGTCTATTTTTTTCAGAGAAGAAGTATGCAACTGAGATCATTGAGAGAGTTGTCATGCCATATTGTAAGTCCTCTTCTACTACGGTTGATACCAAATCAAAGTTGAGTGCTAATACTAGCTCACCATACGAGGATCCCACCCACTATCGTAGTCTTACAGAAGTTCTTCAGTATTTCACCTTCACGAGACCATATATTACTTATGTAGTCCAGTAGGTGTGTTTATTTATGCATGATCTGAGGGTTGAGCACATGCGTGCGCTCAAACACATTATATGATACATACATGACACATTTGATTATGGTTTGTATTTATATCCATCCTATGTCTCTACTCTCGTGTCTTATACATATGTTGATTGAGGTGGATGACCAGATATCAGGCATTCGACCTCTGGTTATTGTATGTTTCTAGGTGATAACTTGATTTCTTGTTCACCAAAATGCCATGCTACTTTATCGCGATCCAGTACGGAGGCCGAGTACCGATGGGTAACCAATGTGGTGTCTGAGTCATGTTGGTTGCGTAATCTTCTATTAGAGTTATACTTTCATATTCAGAAAGCTACATTGGTCTATTGTGATAATGTTAGTGCAGTTTATCTATATGAAAATTCGGTCCAACATCAGCGCACTAAACATATCGAGATGGATATTCACTTTGTTTGCGAAAAGGTAGCTCATGAACAAGTACGTGTCTTGCATGTCCCTTCACGGTACCAAATTGCTGACATTTTTACTAAGGGTCTTCCATTGGTTCTGTTTGAAGATTTTAAGGATAGTCTCAGCGTACGACAACCGCCCGTTATAACTGCGGGGGTGTGATAGACAGCGGTATACCACATGGTCCTAAAAGTCAATAATTAATATATCATGTTTGTAGAATTGTTGTACAAGTATAATTATGATATTAGTATTATATTAGGGAAATATATTAGTCTTGTATTAGGAAAAGATAGATTAATTTTTCATATTTAAATATTGTATATTTGTATATATACCTCTTCATTAATGAAAATAACTAAGAGATTATTCCTTTCGATTATTACTAATAATAATATGCTTAAACCAAGCCAAGCAAGTCAGTGCTATAATCGATTGCTCTAAACAATCCATTTTTCAACTTTATTATTTTGTGAATGTATATCTTCTTCCCAATTTTTTTATTTTATGCACTAAAAATATTTTCGAATGTCGTTACAGATAGTCATTGAACTTTTGATTTATTACATAATAAAGTCATGAAATTGCTTTTTGTAACGGAACGATAACTCAACCATGTTTGTATATCATGGAAATTAAAATGAACGCCAACAAAATGCTTTTATTTTTCCAAAAAAGGTGGATCTCCCAGAGTCCCGGTCAAATCCAGTGTGAAGGAGTTAATCATGGTAACTCAACTGATTTCAAAGGTTAGACCACTACCACGCTGCGCACAAGGGGCCCTCCTTTATTTCAAGAAGTAACCCCCACTCTGCCGCTGGCGGGATTCGATCTTGGCTATTTTTCCAATTATCCCCTTGAGAACCAGTTGAGCTGCTCATGCGGACAACAAAAAAATGCTTTTATGTTTCTACCGGATGTTTGATATCTGATTCGCCGCGCATAAAATCCATGAAAGGGGAAGGCTCCCTACTAGGATATTTTTTTTTCTCAACTCAGGGCTCGAATACTGTTTTTATGGTGTCGATAAAATATTACTCCCTCTGTCCTAAAAAAAATTGTCCTACTTTTCTTATTAGTTTGTTCCAAAAAGATTGACACATTTCTATATTTAGAAATAATTTAATTTTATGAGATGATTTATAATCACACAAATATTTAAGGTTTGTTTTGAATCACATATTTCAAAAGTCTTCCTTTATTTTTAAAATTTTATGTCAAGTCAAACTAAGACAATCTTTTTTGGGACGGAGAGTCTTCTAGAAACAAGTATTTTTCTAGCAGTAAAAAAATAGTGTGTTACACAAAATATTCCCGTTAGCAAGAATCTGTGAAAGAGCCGCACCTCAAGGGATGTTCTAGGATTCAAACTCGTGATCAAATAGTATCAAGCAAAAATGATACTCCCTTTGTCTCAATTGATACGACACATTTTTCTTTTCAGTCAGTCCTAAAACGAATGATACATTTCCTTATTTGTCAATAATTTATTTTAAATTTTACCTTTTACGCTTAACGATATTTTTATGCTTAACGAGATAATTTATAACCACGCAAATATCTTTAACTTATTTTTTAACACAATATTCAAAAATATTTCTTTAATTTTTAAATTTTGTGTCCGATCAAACTAAATAACATAAATTTAGACAAACGGGTAACGTTCTATTTTGTCAAGAGTGTAATACAATAGTGGATTTCTGACCACACCAGCAATGGAATGACAAATATGTAGGCAGTAGGCAAATACTACACAACTGTACATGCCAAAAATAAGAGCAATCACTGTCAGAAATGAGTAATATGTAGTACTTAGAGGAAAAGAAAAGTACTTATTTCAACTATGAATATAACTCAACTCACTCTGATTCTTAGAGGTAAAAAGGCTAAATCTCTTTTAAGTACATAAACTTTTAATTGATTGCCTTTGAGAATATCATATTTCCAAACAACAGCCTGATTGAACATGACCACTGTACTCATCAGGAGTCTCTATTTTTGTCCATTTTTTAAATTTACCATCACTCCTTAGATTCAAAGCATAAGCACTCTGTAGTTTATCAAATTGGATATTTCCCACCAATATCAACTTCCCTTGACACGCTGTCAAATACGCCACGTTGGAAACCCCAACTGGCAATCTCGCCAGCTTTTGCCACGTAGCATGTTCCTTCACGGCCACGTCACCATCTTGACACATGTATAATCGCCCATCATCACCTTCAATGCAAGTATGAGAACTGTTCATTACACTTGAGAATTCATCTTCCAGGCGCCAATGCCACGTGGCAAAATCGAACACCTCAGCATTTTTCTCAAAGTGACCTTGTGCCCACGTGGGATAGCCACCAATGACGTGGAATTTACCTCTGTGAAATGTAACCTTACATTCGTCTCTCTCCATTACCATGTCAGGAAGTGTAACCCACTCGTTTTTAACGACGTCGTATAACATAACAGACTTTAAAGCATTCTTTTCCTCGTCATGTCCACCTGCGACAAGAACCATCCTGTCCGAATCCGAGTCACACCCAAAAAATAACCTTTGCTGACCCGGCATATCCGACCCACGACGCCACGACCCGGATATGAAATTGTACACAAAAACACAGTCCATCACCCGCCAAGTAACCGGATCACACCCACCAATCACTACTAACTCCGACCCGACTCCAACAATCCGGCAAAACCTCGGTAACCCATCAATCAACTCCGGTATCGGTGGCAAATCGTACCAAGAGCCATTTTCCGGGTCACAAACGGAAAGACGGTAAATCTGAGTAGACGAGAGAGCAGTTTCACCCTGTGGCCTTTTCACTGTAGCAACCATAGCTTGGACCATGGCTAAAACGGGTCGGGTCAAGCCGTAAATTTTTCGCCGGCGCCGAAATTCTGGCAGCGTAATCTCGGCTTTCCAATTTTTGCATACTGAAGCTGCTTTAGAGAATTGGTCAACAGGTAGACGTATGAGACATTCTAGTGCTATATCATTAGGTAGCCCAGGGATCAGGTCCATGGCTTTAGTATATTTTTTTTAGTTCTGTAGGGAGGGAAATCAGGAAATATGAATGGATAAATAAGAAGGAAGGACAATAATTATGGGTTGTGGTTTCAGAAAACCGTAAGCGGGTGTTATTTTATACTGTTTGCTCATGAAGTGAGAGTAGGGACAAAATTTACTTTCTGAAGTAACAGTGGGGGCAAAGAGAAGAGATAAGGGGCACCGGCACACACAGTTTGTTTGAGTTCTCACAAGTAGCGCAACTTGGTTATTACGGCTATAATCAAAGTTACAATTGGCAGTGGCTTATATAATACTCCAGTACTTATATTTATACATGAATGGGATTGTCACGTGCCATGACATCGTAACCATTACGTTAGCTGCCCATTTTCTTTTTTTTTTTTTTTTTTGATAATCCATGTCCCCTCATATCGCTAAGACTGCATGCGATCTTACGATGCTCGGCAGACGAATAGAACCCGTTCTTAGCCGCCACCGCCAGGTAAATCGCGGGATGTGCGCCCTACATTCAGTGTCTGATCGCCACCAACGGATAAATGCTACAAGGTCCGACCCCAACAGGGATTGTCTGAGGGAGTATCAAACTCACACTGCAACATGCCCGCGCGGTTAAGCTACCAGGCTTTAATACGAGGCATATGTCCCGGAGAACGTATCCGCCGAGAATCGAACTTGTGACCTTAAGGCCACAAATTTGACTAATGGCCACTGGGCCACCTTTAATTGGAGTGTTTGGTTGACAAATCCAAAAGTATTTTTGAATTTCAAAAGCATTTTTTGTCTTTTATATAAAAACATTTTTTTATTGACAACCAAACACCTAACCACTTTTTGATAAAAAAACTTTATTCCTAAAAGTTCTACTTCTAAAAGTTCTTTTTAATAAGTTGTACAGTCTCACTCTAATTGTTTCTGTAAATATGTATATGATAGAAATAATTGTATCCATACATATAATTAGAATATTTCTATATATTGTGTAAATATAATTATAGTAAGATTATGATTTCTCTTTTGTATAGGCTTAGGATTCCTATTGTATAAGAGATGAATATTGTACTCTATATATACTTTGATATTAATGAGAAGATTCTCTAAGGGAGATTAATATCATCTTACATGGTATCAAGAGCCTAAAACAAAAACCCTAGAATTTTCTCTTGTGTGTCGCCGCCGCCGACCCCCCCCCCCCATCTCGGGCAATCCAGTTCCTCACTATGTGTGTCGTCTCTGTAAGTCACTATATCGCCTGAAACAGGTCTCCCGTGCGTGATATGATCACTTTGTCAGATATATTTTGCAGATTGGGTTTGTATGCAGCAAGAGTGATACATCACTCTTCATTTTTCATCGAGGTAGTAGCACTACTTACTTTTTACTTTCCGTGGATGATATTGTTCTTACTGTCTCCTCCGACGGATTGAAAAATGAGATTATTGTCTTGCTTAAGTCCGAATTTGCAATGACTGATTTGAGGAAGCTGAGTTATTTTTTGGGGATATCAGTGACCAGGTCTGCCAATCATATGTTCTTGTGTCAATGTAAGTATGCATAGGAGATTGTGTACAGGGCTAAGATGACGAACTGCAAAGAGATGCCTACAGATGCCTACTCCAGTTAATTCTAAATTTAAGTTCAGTGTCATGGATGGTGCTCCAGTCTCTGATCCTACTCTGTATAGGAGCCTTGCAGGTGCACTCCAGTATCTCACTTTCACCATGCCAGACATAGCTTATGCTGTTCAGCAGGTGTGCTTATTCATGTATGCCCCGAGGAGTCTCATTTCACTGCTCTTAAGCGTATCATTCGATACATTAAGGGCACTCTTGATTATGGTTTGCACATATACCCCTCTGCACCAAACAGATTGCTTTCATATACGGATGCAGATTGGGCAGGGTGTCCGGACACGCGACGCTCTACCTCCGGCTTTTGTGTTTTTTTAGGGGATAATCTGATTTCTTGGTCTGTCAAGCGACATGCTACCTTATCTCGCTCCAGCGTCGAGACTGAGTACAGAGTTACAACTACTCATGCTCAAGAGATAAGAAAGCTCCACATACCTCTTCGGTCAATCCACTTGCTAAGCCCAAAATACCGCACGTAATATGTCAACCTATAATGACCATAATACGTTTATTAACCTCTAATTTCAATGTAGAATATTCCAAGTTCAAGTTACTAATTCCTAAGGAAAATTGGGCAGCATTTCCTTTGTTTCTACATACTTGCCACCTTTTTCAAGGCCGAATTCAACATCCAAACGCCACATTTAAGGCCCAACAATCCAAATATTTCAAAGGGGATCACACACCTAATCTTAGATGTGTAAAATTCTGCCCCACAAGGTAAAACAACTAACTTAACAAGTTTAAGGTAGTTTTTAGGCTACAACATGCTCACAATATCTTCTTAACCAATTCTTTCACATCCAAACCATATTTCTTACATGCAATGAATCTAAGAGAATTATTTACTACTACAAGTTCCTTCTTCTTCACATGCAACATCAATAACTAGCTACAAGAGAAAAATTGTTACCTTAGAGCTTTAGCCAAAATTATTCCAACAATTTTGCTAGCCTCTTTTTCAAGAACACCACCACAATAACTCCTACAAGCTAGCCACAAACTTCCTTCTTGTCCTAACTTTTCAGATTTTCCCTAAGCTTTGAATTCCTCTTGGAATTCTAGAAAGAAGTGAGAGCTTTAGCTTAGAGAGAGAGAAGGATTTGAAAGATGACCAAGTCTTCAAGACTTGGTCAATATATAAGACATGCAAAAATCAGATGGGGACACTTGTCACCCACCCATGACCTCTTTAAAACAAAGCGGTGCGAAATCCCCACTCAACCGCAGAACCCGCTCGAGCTGCGGCCTGCGGCCGCGTGGCTGAACTTGCCGACTCTCAGACTTTCCGGCGCGCTGCCTCGCTTCCCGCGGGCCACTGCAACTTCAGCGAGCCACGAGATCTTTCCGCGCATGCCCCGTGGCTCCCGCGAAATACCTTTCGTCCGTCACAGACCGAACTTGTAACTCTCATAACTTCCTACTCCGATGTCCTATCGACGAATGGTTGGTTGTGTTGGAAACTAGACTCAACGAACTACGCACTAGGCCTTTGAAACACCTAGGAACTCTTAATGTACCGGGTCATAACCCGCCCCAAAGTTTACTAAAACCCGTCCGAAACAATCCGTCAACTTATCTTTCGAATTTTTTTAAGTCTTACTCCTTTCGTACGCTCTCATACGCATGGCCAGAACTACGGGGTATAACAAGAGCAAAATTATAAACTTACAAGTACAGAGTTTGATAGACACTTGGATACACATGAAGATAAAAAATTGGCATATAAGAGAAGTATACACGAAGACAAAGAGTTGACAAAGGAGTTATCAAAAACTTATTGGTAGACTGTGTAACACCCCATTTTAACCGGAGTCGAAACGGGAGTACCACGTATGGTTGATTCCTAAATGTATTTTAAGGAGTCGCCACCTAATTATTATAGTGAATTAGGACACTTAGTTTATTGCAATAAAAATACTGCAATTGACTTTCATTTAATGGTCTGCGAAATTAGTGAGATTCTGGATCAGGGTTCTTTATTATCCTAAAGGGAAGGGGTTAGGCATCCTTTAAGATCCGCTAACTTGCGGTTGTTCGTTCAAACCTAGGTTAATTATTTATTGCTCTTTTCGTTCTACCTATTCTAAGCATTTATAATTAAAATAAAGTGCACTACACAATAATAAAACTAAATTAAATGCGATATAAAATAACATTCCGGGACATCTTTTAGCCCTTTTTAGGCTTTCTGCACAAGATAATCTCCGGGTACCTGCATAAACACTTGGTAAAAGTATTAATAGTAGAATAAATAATTTTAAAAGCAATGACAAGAATTAATAAGTAAAGCAAAAATAAATAAATCCGTCTTTTGCACAGAGGAGGCCTTGGAAATCAGACGGAGATTCCTTCATCGGCCAATATTATTAAAAGCAATAAAATAAATAAAACCTTCGTATCCGCGCCAAAACAATAATAGTTTTAAACACGAAGAGCTCAGATATGAAAAATATATAAAGTGGGATGGCTAAACAAGTCATGCGAGAATTCGCCCACAACGCATGTTGGTTATCCGGTGTAAGTGGAAGAAATAATCCTTGCCCAGAAAGCTTCATTTATTTTATTTTCCGTCTTTGCTACTGTGGAGGCCTCAAAAATCGACGGATAACTTTTTCATCGGCCAAATGTTATTAAAAGCAATAAAATAAATAAAACCTTCATATCCGCGCCAAAACAATAATAGTTTTAAACACGGAGGGCTCAGATATGAAAAATATATAAAGTGGGACAGCCTAAACAAGTGCGGCTGCGAGAATTCGCCCGCCGCACGTTGGTTATCCGGTGTAAGTGGGTCGACGGAGAGGTGAGAAGAGGCGACGGATGGCGACGGCAGGCGATGGGGTGAGATGAGTGGAGAGGAAAGTGAGTTAAGGAGAGGTGAGGACGGTGGTTAGTGGGCTTACGAGCTTGAGCTCCGGCGAAGGCGCAGCGACGGAAAGGGAGAGAGGGAGGAGACAATCTTGAGAGGGGTTCCTTGCCTTATGCGGCTGATGGTAAAATAATAGGGGGGGAAGTTTTTGTTTTATAAGGTAGGATTAGGGTTAGGTATTGGGGGGGGGGGGGGGAATGAAAAGTGGGGTATTGTTTTGGGGGGGAAATAAAAAATGGTATTTGATTTTAGGGGGGAAAAATAAAAGAGAAAGTTTGGGTGAAATTAAAAAGAAATGGTATTGGATTGGACTGATTCAAATTGTGTCTTGGACTGGACTGGTTTGACAAAAATGGAATGCTGGTTAATTATTTAACAGAAAAATTATTTAAAAAGATGCAAAATTATAAAAATGCAAATGTCGACGCAATAATACTAAAATGCAATATTTAAAACATGTTTAATGCCTGATTAAAAGTAAAAAATGGGATGTCAACTAATTATTTAAAAAGATGCAAATATTATTAAAATAAAACGACGGTGTAACAATAATAAAAACATAATATTAACAAAGACATAATGCTTAATTTAACATAAAAAGATAAAAAAAATGCAGAAAATGCTGATTAAAATGTGATGTGCAAAAATACTTAAAATTGCACGAAATATACAAAAAACGGGTCAAAATTGACTGTCAACAGCATGTCCCTCTTTGTACGGAGATGATGGAAGAGTCTTCGGACAAAGATGTTGACTTGTAGCCAATTTTGTCCTGTTTTATAAACTAGAACTCAAAAATAGGGATGATGCAGATCCAAAAATGTCCCAGTGTCAAATCATGATGACACTGGGTCGTTGTGATGCAAAAATTAAAAAGCAAAGCTGACGCTGATTAAAAATGTCCCAGTGTCGAAGTATGATTGACACTGGGTTGCAGGTGATGTGGTGCTGAAAAAGACAAGGTTATTGTGGATGTTGATGGCGTCATTGCATAGACGCGATGCAGATGCTCGTCGTTGCATGGACGAAACATAGATGCGATGAAGATGTTCGTCGTTGCATAGACGAAACAAGAATGAAGCCGTTGCATAGGCTTTTGTGAAATGATGTCGTTTTTCGGACGCAATGCAGATGCTCGTCGTTGCATAGACGAAACATGAATGAAGCCGTTGCATAGGCTTAAAAGAAATGGCGTCATTGCATAGACGCGATGCAGATGCTCGTCGTTGCATGGACGAAACATGAATGAAGCCGTTGCATGGGCTTTTAATGAAATGACGTCGTTGCATAGACGCGATGCAAATGCTCGTCGTTGCATGAATGAAGCCGTTGCATGGGATTTTAATGAAATGGCGTCGTTGCATAGACGCGATGCAGATGCTCGTCGTTGCATGGACGAAACATGAATGAAGCTGTTGCATAGGCTTAAAATGAAAAAGGCGTCGTTGCATGGACGCGATGCAGATGCTCGTTGTCGCGCCCATTTTCGGCCGCGGCATTCTTTTTCTAAACTCCTGCTGCTTAATGCAATGTTAGAAAATAAAGTGCTAAATGTTAAAAGTGCAAACAAATATTAAAGTGCTAGAAATGCAAAAGTGCTAAGGTTTAAAAAGGTGCTAAAATGCTAAAGGGTTGCTAGAATGCTAAGGGTTCGCGGAGTCGCCACCTAATTAATTGGGTGAATTAGGACACCTAAATGTTTAACTAGTTTGAAGTAAAACATTAACTCCATTTTAATGGTCTGCTAAACTTAATGAGATTCTGGGTAAGGGTTCTTTATTAATCCAGAGGGAAGGGGTTAGGCACCCTCTAAGATCCGCTAACTTGCGGTTGTCCTGCCAAACCTAGGGTAATTATTATATTAAAAATGCAAAATGAAAGCTCCTCCTGCTTAATAAAAATGCTAAAATGTTAAAATGTTTAAAAGGTGCTTAAAGTATAAAAAGGGGCGAAAGGTGTTATAAATAAATAAAAGAGCCAAATGTCGAGTGTTTAAAAAGTGCTTAAAATACTAAAGGTTGCTAAAAGGTTTTAAATGATAGAAGGGTGCTAAAGGTGCTAAGAGGTGCTTAAAAGTGCTAAATGCTAAAGCGCCGAATAATTAATAAAATGTTAGGAAATAAATGCTAGCATGTTAAAATGTTTAAAAGGTGCTTAAAGTATCAAAAGGGGCTAAAGGGTGCTAAGGAATGCAAAATGTTAAGATGCTATTTTGAGAGTTTAAGAGAAAATCTGTTTATGGATTTTAACAAATTGTTGGTTTTATGATGCAAGTTAGATTATTATTTTTTGCCGCTTTTGAACATGCCTAATAGCCCCAAAAGACAAATAAAGTAGAAGCGTATTCCTAAAATGTAATTACTTCCCGTCTCATATATTTAAAGACCTAATTGCTAGAAGTTCTCCTATTAATTACAAAATTAAATAATAAAATTACAATAAACAAATAAAGGCATAAAAATAAGACAAGAAAGTTAAGAGAGTGAAGGGATTGGAGCGGATGACTCAATCCTGTTTGTTTTTCTAGGAGTTTCTGAAGCGGGAATGCGAATGCGGATGCGGGTCGCCATTTGAAATGGCTTATACGAGTCTCGCCAGTGAGACTCTTTGTTTTGCTCCGATGCGTGCCATGTAAACAAGGAAAAGATAAGGATTAGTATGCACTCCAAATACTTGAATCATGATAAATAAACATGGATTTAAGCATATAGGATTAAACAAGAAGAATAAACAATATGCTGCACATTTTATATATAATGGGCATATCATGTGCTTAAGTGCATAATAAGCGGAACAACTAACAGACAAACATGGCAATATCAGATGGGAAATAGCTGCCAGCAGGTGGTAGAAAGAAACATGGATGGGCAGGTATGCAGCCAACACGCAGAGAAGAGGAAAAAGATAACAGGCCGGCCCAAAATGCATGCAGACATGTTCAAAACCAAACCAACATAATAGACATAGCAGTAGAGCAAAGAGTAGGAGATAAAATGGCCTCTGAACTTATACATATAAGAAAATATAGTTAAATAATTCATGAAAGCTATATGTTATTGGACCTGGGTCTAATCGGCTGGGGCTGAAATGTATTGGACTTACTATTTGGTTTAACAATGGTGATGGGCTCGGCAGAATGCAAAAGGAGAAGAGAAGGGAGAATAAATATACTAGTTAAAGGATATCTAAACTCATCTATGCAAATCAAAATATACTAGCAAGAGTAGGTTAATTCCACCTATTTATTAGCTCAATTCAACACAGTGAAGTAGGAGAAGGATGAGCAAGGGGGTGGGCTCAAAATGTTGCAAGAATGCAATGCAAACAAACAAGATAACAAAGAATGAGCTAAGCCCGCAAAGCAATTGGAAAAAGAAACTTCAGTGTGCAGGCTGATGGGAAATTACGCAGATGCCATGATTTTATAGCTTTCAGGTTTTTTTTTTCTTTTCTTTCTATGGTGTTCCATTATAATAGTAATGCCAAGATACTATCATGCATATTCTAATTAATCAACAGCAATGTAATGATAGTAGTAATACAGACACGAAGCAGCAGTTATGACACCCCCTCCAAACAAACAGCAGGTAGTGGGCAATGAACAGCAAGCAGCAAGCAAAGTGGGCTTAACCCATAAATGAGCATTTAGCAAACATAATGCATTTCAAACCCGGTGTATCCATAAGAAAACAGTGAGGATCAGAAGGCAGCAAGCAGCAGGTAGCAGAAACGCAATTCAAACAGTCCTAAATGATAAGGTTCAGATTCTAAAACAGTCCCCTGGTCCTAAAGGCAGATTTCACATTTACAAGAAGACAGATTAGCCTCCTATGGTACATGATACGTCTAGATCCAGGATTTCGGCAAATGCTCATAGTCAAATGGTCACTCTTGGCAAACCGAGAGGGAAACAGGGCTTCATTTTTGTTAGGCATTTTTAGCATAAATCAGTTCAACAGGTGTAATCATTCCCTGGATGGCAGCGACATCTATTGCGACTTGCTAAACATTTACGAAGATGGGACAAATTAAGTAGCCAAGGCATAAGGAACCAACATTTTAAGTAGACAATGTAGATATATATATATATATATGCAACCTGTCAAAGGGAGTAGACATTTTGTTTTCATACAAAAAGGGTTCATCCAAGTCATTTCCTTAACTCAACCCCTCCCTAACGATGCTTGATAGTCACTTAGTCCACTGTATGTATTTAAGGATATGATACAAGATTACAAATTAAGACATGGAATACAACCAAAGATATAGCTTAACATAGTATGGTCTAATCTAATAAGAAATTTAAGGCAAAAGCTTAATGCATAATAACGAGCATGATATGATTCAGAGGCGTAAAATACTTATGAAGGATTTCCCTAATTAAGCGGGCATGGCACTTTTAGCTAGGTAGAGTAAGATACTCGATCTCAAACCGACATACTGGACAGAACAATCGGTTGAACTTGTTGACACCACAGAAACTTTCGATCAATCAACATCACAATCAGATATTAGGCAAACGTATTTGGCTTATGATATTAAAAGTGAACCCGAATAGCTTTAAATAATCGAGTCTAACAAGATAGGCTAAAACATATTGAAGACTTTTATAACAACATTAACAAATATGATCAAGAAGTACCTAACAGAAAATACATAAATTCACATACAGAACTGAAATTCGACAGGAAAGTGAATTACCTTCTCCGGGCAGCGACCCGGGGCAGCGTATCAAGTCGTCGGTCCACTCGACGGATTTCGCTCATGGCGAATAGAAGGCGAAGTTTATGGTCTTTGGGTTCTTTTGGAACTAAAGGAAAGGGATTCGAACCTTTATTCTTGCGATGCTAATTCTGCGAGTCTTGACTCGCGACTCGATGCTACCGTGTTCAATCGACGATCGCCGCTAGAGGACGTAGATCGATGCCTATCGGTTTTGGATGCCTCCTCATTTCTGACCTATTGTCCCTGCCTAATAATGCCTATTGCATGTGCTTTTTATAGCCCCCGTTTGGATTCCCTACTAGGTAAGTAGTAAGGGCTGATATCGACGCGATTTGGTGCTGATTCGATCGTGATTTAGGTTTGAAGGGATTTGGTTAGGTTATGGTAAGAGGAGCATGCGGTGCGTGGGTGGGAAAGCCCGGATTCTCGGCGAACCGGCTGAAGTGCTGGTGCCTTGGCGGCGATGTGTTTTAGGTTAGGGTTTCGCAGGGCTGCCTTTTTTGTTGAGGACGATGGAGTCGAGTTTAGTCTTAGGTTTTTTTTTTTGGTTTTGTGTTGGACGAATGGGCTTTGGGGGAGGGGAGTTTAGGGTAAGGTATAGAGGGCAGGGGCGTGTGGGCTTGCGGGTGGGCCTCGCGGGTCGCGGGTCGACGGGCTGATCGGGTTGGGCCTGGTAAGGTTAATTAATTCTAGGAGTTTAATTAGTTTTAGGCTAGTTAATTAGCTAATTAATTCTAGGCAAGTGTATTAATAATTAATTAGTGATAACTTAAATTAACACATGTGATTAAACTAATTAGGTGCTTCATTAATCTAATTGTTATAATAAATAAATGCGGGCGTGCTATTTAATTAGTGCTTAATATTTTAGAATGCGACGCTATTATTTAAAATCTTATTATTGTGCATTATTGCGAAGTTAAATTAAAATGCATTGAGTTTATATTAAATTACTTAAATGTCGAATGCAAGTACGATATTTAAGAATTGTTTAAAGCCTTATAAATGCGACGCTATTAAATAAAAAATTGATTTTAAATTACAAATGATTATGAAATTCTCTTGCGTATTACTAAATGCGGCTATGCTAACTGACACGACGTTATTGCTAAATTATTTATTTTATGCATTTATTAATTATTTAAGAATTACGACAAAGCTTAAAGTTAATTAATGCGGGCGCGAGACTCTAAGTGCTTAAAACTCTACGTAAGACGCGACGCCATTATTAAATTATTTATTTATGCCTGTATTTTTTGTTTTATTCGCTGCATTTTATTATAAAAATCCCTAAAAATTATTTTTACGAAATTAGTCTAATTTTATGGTTAATGGCTGGACGGGAGGGTCAAAATTGGGTGTCAACAGCTGTCCCTCTTTGTATGGAGATGATGGAAGAATCTTCGGACAAAGACGTTGACTCATAGCCAATTTTGTCTCGATCTTCAGAATTGCAAAAATGCTGGGCAGGTAGACAAGGCTGACGCAAAAAATCAAAATCTGTCCCAGTGTCGAGTTATGACGACACTGGGCTACCATGGTCAAAACACCAAGGCGGGCTAACGCGGACTTAGCCGCCCCAAAGTGTCGAGTTATGGCGACCCGGGCTATCATGGTCAAAACACCGGCGGGCTAACGCGACTCAAAGCCGCCGGTCGAGTTATAATGACATCGGGCTATGGTGTAAAAAGTAAAAGAATATAAGCGGCTTGAACACAGGGTGTCTTCTTTGTGGCTTGTGGTCTTTGGGTTCTACGGTGATGTGCGAGCGAGTGACCGACGCTGAGGCCGCTTACGCGTCGTTGGGAAGGTTGGCCCCAACGATTGCCGGTTAGAAGAGAAAATCCACGTTGTGCTCCTGCTGCTGCATGCTAAGACTTGAACAAACGGTTAGTGCATAACTGCTAAGGCAAAATAATTTTAAAAACAATGTAACTGTGAATAGAAAAGGTTATCCTGCAAAACGCGATGCCTGTTGTGTTGATGCGATGTTGCGAATGCTGTGATTTTCGTCCTTGCACAGACGTGTTGCGATTGTGAACGCGGGTATGTTGTCCTTGCTGCAATTGTCCCTGTATACTAAAGCTCAAGAAAGAGTTAGTGCATAACTGCTAAGACAGAATAATAAAGCATGCGTAAGAAATGCAATTTCGGGAGTATAGAAATCGTCCCTGCGTGATATGCTGATGATGGCGTCGTTTTCGGACTTGTTGTGCTGATAGCGTCGCTGCTTGGACGTGTTGCTGCTGGCGTCGTTGCGTAGACTTGTTGTGCTGATAACGTCATTGCCTGGACGTATTGCTGCTGGCGTCGTTGCGTGGACTTGCTGTGCTGATAACGTCGTTGTCTGGACGTATTGCTGCTGGCGTCGTTGCATGGACTTGCTGATTACGTCGTTGTCTGGACGTGTTGCTGCTGGCGTCGTTGCGTGGACTTGCTGATTACGTCGTTATGCGGGCGTGTTCTTCTTGGCGCGTCGTTGCGTGGACTTGCCGACACGTCGTTATGCGGGCGTGTTCTTCTTGGCGTCGTTGCATGGACTTCTTGATTACGTCGTTATGCGGGCGTGTTGCCTTTGGCGTCGTTGCGTAGACTTGCTGTGCTGATAACGTCGTTGCATGGACGTGTTGCTGTTGGCCCTGTAGACTAAAGCTCAAGAAAGAGTTAGTGCATAACTGCTAAGACAGAATAATAATAAAGCATGAAATGAGAAAAATGCGATTTGAACGAAAAAATCGCCCTGCGTAGATGTGATATGTTGATGATGGCGTCGTTTTCGGACTTGGCGTCGTTTTGGACTTGGCGTCGTTTTGGACTTGGCGTCGTTTTCAGACTTGTCGTCGTTTTCGGACGTGGAGTCGTTTTCGGACTCGACCTCGTTTTTGAGCGTGTCGTTTTCGGACTTAGCGTCGTTTTGGACGTGGCGTCGTTTTTGACGCGGAGTCGTTCGACTTCGAGTCGTTTGGACCGGCGTCGTTTTGGGCGTGGTGTCGTTTTGGACTTAGAGTCGTTTTGGACGTGGCGTCGTTTCGGACTTAGCGTCGTTTTTGGACGTGGGCGTCGTTTGGACGCGAGTCGTTTCGACCGAGTCGTTTCGGACGTGGCGTCGTTTTCGGACGCGGAGTCGTTTTCGGACTCGGAGTCGTTTTAGGACGCGACGTCGTTTTTTGACGTGGTGTCGTTTGGTGACCGAGTCGTTTCGGACTCGGCGTCGTTTTGGACGCGTGGTGTCGTTTTGACTTGGCGTCGTTTTGGACGTGTTGTTGATGCTCGCAGATAATAAATGCTCCCCGCAGTGAGCTTGAGAAAAATAGTGTATAACTGGTAAAACAAAATGATAAATATATGAGAAATGCAATTATGTGAATAAGGATGTCTTCCCTGTATGATATGTGGGGTGTTGTGAATGCTGAGATGTTGTCCTTGGGCGGACATGCTAGATGCTGCCACTGACGAATTGCCATGATGCCTTTGTTGTGATGCATTCGTGAACCATGTGGATTGTCATGATGTCTTTGTTGTGCGTTTGTGCACTGCATGAGTTGCAATTTGACTCTAGGCCCGAGCTGATGCGCTATAATTTGTTGCGGACTTTTGAATTCTGACTGTTGATTGTCGGTGCCTCTATCTCTCGAGCGTATGGAATCATATTTGTCGGTGTCCTTTCGTGGCGAAGTCCTTAAAGATTGTCCCAGTTTTGACTGACGAAACTGAGTCGGATATATGTCGTCGCCTGGACATAATGCTGATAACGTCGTTGCCTGGACGTGTTGCTGCTGCTCCTATAGGATAGATGCTCCTGCAAGCTTGAGAAAACATTAGTGTATACCTGTTTAAATGAAATGATAAACACATACGAGAAGTGCAATTTTATGGGTAGAGATGTCGTCCCTGATATGCCTGCTGAATATTGAGATGTTGTCCTTGCACTGACATGTTGAACGCTGCGACTGACGAATTGTCATGATGCCTTTGTTGGGTGCGATGCGTGGGTTGCCAATTTGACTTTATGCCCGAGTTGATGCGCTAGGTTTTGTTGCGGAACTTTGAACTTTGACTGCTGATTGTTGATGCCCCTTTCTGCTGCTGCTGCTTTTGCTGCGGACTTTGGATTGTTGTCACCTGCTTTGCTGCTTTGTCGCTACGCTATCTGGAGAAACTTTTTGCCGTATTTTACGCCTACCGTTGCACTTTCCGCTTCTGTTAATATGGAGAAACTTTTTGCCGCATTTTCTGCTTCGGCTGTTGCACTTTCTGCTTCTGTTAATATGAAAAGACCTGCGCTCAAAGAAAATTTGTGAGTTTTGGGGGGGGTCGATTTGTATTTGACTTCGCCGCCTTGTCCCTTGACATCTGCTGCGTTCGGTCCTGCTTGGACTCGCAACCTTGTATGCAGTTTCTGCTTTGTCGATTTGAATATGCAAAGGGCGTTTGGCCTAAAGTGGGTCTTAATGTAGTTGCTTGTAGTGATGTTTCTGGGCCTTCTAATTTCGGCCTGTAGGGTTGCCATTTGCTGTGGTAGCTGGGCGAGCTGCTTGATCGGATCTATGTTGCTTTTCTTTTCTGAGACCCCCGCTTTGCCTATAGGAACCAAGACAGGTTCCGACTCGTTCCGCTCAAATGCCCTCGAATCGGTCATGTCGCTGGGCCGTGCCTTTGATCTTGCGAAATATTGATGCTCTGTCATTGCTTAGTCAAATACAAATCGACCTTTGGGGGAGATGATAAATCTTTCTAAAAATGCAACAAACGGTGTTAGCATAAAGCACATAATTTGCAGGTATGTAGCAGATATATTGCACATAGCACATTCAAACGTTTCCTAACATGCAGGGGGACCTCTTTATGCCAGAGGTAAGCCTAAAACGTCACTTATGCGAGATTATGACGGATTTGTCCAAGTCGTCCAACTATAATGCCTTTGTTGGAAATGGCGACCAAATGACGGTGCACTTTTCCCAATTTTGGCATGTCATGATTGGGTTTGGATTTGTCTGTCATTGCCACGCTACACATAATATGCTGGTTGGTCGTTGGGTTGAGAAACCCGTTGACAAGTTTGGTGTCTTCCTAATTGTGGTGTCGATGCCAAGGACCGACCCACCTAAGGTAAATGCATGCATGCCCTAAAATAAGGGTGGTATAGCTCTATCCTGAGTTGCTAAGATTTGGCTTTACTAGACGCAAGGTTCCCGAGCGGACAACTCGAGTGAGAAGGCTACGCGGTGATCGACGAACCGATCTAACTCGCGCAGCGCCAACTCTCCTAAAATTTGGATATTTTTGAAAGAAATTTGCGGTGCGCGAGCACACCAAATGAGTGTGTGATTTGTGTGAATTTTCCAGAATGGAAGAAATATGAGCGGAATGCCAGTTTAGGAAAAGCAGTAAAGCAAGTAGCAAAAAATAAACAAAATACAATACACAAAAAATTAAATGCAAAATAATTGCCGAATAATAGCCCTAGGTCTGTTGTGGTTAAGAACCTAAAATCCCCAGTGGAGTCGCCATTTCTGTCGCGCCCATTTTCGGCCGCGGCATTCTTTTTCTAAACTCCTGCTGCTTAATGCAATGTTAGAAAATAAAGTGCTAAATGTTAAAAGTGCAAACAAATATTAAAGTGCTAGAAATGCAAAAGTGCTAAGGTTTAAAAATGTGCTAAAATGCTAAAGGATTGCTAGAATGCTAAGGGTTCGCGGAGTCGCCACCTAATTAATTGGGTGAATTAGGACACCTAAATGTTTAACTAGTTTGAAGTAAAACATTAACTCCATTTTAATGGTCTGCTAAACTTAATGAGATTCTGGGTAAGGGTTCTTTATTAATCCAGAGGGAAGGGGTTAGGCACCCTCTAAGATCCGCTAACTTGCGGTTGTCCTGCCAAACCTAGGGTAATTATTATATTAAAAATGCAAAATGAAAGCTCCTCCTGCTTAATAAAAATGCTAAAATGTTAAAATGTTTAAAAGGTGCTTAAAGTATAAAAAGGGGTGAAAGGTGTTATAAATAAATAAAAGAGCCAAATGCCGAGTGTTTAAAAAGTGCTTAAAATACTAAAGGTTGCTAAAAGGTTTTAAATGATAGAAGGGTGCTAAAGGTGCTAAGAGGTGCTTAAAAGTGCTAAATGCTAAAGCGCCGAATAATTAATAAAATGTTAGGAAATAAATGCTAGCATGTTAAAATGTTTAAAAGGTGCTTAAAGTATCAAAAGGGCTAAAGGTGCTAAGGAATGCAAAATGTTAAGATGCTATTTTGAGAGTTTAAGAGAAAATCTGTTTATGGATTTTAACAAATTGTTGGTTTTATGATGCAAGTTAGATTATTATTTTTTGCCGCTTTTGAACATGCCTAATAGCCCCAAAAGACAAATAAAGTAGAAGCGTATTCCTAAATGTAATTACTTCCGTCTCATATATTTAAAGACCTAATTGCTAAGTTCTCCTATTAATTACAAAATTAAATAATAAAATTACAATAAACAAATAAAGGCATAAAAATAAGACAAGAAAGTTAAGAGAGTGAAGGGATTGGAGCGGATGACTCGATCATTTGTTTTTCTAGGAGTTTACAAGCGGGAATGCGAATGCGGACGCGGGTCACCATTTGAAATGGCTTGCGATGAGTCTCAGTGAGACTCTTTGTTTTGCTTCCGTCGTGCCATGTAAACAAGGAAAAGATAAGGATTAGTATGCACTCCAAATACTTGAATCATGATAAATAAACAAGGATTTAAGCATATAGGATTAAACAAGAAGAATAAACAATATGCTGCACATTTTATATATAATGGGCATATCATGTGCTTAAGTGCATAATAACGGAACAACTGCAGGACAAACATGGCAATATCGGATGGGAAATAGGCGCGGTGGTAGAAAGAAACATGGATGGGCAGGTATGCAGCCAACACGCAGAGAAGAGGAAAAAGATAACAGGCCGGCCCAAAATGCATGCAGACATGTTCAAAACCAAACCAACATAATAGACATAGCAGTAGAGCAAATAGTAGGAGATAAAATGGCCTCTGAACTTATACATATAAGAAAATATAGTTAAATAATTCATGAAAGCTATATGTTATCGACTGGTCTAATCTTGAAATGAAATGTATTGGACTTACTATTTGGTTTAACAATGGTGATGGGCTCGGCAGAATGCAAAAGGAGAAGAGAAGGGAGAATAAATATACTAGTTAAAGGATATCTAAACTCATCTATGCAAATCAAAATATACTAGCAAGAGTAGGTTAATTCCACCTATTTATTAGCTCAATTCAACACAGTGAAGTAGGAGAAGGATGAGCAAGGGGGTGGGCTCAAAATGTTGCAAGAATGCAATGCAAACAAACAAGATAACAAAGAATGAGCTAAGACCGCAAAGCAATTGGAAAAAGAAACTTCAGTGTGCAGGCTGATGGGAAATTACGCAGATGCCATGATTTTATAGCTTTCAGGGTTTTTTTTTTTTTTTTTCTTTCTATGGTGTTCCATTATAATAGTAATGCCAAGATACTATCATGCATATTCTAATTAATCAACAGCAATGTAATGATAGTAGTAATGTCTGAGCAAAGAAGCGATTATGACACCCTCCAAACAAACGAGTGAGTGGGCAATGAACAACAAGCAGCAAGCAAAGTGGGCTTAACCCATAAATGAGCATTTAGCAAACATAATGCATTTCAAACCCGGTGTATCCATAAGAAAACAGTGAGGATCAGGAGGCAGCAAGCAGCAGGTAGCAGAAACGCAATTCAAACAGTCCTAAATGATAAGGTTCAGATTCTAAAACAGTCCCCTGGTCCTAAAGGCAGATTTCACATTTACAAGAAGACAGATTAGCCTCCTATGGTACATGATACGTCTAGATCCAGGATTTAGGCAAATGCTCATAGTCAAATGGTCACTCTTGGCAAACCGAGAGGGAAACAGGGCTTCATTTTTGTTAGGCATTTTTAGCATAAATCAGTTCAACAGGTGTAATCATTCCCTGGATGGCAGCGACATCTATTGCGACTTGCTAAACATTTACGAAGATGGGACAAATTAAGTAGCCAAGGCATAAGGAACCAACATTTTAAGTAGACAATGTAGATATATATATATATATATGCAACCTGTCAAAGGGAGTGGACATTTTATTTTCATACAAAAAGGGTTCATCCAAGTCATTTCCTTAACTCAACCCCTCCCTAAACAGTCTTGATAGTCCACTTAGTCCACTGTATGTATTTAAGGATATGATACAAGATTACAAATTAAGACATGGAATACAACCAAAGATATAGCTTAACATAGTATGGTCTAATCTAATAAGAAATTTAAGGCAAAAGCTTAACAGACAATAACCAGAGCATGATATGATTCAGGAGACGTAAAATACTTATGAAGGATTTCCCTAATTAAGCGGGCATGGCACTTTTAGCTAGGTAGAGTAAGATACTCGATCTCAAACCGACATCTTGGGATGAACAATCGGTTGAACTTGTTGACACCACAGAAACTTTCGATCAATCAACATCACAATCAGATATTAGGCAAACGTATTTGGCTTATGATATTAAAAGTGAACCCAGTAATAGCTTTAAATAATCAGAGTCTAACAAGATAGGCTAAAACATATTGAAGACTTTTATAACAACATTAACAAATATGATCAAGAAGTACCTAACAGAAAATACATAAATTCACATACAGAACTGAAATTCGACAGGAAAGTGAATTACCTTCTCCGGCAAATGACCGGGCACAGATCAAGTCGTCGGTCCACTCGACGGATTTCGGTTTCATGCGCGAATAGAAGGGCGAAGTTTATGGTGCTGGGTTCTTTGCTGGAACTAAAGGAAAGGGATTCGAACCTTTATTCTTGCGATGCTAATTCTCTGGCGTCGACTTCGACTCGATGCTCCGCGTGCTCAATCGACGATCGCCGCTAGAGGACGTAGATCGATGCCTATCGGTTTTGGATGCCTCCTCATTTCTGACCTATTGTCCCTGCCTAATAATGCCTATTGCATGTGCTTTTTATAGCCCCCATTTGGATTCCCTACTAGGTAAGTAGTAAGGGCTGATATCGACGCGATTTGGTGCTGATTCGATCGTGATTTAGGTTTGAAGGGATTTGGTTAGGTTATGGTAAGAGGAGCTGTCTGGGGTGCGTGGGTAAGGGGAAAGCCCCGGATTCTCAGGCGAGAAATCCGGGCTGAAGTGCTGGTGCCTTGGCGGCGATGTGTTTTAGGTTAGGGTTTCGCAGGGCTGCCTTTTTTGTTGAGGACGATGGAGTCGATTTTAGTCTTAGGTTTTTTTTTTTGGTTTTGTGTTGGACGAATGGGCTTTGGGGGAGGGGCGTTTAGGGTAAGGTATAGAGGGCAGGGGCGTGTGGGCTTGCGGGTGGGCCTCGCGGGTCGCGGGTCGACGGCCGATCGGTCACGTAAGGTTAATTAATTCTAGGAGTTTAATTAGTTTTAGGCTAGTTAATTAGCTAATTAATTCTAGGCAAGTGTATTAATAATTAATTAGTGATAACTTAAATTAACACATGTGATTAAACTAATTAGGTGCTTCATTAATCTAATTGTTATAATAAATAAATGCGGGCGTGCTATTTAATTAGTGCTTAATATTTTAGAATGCGACGCTATTATTTAAAATCTTATTATTGTGCATTATTGCGAAGTTAAATTAAAATGCATTGAGTTTATATTAAATTACTTAAATGCCGAATGCAAGTACGATATTTAAGAATTGTTTAAAGCCTTATAAATGCGACGCTATTAAATAAAAAATTGATTTTAAATTACAAATGATTATGAAATTCTCTTGCGTATTACTAAATGCGGCTATGCTAACTGACACGACGTTATTGCTAAATTATTTATTTTATGCATTTATTAATTATTTAAGAATTACGACAAAGCTTAAAGTTAATTAATGCGGGCGCGAGACTCTAAGTGCTTAAAACTCTACGTAAGACGCGACGCCATTATTAAATTATTTATTTATGCCTGTATTTTTTGTTTTATTCGCTGCATTTTATTATAAAAATCCCTAAAAATTATTTTTACGAAATTAGTCTAATTTTATGGTTAATGGCTGGACGGGAGGGTCAAAATTGGGTGTCAACACTCGTCGTTGCATAGACGAAACATGAATGAAGCCGTTGCATAGGCTTAAAATGGAATGACGTCGTTTTCGGACGCAATGCAGATGCTCGTCGTTGCATGGACGAAACATGAATGAAGCTGTTGCATAGGCTTAAAATGAAATGACGTCGTTTTCGGACGCGATGCAGATGCTCGTCGTTGCATGGACGAAACATGAATGAAGCCGTTGCATAGGCTTAAAAGAAAAGGCGTCGTTGCATGGACGCGATGCAGATGCTCGTCGTTGCATAGACGAAACATGAATGAAGCCGTTGCATAGGCTTAAAATGAAAAGGCGTCGTTGCATGGACGCGATGCAGATGCTCGTCGTTGCATGGACGAAACATGAATGAAGCCGTTGCATAGGCTTAAAATGAAAAAGGCGTCGTTGCATGGACGCGATGCAGATGCCCGTCGTTGCATGGACGAAACATGAATGAACGGCCGCCAGATAGCTTAAAATGAAAAGGCGTTGTTGCATGGACGCGATGCAGATGCTCGTCGTTGCATAGACGAAACATGAATGAAGCCGTTGCATAGGCTTAAAATGAAAAGGCGTCGTTGCATGGACGCGATGCAGATGCTCGTCGTTGCATAGACGAAACATGAATGAAGTCGTTGCATAGGTTTAAAATGAAAAGGCGTCGTTGCATGGACGCGATGCAGATGCTCGTCGTTGCATAGACGAAACATGAATGAAGCCGTTGCATAGGCTTAAAATGAAAAGGCGTCGTTGCATGGACGCGATGCGAGCTTCGTCGTTGCATAGACGAAACATATATGGCCGTTGCGTGGGCTTAAATGAAAAGGCGTCGTTGCGTGACGCGATGCAGATGCTCGTCGTTGCATAGACGAAACATGAAGCCGTTGCATAGGCTTAAAATGAAATGACGTCGTTTTCGGACGCAATGCAGATGCTCGTCGTTGCATGGACGAAACATAAATGAAGCTGTTGCATAGGCTTAAATGAAATGACGTCGTTGCATAGACGCGATGCAGATGCTCGTCGTTGCATGGACGAAACATGAATGAAGCCGTTGCATAGGCTTAAAATGAAAAGGCGTCGTTACATGGACGCGATGCAGATGCTCGTCGTTGCATAGACGAAACATATATGAAGCAGTTGCATGGGCTTAAAATGAAAAGGCGTCGTTGCATAGACGCGATGCAGATGCTCGTCGTTGCATAGACAAAACATGAATGAAGCCGTTGCAAAGGCTTAAAATGAAAAGGCGTCGTTGCATGGACGCGATGCGGATGCTCGTCGTTGCATAGACGAAACATGAATTGAAGTCGTTGCATATGCTTAAATGAAATGGCGCCGTTGCATAGACGCGATGCAGATGCTCGTCGTTGCATAGACGAAACATGAATGAAGCCGTTGCATAGGCTTAAAATGAAAAGGCGTCGTTGCATGGACGCGATGCAGATGCTCGTCGTTGCATAGACGAAACATGAATGAAGCCGTTGCATAGGCTTAAAATGAAATGACGTCGTTGCATGGACGCGATGCAGATGCTCGTCGTTGCATAGACGAAACATGGATGAAGCCGTTGCATAGGCTTAAAATGAAAAGACGTCGTTGCATGGACGCGATGCAGATGCTCGTCGTTGCATAGACGAAACATGGATGAATCCGTTGTATAGGCTTAAAATGAAAAGGCGTCGTTGCATGGACGCGATGCAGATGCTCGTCGTTGCATAGATGAAACATGAATGAAGCCGTTGCATAGGCTTAAAATGAAATGACGTCGTTGCATGGACGCGATGCAGATGCTCGTCGTTGCATAGACGAAACATGGATGAAGCCGTTGCATAGGCTTAAAATGAAATGTATTGGTTTAGGGGCGTACCTGCTTTGTGACCCGTCTGGGTTGAGATAGCGTCATTGCATAGACGTTGTGCATTTGTGACCCGCATGAGTTTATTGTTGTGTTCCTGCCTTTGCTGATATGAAGATCATGCACTCAAAGAAAACTTGTGAGTTTTAGGAAATGAGTGGTTGATTAGCTTCGACTCTGTAGCTTTGGCTCTTGACGCCAGATGCTCGGACTTGGATCAAGACCTAGCCGCTGCTTGCTCTTTTTTTTTCCTGTCTATTGCCATTTTCTTGCAGTGAATTCCTTAAAATGTCCCAGTTTCTGATAATGAAGATGTTGAACTGGGTAAGGTTGCATCTTGACGCTATCAAGGCGATCAGGTAAGCAATTTTTTTTCTTCATGAATGTAAAGCGAATGCGAGAATATGGACAATGTACAATTGAGTAGATGAGAATGCAACCCCCCGAAAATATGTAGGTAGTAATGGATGCAAAATATATGAGGATGCTAAACTCTCCAATGGACAAAATCGAGTCATGTGCAGAAACAAGGAAGAAATATTTCTAACGGTGTGACCGAAGCCGATGTGGCTGCCTACGTATCCCGCCGAGGGAGTCAGGTCAAGACGTAGTTCATGCTGCAAAAATAAAAAAAATTATGATTTTAAAATGTTGTGGGACCGAAGCCGATGTGGCCGCCTACGTATCCCCCCGAGGGAGTCAGGTCAAGACGTAGTTCATGCTGCAAAAATAAGAATTTTTATGATTTTAAAATGTTGTGGGACCGAAGCCGATGTGGTCGCCTACGTATCCCCCCGAGGGAGTCAGGTCAAGACGTAGTTCATGCTGCAAAAATAAGAATTTTTATGATTTTAAAATGTTGTGGGACCGAAGCCGATGTGGCCGCCTACGTATCCCACTGAGGGAATCAGGTCAAGACGTAGTTCGTGCTGCAAAAATAAGAATTATTAAGAATTTAATATGTTGTGACCGGCCGATGTGGCGCCACGTATCCCGCCGAGGGAATCAGTCAAGACGTAGTTCGTCTTTGCAAAAATAAGAATTTTTATGATTTTAAAATGTTGTGGGACCGAAGCCGATGTGGCCGCCTACGTATCCCGCTGAGGGAATCAGGTCAAGACGTAGTTCGTGCTGCAAAAATAAGAATTTTTATGATTTTAAAATGTTGTGGGACCGAAGCCGATGTGGCCGCCTACGTATCCCGCTGAGGGAATCAGGTCAAGACGTAGTTCGTGATGCAAAATGATTTTTTATGTAATATGCATTTTGTTGTTTCTTTCTGAAAAAATGGAAGACGACATTACGTTCTGACTCCAGTTGATACCAACAATTAGTATTGTGCATAAGGATGTTCTTTTATTGTTTTCAGTCTAACCGAGATTGACTCTGGTGTAATTCACACAGTTTCATATAGTACCTCAAACGTACCTGAGTGTCGACACACTTGCTTGCATCCAAGGTTTCGAACTAAACGTAATCTCACGTTTCAAATGCCTCACTGAAAGAAGGTCTCATCTCACACATATATTCCAGTATTTTGAATTTTGGGACGTTGAGAGAAAAGACACTCACACTCAGAAAGATGTTCAATGCATGCAATTGTGATACCATAGGCTTGGCCGTCATGTAAGTATCCACTAATGTGAGAACCCTCAGTATAAGATCATGTAGGGCTTGTCACGGGCTTGTAATGTAGGCTTGGGGAAGGGTTGGATATCATTTGGGTAAAAAGTGACTAATCCTTCCTCGAGCGTTGAACTACGTCCATGCTTGATATTTGTGCGTTTTAATGCTGACTTACTTTCTTTTTGTCCCAGTTTTCTGTATTGACTTCTTTTGAATCTTTCATTTGGAGCCCCTCTTTTTTTTTTTCGGGGTTATGTATTCCCACTTTTTTTTTATTGTCGGGGCTTTTGATTTCCTCTTTATGTGAAGTCGTCTCTGCTTTTGGTTTTTGAAACTTTGCCAATTTTTGTCTTTGCAAACTTCAGCTAGAATTTTGTCAGCCACTTGCACATTTCTAAAGCACTCGAGGAGGTCGGGCCAAGAGAGGGATAGTGCGTACGCACTTAGAAAGGGTATAGGTGTAATATGCGGTTGTCAAAAAATAGGTTTTAGGCTCAAAGTGGTGTACTAGGGATAATGTTATTTGGTAGGCTGAAAAGGCTCAAACGGGTCAAAGAAAGCCTACGATCATTTCCTACACCGAGTGTTACTCAGGATTTCGCCTCAACAAACATCCAGGCCAAGTTCTAGATCACAATGCAATGCAATTGAACTTATTCAAACACTCACCACACAATTCATATGAAACGATGAGGTCGGTTTTATTCTTATCTTGGAAACATGCAAGACAATGTCATCTGCGGGTATGAATAAGAGGTACTAAAAGAATATATGGTTTACCACAAAGTCAACCCAAACTGATTATCACTTGTTGTTGTTTTTTTTTATATTTATTTTTCTATGCACACTCCTAACTGTGTTGGTATCAACCGAGTCAAACAATGATGCTAAAAGTATTTTTGTATTTTTGAATAACATTGTTTTTTTTTTGAATTTTGACCCTCCCGTTCAGTCATTAACTATAAAATTACACTAATTTTGTAAAATAATTTTTTATGATTTTTATAATAAAATGCAGCGAATAAAACATAAATGCCGGCATAAATAAACAATTTAATAATGGCATCGCGTCTTACGTAGAGTTTTAAGCACTTAGAGTCTCGCGCCCGCATTAATTAACTTAAAGCTTTAAACGATTCTTAAATATCATACTCGCATTTAGCATTTAAATAATTTAATCTAAACTCAATTCAATTTTAATTTAACTTCGCAATAATGCAATAATAAGATTTTAATAGCGCCGCATTCTAGAGCATTAAGCATTAATTAAATAACACACCCGCATTTATTTTATAACAATTAGATAATTTAATCACAATTAATTAATTACTTTGTCACTAATTAAAAGCCTAAAACTATTAATTAAATAGCACATTAAACTAACTAACTCCTAAAATTAAATACCTACTTAAAACTAATACCCTAATAACTACCCAGCCCATCTTTTAATCAGCCCACACGCCCCTTATTTCCCCACGCCCACAGGCCCGCGACCCGCCTGTTGACACCCAATTTTGACCCTCCCGTCCAGTCATTAACTATAAAATTACACTAATTTTGTAAAATAATTTTTTAGGATTTTTATAATAAAATGCAGCGAATAAAACATTAAATACAGGCATAAATAATTAATTTAATAATGGCATCGCGTAGAGTTTTAAGCACTTAGAGTCTCGCGCCCGCATTAATTAACTTTAAGCTTTGTCGTAATTCTTAAATAATTAATAAATGCATAAAATAAATAATTTAGCGATAACGTCGTGTCAGGTAGCATAGCCGCATTTATTAGTAATCATTTGTAATTTAAAATCAATTTTAATCGGATATATGCATTTAATAGCACCGCATTTATAAAGCTTTAAACAATTCCTAAATATCATACTTGCAGTTAGCATTTAAATAATTTAATCTAAACTCAATTCAATTTTAATTTAACTTCGCAATAATGCATAATAATAAGCATCTAAATAATAGCACCGCATTTCTAAAATATTAAGCATTAACTAAATAACACACCCGCATGTATTATTATAATAATTTAGATTTAAACTTAGGCTAATAGAACACCTAAATAATTTAAGCACAATTCATTTAAGTTAATTTATCACTAATTTTAAATACCTAAAATTAACTCCTAGAATTAAATACTTAATTAAAACTAACCTAACACTTAACCTAATTCTACCCCAGCCCAGCCTTTGGGCCAATGCCCGCGACCGCAAATTTCACACCCAATACCCGCCGCCTACCCGCCTCCTTTTCCCTTATCGCTGCCCAACGCGCCCAAATTTCTTCACTTCCTTTCCTTATACCCACAGACGCCATCGTCTCTCCCAAAATAACGTTAACCTAAAACCTAAACCTAGGATTAGAAACCAGCAGCCGCCTCCCTCGCCCATACCTAACCTAAAATCTCGCCTTCCTTAACCAAATCACTTACCTTCCTTACCCATGCAAGCGCAGCCAACAATTTCTTTCCATAACCAAACGAATCTTTCCGAATCGTTTACCTTACCATAACACGAACCAGCACAAAATCTTGCCCAAATCGTGTCAATCATTTACCTTACCATAACCTGCTCAAATCGCACCAAATCATCCGCAAATCAGTCCACAAAATCGCGTCAATAGCTTACCAAATTCAGAACACGAGTTAGGGCTATAAATACAGGTTTATACGCATGCAAGAAGGCAGTGGTTTTAGGGGGGATAGCATCGAACCCTTGGCAGCAGTGTCGAACATAAGAACAGAGCATCGACGATGAGCAGAGAGGAGGAATCAACTTAGGACAGAGAGCGGAGTCGAGGGCAACCACATAGCAATTTAGGGATCGATTAAGGGCTTAGGGAGCAGAGTTTAGAGCCCTTAGCCATAGTCAGCAACTCAGAAGGCATCGGAGACCTGAGCAGCAGTGAAGAAACACAGTAGGCATATACGAGAGAGCAATCAGAGGGAATAGGGCAGAAACATAGGAAGTTCAAACCCCTTCTTTCAATTCAAGCCAAGAATCAGCAAACAAACCTTGCCTTTCATTCGCGTCGCAAACCCAAAACCCGTCGAGCGGACCGACGACGACTGATACGCTCGTCGTCAGAAGGTAAACCCAACTCCTTTCTGATTTTAGTTTATTTCTGTGATTTACGTGCTTTTGCGTATGTTTTGTTGTTTAGTGATGTTTAGCCTAAAAATTGATTTATGTTTGGAAAGATCAGAATTCTGTTAAGATTAAATATTTCCTGATGTTAGAAACAACTGTTGGTGGTTTGTTTGGTTTAACAAAATGGACAGTGTGTAGTGTGGTTGCTATAGGTTTGTAGATGATCCTGGTTAGCAAAATGTGATGTTGGCAATTTATTAACTTTTATTCGGATTGTATGCCAGCCTAATAATCACTAGTTTTTACTGTCAATGTGCCTATACTTGCTTCGAGATTAGTTAGAAAGGAATATACCTCTTAGATGTTTGTTTGTATACTAAATGTGTCTCAATGCTCCCTGACATGGACTCATTTGCATGCTTGTTGATTATTTTGTATAACTAGGTGCTTGCTAGACTAATTTTCCAGGTAGCCTTAAGGTCTAAAAATGTCCATATTCTGTTTTAAATCAGTACTGAACATCGTCGTATACAGTCAATGGATATTGGGGTTAGTTATGTACCTGAGACCTATCACACCCTAAGTTAAAGTAGTGTGTGTTATTGGCAAGATAACATACATCCCTAAGTTGCTCTTTTGTCCCCTGCTGCGAGAATATGAGTATCGGGTCTAGCACATTGTCTATTTTCTTCTATGTTTTGCCTGCCCACATGCAGCCTGCCTTGGGCCATTTTAAGGCTAAATGAATCTTTTTCCTGCATCCCTATTCGGTATGATTAGATCACTTGTTTGAACACTTAGCTATATATGAGACCTTGAACCTGTTTGCATATGCCTATAATGTTTTATTGCCATTTGGTTAAGGTATGTGTGTATCATATCTTAACATGATGAGTTTTGCTTGATATACAACCGTCACAAAGAAGGTTGCACAATTACTAGCCCATATCTTGTATATCTCTTGAGTTCGAAACCACTAAGTCCCTAGATAATCAATATAGATTCATCATGTTAGATTGTTTGGTAAATGTTTGTGCTTGGCCTTGTTATTTGTTAATGAAACAAATTGTAGTTAATCAAGTTGCATTTCTTCTCTTCAAGCTATAAATTCTTGTATCTTGTGCTTATGTTTGGATATATATGAGCCAGAGATATGTGATATAATATAGGTAGTACCGTCATTTAGCATGTCTCTCATATGTATTGAAATGCTCCTTGAAAGAAATCAGCAGCCTAGTGCAGTTAATAAGAGTCCATGTTTAACCGGGCCATACCATTGTGCTTATCCTTTCATTGTTAGTTTAAGCTAAATAAGGGTTGTTTGAGGTCAACCTGGTGCTATTTATGTGTTGCCTGTTAAGAATCATATTTTATTAAGGCCTATGGAGGATGCATATGTTGTGTCCCTTAGCCCGTGTTTAGTTAAGAAATGGTCTAAAAATGAGCGACATCTGGTTTAGTTGCTATGTTTTAAATCCCCAAATCATGTTTGGACTTAACAAGAACTTAATTGCATCTCCTTAAATGTTCTAATTGCCACGGGCTGATATTAATGTTTGTTAGATTAGCTTAGGGGAACATTCCGCTACTGATTTTAGCTATATTTTTCTAGACTGATTTTAGCCGCTTTACGCATCGATTTCACATCGTTTCTGGTTTCGGTCATTCTGTCGGACAAGTTCCGACCAGTTAACAGACTGATTTTTAACTAGTTTGCCTGGACCGATTTTGGTCGTCTCACTACTGATTTTCAGCCATAACTTCAGATTGATTTTGGCCTCCTTTTGGTCGCCGGTTTTGGCTTTCTATGGTTGCTGGTTTCGACCAGTTTGTTGGATGGGCTAGCCTACAAGTCTGCTTTAAACCCATTCGCCGCTCGCTGCTCTGTTGCTATCTCACGATATCTGTCAACTCGGTGTATACTAGTGTCGCACGAGATTTGAGTTATGTACATGACTCCGAATATAGATGCATGTGTCTTTATTTGCATTGTTTTTTGATAATCTGAATATGTGATTACTTGTTTATTGACAAGGTTGGATTGATACTAATCCTTATCTTTTCTTATTTTACATGAAACGCAATGCCTGAGCAAAGGGAAGAGTCTCAAGACGAGACTCATCGCTATTGTCCCAAATGAAGATCCGTGCCTACATTCCTCGTTGCATCTCACATCTGATATCCTAAAGCCACAAGCGAAATGCTCCCGTCATCATTCCTTAGGGTCATTTTATTTTCTGCTTCCCCGCCCCATTCATTTATTGTAATATAATTGTCTAACATTACGCTATTAGTAAAACATTTGGAGTAGTTAAATATTAACGCATAAATTAGAAGGTAGTTTGCCCCCCTCTTAAGTTAATTGCTTAAATTATTAAACCACCTAACAATCTTAACTTGCATAATTAATCATATGTAGCTATGATATTATTTTCAAGATTTCTAACCCATTTGCTATAGCACCCATATAGAAATCTTATTTTTATATATTAAGAAAACCCCCTTAAGCATGTGTTATACTAATCAAGGCAGGCAAATGTGTATATTTAGTCAATTAATCTATTTTGCATTATATATTATTTAAGGCATGCTTTAAACTTTACACGCATTTTATAGCACTAATCTTATTAATCTTTTGCCAAAAAATACTTTCTATTAAAATATCTTTCAAACATGCATTTTCAATAGCATAATAATTACCCTAGGTTTGGCAGGACAACCGCAAGTTAGCGGATCTTAGAGGGTGCCTAACCCCTTCCCTCTAGATTAATAAAGAACCCTTACCCAGAATCTCACTAAGTTTAGCAGACCATAAAATGGAGTTAATGTTTTACTTTAAACTAGTTAAACATTTAGGTGTCCTAATTCACCCAAATTAATTAGGTGGCGACTCCGCGAACCCTTTAGCATTTTAGCACCCTTTTAAACTTTAGCATCCTTTGCAATTTTAGCATCCTTTTAGCATTTTTAAAACCTTTAAGCATTTTTGAACATTATTAGCATTTTATTTTATTTTTCTAACATTGCATTTTTTAGCAGGAGGATTCGCTATTTAAATAATGCCGCGGCCGAAAATACGGCGCGACACCGCCAGCCCACTCGCCCCTCTATTATCTACCCGCAGCCCACAGCCCTATACCTCAGCCCTTCGCCCATCCCCTTCGTCGATAACGATAAAACACTCCCCTTAAACCCGCAACCCTAAAATATCAATCGCCGCCAGCACCTCACAGTCGCCGAGATTCTCGCCTGAGAATCCGGCGACTTTCCTTTCCCTTACCCACGCACCCTAGCCAGCTCTCCTTTCCAGAACCAAACGAATCCAACGATACCTTTCCATAACCAAACAAACCCTTCCAAAAATCAGAACCTTACCATAAATCGTCCAGTAAGAATCGCACGAACCACATACCAATCAAGCCTAGAATCAACCTTTATTTACTTACCATCATTAGAACCCAACGAGGGCTATATAAGCACATGCAATAGGCATTCGATGAGGGAGGCAGAGCGGAGCACAATAGGGCATACCCATAGCATCGACACCTGAGCAGCAGTTAGGAGATAGCAGTTTAGGTCAGAAATTGAGACGGAGAGTAGAGCAGAAAGAGGGAGATAGCATCGAAACGGGAAGACACAGAGAGCAGGGGTCAAGGGGAGACAGGGCAGAAAGAGGGGCAACCATATAGCAATTTAGGGCAGAATAGAGAATGGAGCATAGATAGAGCTGAGAGTCGAATTCAGGGCCGAGTGATATAGCAATCGTTTCACCCTTAGCCGCAGTTAAGAAACACAGAGAGTAGAGCAGAAAGAAAGAGTCACATAGCAAAACAAGAGTAGGGCGGAAACAGGGGCATTTCTCCCTTTCATCCGCATCGCAAAACCCAAAACCCGTTGATTGGACCGACGACTTGATACGCTGCCCCGGGTCGCTGTCCGGAGAAGGTAAATTCGTCACCTTTTCTGTTTTATATTCGTTTGATATTAGTGTGCACAATGTCTCTCTCTATACGACTGATTAAGCATGAATTAAGTTGATATTAATAGCTTCTTATGCTTACTGAATTAATTGCTGAACCTGTTCCGTTAATATTAATTACCATTAAGAGTCGCGATCGTGATTGTTACTGTGTTTTGCTAAGCATTAGTTGTGTGGTTGAACAGAGTAGTTCTTGTTCGAGTTTATGGTCTGCCAATCTTTTGAATTGATTAGTGCAACATCTTTTATATTTGAGGTCGTATGTTGATTGATTGATACAGTATCCCTGAGCCTATATGAAGTTTCTCTTACATCTTTAAACTTGCCATAGGTTTTGATTATTTTTCTAAACATAAAAAGGGATTTCATGGCAGCATTATAGCGTTTTCTAGATCACTCCATGTCTTTCAAGATTGCTTGGACAGTTGGACCATGTTCATAATAGCATAGCTCTCAGTTTGTTGTGTGCACATCTATTTGAAGATCATCATCCTTAAAGGCATAATGTAATTGTATTTGTGAAGTTCAAGTTTAGTGCTAGTGGGTTTTGCATCATTGAAACATTACTATTGGAAAGAGGTGTTTATGTCAATGTTTTATCTGCTGTCTGCTGGGTACAGGTTGCTGGACCAATTTTGTGTGTTTTAAAACTGAACAAAGAAACTTGAAATAGATACTAACCCCAAAAAGAAGTATCTACTGCTCTGTCTAAATGATGTCTGCATTAAGCATGTTGAATCTGATCCGTATCATGTTAAATCATGTCCCCTGTAAAGTCATCACAAATTTCCCTCTGCTTGTCTAAATGTGAAATGCCCTCATAGCAATATGTAGCATTTGTGGAACCACTTCTGCATCTAATTCCTTACCTATCACCATGTATATTTGCTCTAAGCATATGTAGGAGTCCATATATTATGGCGCTTTTTAGTTATGCTACATATATGTTTTGTCTATCTCTAAATCGTATACCGCAGCTTCCTTGTTAGTATGGGTATTAATCCTCGCATTATGTGGCTTCTACTTTGTCCTCCTTTAAAGGAGTAAATAGAAAACCAAGAGTTATACATTACAGATGTCTAAACATATCGGCAAGGCTCTATTTGCATTCTGTTTGCCTCTTTCGTAATACGTGTTCATGAAGTCGCTTTCATTTTACGCAAGCATATAGAAATGTAGGTTGAGCTAGCGGAATTGCTAATTAATTTGCCCAATGTCTTTGCATTCTGCTTACATGTTATCGCTACATGTTATTGCAGGATCGACTTAATTAAATGTTAGCTAAGATATGCACATATTCATTTATACCTTGGAATATTTTACTAATCCTTATCTTTCCTTTCTTACATGAAACGCACGAGAAAAAATGAAGAGTCTCACGGCGAGACTCATCACGAGCCACTTCAAATGGCAACCCGCACTGCATCCATCGAGTTTCATCTTCAAAGAACTCTTAGGAAAAACAAATAGACAAGATGTCGTGGTCATCCGTCTCGACTCTCTTACTCTCTAAAATTAATTGCCTAATTATGCCTTTATTTGTTTATTCGCAATTCTATTTATTTTGTAATAATAAGAGACATAGAACAATTATTGTAAATAAATAAATCATGTTAGTTTAAAATCTAAGGCACTTCTAATTATCTATTTTAGGTTTGTCACTTCATATCTAATCCTTTGCTCGAATTATTAAAATCGCATATCTAAAACTAACGCCTCACTTCTTTAATTGCGCAGATAAATCTATGGCCCATAAAGCACCTTTAGCATCTTAGCATTTCCAAAGACCTTTAAGCACTCTTTAACATTTAGCATTCTTTTGCACTTTTAGCACCATTTACTTTTAAAATTAATCTTTAGCACTCTTAAGCACCTTTAGCCTTTTAGCCCCTCTTAGCATTTTTAGCACCTTTAATATGCTAGCACTCCTTTAGCAACTTTGACACCTTTCTTTTTAAGATTTCTAATAATATTTTAAAACTTTAGCATTTTTTAGCATTTTTAACCTTTTAGCACTTTTAATATTTTAGCACCCTTTTAAATACTTTTAAGCCTTCCTTTAAACAATTAGCATCTTATTTATTTTTCTAACACTTTTTCTAAGCAGGAGCCCTTCTAGCATTTAATACCTTTAGCAACCTTTAGCAACCTTTTACTTTAAGGCACCTTTTAAACATTTTAATATTTTAACATCTTAGCATTTTATTAAGCAGGTGGAGCTTTATTTTGCATTTTAAAAAAATATAATAATCACCCTAGGTTTGGCAGGATAACCGCAAGTTAGCGGATCTTAGAGGGTGCCTAACCCCTTCCCTCTAGATTAATAAAGAACCCTTACCCAGAACCTCATTAAGTTTAGCAGACCATAAAAATGGAGTTAATGTTTTACTTTAAACCAGTTAAACATTTAGGTGTCCTAATTCACCCAAACTAATTAGATGACGACTCCGCGAACCCCTTAGCATCCTAGCAACCATTTTGCATGTTTAGCACTTTTTTTTAAAACACTTCTTAAACTTTAGCATCTTTTGCATTTTAGCACCTTTTAAGCATTTTTAAACCTTCAAGCCTTTTAACTATTTAGCATTTTTTATTATTTATTTTCTAACATTGCATTTTAAGCAGGAGATTCGCTATTCTTAAGAAGCCGCGGCCGAAAAAGGGAGCGACACACTTTTCCCAATTTCGGCGTGTCATGACCAGGCTTGGATCCGTCTATCATTGTCACGCTACACATAGTATGCTAACGGGTCGTTGGGTTATGAAACCCGTCGACAAATTTTGGTGGATTTCTAATTGTGGAAACGATACCAAGGATCGACCCACCTAGGATTTATGCATGCATGACTTAATAAAAACGGTATAGCTCTATCTTAAGTTTTCTAAGATTTGGCTTACTAGACACAATGGTTCCCAAGCGGACTACTCGAGTGAGAAGGCTACGCGGCCACCGGTTGGACCGGATTCTCCGCGTCTATTACCAACTCTCCTAAATTTGGGTTTTGAAGAAAGAATTTTGCTGATGCACTGCGCACTCGCGTGTAGTGTGTGATAGTGTTAATTTTCCAGAATGGAGGAAATATGAGCGGAATGACAATTTAAGGAAAGCAATAAAAGAATGTAGCAATTAAAGTAGTTAATTACAAAATAAAAGCAAACAATATAAAATATTTACAACAAATATAAAAGCAAAATAAAGTGCAATATTTAATTAACCTGAGTATGTTATGATCAAGAACCTGATATCCCCAGCGGAGTCGCCATGCTGTAACACCCCATTTTAACCGGAGTCGAAACGGGAGTACCACGTATGGTTGATTCCTAAATGTATTTTAAGGAGTCGCCACCTAATTATTATAGTGAATTAGGACACTTAGTTTATTGCAATAAAAATACTGCAATTGACTTCCATTTAATGGTCTGCGAAATTAGTGAGATTCTGGATCAGGGTTCTTTATTATCCTAAAGGGAAGGGGTTAGGCATCCTTTAAGATCCGCTAACTTGCGGTTGTTCGTTCAAACCTAGGTTAATTATTTATTGCTCTTTTCGTTCTACCTATTCTAAGCATTTATAATTAAAATAAAGTGCACTACACAATAATAAAACTAAATTAAATGCGATATAAAATAACATTCCGGGACATCTTTTAGCCTTTTTTAGGCTTTCTGCACAAGATAATCTCCGGGTACCTGCATAAACACTTGGTAAAAGTATTAATAGTAGAATAAATAATTTTAAAAGCAATGACAAGAATTAATAAGTAAAGCAAAAAATAAATAAATCCGTCTTTTGCACAGAGGAGGCCTTGGAAATCAGACGGAGATTCCTTCATCGGCCAATATTATTAAAAGCAATAAAATAAATAAAACCTTCGTATCCGCGCCAAAACAATAATAGTTTTAAACACGGAGGGCTCAGATATGAAAAATATATAAAGTGGGACAGCCTAAACAAGTGCGGCTGCGAGAATTCGCCCTGCCAGCGCATGTTGGTTATCCGGTGTAAGTGGAAGAAATCATCCTTGCCCAGAAAGCTTCATTTATTTTATTTTCCGTCTTCGCAACTGTGGAGGCCTCAAAAATCGACGGATAACTTTTTCATCGGCCAATATTATTAAAAGCAATAAAATAAATAAAACCTTCATATCCGCGCCAAAACAATAATAGTTTTAAACACGGAGGGCTCATATATGAAAAATATATAAAGTGGGACAGCCTAAACAAGTGCGGCTGCGAGAATTCGCCTTGCCAGCGCATGTTGGTTATCCGGTGTAAGTGGGGGTCGACGGGAGAGGTGAGAAGAGAGGGCGACGGGGACTGGCGGCGACGGGCAGTGGGGTGAGGGAGATGATTGGAGAGGGAAAGTGAGTTAAGGAGAGGGTGAGGGACGGCTGGTTAGTGGGCCACGAGCTTGAGCTCCGTGAAGGCAGCGGCGACGGGAAAGGGGGAGAGAGGGTGAGGGAGACAATGCTGAGAGGGGGGGTTCCTTGCCTTATGCGGCTGATGGTAAAATAATAGGGGGGGGGGGGAAGTTTTTGTTTTATAGGGTAGGATTAGGGTTAGGTATTGGGGGGAAAAAATGAAAAGTGGGGTATTGTTTTGGGGGGGAAATAAAAAATGGTATTTGATTTTAGGGGGGAAAAATAAAAGAGAAAGTTTGGGTGAAATTAAAAAGAAATGGTATTGGATTGGACTGATTCAAATTGTGTCTTGGACTGGACTGGTTTGACAAAAATGGAATGCTGGTTAATTATTTAACAGAAAAGTTATTTAAAAAGATGCAAAATTATAAAAATGCAAATGTCGTATAATAATACTAAAATGCAATATTTAAAACATGTTTAATGCCTGATTAAAAGTAAAAAATGGGATGTCAACTAATTATTTAAAAAGATGCAAATATTATTAAAATAAAACGACGGTGTAACAATAATAAAAACATAATATTAACAAAGACATAATGCTTAATTTAACATAAAAAGATAAAAAAAATGCAGAAAATGCTGATTAAAATGTGATGTGCAAAAATACTTAAAATTGCACGAAATATACAAAAAACGGGTCAAAATTGACTGTCAACAGACTGTTGTATTTAGCAGTGACAAGACCAGACATATCTTGATGCGCAAAGTTTAAGTCAATTCATGCATGAACCAAATGAATCACATATGGAGGTTGATATGTATGTGGTAAGGTACATCAATAATGAACATGGCCTTGGACTTCTTGGAGATTTCTGTGACTAGGTCTGCAGATAGCATGTTCCTATGCCAGCATAAGTATGCGGAAGAAATTGTGTACAAGGCTAAAATGGCGAATTACAAAATCATGTCTACTCCGGTCGACTCGAAGTCAAAACTCAGTGTTGCTGACGGGGATCTGGTGTCTGATCCCATTCTCTATAGGAGTCTTACAGGTACACTTCAATATCTTACATTCACCAGGCCTGACATTGCATATGTTGTTCAACATGTTTGTTTATTCATGCATGCCTCAGGGAGCCTCACTTTACAACTCTTAAATGTATCATTCAATATGTTAAGGGGACTCTTGATTATGGATTACATCTCTACCGCTCTATACCGACCAAGCTGATATCATACACAAATGTCGATTAGACAGGCTGTCCAGACATGCGGCGTTCCACATCCGGCTATTATGTGTTCTTAGGTGACAATCTTATCTCGTGGTCTACCAACCACACTCTCCCGATCGAGTGCAGAAGCATGGTATAGAGGTATTGCAAACGTTGTAGCTGAGGTCTGCTGGCTCCGAAACCTACTCTTAGAGCTTTAGTGTCTCTTACGTAAGGAGTCTATGATTTACTGTGATAACATATATGCGGTCTACTTATCGCATAATCTGGTTTAACATCAGATAATCAAGCACATTGAGATGGATATACATTTTGTTCGTGAGAATGTTGTTATAGGTCATACTAAGGTGTTACATGTGTCTTCTTCGTATCAATATGTAAATGTTTTCACAAATGGGCTTCCTCAGTAGTTGTTCATCGACTTCAGATCCAGTCTCAGCGTCTGACCTCTTCCCGCTCCGACTGAGGGGATGTATTAGTGAATATTACCATATATTCACCATATATTTTGTAATTAATAGTAGTGTATAATTATGGTAAATATATGATCATAATTGTGGTAAATATATGATCTTTATTTCATTATGATTCAACATTGTACACACTATATATATTTGTATTAATGAGAAAGACTCTTCAAGGGTGATTAATACAATTCTACAAATGTGTTTAATGATCCAACTTGAGGGGGAGGGTAGAAATTAGTCATAGCTTCTAATACTTGTACAATGTTAGTTACAGTACAACTGTCAACAATATTATATATTTATGAGTTAGTTATAGAGTTGTATAAATAATTGTAGAAGTATCTATATCAGTTCTTAACTTTCAGAAATGAGAATTCACATGGATTCTCCCAAATGGCTTGTTTCTCTCTCGAGCTTCATCTCGTACGATTGATGCTTCCCTTTTCTTGTTGGAAATTTACTAAATTGGAATTAGTTTATCCCGTTATTTATGACTCATACAATTGGGATCCCGCATGTCGGAAATGTCATTTTCACACATGTGCATTCGTAGTACCAAGTATCATAAATTTTATTAGTGAAAGAGATATTGGTGTATAATTAAAATGTTCGAGTCATGAAATGATGGACGATTATTGACCAAATGACGAGGGTTCCACGTTGGTAAATGAAGGAAGAAATGGGCGTAGTGTAAAGATTGGAACGGGTCGGAAAAGGGTCGTGACTCCACCTTGGGAGGCAGAGCGTCGCGGCGCTACATCCTTAAGGGTCGCGACGCTAATTCGGTCCCAAGGCATCGCGGCGAATCCGAGGCCTAGTCACGGGGCTTCTGAGGCAGTAACTGCGATGAAATTTCAACCGTTGTGCTAATTTTGGAGACGTTGTGAGGTATTAAAATGTCAGTTTTTCCTCCATAAATCAGCTATTACTTGGTGGATTGAATGGCCATTACATGACATTTAAATGACCATTATTTGGGATCTTGAAGAGGTCCCTTTTACACTACTATAAATTGAAGCTTTTGGCTTAATTGTTCAACACACAAAAATCAGAAATTTCTGAATACTTCTTCCTCTCTAGCATTCTTGAAATACTCAAAGTTCTTCTTTTAGTAAACATTTGAGTTTCCTTTGCTCATTTGTTAGTTGTTGTTTCATCTTGGGAGATAAATTATCCATTACCGTAAAAGGACTTATACGGGGCAATATTGTCTTAAGAACAATGTGAATATCACTCGACTCAACAAACCTTTCATTTGTTCTTGTTTCCAGATTGTAATATTTGTAATAGTTACTTACTTTCCATTTTCTTGTAACCATTGTTTCAATTCAATCATTGTTGTAACTCACAATCTTAAGATAGTATTATTGTAACTGCTAACAAAGATGACTTTGTGACTTATGTCGCGCCCGATTTCGACCGCGGCCTGAACAGAACTGCAACGTTGCTTGGGTGATTTCATGTGTTAAATCACCGTTTTAAAGAGTCGCCACCTAATTATTATAGTGAACTAGGACACTTTAAATATCATAAAATACTACAAATGATCTCCATTTAAAGGTCTGCGAAAAAAACTTGTGAGATTCTAGGTAAGGGTTCTTTATTATCCTAAAGGGAAGAGATTAGACATCCTTCAAGATCCGCTAACTTGCGATTATCCGGTCAAACTTAGGTTAATTATTGTATAAAATGCATGTTTTAAAAACATAAAGTTAAGAAAAGATGTTGCAAATAATTTTTGAAAGATATATTTTTGACAAATTTGCATGATGTTGTTTATAAAATACATAAAAATTGTTTTTGTTGGGAAAGTATATGTTGTGTGTAAAATTAGTTTTTGATAAAGATATGCATTTATATGGCAAAATATATGTGACTAGCCTAAAATAGACTAGTGATTTCCGATTTTAAATCTACCATTTCTAAGTTATTAATTCTAAATCTACTTATTCTAAACAATTCAATAATTATACAAGTGCAATAAATTAAAATACAATAATAATAAAACAGCGAAATTTAAAAAGAATTGACTAGGACGGATGAAGATATTATCCCGCCCTATTTGTTTTAAAGGTTTGAGGCCGAAGAATGCGAGAAGTATGAATGTGTGTCTTCAGTTTGTCATAGGCGTGATGAGTCTCATAATGAGACTCTTCATTTGCTCTGATGCATTTCATGTAAAGATAAAAGAAAAGAAAAGGATTAGTATATACCCTAGACTTTTATCAAAAATATAAATAAGTATAGACATAAAATTTAAAACATGTAAGTCATTTAATTTTGGCAGTTTAAAGGACAAAATGGAGTTCAACATAATATAGCATGTTGGACAGACCTCGTTCAGACAGGGCAGTGAATACCTATGTGGTTAGCATCTATTTCAAATCTCTTTGTTCAGTTTAGACATACACAAAGACTTTATCATATTAGCGATTAGCCTAAGGACATTCCACACTTAGATGCAGATTTAGGCAGGTAAGAAGAAAAACGCAGTATGATCTACCATTTAAGAAGATCAAATTGGTCAATGGCAACATGCCAAAGGGAATGAAGAAAGGATCCGCAGACATAGACATTTAATTGTTTCAACAAGTAATATTAACAAAGCACAGACACAACGTCCAAAGGGTTGTATTTATAGTGGAAAAATGGAGAACTCCACAGCAAGAATTCGAAATTCGAATTCAAAGAAAATGAAGGACAAAGTGACCATTTTTCTCTGTGACCGACATAAAGAGGGTTCAAATCACTCTGAAATTTACCCCTTTTTAGAGTGATTTGGAGGGGAAAGGGGTCATGCCTGTGGTGCATGTTTATTCGGTGAGCAAAGGGGATGTGTGAAGGTAATTGGGGTTTGTTTGATGGATAAAAGGGGTGTGAACGTGATGAGTGATGGTATAGCTTCTGCCATAGCTATGCTAGGATGAGGGATAGAGGTGATGTGGGTGGATATCTGGCGGGTCAAGGTGTTTATCCGACGGTCTGGTGGGTTTTAGGATTACTGGTTAGGTTATAGTTTGGAAATTGATGGGGTCGTTGGTTTGGAATGGGTGATGGACGAATTGTTGAAGAAGTGGTGTGGGCCGGGTCAGCTAGGGGTAATGGGCTGCGGGAGATAGGTGTTGAAATAAAAGGGGAAATGATTTATGTTTTTGGACTTGGGAATGGGGTATAAAATGTTGAGGATTAATTAACTCAATGATGAATTAATTTGTGACTAATCCAATTTTTCTAATTAATTAAAATGTGTTAATTCATCCTAATTAATTTCAAAATGTACACACACATAAATTACAGTACAAAATATTTAATATATATATTTAATTTAAGTAAAAATATAATACTCATAGAAAAAATTATTAATTTGGCAATTGATGAAAATATTAAGAGAAAATCAATCACCAATACCGACGCCGAAATATTAAAATTATTTTGCTTATATTTTAATCATAAAATATAATGCCCAATATTTTAAAATTATGTTGTATTTTAGTGAAAAATGTTAAAACTTAGCATTTTTTAAAAAAAATCGAGACTAAGAAGCATAGTAAAATTAATTGAAGATAAAAGGACAACATGAGTGAAATGTTCACAGGTGAACAAAATAGTCGGTAAATACGAGACAAAATTGGGTGTCAACAACTTATATGGTTCATGACGAACCACAGACAATTGTTGACGTGTTATCAACTCCAGAAGCACCGCTCTGGAAAGAAGCTATAGAGAGTGAGATAGACTTAATTCTGCACAATCATACTTGAGAGTTGGTTGATCTTCCTCTGGAAAACAAATTGTTGGGTCGTAAATAGATACTGAAACGTATGTATAAAACAGATGGATCTATAGATAAGTACAAGGTCAGGTTGGTAGTCAGGGGCTATCGACAAAATGAGGGGCTTGACTATTTTGACACGTACTCCTCGGTGTCTAGAATAACGTCCATATGAGTATTCATAGCGATCGCCGCATTGCGGGATCTTGAGATACATCAAATGGATGTCAAGACAACCTTCCTAAATGGTGATTTGGAAGAAGAAATCTATATGGATCAACCCGATGGGTATGTGGTTCCAGGACAAGAGAAGAAAGCATGTCGGCTTGTCAAATCTCTGTACGGGCTGAGACATGCCCCGAGGCAATGTCACGAAAAATTTGGTAGCACTCTACTATTGAAGGGGTTCGCCATTAATGAGTGTGATAAATGTGTCTACAGGAAAGATAATGCTGACTCATTCATCATGATATGCTTATACATTGACGACATGTTGATCATAAAGAGCAGTCCTAGGTAGGTTGATCCTAGAAACTAAGAACGTGTTGAAACAATGTTTCGACATGAAAGATATAGGTATTGCAGATGTCATCTTAGGGATCAAGATCTCTAAGACGTCTGGCGCACTGGTCTTATCTCAGTCTCACTACATCGAGAATGTGTTGAGAAAGTTTGAGATGTTCGACAGTTCGCCAATAAAGTCACCACTAGACATGAATCAAAAGATTGTTAAAAATCGTGGTGAGCCCGTATGCCAGGATCGATAAGCACAGGTGATTGGTAGTTTGATGTACATAACAAAATTCACCCGACCTGATATCTCTTATGCATTACACAAGTTGACTAGATTTACCCGTAATCCAAGTGATGATCATTGGAAAGCGTTGAGTCGGGTACTCCGGTACCTAAAATATACGCAAAATTACGGGTTGCATTATTCGAAGTATGCAGTTGTACTAGAGGGTATAATTATGCAAACTGGATATCTGATATAGAGAACACCAAGTCCACAAGTGGATATATATTTACAGTTGGTGGTGGGGCTGTGTTTTGGAAATCCTCTATGCAAACTTGCATCGCCCGATCCACGATGGAATCAGGGTTCATTTCTTTAGACAAAACATGAGAAGAAGTTGAGTGGCTTCATGACTTCTTAGAGGATATCTCCTGTTGGGATAAACCCGTACCTTCTATAATGATCCACTGCGACAGCCAGTTGAATTTAGGAAGAGCATATAGTTATATGTACAACGACAAATCTCATCATATCCTACGGAGACATAAGACCATTAGGCATCTAATCACCCGGGTATTATTTTCATCGATTATGTAAAATCTAAGGAAAACGTAGCAAACCCTTTGACTAAGGAATACCCAGAGATCAGATGTTATGCATGTCTAGAGGAATGTGCTTAAAACCTAATCAATGAGAACTGATATGGTGGATACCCAACCTTATTGACTGGAGATCCCATGAATTAGGTTCAATGGAAAAACTAATTCGTAAAGGTTCAGTTGAGTGCTTCAGTGGAAGCAAGAGCACTTTGAATGATGATTTCTGTAAAGAAACATGAATCCAAGGTTGTTCCCGTGATAGACATTAAGTGCTATCTGCAATGTGGGTAGAGGTTAAGTTTCCAATTTTTTTAATGATCCTCAACAATTGAGGTTTGATTTGGGAAAACTTTTAATGGTTCCAAACATTTGTGAAGTGAGATATAGCAGGATACCTTGCAGGAGACCACCTATTTAAGTGTGAGGACATGCCGCTTCAAATGAAGGCACTGAAGAATCTAAGAAGTATCCATGACCACAACGGACAAAACATTAAGGAAGAACAGAGTAAGAAAAGTTATTGTGTTGGTACCATTGACTTGGCTTACACTAAATACTGACGGTTCAAGACATCATGTTCACCGCGCAGTAAGTAAGTCCGATGGTATTCAACTATGGAATGTTCAAAGCTACGACTAGCAATCCAGATGCAACATCGATCCGCCAAAAGATTGCTAGAAATGCACCATGTGAGTGCGTCAAAATCTCTTTCAAGAGGAGATTGTTGGAAATTTACTAAACTGGAATTAGTTTATCCCATTATTTATGACTCAGACAATTGGGGGTCCCGCAAGTCAGAAATGTCATTTTCACACACGTGTATTCGTAGTACCAAGTAGCATAAATTTCATTACTGAAAGAGATATTGGTGCATAATTAAAATGTTCGAGACACGAAATGATGGATGATTATTGGCCAAATGATAAGGGTTCCACGTTCGCACGTCAGAAATGTCATTTTCACACACGTGTATTCGTAGTACCAAGTATCATAAATTTCATTGGTGAAAGAGATATTGGTGCATAATTAAAATGTCCGAGGCACGAAATGATGGACGGTTATTGGCCAAATGATGAGGGTTCCACATTGATAAATGAAGGAAGAAGTGGGTGTAGTGTAAAGATTGGAGCGAGTCGAAAAAGGTCGCGGCTCCACCTCGGGAGGCAGAGCGTCGTGGCCTTCCTCCGAGGTCGAGCCGCGACGCTTCCGAGGCAGTAACTGCGATGGAATTCCAATCGTTGGGCTGATTTTGAAGACGTTGTGAGGCATTAAAATGTCAGTTTTCATCCATAAATCAGTCATTACTTGGTGAATTGAATGACCATTGTATGACATTTAAATGACCATTATTTGGGATCTTGAAGAGGTCCCTTTTACACTACTATAAATGGAAGCTTTTGGCTAAATTATTCAACACACAAAAATCAGAAATTTCTGAATACTTCTGCCTATCTAGCATTCTTGAAATACTCAAAGTTCTTTTTTTTAGTAAACATTTGAGTTTTCTTTACTCATTTGTTAGTTGTTGTTTCATCTTAGGAGACAAATTGTCCATTACCGTAAAAGGATTTATACGGGCAATATTATTTTAAGGACATAATAAATATCACTCGACTCAGCAAACCTTTCATTTATTCTTGTTTTCAGATTATAACATTTGTAATAGTTACTTACTTCTCGTTTCCTTGTAACCATTGTTGCAATTCAATCATTGTTGTAACTCACATTTCTTTTGAATAAAATTCATTGCATTAGTTCATTACATTTTTTCTTTCATTGAAAATAAAGAACTACGTCTCTATTTATAGGGAACAAAAGAAAATAAGATAAAAAATATATATATTATTTTTCTTATGGATACTAAATTAAAAGGAAACTAAATATTATGTAATTCAAATCATAGACTTAGAAGAAAATAAAATATATAGAATAGTCCTAGATTAAAATAAAAGTAAATATTCAGCCATTAATGTAAGTCATAACATAAAATCTTTGAATTTCAAACTTACATTAGTTTAATTGATTTTGCCAGTTCTATACGAAATCAGAACTGTCATGTATGATTCAACAGTTGAAAACATTTTGTCGAATTTATTAGTATCACTTAGTCTAACTTCATTTCCCACCCACATAATGCCTTCTAATCTTTGCTAGTATAAGTTTTCAACTCTTCACTTGATGCTTTCATAAATGTTGACAAATACATAAAAAAAAAAATACAATGAAAAGAAAAAAAAACTTTGCTAATGAAACAGGACAGCAATGTCTAACATTTTTTTTTACATGGTATGTGTTGAACGTATATATGTATCTGACATCCATTTCACAACCTTGTCTTAAAAAACTAGAAGAACAAACAATTCACATAATTACATCAAAGGCGGTGCCTTCTAGATTGGATTGCGCATGAAAGTGAACAAGTGAGATCAGAAGTGGGCACGCGAGTGAGACGTATAAATTGAGACTATATGTATATTAATACCTTGATTAATGTGATTTTGCGCCGTATATGGTATATTAAAGGTGAAACATTCTGTATTCTTATGTCCGAAATGTAGGGATTTGTTGGGTGTAAAACACACAAGTAAAGCATAACGGAAGTTTAAAATTTTGAGTAAACTTACTTGCCCCAACAAATGTTTCTGGTATGATTATGCGATAATTATAATCTGCAAAGACAGGAAGAAAACTTACAGTTTAAGCTTTGTTAGTCTTTACTAAAGGGAGCGCACACGATTGTCACTTCGGGTGCAAGTCTTGCTTCGGTAAATTCCTTTGCCCAAGAAAGCTAGGAAATCTTGGCAGAGGTTTGAGAGAATTTTATTTCAACTCGAGTTCGTAAAGGAAAGTGAGTAACCCGAAATTATGGGTTAAGCCAAATATATAGTGGAGAAACCCTAAACCAAATCGATTTGGATCAAAGTCAAGACCGACCCAAATCCAAATCAGAGGGTCGCGAATCGGGCCCACCATCGCATGGCCTCTATTTATTTTCTGCACGTTTTAGTTCTAATTAAATCCAAGATTTAATTTTGACTTAATTATATAATTTTCATCAAATGAAAATTATCCCATAATTTATTATTAAATAAAATATCTTGATTCTAAATCCGATATTTTACATTCTCTCAATATACCCTTAGACCGAAAAAGACAATCGACTTAGTGTGACCCTTTAGGCCTTCACACATAGACACTTGATCAAATCAAGGTTCACACGAAACTCCTAGACGGCGTCGGTGACGGACCCAATATGTAAAATATGTTTACAAGACTCAAGTAAACAGACCTCTATGTAAGATGATAAATTCCTTTCATTCGCGACACACTCGCTCAAGCTTAAGATTTGTCAAGTGTCTATCCAAATGGCTTGATCACTTTATCTCATTTATATTAGTCGACAACTAGACCATATCCTAGATATGTCTCTTGCATTGACCAATGACTTGGTCGATCTAACATCTTTGAGAAGCTGAGTATTCTCTCGAAATTCCAATCGAGGAATGAATCCTATTCTCGGCTCAACTACCACCTTCAATCTACTTCGTAATGCACCCAATACAAGCCGCGTCTCAACCTATAAGGCATTTGAGCTTAGGACATGATCAAAGTGCATTGCTCCGTAAACAAGGTGATATTGACCTCAAGTCTAAGGACCTCTATCTCCCACATGCTGATAATACTCTAGACATGTATAACAAATAGTTTATCAGCAAGGTATGCCAATACTCCTCTAAGAGTATCCATGTGTCCATCACTAACAACTATTGTTAGTAGTAAGTGAGATATACTAAATTCTCTAAGAATGTGATGCAGACCACATGTCGACTTACAACATATCATTGATATCTCATTCTCAATGATCATTAGTCTAGGCTATTTTAAGAACTACATTCTATCATTAATATCTCACACTATCAATGACAATGTAAGCTCAAGGGATGCACATTAATGAATAATATATGTCGCGCCTGTTTTCGACCTCGGGGGTCCGAACGGTATCCGCAACGTTGCTCTTTGGCGCGGTTCCCTAGATGGAGCAATGAATGCTGTTTTGAGGAGTCGCCACCTAATTATTATAGTGAATTAGGACACTTGATTTATTGCAGTGAAACACTACAATTAATCTCCATTTAATGGGTCTGCGAAATTAGTGAGATTTTGGATCAGGGTTCTTTATTATCCTAAAGGGAAGGGGTTAGGCATCCTTCAAGATCCGCTAACTTGCGGTTATTCGTTCAAACCTTGGTTAATTATTTATTGCCCTTTTTATTCTACGTATTCTAAGCATTTTCATAATTTATAATTAAAATAAAATGCAATACAAAATAATAAAAACTTAAAATTAAATGCGACATAAAAATAAAGCTCCGGGACATCTTTTAGCCCTTTTTAGGCCTTCTCCACAAGATAATCTCCGGGTACCTGCATAAACACTTGGTAAAAATATTAATAGTAGAATAAATAATTTTAAAAGCAATGACAAAAATTAATAAGTAAAGCAAAAAATAAATAACCGCTTTTTGTACGTAGGAGGCCTTGGAAATCGACGAGATTCCTTCATCTACCAATATTATTAAAAGCAATAAAATAAATAAAACCTTCATATCCGCCAAAACAATAATAGTTTTAAACACGGAGGGCTCGGATATGAAAAATATATAAAGTGGGACACTTAAACAAGTGCGTCATGAATTCGCCCGCCAGCATGTTGGTTATCCTGTAAGTGGAAGAAATCATCCTTGCCTGTAAAGCTTCATTTATTTTATTTTCCGTCTTGCAATCATGAGGCCTCAAAATCGATTTGATAACTTTTTCATCGGCCAACAAGTGTAGTATCTTGTTCATTATCAGTGAACCAACAAAATGTCAAAAATCAAGTAGTAACATAGCCGAAAATCAGTCCAGCAAAATGGCTAAAAACATTGACAACAAAGGGCTGCTAAACAGAGGAATAAACAACAACAAAGCAACGAAAATGGTCCAGCATCAGCCCGGAAAACAACAAAGCTTCGCCGGAGTAAAACTCCGGCGTATCACCCAAACAATAAATCAAACCAGTCCGCCAACAACAGATAACAGTGCGCAATCAACCCAACGAACAACAGTAACCAGCGAACCCAAAACGATGCAAACCCAAGGCCGCCGGTTTTTTTTTTATTCCGGCCAGACACAATAAAAATCAGAAAATCAGAAAACAATCAGTCCAACAACACAATCAACATAATAATAACGAAAATGGAAACAAACAACGGCAATGAAAATGGTGTTGTCGATGGTTTCACCGAGCCGCGGTCGACGGAGATAGGGAAGAGGGCGACGGGATGATGGCGACTGGAAGGGGTTCGCCGGCGAGGGGGAGCAGTGGGTTGTGGGTGTTAAAAGGGGGGTTCGGGGTCGACGGCGACGGGTCAGTGGTGATTTCGACGGGGCGGGTTGTGATGTTGGTGAGGTCGACGGGAGAGGTGAGACTAAAACGCGGTGCCGATTAATTATTTAAAGAGATGCAAATATTATTAAAATAAAACGACGGTATAACAATAATAAAAACATAATATTAACAACGGCATAATACTTAATTTAAAAATAAAAGATGCAATGCCATTTTTGTGAAGAAATAAACATAGAATATTATGTAAAAATATGCAAAATAATGATTAAAATGCGGAGTGCTAAAATACTTAAAATTGCAACAAATATATAAAAAACGGGTCAAAATTGACTGTCAACAATATAAACGATCAAATAATAATTCAATAATTGCAAAACAAATATATTAATCTCATTAATAATATAAATATATTCAAATACATTTGCTCCTAAAATTATTGTTTCTAGAACATATATACTTTTACGAAACTCAAACTCAAAACCTCTTATAAATAAAGATGGATGAATCATGTCCATTCTGTCACGACTCGTGATAATTGTTTAATGCTTCTTTTTTTCTAAGCTTCAATAGACGAACTATACCTTTGTTTAAATAACAAAGGCTAGATGATTTATGATTTTTTTGTGTTGTTTATTTGTTGAAGGAATTCGTTGTTGATAGATCTAGCTTTCTATTTTTATTCCTCGTTTATTTTGCGCATGAGTGTCCATCGTAGATATATTAAATACACTTGTTCCAATTATTTAAGTTACGCAACATCTTGGTCGATCCTTGCCTATGTGCTTGAATAAATTATTAGTAACAGATCAAATAGCTTGAATTAAGACACGTCCTCTCTGATGTCAGTTAATAGTTTTCAAATTGTCTATGAAGTACCTTTCATACCCTAAAATATACAAGAAACCATGAAGATAGCAAATCCGTTATCTCTTATACTAAAATAAGAAAAGTATACAGACATCACACATATAGTATTAGAAACATCTCTTTCCTGGGCTATCAGTTGTAATTAGAGATAAACTATTCATACGTTTCCAAATTCGTCATTACAAGATAATTGTTTGCACTAATCTGAATTATCGCTAGTTGCTGACATTAATTAACCCATGGTGGCTGTTGGAGTATACCAAGGGGACCTTTCAACCACTGTTTGCGTGATGGGCGATTCAATATAATACACAATCAAATACTCAGTCCTAAATCAACTAAAGTAATAAATAATAACATTATAATCTACCAAGAAGCAGAAATTGTTTGCCAGAAGAAGAGAAATGACGCCGCCAGTCGCGAGTTCGATCCCCGCATAAACCTTCTGGTTGAGTCACACACGGCTTGCAAGTGTGGTTTACTACCGACGTGGTTTGCGCCATCACACCGGTTTACTCTCAAGACTTCGAAAGAGAATAGCGGTGCTCCTTCACAATAAAAAAAATAACATTATAATCTAATAGTTGTAACGAGGAACGGTGTGGCTTTATTTTTTAACAATTGCTTGGCACTATTTCATGTGTGCTTGCAGTTAATTAGATTAAAGTCCACCAGCCCAATCAGAGCACTGTCCAGTCTAGTTCCAACATGGACGGATAGATGAGGGAGGTTTGGGCTCTAGAAGAGTTTGAGCTTGTTCATATTTTACAATGAGAAAACTTCATAAATAGCTACTATCATTTAGAGTGTAATTAAGAAACATAGTTACAATTTGTGTATTACCATTCATAGTTACATTTTTGTTTTAGAATGTAGCGATACAGTGTACGCATGCAAGCAAAATATACTATATCCGCACGCAAGCGAAATACAATGTATCTACACGCATACAAGATCAATTTGCATACACTTTGCAGTCATCACCCCCAAATACACACATACAACTCACATGCATAGAACATATGCTTGTATGTCACTGTATTTCTATGTATCACGCTTGTATTTTATGAGATATACTTGTACCATCACTAAAACCACCCCAACAAACACCAAAAAAACACTTGCATGTCGTTGTATTTTATGAGATATACTTATATTTTATGACATGTAAATTATTTTTCACTTTCATTGATATTCATGGAAAGAGGCTTTCCCCGTGCTTCTTGAATCGATCAAAGGTTTTTACTTTTGGTAGCTTTTCCGGTGAAGTTGCTGACTGTAATTAGGGATGTCAGTGGGGTGGGTAAATGCGGGTACCGCCCCGCACCCGCTCCAATTGGGGCGGGTATGAGAGATGGTTTGGTGGGTGGTGGGGCGGGTATGGGTATCAAAAGTGCTACCCGTCATGGGTAGTGGGGCGGGGGTGGATTTCATATAAGACCCGCCCCGCACCCGCCCCGCCCCGCTACCCGCACCATACCCACACCGACCGTACCCGCACCGCCCATATTCGTATCATCTATTAATTTATTTACGAATTTATTTGACCCTTTCTTGATTTAAAATGTGACTTGAGCTAACCCGCACCGTAATGCACCACGTTTCTTTTTCTTATTCTCTTTGTTCTCCTTTTTTTTGTTAAATATTTTCATCTTTACTGTTTTTTAATATTCATAATATTTTGACAAGGTTTTAGAATTGATATTCGATACACAATAGTGGAAAGGTTCCTTTTTTTTCCTTTTTCTTATATAACTTTCATTTTGGTGACTAAAACAATTGCTAGACATTATTTGAGCATTTTATTAATGAGTACCCGCTGGGTAAGTGGGTATCCGCGTGAAGTAAGTGTGGCGGGGCGGGTGGAAGAATTACTACCCGTGATGGGTGGTGGGGCGGGGGTGGAGATGTGTTTTAGGTGGTGGGTACGGGTATGGGATACCCTTCCCCGCCCCCTCCCCGCCCCATTGACATCCCTAACTGTAATAAACAAAGTTGACCCAGAAGGAATTTTTGAGTGTACGGCCGGGCGTGATTCACACAAACAAGAATGGCCATATTGTAAGAATGTTTTCCTCAAGTGTGGTAATTATACCACAAATATAACATCATCTTAGGCTAGGATTAGGCTAAGATTTCCTTAAGATTGTTGATACAATAATCTGTATATGGCCAAAATAATGTTTCAACACAATCTGTTTAAACACTTAGTAAAAAAACATAGTTCACAGTATAAAAAATACTTAATTGAAATCAGTACAATAAACAGAATATGTTTTGAATAAGAAAAAATAATTTCAGAATATAATCGAGCCCACTTAGTTCAAAGTGTGTCCTTAAGGAAATTATTTCCTCACAAGACTTCGAGGTTAATGGAATATCGCCTCCCGTGATAGAACGATTATCTTACTGTAATAGTAGTACTCCAAATTTCGTAGAAATAACCACTCAACGGTAGTATATCACACGATTTAGGAAGAGAATTTTTCGATTTAAGAAATTCGTATTGAATGAATTGATTAATAAATTCTTGGAACAAACAAGAATTTATAGTTGTTGGAGGTACTGATTCTGAATGTTTGCAACCATTCAGAATAGTCACCAAAATTTTGGAGGAAAATTCGAAAAGAAAGGACTTAAACCGGACTTTGGTCATGGTCTGGGTTGATTCGTTTGGATTTGTTTTTTAATTAAATAATTAATTAATTAATTAAAGAAACGTTTGTCCAAAAAGATTATCAATCAATCGTTTTCCAAATCCAAATCCAAATCCGAATCCGAAGCCGAAGCCGAGCGAGCGACGACGACGGCGCGAGGGGTCCTTGCCCTCTCAACCCTTTTAGCAACTAGAAAAGGTGTAATGTAATATATACACCTCTCTTTCCTTCTCTTTTTTCGATGTGGGACAAAAGAGTCTTTTACTCCCTTTAATTTTCATCTCATCATTTCTCATTCACCAATATCAAAACCCAACAATCCCCCACATGAATGGGGAATGGCTATAAGATAAAAGAATGTACGGACGAGTGCGATATACAAGCGATAATTGACTGCATCTAGATAAGTAGGTTTCCCTTTGAACTTTTCGTAGTGAACTTATATCAGATATATTCGATCAATCGGTAGATTTGATATATTTGAACCGTCGAACTTTGTTGTATACCTAGACAACATAAGACACACAATCAACCATCGACCGTTTATGGTTCTCACGGTTGTGTTCGTTTCAGCCATGAACACCGTCTGGTCTCATGAGTGCATAGAGAATGTGTCTTTACTGTCATTCCCCTTTAAAGCGGCTTACACTTAACACTCACATAGGTGATTTCTAAACATGTGGTCCTATAGCCACATTATCTGGTCATACATTGTCAGATTTAGATAACCATTAAAAAACCTTAATGCTTTATTAACTCGTTAACAAGCCATAAATTCTTATCCTTATTTCTGAACATTGTCTTCATCCGAGAATGGGTTGAGTTATTTGACAATGTCAACCGCTCCACAACTTTGTTTGATCTCCTTGAACCTATCTCTTGGGATCTCCAGTCTGCTAGGTAGAGTTACCGCCATGATGACTTGTCATTGGCCTTAACCCCATTCCCATTGATGATCTACTAACTCCCTCTATAGATAAGCCTTTTGCAAGCGGATCCGCCACGTTATCTTTTGACTTTACATAATCAATTGTGATAACGCCACTAGAGAGGAGTTGTCGCAGATTGCGGTCTCCGTCAGATGTGACGCAGATTTTTCGTTATACATTACGCCCTCGCCTCTACCTATTGCCGCTGATCGTCACAATGTATACATATACGAGCCAAAGGTTTGAGCGTAATGAAATATCTTCTAAGAAATTCGAGTCATTCAAATTTCTTCACCTACTTGTCTAAAGCTATAAATTCCGATTCTATCAGAAGCGACGATGTCTGCTTTGATGATTTCCAAGACATCGCTCCTCCACCAACAAGGAAAACATATCCACTCGTGGATTTAACTTCAAACGATCCGGTGATCCAATTTGCATCACTATATCCTCAAGATCGCGAGATATTTATTATAATGCAAAGCATAGTTTTGGGTGTGTTGTAAATATCCCAAGACTCGTTTCATTGCCATCCAATGAGTTTGATTGAGATTACTCGTGAATCGACTCAACTTGCTTATAGCACATGTTATATCTGGTCGTGTACAATTCATAATATACATCAAATTTCCCAAAACTCGTGCAAAGTCCAATTGTGAGTCACTTTCACCTTCATTCTTTTGAAGTGTAAGACTTACATCAATTGGAGTCTTTGCAACATTGAAATTTAAATACTTGAACTTGTCAAGTACTTTTTCAATATAATGTGACTGTGATAATGCTAGACCTTGTGGAGTTTTATGGATCCTAATTTCTAAGATCAAATCAGCAACCCCTAAGTCTTTCATGTCAAATTTGCTAGCGAGCATACGTTTCGTAGCATTTACATTGACAATATCTTTACTCATTATCAACATGTCATCAACATACAAACAAACAATGACTTCATGATTTAGAGTATTTTTAATGTAAACGCATTTGTCACACTCATTAATCTTAAATCCATTTGCCAACATTGTTTGATCAAATTTCGCATGCCATTGTTTGAGTGCTTGTTTAAGTCCATAAAGTGACTTAACAAGTCTGCACACTTTTCTTTCTTTACCAGGAACCACAAAACCCTCAGGTTGTTCCATGTAATTTTTTTCCTCCAATTCTCCATTTAAGAAAGCTGTCTTGACATCCATTTGATGGATTTCAAGACCATATACGGCCGCCAGTGCCACTAACACATGAATAGATGTTATTCTTGTTACCGGCGAGTATGTGTCAAAGTAATCAAGGCCTTCCTTTTGTCTATAACCTTTGACCACAAGTCTTGCCTTATATTTGTCAATAGTGCCATCAACTTTCATTTTCCTTTTAAAAATCCATTTTGATCCTAAAGGTTTATTTCCAGGAGGAAGATCAACTAATTCTCATGTATGGTTGTTTAAAATTGATTCAATCTCACTATTGACTGCTTCTTTCCAAAATGTTGAATCAGAAGATGACATTGCTGCTTTAAATGTTTGAGGCTCATTTTCAAGCAAGAATGTTACAAAATCTGGTCCAAAGGAAGTAGATGTCTTTTGACTTTTGCTACGCTTTGGATCCTCTTTGCTTGATATACTTTCCTTTGGTTCTTCTCGCCGTCGTTTAGATCTTTCACTTGATGACTCACATTCAGTTTTATACGGATAGATGTATTCAAAGAATTCAACATTATCTGATTCAATTACCGTATTAACATGAATTTCGGGATTGTCCGATTTGTGAACCAAAAACCGACAAGCTTTGTTGTTTGTAGCATAGCCAATAAAAACACAATCCACAATTTTCTGTTCGATTTTTACCCTTTTGGGCAAAGGAACTTGGACCTTCGCTAAACAACCCCACACTTTGAAATATTTCAAGTTGAGTTTTCTTCCTTTTCATAGATCATATGGAATAGATTGTGTTTTACGCGGTACTCATTGAGTATTCGATTAGCTGTAAGGATAGCTTCCCCCCACAAGCTCTGCGGTAAATCGGAACTAATTAGTAAGGCATTCATCATTTTCTTTAATGTTCGGTTTTTCCTTTCCGCAATTCCATTTGATTGTGGTGTGTAAGAGGCAGTAGTTTGGTGAATAATTCCATATTCCAAACATGTCTCTGCAAAAAGGAGATTCGTACTCTCCACCCCTATCACTTCTAATCATTTTGATCTTTTTATTCAATTGATTTTCCACTTCATTCTTGTATTGCTTAAATGCATTAATTACTTCATCCTTACTATTAAGCAAATACACATAACAGTATCGAGTGCAGTCGTCAATGAAAATTATAAAATACTTTTTTCCACCACGAGATGGTATTGACTTCATATCACATATATCTGTGTGAATTAAGTCTAAAGGATTTTGAATTCCTATCAATAGACTTATACAGATGTTTAACAAACTTAGATTCAACACAAATTTCACATTTTGATTTGTTACACTCAAATTTAGGAAATACTTCTAAATTAATCAATTTTCGCAAGATTTTGTAATTGACATGTCCTAAACGAATATGCCATAAATCATTTGACTCCAATAAGTAAGACGAAACTGAATTTTCATTAATACTGTCAACAACCATTACATTGAGTTTGAAAAGGCCCTCGGTGAGGCAACTATTTCCTATGAACATATCATTCTTACTAATTACAATTTTCTCACTAACCAACACACACTTAAACCCGTTCTTGACGAGTAGTCCGGCTGAAACTAAATTCTTTCGAATTGTTGGAACGTGCAGAACATTGTTGAGAGTCAGGACCTTGTCGGAAGTCATCTTCAGAAGTATCTTCCCATATCCTTCAACCTTGGCTGTTGTAGTATTTCTCATAAACAGTACATCTTCGGGTCCAGCGGGAGCATAGGTTGCATATGCTTCTTTTGCAGCGCAAACATGCCGAGTGACACCAGAATCAAGCCACCACTCCTTTGGGTTTCCAACCAAATTGCACTCCGACAGCATTGCACACAGATCATTCATATCAATTGTCATTATTTGTTTGTCACTGTCAAATCGACAAACTGTTTTACTTAATAAAACCAGAATAACAATTAAATCACAGACTCAAACGATGAAGATTTTATTTCTTCAAATCGGAGTATAATTGTGAAACTTAAACGATGAAGATTTTATTTCTTCAAATCGTAATTTGAACGATGAATATTTTATTTCTTCAAATCGCAGTATAGTTATGAAACTTTAGTATTCCAACGAAGCTTTTATATCTTCGAGTCAGAATACTAATATTCATATGGAGTAGAAAACTACACAAGTTTTAATCTCCTTAAACAGAACGATGAAATTTTTATGTTCTTCAAATCGTTGTACAAGTATCATATGAGTAAGTCAAAATCATTCTTACTACCTTGAAAATAATTCCACGTATTTCATGCAACAAATATCATAAACAACGGTGAAGATTTTATTTCTTCAAACCGAATCAATTTTGATAGCAACAAGTATAATACACAACGGTGAAGATTTTATTTCTTCAAACCGAATCAAAATTGCTTGAAACGAAGTGCAGTAGATTGTATGTTGTGTACTTGATGAAGTTTTTATATCTTCAAATCAAATACCCAAATGAGTAGAAAGTTATGAAAACTTTAATCTCAACCGGAGTAGAAAATCCGAAGATTTTAGTCTCCAAACAACATACAAGAAAACATTTTTTTTTCCGGAAAACACTTTTTTTTTTCCTTTTGGAAAACACTTTTTCCTCGACTTTAATATTCCAACGAAGTTTTTATGTCTTCAAGTAGAATATGAAATTATATACGGAGTAGAAAACCACACAGGTTTTAATCTCCAAACCAGAATACAGATTAAAATAAAATAAACATAATTTCCTTAAGATTGTTGGTATAATAATCTGTATATGACCAAAATAATGTTTCAACACAATCTGTTTAAACACTTAGTAAAAAAACAGATTTCACAGTATAAAAAATACTTAATTGAAATCAGTACAATAAACAGAATATGTTTTGAATAAGAAAAAATAATTTCAGAATATAATCGAGCCCACTTAGTTCAAAGTGTGTCCTTAAGGAAATTATTCCTCACAAGATTTCTGGTTAATGGAATATCGCCTCCCAGGATAGAACGATTATCTTACCAGAATAGTAGTACTCCAAATTCCGGTAGCAGCGAACCACTCAACGGTAGTATATATTTAGGAAGAGAGAATTTTTCAGACGAAGAAATTCGTATTGAATGAATTGATTAATAAATTCTTGGAACAAACAAGAATTTATAGTTGTTGGAGGTACTGATTCTGAATGTTTGCAACCATTCAGAATAGTCACAAAAATTCAAAAAGAAATGACTTAAACCGGACGGACCGGTCACGGGTCTTGGGTCGGTCGCGGGTCTTGGGTCGATCCGTTTAGATTTATTTTTTAATTAAATAATTAATGAATTAATTAATTAATTAAAGAAACGTTTGTCCAAAAAGATTATCAATCAATCTTTTGTCAAATCCAAATCCAAATCTGAAGCCGAGCCGAGCGAGCGACGACGACGGCGCGAGGGGTCAATGCCCTCTCAACCCTTTTAGCAACTAGAGAAGGTGTAATGTAATATAAACACCTTTTTTTTATGTGGGACAAAAGAGCCTTTTACTCCATTTAATTTTCATCCCATCATTTCTCATTCAACCAATATCAAAATCCAACAATGATTAGGCTAAAATTATGTTATTAGTTTAGTATCTAATCTACCTACCATATACACGCGATTCTAATATCAATTACAATTATTATAATAAATATAATTATTCTATCATACCCCCTCAGTCGAAGCGGGAAGTAGACGTATGCTGAGACTGTCCCAAAAATCTTCAAATAATACCAGCGGAAGACCTTTAGTAAAAATATCTGCAATCTAATAGCGTGACGGGACATGAAAGATACACAATTGTCCGCGAGCGACCTTTTACAAACAAAGTAAATATCTAACTCAATATGTTTAGTGTGTTGATGGTTGACCGAATTCTTAGAGAGATAAATAACACTAACATTATCACAGTACACCAATGTTGCCTTCGAAATCGGATATTGGAGTTCTAGAAGAAGGTTCCGAAGCCAACAAGATTCAGACACTACATTGGCAACACCTCGGTATTCTGCTTTGGAACTGGATCTGAACAACATTGCTTGCCGTTTGGAGGACCAAGATACCAAGTTATTACCAAGAATATACCATAACCAGACGCGGAGCGTCTGGTGTCCGGACATCCTTCCCAATCGACATCTGTGTAGGACACAAGGTGGATGTCGACGATGGATATAAATGCAAGCCATACTCTAGAGTACCCTGAATATAACACACAATGTGTTTGAGAACATGCATGTGATCCTCCATCGGATTATGCATGAATAGGCACACATGTTGAACAACATAAGAAATGTCTTGCTTTGTGAATGTAAGATATTGCAGGGCTCTTGCCAGGCTGCGGTAAAGTGTCGGGTCGAAAAATGGCTTGCCGGAGGAGGCGCTCAACTTGGGTTTAGTATCAACCGGAGTTGCTGACGGCTTACAGGATGACATGCCAACACATTCAACAATCTCAGTTGCGTACTTCTTTTGGGATAAAAATAAACCACCTGCATGATGTGTCACATCTATCCCTAAAAAGTAGTTTAATGGCCCTAGATCTTTCATAGCAAATTCAGAGCCAATCAATGAAATGATGGACTTGCGAAGAGCATCGGATGAGACACTCAATATAATATCATCCACATATAAAAGAAGGTAAGAAAGATTATTACCATGACGGTAGATGAACAGAGAATTATCAGAACGACTGTTAGAAAACCCAATATGCGAAACAAAATCCGCAAACCTCTTGTACCAGGCCCGGGGGGGGGGGGGCTGTTTCAGCCCATATAATGATTTCTTTAGCAGACACATGATTTAGATAAGTGGAGTCCTTGTATCCCAAAGGCTGGTACATGTATACTGTTTTATTTAATTATTTGTGGAGGAAGGCATTTTTGACATCTAGTTGATGAAGCGGCCATGCCTTCGAAAGAGACAAACTAAAAATCGTTCTTATAGTTGTCGGTTTAACCACCGGACTGAATGTCTCACCACAATTCACACCAACCTGTTGTGTTTTACCATCACCTACAAGACGAATTTTATGCCGCTCAAAAGTACTATCAGATTTTTCTTTGTGACTGAAGATTCACATAGATCGAATTACATTCTCATTAGGGGGACGAGGGATCAACTCTCATGTCCTATTTTTAATAAGAGCATTAAATTCATCATCCATAGCTATTTTCCAATATGGGTCATTAAGAGTAAACACAGAATTACGAGGCAATGATGATTTTAAAATTTGGGTGTAGAGGTTATATTTGGTGTTGGGTTTGATAATACAGTGTTGACTACGGATGACTAGCCGTTGGGCTGGAATTGGAATTGGGCCAACGGAAGGGACGGAACTGCCTGGCAATGGGTAGTGAATTGGGTCGTGACCCAAACTGCCAGGAGTTGGCCCGTGACCCAAGCCACTGACAGGCAGTGGGATTTGCGGCATTGGTCCATTACTTTCGGTAGAAATTGGGTTCATGGAAGATGGCTCAGACCGCTGGGCAGTAGTGTGATGCGGCTGGACCATTGTTTTTGGGCCCAATTCACCCAAAAATTCTGGACTGGCCAAAACAGTGGATTTGGGATGAAAAATATGTTGGGTCAAATACGGTGGTATGCCATCATCTAGAAAATCATAGGTAGGAGGTCCGGATCCATGCATTTTGGTAAATGAGAAATTTGTTTCATTAAAGGTTACGTGATGACTCACAATGATTTTATTGGAAGATAACATATAACATTTGTAACCTCGATGATTAGAAGGATATTCAAAAAAATACAAGGAGTAGACCGGGGTTGAAATTTGTTGATTGTGGTGGATGAAAAAAGAGGATAACATAATCACCCGAATACCCGTAAATGAGAATAAGATGGGTCCCTTAGGTATAGGATTTTTAGAGGAGCTTGATAGGCAAGTATTTGTGGGAAAGTATGTTCAATATATATGTTGTCATTTGTAGTGCATGATGTCAAAAAGATGGTGGTAGTGCGACATGGGCAAGAGATGTTCGAATAATGTTACTGATGGTTAATATTTTTCTTTCCGTCTTCCCATTTTGAGAGGAGATATGAGGACATGAAAGGCGAAATGTTAAACCATTAGCATTGCAAAAATTCCAAAAAGGCTCATTATTAAACTCCCTATCATTATCACATTGAATATTTTTAATATCCAATTCAAATTGATTTTGGATGAATGCTCTAAAATTGAGAAATGTGGAGAAAACTTGTGATTTTTTAGACAAGGGAAACTTTCACAAAAAATTAGAGTAATCATCCAGTAAGAGCAAATAATATCTATAGCCCGAAAAGCTCAAAACGGGTGATGTCCAACTATCACAATGGATAATATCATAAAATTTATAAGTGTGCATGAATTAGACGAAACAAATGACAATTGAACATGTTTTTCAAGTGGACATGAACGACACATATTGGAATTACGTGTTTGAGTACATGAAAATAAAATTATTTTGTTTGAGGAAAGCTAAAACGGGTGCCCCAGATGACCCAAACGTTCATGCCATAATGAAGGTACGTAAGCTGTAAAAGTGGATGGTAACTTGGCTCGATGATTAGATGTGGTGATTGGATAGAGCTCCCCTTGACTATCACATCTCATTAGAAGCATCCCCGTCTGAAAATCCTTCAAGGAAAATCCAAAAGAGTCAAAACAGACACCCAATTATTAGTAGTAAACTTTTTAACCGAAACCAAGTTTTTAATTAATTGTGGAGCATGAAGGACATTCTTTAAGGTTAATGGTGGATTTGGTGGAGACAATTTGGTAGAACCATAACCACGAATTGGAATAGAATGATCATTTTCGACAATTATACATTTTTTTGCTCAAATTAAAATAGGACGATAGATTACCTTGGGAGGACGTCATATGAGACGTCGCTCCGGTGTCTATGTACGAATTTGCGTCGGGACGGATTAAGTCCAAGGGTGTGCATGAAGGACTCAATATCGGTTGGGCTAGCCAATGCCGAATGGGCCTCCTGCAACTGGTTCAGCAGTGGCCCAAATGCCGCCACTGTTTCTGGGCCCAATAGTTGGCTGCTGGTTAGCATTGGGCTGGCCAGTTTGCCTTGGAATGGGCCTGGCCTAATTTATCGAAGGAAATGGGCAGGGTAGCACAACCCAAGACCACTGCCATGCCCACTGGGCTCGAGACTGCCACTGTTGGCCGAAATTTGTCTGCTGGCCGCCATTTCTGCCGCCCCTGCCGTCGCCGTCGAAATTCCGATGGCCTCAACCTTTTCCACCACCACGACTACCACCCTGATTTTTACCACAATTTCGTCTTTTTTGTCCCCGTTTTTGTGGCATAGTTTCAAAATGTGTAGTAGTTTCATTGGACGAGGCGATAACCATGACGGAATTCGAGACGGTTGTGACCATTTTGGTGAAACACGCCTCTTCAAGAATAAGCATAGAACAAACTTGGTAAAAAGGTGGTAGAGGATTACTTTGTCGGATGAGCGTACCCACATCACTATACGCATCGGTAAGACCGATAACCAATTGTAAAACCAACCGATTGTTTGTAACCGACGAACCAACGTTCTTGAGCTGATCCGATAAAACTTTAAGGCATTGACAATAAGCGGATACATTCGGGAAGTCTGCCATGTCCACACAAACTGATACACAATATATATTTCTCAGTCTCAATTTATGTGCAATCATTTCCTTTTTAGTATGTGTCAAAAAAATATCACTTTTTTATATTTAAAAATAATTTAACTTTAACAATTTAATTTTATGGAATGACTTATAACTGTATAAATATCTAAAATTTATTTGGAATCTTAAATTTAAAAAATGTACCTTTTTTTTTTAAAAGGGACGACTAAATTAGAACGGGGAGTAATTCCTTATACAATACTCCTACACAAAGATCAATCCACGCTGATATAGTAAAAGCGAATGTGATTTCTCTTTCTGGATATACCCTAAAATTGATCAATGAAGGAAATATTACTGTAAATTAAAGCGTTTGCATGTTCAATTTGCTTTTACAGTCTGAAATTTGACGACGGTACCATTTGAACATGTCTGGGTCAAACGACGGTGACAAAAATGGGAGGAAACGTAATCTTCCTTCGTGGATGAGTTCAAGACCCGGCTCAAGCGGTTCGGGTCACAGTAAATCAACTGATGAAGGCGATGCTGAGCAACCGAAAAGTAGAAGCAAAACCCACAACAAATGTTGTACCTCGACTTCGAGTGGTTCAAATTTCTCAAAACTTATGGTATTGTAGTTTTTATTTTCAAATTGTACAACCTGCGTTTGTTATGTTAGTTGGCCGGACAAGGGGAATGAATAGGGAGGATTTGTATAGTCGATACCAGACTAATTTTAGCTTCGGTTGTTATGAAATGTGCCAAATAGTGTAGGGCGGGAATCGGGATGATTTATATAGTTGATAGAACTAATTTTAACTGTTTTTGTATTGAAATTGGCTGAATAGGAGCAGAATGAATAGAGAGGATTTATATAATAGACTCGTACTAGTTTTAGTTCTGTTTGTTATGAAATAGGTCAAATGGAGTAGAATGAGTACTAAAAATTCATACTGTGGATCGAAACCTATTCTAGTTGTTTGCTATGAGATGGTTCGGGTAGCTTAGAATGAATAGAGTCAACCAATTACTAATTTTAGCTGCAGTTATTATAAAATTGGTTAACATGGCACGAGTATAGAGGATTCACATAGTCAAACCCAACTAGTTTTAGCTGCGTTTGTCATGAAATGTGGTGAATGGAGTGGAATGAATAAGTGGGATTTCATATAGTTGGCCCAAGTAATTTGGGATTATGGAGTAGTTGATTGATTCATTTAGCTCGTTTGTTCTCATTTAAATCATGACGGTTATGCTGTATTCTGGATGCTGCAGGAAGGGGTTGTATTTTCCCTATCAGGTTTTGTCAATCCCGAGCGTGGTACATTAAGGTCCCAGGCTTTAGAAATGGGAGCCATGTATCAACCTGATTGGAACTCGGAATGCACACTGTTGATCTGTGCATTTCCCAATACACCAAAGTTTCGGCAAGTTGAAGCAGATAGTGGAACAATTGTATCAAAGGTTTACCTCTTTCTTTTAGTGTATACATGATGTTGATTTTCTGCAAGTCCATTATGATAGAAAGGAGGGTGATGTCCTAGGAGATAGTGATGCACCAAGTAATATGTGCTTCAGTGAAATGAACAAAATTTAACTGTCTTGTACTACTAGTACCTTCTCTATTTCCTATCCATGTAGACTTCAATTATGTCGTTGTGTTTGGAACAAAATTATTTTGCTTGATCCTTTCTCATTGTGCCAATATCCTTCTGTTTATATGACTGCATAAAGCATAATTTCTTTGTGTGAATACTTTCTATTTTATTAATGCCATTCCTCCTCAGAAGATGATACTTCAATCTGTATTTGAACATGGAGAGTCTTGAGTCTTCTTTTTACTCTCAAATAAAAACCTCATTGGCGCCAAGCATGAGGGGATGCTAGACGTTTGGTTATTTTTCCTGCGACACGTAGATGTGGGTCTACTCTTTTGGTATTTCTGCAATATCAAGGGGGACTTACTTGAGAGAAAAATCCGATATAAGTCTTTGTTTCTTCTTTATTCTGACTTCCTTTTGTTTTAGTCATCTTCCTTTTCTTCTTGTGAGTGGGCAGAGGCGCTTTGTGCTGTATGTGGAGGTATTAGGAATCCACATGTCATGAAAATGAGTACTTAACAGTGGGTGTTATTTTGCTTAAATTGGTTCACGTTGAGCACCACTGTCTTCTTTATGTGGGAACATGGGGTTACTGTTGGATTTTGATTTTTTTTCCTACAACCTCTACTCTCTCAAAGCCTAAAAGTTCTTGTTTATTTTGCGCAGGAGTGGATAACAGAATGTTATAAACAACAAAAACTTGTTGAAATTGAAACTTACCTTATGAATGCTGGCAAACCATGGAAACGTCAACGTGTCTCCCATGAATCCAGCCAAGGTTACCTCTCTCTGTCTTTCTCTCCATTTCATCCCATTCTACCCTATCCCAAAACACACACTGTTTGTGTGTTACAGAAGGATGGGCTCATTAAAACTACAACAACGAGGGTAGAGTGTATGCAGACCTTACCCTACCTTGGGAGGTAGAGAGACTGTTTCCGAAAGACCCTCAGTTCAAGAGAAAGCATGACAAAAAAGGTCAGATAAGGATTGAAGAAAGTAAAGAGATCATGACAAAAATACTATAGATAAGCATTAATGAAGAAAAGTAACAATAATTACATCAAACTAATACGATAATCGGAGTACAAGAAATAGCAGATTGTAACATGAAATCGAAGGACAAGAACCAACAAAGGTAACACTACACCTACTAGTATGGAATGGGATGGGCTGATTAAACCCAATATGGTAAATGATCCTTCTAGATAACCACTGTTTCAGTCACGAGAGATGGGGTAGAACATTTGTTGATTCTGTTAATTCCATATATAAGTGCAATAACACCTTTTTGATCGTAGTGCAATAAAGTATGTTTTGGTCCACCCTTAGCATTTAACTTATTGCCCCCCCCCCCTTTGATTAACTTTTCAAGTGTGACTCCATTATTGAGCAAAGCAACTTATTTAGATTAGTCTGCAATACGCATAGATACTTCTTGATCATGTCATTGGCCACCCTGTTTCCTTTCATAAAGCTCTTCTTATGGGTCTATCTACTAATGTAATTTGCATAAAACCTTTAAATAAATGAATAAACAAATACACACACACACACACAAAATATACGAATATGTATATATGTGTGTGTGTCTGTGTATTACTACATGTTCATCAAAGTACCTGTTTATGATTCTTTTTGTTTTTCTTTTTTCGCTTTTTTATGTATATATTATTTTCCTAAATGAAGCTATCATGCTGCTATTTTCCTTTGTGTCTAGGCATGCTCATTTGGTGTCTTCATTGTGCCGACACATGTCTAGAGAGGTAGTCAGTGTACACTTTTGGAATTAGAAGGTCAATAAATATAACAGCGCAACAATAATTACCAATAGCCTGGGAATTGTGATGAGTGATAAACCCACAGGTGGCTTTTTGGTGTCTAGATTTCCAACGTCAATGAATTGTTTAAGTTTTAGGTTGATGAAATTGTCTCTTGGGTTTGAACCTCTACTCAATCAACATGTGACGTAGAAGTGAAAATATGAGAAATATCCTAATATGTATCCCGACCCATGTCTTTTGGAATTCCTGCTGTTTCGAATCCATGCTTGATGTAACTGATAATAAGATACATTGCTTGCTCTCCCCAATTTTTTATCTCCTTCCAAGCCATGCATGTAGGGTTGCACAAAAAGTTAAAATCGGACCTGACCGAGGACCGAAAAATCAGAACATTAGGACCGAAGACCGGACCAGGTCATTTTCGGTCCGGTCCGGTTAGTTGGACCGAATTATTATAATTCTATTTTTATTGTAACCCCCCCGGCGCCCCCCATCCAGCCCGGACGTATTGACATATCAAATATAGGTTGTAAATTAGTGAAACTTTAAATGGTCATAACTTTGCGCGCGGACGTCCGTTTGATCTATTTTTTTTTTTGATTTCGCGTATTTTTTCGAGACGGGGCCGGACAAACTGCTAAAGCGGTTTGGAGCAACCGATTTCTCGAAAAACGTCCGTCTTGCCAATCAATTTCACTTTTTCCCCAAATTCTTACGTTTTTTCCCTTTTCAAAGCTAAATATCTCGTGATATACAATAAATTTCAACGTTCAAATTTCGTTGTAATGTGTCCGAGAATGTCAATTTTAGTATTGAAATTCAATTTTTTTTTTTAAAAACCGGGCCCCGGAACCCGTTTTTAAAAATATATATTATATATATTAGAAATTATATAATATAATATATATTTAAAATTCGGTCAGGACCGGACCGAAAACCGAAAAAAATATTTCAAAGGACCGAGGACCGGACCGAAAATTACCGGCCCGGTTCGGTCCGGTCCATTTTTTCGGTCCGGACCGACTTTTGTGCAGCCCTACATGCATGGGGTTATCATGATTTCAAAATCTCTCTTTCCATTAAGTGACCATCCTTAAATTTATGGACTGTTTTGAGAGACTTGCTTAGGCAATGCCATTCAATTGGCCTCCACATGAAGTTAGTGCTAATTCAATTAAAGAAAGAAAGTGTATCTTAGTTCTAAAGTAAATAGTCTAGATGGGACATACAAATATTGGGAGAGACAGGGTACTATTTTTCAAATGAGGAAAGGTGATTCTGGTTTAAGTATGTAAGGTGTCCTTAGTTTTCAGGGTAAGTAGGGTAGAGGAAAAAACTCGAGCTATTGTTCGAATACCAGGTGCTACAGTGTTGAAGTAACCCATTCCGTATTTCTGGGGAAAGCTTAAATGGCCTTAGGAAAGAGGATACCTGTACCTGACACTAACGGGTAGGGAGAAATGTGGACGCGAGACATCTTTATAAGGAACTTGGCAAAATAGCGCCTTAACCTTTGGACAAGGGGTGCCTTCTTATGCAATACCACACCCGGGTGACTTTATTACCCAAATCAGGTCTCCGAAAAGTCATAAAACAATATGGGACGGACACCTGCCCAGTGCCGGAATGTCAAAGAGGTCGGTGAGCTGATGACAGGGGGATTTTTCTTTTTCTCTGTTACTCTCTGAAAGAGGAGAGATATCCTTCCTTGACCTATTTTCCGTTTTCCCATAACTGACCCATCTTGGTCCTTACAGATCAAAAACCATCCACATCTAGAAAATCTCATACAAGAGCAGAAAAAACTGCACCTCTTAAGACAACTACTACTCCTTCGTCTGAGGTACTTATCTTTTACTTTTCTGTATTGACACATTCACCATATATAGATTCAAAATAGGATTCTGAATCAATTCTGCGGACCTTGCTTTTGTGATTCACATTATCTTATTGTGACAGGAGGTACATTGTGATAAAGTAAAAGATAGTTTCTCTCTATCTAAAGTGAAAAAATGGGCTGTAGATGATCTTAACCGGACAATATCATGGCTGGAGAATCAAGATGAAAAGGTGAAGTGATGCATCTTATTTTCTGTGGGATTACACTGGGTACGTTGTTGTGTTGTATCTTATTTTCTGGGAGCAGTTGTTGACTTGTAAAAGAGTGTTTCCAATCTGACTGGTTATCTTCATTTGGACACAAAATAGCTTTATCTTTTGTCGTATTAAAAAGAGGGAAAAAATGAAGGATCTCTGCCTTCTGAAAGAATAGGTCATGAATTTTATGCTTCTTTTGGGTGAGAGGGGGAGGAAAGAAGGTGAAAAACGTGTTGGTGGAATTGCTAGAAAGAGTCTATCCAAGTATCAAATGAATACGTAATCCTGAATAATTGTGTAGTTATTTATTTATCACAAGTTCTCTTACTCCATCAATTTTGATTTTGATACAGCCGGAGCCCCATGAGATGAAGAAAATAGCTGCTGAGGGAATTCTAACCTGTTTACAGGATGCCATTGATTCTCTTAACCAAGGGCAGGTAAATTATTTTTTGCTAGAATTCCGCAATTTTTTTGCCTATAATGTTCGGTTTATATTGAATAAGAATTATGTTGCTGGTCTCTTACTTGCCATTTTGGATATCCTTTAGTAATCTATACGATTGCCGTGGAGAAAACCTCAAGGGGGATAGTAACTCTCTTATCAACTTAACCACTTGCTGTAAATTTGTTCCCGCCTTATCGCCATTTGAAACTGCTATAGTTTTGCTTCAGGATTTCCTTCTAGCCAGTTACCTGGCAATGTATTCTGTTGCTAACAATTAAGTAGCACCGTTGATGTTAGACTCTTTTTCATGTAGTTGACCCCACTAGTTTTGGACTGATGCATAGTTGATTAATTGATTATTGATGTTGGACTGTTTTCACAAATTAGTTAGTGCTATGGATGATAAATTAAGTAGCATTTTATGTTCTACACAAATTGGTTACCGCTGTTTATATTTACTATATAAAGAAAATAGTTAGCTCTCTAGAACAAGTAGTTAGCATTGCAATTTTTATCTAATTAATTTTTATCTTGGGGTACATTCTTTTGTTGGATATTCTGGAATCACAAATACACTATGTACATGGAGGAAGGTGGTGAGAGTGAAGGCAGTCAATTCTACCTATAAATGTGGCGGTAGTAACCAGCGTGCGTATAGTCTGGGTGGGCATTGGATATTCTGGCTATCATGGAGGCACGATAGGTTGTACGTGGTTTTATAGGGTAGTGTTGTTGATGGTTGGAACTGTAGAGGGGCGGCGGCTAATGATAGGAAACTGGGAATGGTGTTAAATGACGGCAAAGGTCTGCTGGTTTCCACGTCAGTGATAGCAGAAGGTGGAGTAATGGCACAGTTACATAGTGCTGAATGAGCAAATGACTTGAGTTATCTTGTAGCAGACTGATTTTTAGCATACAGGGAATAACTTTTTGTGCTTCCTTAATTGAGTCTCATCAAGTGAGAACATTAAGCATAATGGATTGGAATATTTTTCATACTGAGCGAATAACTTCAACAGGGAACAATATTCTGACAGATGTTTGACCAAGTTGATGTGATGAACCCATTGAAGAACTTTTGTGACTGTGATGTTGTCCTTATTTAAATAAAAAAAAGTGGCTGTGCCTTTGGGGAGAAGATTGAATTGCACTTTTGAAAGAGTATACACTTCCATTGTTAAGACTAGAAGTGTCTTTTGATCTGGATTTCAAGTTGAATAAATGCCGTGTCCTTGGAAATGGAGGATAGGTTGTCAATTTATTTGCGTAGCCTATCCTTTGAATATTGTGCTTTCCCTATGGAGAAACTTCATCATGTCTTGAGTCCTTGAACATTTTAAGAATTCTAGCTGTATTCATGTTGATTTTCTGGTACAAGACACGCTGGAAATTTTGTTGTAAGATTTGTAATATAATAGGTATAAGAATAAGTCCAAGTTGTAGTGATTGAAAAAACAAAGTGATCACTGAAGTAAAAGGTTTTTGGCAGTTGCTTTGTTATTCTCCATATTTTGATGGCGTGTTTGACTCATATTTCAATTATTTTATGTTTTTCCTTTGTTGGTCATTCTTGTCAACTCTCCAGGATATGCGTCAAATAACTGAGCAGTGGGAATGCATCCCTCGGGCGGTTGAGGAGCTGGCAAGGTTTGATGGTAGTTATGTTGGTTCAGCGAAATCACATAAGGATCTTTGCAAAAAAGCTGTGACCTGTAAAGATATCTATGAGCTGGAGTACAGAAATAGAGAAGACGATGAGCTTTTGAAGATGAAAGAGCAGAGGACTCCTGTTAGTGGAAAGGCTGGTAACACTGCCAAAGATGCTGCTGCATATGACAGCGATGATACCATTGAGATGACAGAAGATGAAATTAACAAAGCTTACAATACTGTAGCATCTACCATTAAAAACACTGAGCCGGTGTGAAAATGGTAGGTAGAGTAGACGGATATCTGCTTAACCTAATTTTCAGTTCCTTTCTCATTGTTTGCTTGTTTTATTTCTTTTGGCCTGTGAATGGAGGAAAAGAGATGGTAGTTTTGTATTTGAACTGAGCATCAACATCCAAGAGTTGTCATCTGTAACCTGTTATAAAATGTACAAAACCCCAATTACTTTAGGAGGGATGTTGTAAGTCCTCAACCTGCCAAAACTGGGATTAACTGCCACACTTTATCTTTTCTCTTTTCTTTAACACTTCACACTTTCTTAATTTAATTGATAAAAATCATGGTATCTTTTTTCTTGGTGAAATATAGGATTCCACGAAATTTGATAGAAGTATAGAATCAACTTTGTACGTACTGAGAGTCCAAATTGTTTTGATTATTGCAAATCTAATCTCAAGCAGAATCATTAAAATCAAGCATATATTATTTGTTTGAAACTTGAACAAATTACAACTCAAGAAAGTCAGAACCCATTTTCCTATCTTATGAGCTCGAGAACTATAGCGAGTCCACATATGTGTTGTATTCAAATTACGCTGCAAGAAAGTCATATATTGACATAAATGTTTCGGTTTCAGACCTCCTTCATTTTAATTGGTTTGCAAATTGATCTTTCATGGTGAGGAGCTCGCATATCTGTTGGAGTTGGAGTTGTAGCACGGCTCCTCCAGACTGGTCAACTATAAAGCCACCCGAAAAGATGCTGCTCAAGCTCTCGTTACCTATGTGCATGACTTATTGCCAATTGACATTGACGAAATTACTTGTTTGTACCAACACTAACGACGTTCCTTCATTATAGTCTGTGAGTGAGGTGTTGCATCTTCATGCCATACTTGAAACTCGAGGTAGATATTTGTTTAACCGTTGAAGAGTTTATAACTTCGATTCTTACTACCTCAATTTCTTTCTTTTTAGGGAAAAGGGCATATTTGCCCTCAAACTTAAGAAAAAGGGGCATATTTGCCCTCCGTCAAAGTTTGGGGACAAATATACCCCTCCCGTTAATAATCTTCTATCATTTGCCCAAAATTAACCCATTTGCCCAAGTGGACGCCACATGGATGCCACCTGTGCGCCACCTGGACGACCCGACCCGTGACCCGAAATAAAACTCAAATCTGTTTTCCATGCCCTAAAATACAAAGAGGGCAGCATTTTTTATCAAAAAAAGACCAGCAATTTAAATGTTCTGCCATTCGATTTCAATCTTCCCCAAAGCACAAAGAGACCAGCGAATTTTCCAAAACCAATCTTCCAAAAATTTCAGACCTCCAAAACTGTCGATTTCAGTGTTTCAATTCGAGAATCAAAGCTTCCAAGGTACGAAATTTCATCGAGTTCAGTCTTAACGTTCAGGCGATTTCAATCTACTAATCGCGTTCAAGAAGGTTAGAAATTCTGCAATTTATTTTTCGAATTTCTGCAATTTTCTGCAAATTTTTTTGCAACTTTCAGCCCCTCTTTCCAATTTCTGCAAAAAATAATTCTGAAATCGACTTCTAGACTGTGACGACTTTGTTTTGTTTTTAGTTGTTGTTTATTGTATTTGTTTGAATTTATATTTCGACGATGCCGACGACGATTGAAATCTCTAATCGACAGTAAAATCAATCGTCAACATAGAATTTTTTTTTGACGCGAGTGTTGTATTCTTTTTTTTTGCAGATCATTGTCATGAAAACACTTGTAGAATGTGAATTAGATGTTGATGTCGTAGATGAATGTGAATTAGATGTTGATGATTTTGATGCGACTAACATTGCACAACATTTAGAGTCATATTGTATTAATGTTAAGGCTGGCACAAACTGTGACCGTGCCAATGAATCATTGAACTCTTCTTGCAAGGGGATGTGATAAGGTAACACTTTTTAATTTGTCTTTGTTTTTTTTTTTGCTATTTTTTTTTTGCGTTGTCTTCTTTGGTTTTTATCTTTGTCTTTCTTCTTTGTTTTTATGATGTTGTCTTTCTTTGTTTTTTTGTGATGTCTTTCTTGTTTTTATGTTGTCTTCGCTTTTTTAAGTTGTCTTTCTTTTTTGTGCAGCAATTTTTATGCTGATGTTGTTGTTTTTATATGCAGTTGTGCTCGCTTTTTTTAAAGTTCTTCGCTCTAAGGATTTTGTTTATGTTGCTGCTGAACCTTTTAACCATAGCAGCCTAGGTATAAAAGCAACATCAGCACAAATTTTCTCCCGGCAGCAGAACAAGAAGAAAATTGTGTATCAGCAGAACCGGAAGAACATCTAACTCAATGCAGCAGCATCGCCACTATGTTAGTGATTCTACTACAACGAGTCAGTCAATCGACATGCCTTATCAACCACCAAATAAGGCTCTTGTTATAAGAGAGAAATTGAATACATGGAAGAGGAATGTGAAGTCCAAAACATGAAGCTTATTTATTTTGTGAACATTTGTATGACTATTGAAGCTTATTTATTTTGTGAAGATGAATATGAGTCGATGTTAATTGTTACAATGGGGTTTATTGGAATGGATCAATTCACTGGATTAGAACTATGGCAAACTTGAGTTGTTTATGTATTGCGGATGTAAATACATCAATTGAAATTCTAACACTTCAAGAAATAAACATAGACATCAACTTCGTGTTATAAGAGCATACAAGCATAAATGAAATGATTCTTCAATAACATTGAACTACCATTAAACTTCAATACACAACTACAAATTTGCTACTACATTTTAAACACATCCAATGACGACATTAATTCGTCGGCTACTACTACTAATTCCAAAATATAACATTAAAAGTTCTTAACCACAAATACATAATCATTTGCTTTACAGTAACAATAGGAGATGAATTGTCCGAAGCATCCAAAGAGCCGGTTGGAGGGCTCTCAACACCATCAACATAAGACTCTCGTACAATATCATATACAAATACATGTCTTGATGATTCTACTGATTGGTGGTCACTGAAACTAGTTTGAGAATAGCAATCAGTTTTTATCTCACTCTGGGCTTGTTCAGCGCCAGTGGCGATGCAAGCAAAACCAATCACCTTCGAACAGTAGCACGAGGCCAACACGGTAAGTATGATAAGCGATGTCACGAGAGAATCGTAAATCGGTCTTTGTGCACATCACATTTACGTTACGCCACTGCGTATAGATCCATGTGGTCCATTGTTGCATTTCTATGATGATGATAAACTGCGCGAGCACATTCTTGATGAACATGAGAGCGATCAAGAGATTATACCTAGTCTAGCCTACATAACCATGCGAATCTATAAAAATATACATATCAGAGAATACATGAACCACGAAAAGTGGAAACAACAAAAATAGTATTTCCATCCTAACCTTTGAAGCATTAAGATGACTATAAAAATTGTGTATTATTCAGAGTGCAGTGAAAGGTCAATGAATCAAAGATAGCATATTACTAATAGGAGGCAGTGTTTCAGATAGACTACTGGCTAAAGATAAATTGGTCAGAAATTTATAATGAATCCTAATGTGTAAACACTAAACAGCAGTTTGATAACCGGAAATATAAGCGTAAATGCAGTGATTAAATCACCATAGACCGTGTGGATAGCTTCATCTGACAAATTAACATCACTTTTCATCAAATTTCTAAATTATATAGTATAACGAGTCGAGCGAAATGGTCCGCGATTTAAATGTTGAAAATCGGAAGGAATGCCTTAATACATCGTTGAAAAGGATATCTATAAACATATGTAATCGCATGTGACCGGACATAACAGTTATCAAAAAGAAAAGAAAAGAAAAAACAATAAACACATGTTATCCTGATGCAATCATTTTTATCTTTAGATGTAATTCGAATGTCTGATTATAACCATCAGCATTACTATCAGATTTTAGTTTTATTTATAGATAGATTGACATGAGCCTTAATGGTTTTACTACATAAAATGAGTCAAATTAGGGTATAAACTTGAGCTCACAGGAGTTATCACTATTGAATTGGCAAATTCAGCAATCAACATTCATCAAATTCAAGACTAAATAAAAGCAAGAGTAAAGAAATTGACTTAGAACCATATAACTATCGATTAACAACAACAAAGTCGTCACAGTCTAGAAGTCGATTTCAAATTTTTTTTTGCAGAAATTGGAAAGAGGGACTGAAAGTTGCAAAAAAAATTGCAGAAATTCGAAAAATAAATTGCAGAATTTCTAACCTTCTTGAACGCGATTAGTAGATTGAAATCGCCTGAACGTTAAGACTGAACTCGATGAAATTTCGTACATTGGAAGCTTTGATTCTCGGATTGGAACACTGAAATCGACGATTTTGGAGGTCTGAAATTTTTGGAAGATTGGTTTTGGAAAATTCGCTGGTCTCTTTGTGCTTTGGGGAAGATTGAAATCGAATGACAGAACATTTAAATTGCTGGTCTTTTTTTTGATAAAAAATCGCTGCCCTCTTTGTATTTTAGGGCATGGAAAACAGATTTGAGTTTTATTTCGGGTCACGGGTCGGGTCGTCCAGGTGGCGCACAGGTGGCATCCATGTGGCGTCCACCTGGGCAAATGGGTTAATTTTGGGCAAATGATAGAAGATTATTAACGGGAGGGGTATATTTGTCCCCAAACTTTGACGGAGGGCAAATATGCCCCTTTTTCTTAAGTTTAAGGGCAAATATGCCCCTTTTCCCTTCTTTTTACTATTTTTATGTGCACCTACCTTTATGCTGGTTTATTCAATCAGGGTACTTTCGGCTAGAAATATATCAAAAAATTAGTCCTAACCTTTTATGATTACATCTTTTCAATTACTGTTGGAAGGAAAATTACTACTGACTTTGTTAAAATAATTTGAGGAAATTGAGACCATTTGAGTGTTGTGAAAGACAATTTCAAAAATAAATTCTGAATTTATTCATTTCCTCTATTTTAGTTTGTTTGTCTTTTTTTTTTTATAGTGTCACCTTGTATATTTAGTAACTCGTCACACTCAATATCATAAATGACATATTTAAGATCATAAAATTTAAATATATTTCGGTATATACATTATTAATTTATGACCATAACATTCAAAGTTTTTTTTTAAAATTTGTTAAACTCAAACAAATTGAAACTTTTTTCACCTACCAATTTTAGTAACTAAATTAATGTAAAATTGTAAATTTCCCAATGACTAAAATACCCCTGCGGACTTGCCCAGCCCGAGCGCTTCAACTTGACTACATCTGAGTAGGGTTGCAGCAAATAAACGCCACCATCTCCGCTGTATCACACTGTCACTATCTCCTCCAAACTCCTTCTTCGCTATTCAAATAATGGGGGCTTCGCTTCCTCCTAAAGAGGCCAACCTCTTCAAACTCATCGTTGTAAGTTCTTCGATTCTCTCTCTCTCTCTAAAAAAATAAACAAAAATTTCAATTGTTTTTTGGCCGTATTCACTTTATTCAATTCCTTTGTCTTCTTGCTAGTTAATAACCTAGATTATGTTAAATTACTTTAGTAACTGTTGTACTATGTCGGTTGCATGAATTGTACTCCCTCCATTCACTTTTAGTTGTCATTTTTCACTTCACGAGAGTCAATTTGACTAATCTTCAGAGCTAAATTGAATTAGATTAATTCAATATTTGAAATTTGAAATTTAGATGTTTGAAAACTATACAAAAATATTATAAGTTGTAATTTTTTATATTAATATAATGTAAAAACATTGTTCTAAAAAACGGCTGAGACGGCCGCCTAGGCGCTAGGTGCCCCCAGACCGTTCCGATTTTGCCCCTAGGCGGCGGAACCCAGTTTCCGGCCACCACCGGCGTCCAACGGGGACGTGTGATATACCAAAACACTCGTCTCATCATCCTCTTCAATTCTATACCACCATTGCACATCGATTTTATCTCCTACACCGTCATTTTACACGCAAAAACTGGCAGTCGGAGATTTGGATTTTCCGGTCGACTCAGGTACAATCGACGGGAGTGTGATACACCACTGTGGCCTACTTCTCAAATCCATCATTTCTATACCCACCCCGTTGCTCGATTCATACTAAATCGTCAAAACATCCAAATCGAAAAATCCACAAACCCTAGCCGCCGTCGGGCGATTTCTGGCGAACTGAACTACAATCGAAGGTGGTTGTTGGTACCAGTAGATTCGCCGTCCTCTTGCCGACATTCTACACCAACTCATCACCTTCAATTCTGCACCAAACCTCCGGACGACCAATTCGAATTTTCCGATCGGGTTTTGGCCATTTCCGGTCAGCTGCACGACGAAGGCAGTGGGTAACATCACTGAGTTCGTCTCATCATCATCTACAACATACACCCAACCCCGAGTTTCAACTATCAATTTTGGAAAAAAATACATCCGCCTAAGCCCCCGCCTAGAAATCCGTCTAGGCGCCTGCCTAGCGCCTAGGCGCTAGGCGGCCAGGCTCCGCCAAGCCTCCGCCTAGCGTCTTTTAGAACATTGTGTAAAAATATATCTTAAAATGATGGCCAAAGTTTATATGCAGTTTGACTCTCAAGGTGTGAAACGTGACAAGTAAAAGTGAACGAAGGGAGTATCTGTTAAGTTGTTTATAGAATTATGAGTTTGTACGCTCTCGAGGCATTTGAGTTGCAATGCGAATTTAGGAATTGTAGTATAATTTTGAATTTTGAACTAGCGCCAGCGACTTTTGAAGATATTTTGTGTTGGACAAATATAGAATCATTGGTCCAATATACTTGTCTGGCTGGAGTATCTACTGTTGCTCACTAGTCATGTTGTCACTATAAGGATTCATGATAAATTGACTATTTCACGACTTATAATGTATTGAAATCATGCTCTTTATCTCTCCAAGAAATGATAATTTGCACTAAGAAATAAATAAATGAAGTTCTAGGTGTGTTTAAAGGTTAGAACCATGGTAGGGTGGTGGAATGAGGAGTTTCATAGTGCTTGTGAGAAAAAAAGTGCCATATGAAGTTACCGCCAACAAAAGAGGGCGATTAGTAGAGCTCAGATAGTGTTTTTAAAGGGTGGGGCGGCGAGGCATTCTACGTGATACATTGCGAGGCGTAAGCCTCATAGATATTTATTTTTTACTTACAAATTAATAAAAAAAAGTATATCAACTACAAAATAGTAAAATTAAATTAAAATTGTATAAAATTCAAGAAAATTACAAAATTCATGAAAATGTATATATGTATATAAACATACTAACATGTGCACGTACATTATATTTTTTTTTCATAATTGAAAAAATGAAAGTGTAAAAAATTTGCATCAGAAGTATAGCATGCTTGTGATGGAACATACTTAGAGTTATAAAAATGATAGTTCCTAATAATTCAAAAAACAAAAAAGACGATATAAAATTGTTCCAAAAACCTAAAACTAGATTTTCTTTTTGCAAATACTCCATTATAATTTATAACACAGGTATAACATTTTCTTGGAAGAAAGTCTCTAGAAGGCAGGAACAAATCTAAACTAGAGTGATGGCAAAAGGAAATACAAAAACTAAAAACTAAGTTCAAAAGAATAAAAAGAGAGCAAAAAAAAAAAAGACTTGAAGAAAGTGAAGCATAAAGAAGTAACCTGCAAGCACGGAAGAAGAGCCAGCATTGTAGGAAAAAACTCTTGCTTTGCAGTTTGTGTTTTGAAAACAAAAGAGCCATAGAATATTTGGCTACTCAGAAACAAACGACAAAGTGACAGAATTATGAAATTAGGCTCTTTTAGTTTGAGAATTTAGTAATTTACAATGAGCTAACTTTTAGGAATTTGAGTAAAAGACTTATTAAGCAATTTTGATTCCAATTTGAGGAAGTTCTCCCGGCTTATGCCCCAAATGAACACCCAAAAGGCATGTCTTACGCAAGAGAATGTAAGAAAGGTTGAGACTTCCCATCATGCTTGCTCCCCTCTAGTCCGCCTCAGTGAGTTTTTAGCTCATCACCTCAGGTCTTCCTAGAAAATTCCTTTGGAAACACCGAACTCAGATTAAAGTCTTAGACAACTTATATCAATAGTTAGGGATACGAGGAAAGAAGGAAACTGTATTAGCTTGCACTACTAAGAGAGAAGAAGGTGAATGACCTAGCTAAATTAAGTTTATTAAAGTATATTCTGAATAAGTTTCCGAATTTTTGATAAGCCAAGTGTATTAAGGGATATTCTCCCAAAGTCTAGACAGGAACTGATTGGTTGCAAGGTTCCTATTGTAATTTCATAGCACAAGCTTAGTGCTACTTTTGATTAAAAAAAAACTTCATGCTTACCTATAAAAAAAGAATTCACGCCGAACGTTAGATTCTTTTTCTCGTACCCTGCATGCAGTCATTTTTAGTAAGATTGACATATAATCCTTTTTATACTAGATTATATGACTGCTTAACACGAGTATTCCAGTTTATTTATTATGACTGGAGTACATATGACATTGCCATCCCCCCCTCTTTTTTTCCTCTTTCTAATTTCGTGATTACTGATTGGCCAACGTATGTCTAATGTGGATCCGGATTTCTCAATTGTTGCAGAAATCGTATGAGACAAAGCAGTATAAGAAAGGCTTGAAAGCTGCTGACACTATTCTCAAGAAATTTCCCGACCATGGAGGTAAATGCAATTCTACTAGGTGCACATTTGATTAAAGTCATAAATTTTGAGCTCCTTGTTCATGACTATTAGACAGAAATATCAGTATGGTTATCTTTTTTATATGTATACTTCATTTCATTTCAACTATAAAGCCAACGTTACCGTGTTAGGGTTGTTAGATTAACTTGCTTCCTGAAGTATTACCTTCTTCTTGTGGTGGAAGTGCCTGAAAGCAGTGATATATGAATCACCATCTGGAAAAAGCAACAAACTTCTTCGGGTAACAAATATAAAACACCTATCAGGAAAATATATTTCACTGTTGTTGCAGATTCCTCTTATTCTGCTTGCCTCAATGATATCAAGGTTATGAAGGGATACGGGCAACAACATCCACTTCCTTGTCTTTTTCCCCATGATAAGGAACCTCCACTTCCTTGTCTTTTTGAAGCCAATTATTGCGTAATTAGTTATAGTCAAATCTTTAGTACTACTGGGACTATATCAAGGCTGGCTCGATATTATATGGCTAGTATGTTACAGAAGTTTAGTTGCTGCTGCTTATAGTAGCACCCCAAGTGTACTTAGTGTCCTTAGTCAAGAGGAGATTATAGAGTAAAACAGAAGGCTGAGTGTGTGAGATGAACCAACTCTCTGGATCTTTTCTGCATTAATATGATATGACTAACTCTTCTATTTTTGGATTTTTACTACTGATAATGAAGCAACAATATCTTTTGAATACTTTTGCATTTTTAATCATTTTGATTGATAATGAAACATATATATTGTGTTAAGTTTTCAGCTGCGTTTAGAACCTAATTGGCAAGGCTGGACCTGAGTAACAAGCCTTTCCATTCTTGATTGGTCCTTGAGAAGTTAGTTTGTAATCTGTAAATAGATGAAGGATGGGAACCTTACTGTTCCATGATAAGTATGATGAATAACAAAATTAATACGAACAGTAGGCAATGTGCATGCCAATGGGAATTTTATTTTTTCATCTTTTAACAGACATGTCAACTGAATATTTTTCTTTAGATCTTCTAATCTGTAGTTCAAGCTCTCACTTCCAGACCATGTTTTCGATGTGAAATAATCGAGATTGAGTAAAGTAGCACTAGTTCTTGTATTTTTGTATCTTAATGACTGTTCTTCCTTTCCGAGGCCTTCTTAATTATGCTGTCATTTTATTTAATGATCTGGTTACAGAAACGCTAGCAATGAAAGGATTAACACTGAATTCAGTGGACCGCAAATCAGAAGCATATGAACTTGTCCGGCTTGGATTGAAGGTAGAGTTTATTTATTTTCCATTTTTTATCTTGGGAATGAAAAGCTCCTAGTGTTTTAACTTCTATTGTCTTATGTATATCAGGGTTAACTGTGCTTCTCTCTTTGCAGAATGACCTTAAGAGTCATGTTTGTTGGCATGTTTATGGTCTCCTATACCGGTCGGATAGAGAGTACCGAGAAGCAATTAAGTGCTATCGCAATGCCCTTAGAATTGATCCTGACAACATTGAGATATTACGTGATCTATCCCTTTTACAGGTGGGACTCTTTAATAGCATTCTTCTTCCTTTTCTGAGTGTTTGCTGCACTTAAAATGTTTTTCATTTAGGCTCATCAGTCTAAGCCTCATATGCTAAAGATTAGAGTTGGGCTGCTGTCAATCATGTCTCTTAAAACTGTTGTTAAATAGATGGTCCTTAATGAGTAAGTTGCCAAATTACTTAAGAAGCTTGCATATAAAAAGAGGCTTAAAAAGAGTTGTTCATGGTTTCTGCTGAAACTTTTTCTCCTGGTTGGTTTTGAGCTACACGTACAATTGAAACACATTCATCGTTATTGCCTCGTCGCTGATGTGTATCTGGAGTATTGTATGACACTGTCACTGTACAGTGTACACCTTTTACTGATGCAAGTGAATAGGTGGTTGCTTATGCTTGTAAAATTGTCATGTCTGTAGCATTTCTTCAAATCCTTTTTCTTGTTCCCGTGCTTAAAGTTATACTGTATTTCACGTGACATTCCTGTGGTTTATTCTCTTCGATCGCTGTCTTAAGGCTTCTCTTTTATGTTCTGATGATCCAAGTAATTTATGACATTCTAAATTAAGGTGCAACCCCGGCGTTAAAGGTTCCTTCTATGTTGTTGTAATATCTCCTTTAATAGCTCCATGTGCTTGGTATCATCATTTTCTATGCTAAAGCGGTTCTTGCATGATTAGCATCTAAAGATTTCGTTAAAGTGGTAGCCAAAAGCTTATCTTGTAAAATGTAGTAGCTCTGTTATTTTACCTTTGTCATGCTCATTGTGTTTCCTTTTCATTGTTTTTAGCGTGCTTTTCTTCTTTGTCCAAACTTATGGGTTGGTAAATATTCTCTACAGGCACAAATGCGTGACTTGTCAGGTTTTGTTGAAACGAGACAGCAATTGCTCACTCTGAAGCCAAATCATCGCATGAATTGGATTGGTTTTGCTGTTTCTCATCATTTGAACTCCAAGTAACTTGCTCTACTATTGTAGAAATAGCTAGTACAGTTGGTAGATGTGTGTTCCTCTCCTGGTTATTCTCTATTTTTTATGCCTGATACAAATCTAGTTGAGGAGTTGCAGAACTGCTGCATTACGTGGCGATTTCGTGTATAAGTCGTTGGATATCCACATTCGGGAATTTGATTTAGTTTGCATGTGAATAGAGTATGACTGGTCTGGCAGTTGATCTGACTCCTTAGTTCTTGTCTTTCTTTCTCTTTCATTTTTCTACAATTGTTACGGGCCATAGTAAAAAATGCGAATGTTTGGTTCAACATTAGATTGCCAGCTTTTAGATTCTAAATGGAGAGGGGGGAGGGGGGAGGTGCTCTTGCGTTTGGTGTGCGTACAGGAGGAAAGGTTGCAATATATGTTTACTTCAGTAGGAACAAAACACCAGCTCTTTGTTCTCATGAAGTTTGAAGATTCCTGGCTTTTGTCCTTGTGATGTCTTTGGAGTTCCTAAACACGGATGGCATGATTTTCTTGTGTTTGGTGTGCGTACAGGAGGAAAGGTTGCAATTTATGTTTACTTCAGTAGGAACAAAAAACGCCAGCTCTTTGTTCTCATGAAGTTTGATGATTCCTGGCTTTTGTCCTTGTGATGTCTTTGGAGTTCCTAAACACGGATGTCATGATTTTCTTGTAATAGCCGCCCCGTACAACATAGTCGGTCTAACCATGACTCTGTAGAACTTGCCTTTAAGTTTTGGTGGCACCTTCTTATCACACCAGACTCCAGATGCGAGCCTCCATTTCATTCCCCTGCTCCGATACGATGGACAACATCATCGTCGATATCTCCATTTCTTGGATAATAGACCCAAGATACTTGAAACTTTCTTTCTTTTGAATAACATGAGTACCAAACCTCACTTCCACGCCATCCTCATGCGTAACGTTACTGAACTTGCACTCCAAGTATTCTTTCTTGGTCCTACTCAACCTTAACCCTTTAGACTCTTGGGTCTGTCTCCATACCTCCAGCTTAGAACTCCGCTGCGAGTCTCGTCAATCAAAACGATGTCATCCACGAATAACATACACCATGACACCTCACCTTGTATTTGCTACGTCAGTCCATCCATCCATCCCTTCATCACCAAGGCAAATAAAACTTGTGTTTATTGTATCTAAAATAAAGTTAGGCTCTTCTTTCATGTAATCTCCAGTTGCTCCTTTGCCTGAATATGCTTAGTTACTTAAAATTGTTACATGCTGGTGATAATGGATGATCTTTTTGTTTCTGATAAATTATAGATCGTTTGAATGACAAGTTTCGCTTTTTATAATTCACAACAATGACTTCAAACATCAATCTGCATTTCATTATGTTGTATGTTAGTGGGTCAAAAGCTGTTGATATCCTTGAGGCCTATGAAGGGACTCTGGAAGATGATTATCCTCCAGAAAATGAACGTTGTGAACATGGGGAGATGCTTCTATACAAGGTAACAATTGCTTCTGGGAATATTTATCGCATGCTTCAGAGTGTTTTGTTTTCTGTTTTTAATTTTTCATTTATTTGGGAAGTGTGTTTGGTGAATGCAGTGACAGTTGTACCTATATCGATACCATTCTGCTGCCTGATACCCATTTAGGTTTTGTACTTCAAGGATTGAAATTTCCAGTAATATTCATTCATTTTTATTGTATTATTGCCCATAATGAACTGGAATTGCATGAGAGTAGTTTTTGGAGATGCTGTTTTTCACGGCCATACTTTCAGCATACTGAAGGTTTTTCTTGCAACAAGCCCATCAGAATCTTTTTGTTTTGGCACATTGCAGTCCTAGTTTAGCAATGCGTTCAGAAAGCATGACTCCAAGATACATAGTTGATAATTATAAACTGACTCCGGAAAATGGTTGTTTCCTTGTTTCTAATGTAGTTCTGCTCGGCTCCTGGAAAGTGTTTTTGGATGAAAGCTGCTATGGTGGTTGTGATAATTAACATTCAAAATGATTCAGTTTCTTAACCACCCACACGGACCTAATTTTCTATGATCTTCCTGATTTGAAGCGTCCTGCTCGAGTATAAAAGTGATTAGAATTTGTGTTTGAACTTTGAACTAGTTGCCATCAGGTTATGCCTATTTGGATGAGACTTCAGTGGCCTTGTCTCAATTAAAATTCAATTGCTTTTCAACTCTTCAATATGTGAAACAAATTGCTTCTTTATGTGGTGATTTATGCAACTAGCAGGTTAGCGTGATGAATAACTCTGTTTTTGGAGCATTTTGTTATCAATGCCTTAAGAATTATATTAATATTCTGAAAACTTCAATTTCACCTGGTTATAAACTGTTTCAGGTCTCTCTGTTAGAGGAATGTGGTTCTCTTGAGAGGGCTCTTGAAGAGCTGCACAAGAAAGAGTCTAAGATTGTAAGTTCATATGATGCAGTCCTACGGAAATTTGTTTGAATTTACTCCTGGATGTTGATTTTATTATACCACCGTAGTTTGACAAATTGGGATACAAGGAGCAAGAGGTTTCACTTCTTTTGAAGCTTCACCGCTTTGAGGAAGGTGAAACATTGTTCAGAGTGCTGCTCTCAATGAATCCTGACAATTACAGGTGCACTATTATCGCCGTTCGTTTGTCAAAAATTACTGAGACGTTCCGATGATGCCTTTATATAACAAATATCATTTTACAGTTGAACCATAATTTTCTATATGTGCATATCTTATCTCTTATATTATACTAGGATTAATCGTTCCTTGGTAATACACCAGTATTCATTGCGGTGCTTTTTCCTGTTAGTTCTGAACTTCTGATGAGTAGAAGATGCGGATTTTCAGAAATTAGTTTTCTGCTGTTTAAAGCACAACTAGAAAAAAGAACTGAGTTTGCATTCATAAAAAAAGGGAACTGAATTTTCATATTTTGTACATGTGTTATATTCGCTTACTTCCTTTCAGAGGGTTCGGTTTGCCTTGTTTCTTTTTGTCCCTTTTAAGTGGAGATCGAAAGTAACCAAAATATTCGGAAGGGCTGTTTCACATAATGATAGAAAGTCCAGTTTCCAAAGAATGTGTTTAGGAAACTTGTTATATGGTTATTTTCTTCTTTTTTGTTTCAAGTTACCTTGGAGTTAAGACACGTATGCTGGTTCAATGAATGAGCTGTTAGGAGTGCTAGAACTACTTATAATTTTTTGGAATTTATAAAAAAAAAAAATTAAGGGCAGGCTCTTTTCCTGGTACCTCAGGTTTGTCATGAAACTTTATGCCTTATAGTGTTGTTGTAAACAACATAAGAGAAGCTATGTTGCTTGGATTCCTCCAAAAATGCTGCCGTATCCGTGTTGGGTCCTCCAATATTGCAAGCGCATCTCAGCACCCGTCCATGAAGTTTAGTATAACTTGTAAACCATGACTATTTAATTAAATAGGAACAAAAATCAAGTCTTAATTACACAATAATCATTGGGCACTCAACTTAATTAAACAGAGTTGAAAATTACATCGTTGGCTAAATGGATAATATAAATAGCCCTCCAATTTTTCTCGTTTTCCCAACTTGCACATCTCAACTTTCCGAGACTTCTGTTACCCTCTTAAACTAGTTTGAAGTGGTACTGATACCATTTTTTTTTCCGCATGCCCCAGTGTTTGCACTGTCTAGAAAGCGCATGAGATGAAAGAAAAAGTTAAAAAATTATTTTTTGCATCTTCTTTTTCAAAAAGTATATCTTTTGTACTTTATTTTTTTCATTTTACATTTTCTTTAAAGAATTTCCTTTTCTTCTCCACCCGTTACTTTTCACCTGGAAATATTTCATTCTAAAATTGCAAATTGTCCTTGACTCAGAATATCCACCATCCCTCCCCTTTCACGCCTAAGACCATGTTCTCCACCAATTTCACTGAAAAAGAAAACATACCTCCACCAGACCGTTCCTCAAGCCATTCCCAATCTTCTTCAACAAATACATAACACTAGACCCATTGTTCTATTCATCACTTAATAAGCACTACTGCTGTGCTGCAGCACTATCCTCTTCACAACCCTTTACAACCGAGCCACCACACTCTCATATCTTTCACCATTTCCTTCTCATTCAACCTCTGCTAGCATAGACCATTTTCACGGATCCGACCTTTACATTTTAATTCATTACACTGATTCCTCTCCCTCATATCTCCACTACTCATGCCTTTCGCCATTGAAGACCACCTAACCAGCTTAAAAAACAACACCGTCCTCTCTGGAGAACCCATAAGAATTGGCTGATTTAATCCTCTTTTTATTTACCAGTATAATTATTATCAGATATTGGTTAAAATCCAATTATGTGTCGGATATTTATGCATTGTACAGGAGGAGAAGGGTGGGATACTGGATGGGAACTAGGGTTTGTGAAGGGAAAAGTAGAGATGAAGAAAGGTGCTCAAATGCCATCTGAAGAAAGGGAAAGGGTGGGGTTGGAATGGTGTGGGTACGGTTAACGTAGAAAAATTGCCTTGTTTTTCCTTTTTAGAATTTGGCACGTGGAAGCACGTGTCTACCACCTACCAAGCATATAATGGTGTTTGTTGTGTAAGGGGTTCAAAAATGCATTTCAGACAAAGATAAGGGGATACTAGCCCCGGCAAAGTTTAGGTGTGTAGTCGGACTAAAATTTATGTTCTGTCCCTTGACTAAAAATTATATGTTAGTGTTCAACAATCTAAGTGTCATATATTATTCTTATATATTTTTTGCCGTACTCCAGCTACTAAATTTATGTGATGACGAATCCAACCTCTAGATCCTTTCCCGTATTTGGTACCTGCGCCTTAACCGAGCAACGTAAAACCGAAGGAAAAAAATCTAATTTTTACCTTTCTCTTCCTTTCCTTCCTTCCTTCCTGAACCCTTAGAATCCAGATTAACCCTCCATGTATTTAGTTACTCTCTATGCCCTCGCCTCTGCCCTTCCTTTGACTGTTTGCTTAATCACATGCATGTGCCTTTCTTGTCGTTGTGACCTTCTCTTAACTGTGAATGGACGTAGATGCTAGCTAGTTTTTGTTCAAAGCTGAAGTACTAACTATACATGTAATATACACTTTCTCTAACTTTCAGATACTACGAGGGGTTACAAAGATGTCTGGGACTATATTCTGAAAATGGACAGTATTGCTCTGATGAAATTGATAGGCTCGAAGCTTTGTACAAATCACTTGCCCAGCAATATAGTAGATCATCTGCTGTGAAGGTAATGAATGCTTTATCCTGCCTACTATCAGGATAATAGCTGTCTAGCTCTGTCTATTAATTTGATCCCGTTGCATATGATTGATCGGCAGTGGCTATCTTTCTTACCCATGTCCTGTCGATTTGTTTTCAGGAAATTCTATAATATCTGCCTCCAGCAAAGTACTGTAATTTTAGATAGCTGATTTAGTTACCTTGGATTGTTGTCTTTATGGACCTTATTAAAGCAATAATCTCTCTTGATAGAGTTGACTTTTAATTCTTGTTTTTTTCCGCTTTTGTTATGGTTATTTGTTTTTAAAAATTACCTTCAGGGGCCAACCCTTAGGACCAACCACAACCTTCAAAACTCGGGGATAATGGGCACCCCATCTACTCTTCTCCACTTCAATAACAAGCTTAGTTCACATGGCGGAGGCCTTGAACCTGTGACCTAAGTCACAACTCATCCTTTGGCACTTGAACTAAGCCCGGGAGCAAATTGACTTTTCATCTTTTTAAATGCTAATAGTACAAGCTCTCTTCAATGACTTGAAATGAAAACATTTCATTACTCTATGACCATTCGTACCTTTTGTTATCTTGCGGAATTATGATAAATGTCCACATTGAAATTTCTATTCTTGTCCCTTTCAGAGAATTCCACTTGATTTTCTTAGAGATGGCAAGTTTCGGGAAGCAGCCGAGAATTATGTTCGGCCTCTTCTAACAAAAGTACTTATATGCTAACACCCTTTCTGGTTTCCTTGGTCTTTTGAGCTAAGCTGACATGTTTCTTGGTGATGAATATATAGGGTGTTCCTTCCTTGTTTTCTGATCTTTATCCACTGTACAATCACCCTGGCAAGGTTAGCTCAAATGTTCCTTCATGTACCATAGAAGGTTGCATGCATTTATTATGTTCCTGCATATTTTGGTGTTTGTAATTATTTGCATGTGTTACAGGCCAATATTCTAGGGGAATTGGTTCTGACGTTGGAACAGTCAATTAAGATTACTGGTGGATATCCCGAGAGGTTAGTGAAGTCTGTCTACGTTTGATTCATGATACACTTATTTCGTCACTCTAACAATTAAGCTTAACAAACCGCTGGCCAAACTTTAACAAGACCTTTGCCGTGAGCTGAGTTATTATTTATTTTGCCCCCTTTATCATGTAGATCAGTAAGTAGATCTCATTTGCTTTTCTTCTTGCACTACCTTGACCTTTTTGAGGTTACTTCAGATTTTGACATTTACTAGTTAGAGGATTGATCACTATGTACATCAGGTTACTTTTATTTTATTTTAAAGAGCTTCTGTAACAAATAAATTTGTATTTTGCTGGTTTGATTCTGACAGATTATAAATGCTAGTGGTCATATGTGTGTTATTTTGTTTGTTTTAAACTTCAATCACCATACTCAAGGTGATTTTCAATATAAAGTTGCTTGTTTCATTACAGAGGTTCCACATCAGAATAGCGTAATTCACATCGTCAAAGATTATCTACATATTTCATTCTCAATTTTTTTCTATAAAAGTTCCGCACCAAAGTGATTTCTCGATTTTAACCAGATGAGATGCACATCTGTTTGTCAATACAACTTCAAGAAGGGCATTTTAAGGAGCTACTATTTGTCCTTTTCACGCCTAATTATTTTGATTTTTAATCTTGTATCATACTCTCATTCTCTACTAGCAATCAACCTAGATGCTCTTGGATTCCATTGAGATATAACCTTAAGGGTATTGCGACTTCTTATAGTTTGTATGAAGTGTAACCAGTGTCAACCTTGATGATTTTGATTTCTTATGCTCCATTTGCAGTGAGGGGAAAGAGCCCCCTTCGACATTTATGTGGATTTTGTTCTATTTGGCTCAGGTTTGCTCACATGTCTTCGATAAATATTCAGGGATTTCATGTCCTTTTCTTTGTTTCCTTTCACCATCCTAATTGCTGAAAAACTTTCTTGCTGCAGCATTATGATAGATGTGGACAGTATGACATTGCTCTTGTAAAAATTGATGAGGCAATAGAACATACACCTACAGTCATAGATTTATACTCTGTCAAGGTATATTTGCTCATATACCCATATCAAAAGATTTGCTAATCTTTCATTATTCGTTTCTTTTTCCTTCACCATTTGATTGCTGACTTTGATATTTGGCAATATCCCTGCTTGGTTCTTAAGTTACTTTTCTGAAAAATGTTTCTTGTCAAACTGCACTTCCATTTTTCAAAATACGGTGAAAAGTAAATTCTGCAATCAGAGCTTGTCAGAATTAATTATCTGTAATTTGCATCTTAAATTGTGTGTTTTTGTTTAATGGGTACGGACAGAGAATGGATATAGATGATTCATTTACCAGGGCCCAACTAGTTGGGATTGAGGTTTATTTTAACCATAAAGTCTGCTTCTAGTTCACCATCTATGTTAAACAAACAATATGGGTGTTTCAAAATTACATGCTTTCTGATGTCCTGCATATTGATTCATTATCATTTGTTGCATGTTTCTTCTTAATGTCCATCTTCTCTTGGATGTCAAATTTCAGCAGCATAAGTAGTACATTGATCAAAATCCATTCGATCTTGTACCTACTTATTTGACATGGCATCTTACAAATTCACACACTATCTATTACGATCATAAAATTTTAGGCATGAAAACAGAAGATCCCTTGATAAACTTTTTGTCTTTAAGTTTCAATTTTTTTTTATCAAGGGATCTTCAACTCTTTTCATGCCTGTCAAATTATATGATCATAATTCTAGAGACATGAATCTTGGTCCCTGAATGAACTTGACGTATGTCGGTCTAATCCTTACTTTTGTAATGTATGTAACTTGTTTTTGGTTCTCTCCAACACAGAGCCGCATATTAAAGCATAGTGGTGACTTGAAAGCTGCTGCTGCATTGGCCGATGAAGCCAGGTGTATGGATCTTGCAGATCGCTATGTTAACAATGAATGTGTTAAGCGTATGCTTCAGGCTGATCAGGTACAAAGATTTGTTCGTTTTCTACCTTATCCAAAAAAAAGGCGTTCGTTTTGTTTGATTTTTAATAAAATCTCGTAACTTTTGCTGGTAATTATCAATACCTATGAATTATCCTACATTTGTCTTTGATTTCTTTACGGCTTACGCTTGACTTTTTTGAAGGTGACGTTAGCTGAAAAGACGGCTTTATTATTCACAAAAGAAGGGGATCAACAGAACAACCTTTATGATATGCAGTGCATGTGGTAAGTCTTTTCACTGAGTTTGATCATGTTCTGCTTGATTTTGGGATCCTTTTAGCAGCAATTGTTTGATGAATTTGAAAAGGTATGAACTGGCATCTGGGGAAAGTTATCTGCGCCAAGGCGAGCTTGGACGGGCCTTAAAGAAATTTCTGGCAGTGGAAAAACATTATGCAGATATCACGGAGGACCAATTTGATTTTCACTCTTATTGCTTAAGGAAAATGACACTACGCACCTATGTGGAAATGCTGAAATTTCAAGATCGGCTCCATTCACATGCTTATTTCCGCAAAGCTGCAAGTGGTGCTATCAGGTATTTATTTTACTTGCTAAAACTGTAAAAATGTTTGGGGAACCTTGGATTCTAAATTATTTTCTGCCGTTATTATCCTTTATTGCTAGCTATTTTCCGTCGAAGTGTTTCCTAATCCAAATACTGAACAATACTGCTTTACATCCATCTTCTGTCCTAGATGGTCGGCTAGCTTACTGAATGTTTTTATGTTTCCTTTGGGCATCCTTTTACTTTTAAATCAGATGCTACCTGAGGCTGTATGATTGTCCTCCAAAGTCAGCAGCTGAAGAAGATGACGAGATGTCTAAGTTGCCTCCCTCTCAGAAAAAGAAATTGAGGCAAAAACTGAGGAAAGCAGAGGCCCGAGCTAAGAAAGTACTCGAAGTTGCTTCCGTTTTGCTTTTGAAAAATTAACTTAGGGAGAAGTGACTTAGTCTTTTGCATGCTTTAGGATGCAGAAGTTAAAAATGAGGAATCAAGTTCCACTAGTGTTGCAAAATCGGGGAAGCGCCAGGTGAAGCCTGTAGATCCTGATCCACATGGTGAAAAATTGGTTCAGGTATTATTTTGTTTCTGTCGTTCTGTCACATCTTGTAGGTATGGTGAATTTTGGACTTCTAATCTGCTGTCTGATATGTATGCACAATTGGCTACAATAAGTAGTAATGCTGGCCATAGGGATGTTGGAAGACACTGGAATTGATTTTATATCGAGTCTAGTGTGCTGAGGGATATCTCCATCACCATTTGAATTTGTATTTCCGATGGAAATCGAGTTTATGATACTTTGAGTGGTTAACATCTTATATCTGAGAGGTCATGTCAAACATTTGGAGTCTATTCCAGAAAAACAAGTGTGTCCAATAAAATGGGAGAAAGAAACTTTATTAATTTGAGGCTATTACAAATTGTGCATATTTTGATTGAATAATATATTCTCAATCGAGAAAACTTCAGATTGAAGATCCTCTGGCCGAGGCCACAAAGTACCTGAAGCTGCTACTTAAGCACTCCTCTGATTGCTTGGAGACACATTTACTGTCCTTCGAAGTAAACATGAGGAAGCAAAAAATCTTGCTTGCCTTGAAGGTAAGTTCCTCCATTACTCAACAGTTAGAAAAATTCCTCTTCCTTTCTTCTCAAATTTCTATCCATTATATCATTTTTGTACGGTGTATCTATGTTAGGTACTGGTTCCAGTGCATTTTAATCAACTGTTTGATTACCATCCTTTTCTTTTTTCTGGTTTAATTATCCATCTGATGTATCAGGAATCAAAGTTTTCATTTTCTCTCTCCTTATTTAAAAAAAGGTTATCCTTTTGTTTCAGTATGGCCATTGATAAACATTGTCTTTGATCTTTATATTTCCCAGGCTGTAAAACATCTACTGAGGTTGGATGCAGAAAATCCAAAATCTCATCTCTGCTTGGTATATCATCTTGTTTTAAGACTTTGTTTGTTTGACTTGACAACTGTTTCTTTGTTCAAATTCTTGGTGAACTCTTTGCAACTCTGAGGACTTTACCTCTTTCTTGATATAGAATGTGATCTCTTGCAGATGAAATTCTTCCATAAAGTAGGAGGGTTGCCTTCACCAGTAACCGAGAGCGAAAAACTTGTGTGGCGTGTCTTAGAAGTCGAGCGACCTACCTTTAGGTTCCCTTGAATCATCCACTTCCCGTCTATCTTTAATGTTTTAGATATTGATTTATTACACTGATTTATCCTTGTTATTAGACTGAGGTGGTACCTATTTGTGTCTGTTTGCATTTTCAGTCAGTTGCACGAGAAATCTCTAATTGAGGCAAACAACATTTTCCTTGAAAAGCATAAAGGTCTGTATTCCACTGTCGTTTTAATGGATTTGTCATATTGGGTCCATGTTCTTGTTCCTAAGAAAAGTATAATTTACTTTGTTGTTTTATGTGTGCAGAATCATTGATGCATAGGGCTGCTGTGGCTGAGTTGATGTATGTCCTGGAACCAACCAGGAAGGCTGCAGCTGTCAAGTTAATTGAAGACTGGGTTAATGATCTTGTTTCTATGTAAGGACTTGTAGTAATGATAATCAATTACTGTCTATCAGATTGCTGATAATGTCTCTCTATATATGTTACTTTTCTCCGAATTAGTGGTAGAGTACAAGGAGCTGTTAGGACATGGAAACTGAAAGACTGCATTTCACTTCACAAACTCCTGGAGAAAACCTTGACTGACCATGATGCCGCATTGAGTAAGTGCTTTGTTCTTTGCCGTCTCATGCTGTTCTGATTTTTGATATCAATATATCATGCATGCTATTCTTATTCTATTAAGAGATAAGTAAAGTATACATATCATATTTCTGCAATCTGAATGGGGTTAAACTAAATTAGCCACTTTTTTGTTTCAGTTTGTGACCTAACACCTTTGTGGCATAAAAAGCCATACATTCCATGTCTAACTGCTAAAAGTTCAGAAATTGAGTGTTTTTGTTCTGTTCCTATTTAATTTTTTTCCAGAGTGTTTCCTTTTCTTCTCTGTTCCATTTAAAAAAAATCAACTAGATTGTCTTGATTGTTCTTTTAGAAAGCTAAAAGGAGAGTTCAAATTAGTCCTTCCTCTGTCAGATAGGAATGCACCGTTGACGTGATAGACATTTAGCACTTAACTGGTCATATTCATATTTCTCCTTAATGTTCCGTAGCCGGAAAATCATGGTTTAGGTCTGGAACATATGCATCATTTGACTTGGTAGACCATTAGCAGTTGACCGGTCATATTAAGCTGAATGCATGCTTATGCTCGTCTTTTGTCTGCTGTGTCTTCTAGTAGTAGTATGTCCCATTATTAGGGTGTATGGGACCTGAAGTGATAGTTCAGTTATGTTACCCATGTGCTTGCAATTTTTGGCAAAATGGAGACCCAAAATCCTTATTTGTCTTTGACAGACAATTATACTTGATAATTGATAATTCTCTGGAGAGTGATGTGTTTTGGCGCGCTCGTGTAGGATGGAAAGTGCGATGTGCCGAATACTTCCCGTTCTCAACTTATTTTGAAGGTAGTCGTAGCTCAGTTGCTACAAGTTCAGCTTACCATCAGACACAGAAAACCCCTAATGGAGTCGTCAACTTGAATACTGGTGAAAATTCTGCTTTGCCTTCGTCAAATGGGAGAGTAGATAAGCTGGACGCACTGAAGGATCTACACATCTAATTGTATATTTCAGGCTGAAGTTGTCCACAAGAGTACTGGAGAAGCTATTGAAACCGCATGTTTAACCTCCGAGCGTACTCATACGACAATGTGAAGGTTCTAGTGGACTATATAAGGTTTCACAAGGACTGTGAGACGTCTGATGATTTCTTGCTTTCAGACCGGCTTCCTTTTGCAGCAGTTCTCCACCCCTGGATTCAATTTTCTTGGTTCCTGTGTATATTTGATCTGATATTGTTACGATGGTATAGCATTATCTGGTTGCTTAGGGTCTGGTCAGATACCAGAAAAAGAGTTTATTGGCACAGTGCCACTCGATTTCAACAACTTAGAGATTGAAGTGAAGCTCTCCGGAAACTGTTCTAGTTTGGATAGCATAGAACAATACGCCAAGCTAGATGACCGCAAAGGCGTGTGTACTTTCAGTTTTGTCAAAGCATTATTTTATGTACAAACAGTGTGAATTCTTGCTATAGCACTCAGAAAATGGGCAAATTGATAGAATTGCAGGAACGATGTTCCATAATTTATTGAACCAGTCAGCAGTCGATGTCTATCTATTGAAACTTTAAGTAGACCACATTTTTTTGTTTTCGGTTGATTTTGCCACTGTGTGTGGGGTTACACTGGTTATGTTGTTGTGGTTGATTTTGCTAGCCTGTTTTGTGCCGTATTTAGGCGGTTTGACCAGAAACTGAGCACGTCCTTTTAAGTTTTTTCCAATCGATTCTTCCGTTTGATATTTGCTTTCCAAAAGTTATAAGTAATGTGCTAACTCCCGGATTTGTTGTTTTGAGATGTATCAAATTTATCTTCTGTAAGCTTTTTAAAAAGAATTAAGGGTCAAAAATATACTAAGTATCACTTTTGTTTTAACTTTCTACTTGTGAGAGTTTCCTACCTAAACTATCACCAACTAATTAGCAAAACACAACTTGACTATCATTTGTTCATTTTTTCTACCTTAATTATTAGGTAGGAAATATGAACAATTGATAGTTGAGGTGTGTTCTGCTAATTAGTTAGTGATAGTTTAGGTAGTAAATTCTACCTGAACTATCTAGGAAACTCAATAAAAAGTGATATTTTTATAATGTTTGAACCCTATGCACCCCTAAACTACAAGCTTTCTTTGAAGGTGTGTTTTAGACCCTTATCTCTTTTAAGCGTATAAAGAAAGTAATAAGTACTTCTGTATTCCAGTCTTTTAAACGCTTCACTCTAAAATCGTAGTTCAATTTAACAGCAGAGCTGAGTTTTGATGAAGTCTAGCTTGAAGGAAATATAAGATGGACATTTACATTTCTATTTCTTAGTACTGAGAGACCTCATTGGATTTCATACCTTCCTTTTTCAACGTAAAGAAGTGCCCGGGTGTAAGTAACTTTTAACTGCCTCGTTTAACAAGCTAGTTTTAGGACTGTCATTTACCAGTGTACTTGTTCTTGCTAAAGCCACTTCAAGCAGTCATAGCAAGATGTGAACTGTTACTATTAGCTCGATTATTCGTATTTTATGTTCTTTCAAACATTTCTTTGAAAGAATCCACTGGTATCTCTAAATTCAAATGTCTTTTAATCTGTCTTGGTGTTTATTTATGAGGAAACATGAACACGACCAGTTGAGTGGCAATGATGCAGTGCAAGAAGGGTCCTGGCAGGCGGCAGCCCTCTGTTTTTTCTGCATGGGTTGTGTTCCTACCTAAAGTGGAAAATTAAAACCGGAAAAACTGAGCATGAAAAGTGAAATGTAACGTCATATTAATTAGTAAACCCATAAAAAATGCTTACCTGAGATGTATTATAAAAAAAGAAGGATTAAACGCTATTGTCTATGTTAATGCTCTGCTAATTGAGACAAATACTTATTAATTATCTCTAAAGTGACCTTGTAGCTGAAAAGGTTATACATTGATAGTATATAAAATAAAGGTAATTAATTCTATTTGAATCAATAGATATACTGTGCTATCGATTGAATTTTTATAATCTCCTGATATAGACGACTAAGGAGGTGATATTGACGGAGTAGCTAGTGACAATGCTTGTCAATCATATTGACGGAGTAGCTAGTGACAATGCTTGTCAATCATATTTTTTCTTCAATATGCTTTCTAGAGAAAATGATAACTACTTCCTTCATTCCAATTTATACTATACTTTTCTTTTTAGTTCGTTTAAATAAGAATGACACATTTGTTTATTTGGTAACAATATAACTTTAAACTTTATCTTTTATATTTAACGAGATGATCTATAACCACACAAATATCTTTGGCTTATTTTAGACCACAAAATTCAAAAGTTTTTTTTTTTTAAATTTTTTGCTCAGTCAAACTACATCATATAAATTGGGACGGAGAAAGTAATAAATTATTCGGACGTTTAATGTATACCCTGCAAAGTCATTGGGCACATCTCTTACAGACCATTAACTAATAAGTTTAAGAATATGCCCAAACTGGAAACCCTCGTACCTCTATATTTCTATCAACTACATTCAACTAACTCTAGCTGTGGATTGGATTTTCAGAGATGGAACTTAGATTGCGAAAACCATTTCCGACCAAAATAGATTGAGGAGTATTTAAATTGCGCAGTTGAGAAAGAATACCAGAATTATTGATGAGGTGTGTTAAACAGTGGCCAGCGCCGCGGCCCAAGGCCCATAGCGCCGCGGCCCTGTTCCGTGAACAGTGTTCCGGTTGTGTATATTTGGTATTATATTAAAAGTAATCTTGTACCTTAATTACTATTGTAATGTTACCATAATTGTTTAGTTAGTCCCCTTATAGAATAGGAATTTAGATGTAAAGTAGGAATAAGATTCTCCTATTGTAATTTGTATATATATGTCTTTCATCAATAAGAATAATCAAGTGATTAATTCTTTCATGGTATCAAGAGTCTAGGTTCTCTTTACCTTGCTCCTCAAATTCTCTCTCTAAACCTCTCGGATTTTTCCAACAAAAACCGAGACACCCTTCTCAAAATTCTCTCTCACAAATTCCCTTCTCCGAATCTTCGTATTTTTTTCACCATGACTGATAAAAACACGTTTCATCCTGCCCTCACAGTTTCCAACATCAAGAGCGTTCTTCCTATTGTTCTTGATCTAGAGAACGTCCAATATGGGACGTGGGCGAAATTATTTAAGATTCATGCTATGACACATCAAGTTCTTCACCACATCATCCTTTTACCGCTCCTATGGAGGGTGATACGGCGTCTACAACGGTTGTGCCCACCAAAGCAGTCGATCCAAACTTATGGGTCATACTTGTTGCAAAGGTTCTCCGGTGGATGTATGCCTTGGACCTTTTACAGACGATTATGGAACCCAACTTCACAGCTATGGCGGCGCGGAATCGATTTCGTGATATCTTCCAAGATAACAGTTATTCTCGCATTGTTATCCTTGAGCAGGAATTTTCTCAAGTTGCTATGACGAATTTTCCTAACGTTTCTTCTTATTGCAAACGCCTCAAGGACTTGGCAGATCAACTTCGCAACGTAGGTGCTCCTGTTACTAATAGTCGTCTCGTTCGGATGGTTCTTTGGTCCGTCCGAGGCTATCTGAGGGGTTGCTTCGGTTATTCGTCAAAGTAACCCCCTGCCGGAGTTCTATCAAGCCCACCCCATGCTCATTTTGGAAGAAGCGGGTTTGGCTAAAAGGGCGTCTATCAGAGCTAGCCCCGTCGTCATGATGACTGCTTCAAATTTCCCCCTTCCAATCATGCCAACGTGACCCAAAATTACGCCAACGGTGGTGGTAAAAAGGGCAAAAATTGGAAAAATAATGGCAAAAATTGTGGCGACAACCGAAAAAGTAGCGGTGACGGGTCAGCCACCACGGGCAGTCAGCAGCAGCAGGTCTGGGGCCTACAGTGGACCCCTGGATGGTGGCAGTGGGTCCCAGCGTCGCAACGCCGCCATCTCGGCCCATCCAGCGCCGCGACCCCACTTCTTTTCGAGACAGTTCTCGGATCAGGCTCGGGTTTCGCATCGAACTTATGGGCGAGCGAGAGTCGAATACTCGCCTCATCCCGCCGGGATCATCACGCGCGAGACCCACACAAATCGACATTGGCGCGATGCGCGGCAGCTTGACTCAACCGGACCCTAATTGGTACATGGACACAAGCGCCACTACCCACATGACATTCGACCAAGGTACTCTCTCGTCTTATTCCAATTTGAGCAGTAATCATGGTATCATTATTGGTAATGACAATTCTATTCCAATTAAGGGTTATGGTAATAAAACTTTGTCCCCTCCTCATCCACCACTTGTTTTGAAAAATACCCTTCATGCCCCAAAACTAATTAAAAATTTGGTGTCTGTCCGTAAATTCACTACTGATAATTGTGTTTCTATTGATTTTGATCCGTTTGGGTTTTCTGTGAAGGATTTCAAGACGGGGAGTCTTCTCATGAGTTGTGACAGTAGGGGGGATCTTTATCCAATCACACCAAGTCTCAGCGTCTCGCGTCAAGTCATGCCATCCACTTTTACAGATCTTGCTCCTTCCTTGTGGCATGCTCGTCTAGGTCATCTGGGGTCGTCTATTTTATCTGCTTTAGATAGACATAAGCTTATTTCATGTAAGGGTACGCGTAGTACTCCAAATTATCAATCTTGTGCTTTAGGAAAAATTATTAAGTTACCGTTTGTAGCTTCAAATTCTCATACTTCAATGCCATTTGATATTATTCATAGTGATTTATGAACATCTCCAGTTCTCAGTTCTATGGGTCATCGATATTATGTTTTATTCTTGGATGATTATTCTAAATTTTTATGGGCGTTTCCAATTGCGAAAAAAACCCAAGTTTTTTCCATCTTCGTCAAATTTAGAGCTTTCATAAGAACTCAATTCGAATGGGAAATACAGAACATTCAATGTGATAATGACAAAGAGTGTGACAATGGAGAGTTTAGGGAGTTGTGTGCTCAAAATTGGATAAATTTTCATTTTTCTTGTCCTCATACGTATTTACAAAATGGAAAGCTGACCGAAAAATTCATACCATGAATAACATTATCCGTACCTTATTGGTTCATTCTTCCGTCCCTCCATTGTTTTTGGCATCATGCGCTGCAAATGGCTACATATCTACTTAATATTCTTCCCTATAAAGATTTGACATATTCTTCCCCTCTTCAGGTTTTATACAATAAGAGTCCTTCGTATTCTCATCTTAGGGTCTTTGGATGCTTATGTTATCCACTGTTTCCATCCACCACAATTAACAAACTTCAGGTATGTTCAACCCCTTGTGTGTTTTTGGGTTATCCGTTTAATCATCGTGGTTATAAATGATTTGATTTGACATCTACACGAATCATCATTAGTCGTCATTTTCTCTTTGATGAGTTCCAATTTCCATTTTCCAAAGTAGAAATACCTGTGCCTAGTTCGTATGATTTTTTGGATGATGATATATCCCCTATGTTCAACGTTATTTTGCGGATTTTCACAAAATATGTCGTCAGCGCCGCGACCCTTAGGGGAGGTGCCGTGGCACCTGCCATCCAGTGAACAACCAAATTTGACTTCGTCGTCAGAGCCGCGGCCCTTCGGGGAAGCGCTGCGGCTCCAAACTACCAGTGACCAACAAAATTTTCCTTCGTCGTCAGCGCCGCGGCCCTACGGGGAATTGCCGCGGTGCCAAAATTTTAGTAGTCACTGGAATGATGGCGCCGCGGCCCTGACTCCCGACGTCGCGGCGCCTCCGACGGTCCAGCCAGAAATGACTTCAGAAAATTCCAAAAATTCACCCAATCCAGCCCCGAGTCATGGTCCAGTCACCCGCAGTCAACGAGATATTTTTAAACCAAAAAGACATTTTAATTTAAATTCTAATGTTCTTAAATCACCCTTACCCTGTAATCATGTATCTGTCTTAAATGACCATAATTGGAAAATTGTCATGATCGATGAATATAATGCTCTTATTGATAATAAAACGTGGGAGTTGGTACTCGTCTTTCTGGAGTTAATATTATTTGGTCTATGTAGATTTTTGCTCATAAGGAAAATTCTGACGGTTCATTTGAAAGGCATAAGGCTCGTCTTGTAGGTGATGGTAAGACTCAACAGATTGGTGTGGATTGTGGTGAGACGTTTAGCCCGGTGGTCAAGCCGGCTACCATTCGTACTGTGCTCAGCTTGACTCTTTCGAAATCATAGCCCATTCATCAGCTAGATGTGAAGAATGTTTTCCTACATGGTGATCTCAAGGAGACAGTGTATATGCATCAACCCTTGGAGTTTAAGAATACTAGATATCCTAATCATGTCTTTCTATTGAAGAATTCCTTGTATGGGCTTAAGAAGTCTCCACGGGCTTGGTATAAGAGGGTTGCTGACTATGTTTTGACTATGAGTTTCTCTCACAGCAGGTCCGATAATTCATTATTCATATATCGCCGGGATTCTTCAATGGCTTATATACTATTATATGTTGATGATATTATACTGTCTCTTCTGATGCTCTGCAAAAGTCTATTATGACAATGCTCAATTCTGAGTTTTCCATGAAGGACTTAGGCCTATTGAGTTATTTTTTGGATATTGTTGTCACTCGTCATGCATGTGGATTGTTCTTATCACAGAGGAAGTATGCAACAGAGATCATTGAGAGGGTTGTGATGTCATCCTGTAAGTCCACTTCTACTCCAGTTGATACTAAACCCAAGTTGGTGTTGCAGCCGATTCTTCTTATGAGGATCCGACCCGCTATCGTAGTCTGGCAGACGCCCTTCAGTATCTTACGTTCACGCGACCAGACATTACATATGTAGTCCAGCATGTGTGTTTGTTTATGCATGATCCTAGAGTTGAACGTATGAATGTGCTCAAACGCATTCTTAGGTACATTAAGGGAACACTTGATTATGGTTTGCATTTGTATCCTTCGTCGACGTCTACACTAGTCTCCTATACAGATGCTGATTGAGGTGGTTGTCCTGACACTAGACGTAGAGCCATTGTATGTTTTTAGGACTTGGTCTCATGGTCTGCCAAGCGTCAGTCTACGCTTTCACGTTCAAGTGCAGATGCTGAATATCGAGGGGTAGCCAATATGGTTTCTGAGTCATTTGGTTACGAAATCTACTTTTAGAGCTCCATTGTCCTATTGAAAAGGTAACATTGGTGTATTGTGATAATATAAGTGTCATCTACCTTTCTGGTAATTCAGTTCAGCACCAGCGCACTAAACACATTGAGATGGATATTCACTTTGTTAGAGAGAAGGTAGCTAAAGGACAAGTACGCGTATGCCATGTCCCTTCCAGATATCAAATTGCAGACATCTTTACAAAGGGTCTTCCCTCGGTCCTTTTTGAAGATTTTAGAGACAGTCTCAGCGTACGAAGACCGCCCGCTATGACTGTGGGGGGTGTTAAACAATTGCCAGGGCCGCGGCCCAAGGCCCATGGCGTCGTGGCCCTGTTCCATGAACATTGTTTCAGATTGTGTATATTTGGTATATATTAGAAGTAGTCTTGTACCTTAATTACTATTGTAATATTACCATAATTGTATAGTTAATATCCTTATAGAATAGAGATTTAGATGTAAAGTAAGAATAAGATTCTCCTATTGTAACTTGTATATATATGCCTTTCATCAATAAGAATAAGAGATTAATTCTTTCAGTGAGACGTGACACCCGTATCCATATACCACGCAACACCGTGCTGCTACCGGGCCATTGTATAGTGGGCCTCGAGATTGGAAAGATTCCTGGTGGTGCTGGGTCTATGGTTAGTGGGCCTCGGCTGCATGCTGGGCCGATGGGCAGTGGGCCTCGGTAGGGGTCACTGTTACTGTTGGGCCGATGTGTAGTGGGCCTGGTGGCTGGACAGTGGTCCGGTGGTGCTGGGATGTTGGGCAGTGGGCCTCGATAGTGTGTTGGGCTGCTCGGCAGTGGCATTTATTCTTCTTTGGGCGGCGTGTAGTGGGCACAGTGGTAGGCGGTGGCTCGGCGCGAGTCGAATCTTGGGCACGTGGTCGATAATTTGTGACATCAGGAGTTGAAGAAGCGGAAGCGAAAGAATCCATGGGGGTTACCAAAAATTCGTGGAGGAATATCAGTTGAGAGACTGTAGCTGTATAACAATGGTATACCGGGCTGCTTATGTGATAAGTGTATCGGGTGGTGTATACTGCCTATATACTTGACGTATACGGGCTACAAAGCAGAGAATATGAGTGTTGGGTGATGTGTATATCGATGTATATCAGCGGTATACATATTCTATTTGAGAAGAAGGGGGGAGTATATTAGGGAGTAGCAAGGTATAGTTAGATCAGAAAAGTTCTAACTAGACTTACACCGAGGGTTTGGACCACAAAAGGACCAAGGGGTGGCCCACAAAGGATCAGAATTTGGACCACAAAAGGACCAAGGGGTTGGACCACAAAAGGATCGGAGTTTGGACCATAAAAGGACCAAGGGTTGTACCACAAAGGTTCGACTAAGATAACAACACAAAAGTTGAAAACTTAGCAAGTTTGAGTAAACTCAAATATATATTATAAAACTTCAATGTCCCCTTACATCTCTTATTTATACTAGTTCTAGACCTTCTGGAAGAGGAAACAAGAAAAACACAAACATGGCACTCGGCCGAATGGGAAAGGGGAAGGTGTTTGACCGGTTTGGGAGAAGGGAAAAGGCCCAACTCTTTATGTTCCTTAGGCCACCTTTTTGTGTCATCCATATAGATAAGTGCATGAACTAGCTAGTTCATGAATTACCTCCTTGGGGCACGTTGGAAGCTTCTCATTCTAGATTGTTCTCAACCTAGTTATTTCATCCTATTACATGGCCTAGTAATTAAGCTATAAGGAAATTAAGCTAGGAATTAAAATAAGCTAAAAGTTGGTCTCGACCAAGACCTACATAAAAGCTGAAAATTAATGTCACTTGGCTTGGATCTTCAAGTCTTTTATTTAATTCCACTCCATACTTCATTCCACATTAGGCATGTTACCATAGGATGGTTAAAATCTTCGGCACTCCTAGCAAATTACCTCGCGACTCATGTTGAAAACTTAAGTTCATGACCTTCTTTTCATCACTCTATGTCGGATGATATTACTGCAGGGCTTCGGATGTATGAGACGACGACTGAGATGTGATCTTATGTGCACCGACTTCAACGTCAACGAACCTAGAGATTACCTTTGAATTGGAATGAAACCTTGCTGCCTATGAGCAAGGTAATAAAGACGTTGTCAGCTACTACACTAGATTCATGACATTGTGGTCGGAGCAAGATCACGCTATCCCTTCTACTTAGGGCTGGCAATGGATCGGAGGTGGATTGGGTGGAGCTCAATCCGCCTCCACCCGCCAATCATCCATCCATCCACCCGACCCATCCATCATCCTATTTTTTCTTCATCCACATCCGATCCACCCATAATCCACAGGTGAATCGGGTGCTTCGCGAATGAAAATTATAGCACAATCAGTCAATCACCTAGATACGGAAAAAAAAGTACATCAAATAAATATCATCATACTATTTTTACAAACCTTTGAATTTACTTTAAAAATCTACATTAAAACATATTAAACCATCCCTCTTAACTTGATAATTAGGAGAACATATATTTCAGAATTCAACTTATTCATATTTAATACAGATCAAAAATGAATTTAGTGATCATATGCAACTTGGGACGTCTCAATGAATTAGAGTATCTAATGATATTCAAATTCGTTAATGCCCTACTTCTATACCCTGATTTCACGTACCTTCGCATTTTGTCAGATGAAATTTCAAGTTTGAGGAGACCCGCCTCTTTAATAAATACGGAGAAGAATAAGGTTATATGTTTATTTCTATTAAACTGTGGCAACTTTTGCGGGAGTAACACTACGAACGGTGACAACTCTTCAAAATAGCCAGACATGTTTATTTTTATTAAATGGGATATTTAGGTTAATAAATGGGTAGATGGATGGATAGGGTGGTGGGTCGTATGTCCATCAGAATCTGACCCGATCCGTCACCCGATTAAAATCTGTTTTTGTCGGATTTTCGTCCATATAATTGGATCGGGTGAATCGGATATCTATCAGGGTAAAATTGCCAGTCCTACTTCTACTCTTTCTGCTATGACATTGAAGGATATTCGTGGTGAACGGTAAGAATCTAGGGTGGTCAGGTTTCCCATGATGTTGACACATGAATTCGATCATGTCCACTCTAATATCATGAATCGTGAAGCTCTGTCAGATATAAACCTGTCAATCGGTCCGGGTTGACCCGGAACCGGACCGGTTGACCCGGAACCGGACCGGTTGACCCGGTAGTTTAACCGGACCGGTCCGGACCGGTAAGGGCATACCGGGTTGGGGGTTGGATTGGCCCCCAACCCCAACCCGCACGGGTTATAAAAAAACCCGGTAAGGCCCGGTAACGGAAAATCGGTTCCATTACCGGTTAACCGGACCGGACCGGTAACAAAAAAAAAAAAATTAAAAATTTTGCCCAAACGGTATTGTTACCGTTGGGCTTGGGAGGGGAGGCTGGGGCCTTGCCAACGGTCATTTCGACCGTTGGCCCTATTTTTTTTTTTTTGTTTTGTTTTGTTTATTTATTTATTTTAATTCCATTTTTACCCTTTAAAAAATCTATAAATTCTCTACATTTTCTTCATTTTTATCACACAACATTTCTCTCAATTCTCTTATTCTCATACTCTCTTAATCATCTTTATTATCAATTTTCAAGTTATTATTATTATTAGTTTTCAAATTCAAAGTAGCAAGACGCAAGACTTCGAGCTTCGAGTTTCAATTGAATTCTGAATCCCGAAGTTTGGTACACTCGTTTCATTCTCTAATTATTTTATTAAATTGTCATATTTATTTGTTGATTATTTAAATATTTTATAATGTCTTTACTAAGGGGAATTGCGTCGGGACTGCGCCGTAAATCTAGTTCAAGGGGTAAAAAATCTGTAGGTTCTTCATCATCTAATCAAAATATAGATTATGATCAAATGCAAGAAGATTTTGGAATAGAAGATAATGAATGTGATAACGTTCAATTAGATGATATTGATGAACTTGAAGAAGAAGAACAAGAACAAGAACATCCTACACCTACTAGTGTTCCTTCTGTCAATGTTGGTACTGCTAGTGATAGTCGTAGTCGTAGTCGTAGACCTCCTTTACCAGGACCAGTAGCAAGAAAAAAAAGGAGTAAAGTGTGGCTCTTTTATGATAAAGTTGTGGGTACTGATAGAGTTAAATGTAATATTTGTGGGAAAACTTATAAACATAAGACAGGGGGTAGTGACGGGGGGACGGACACTATAGGTAGACATATAAAATTCGATCATACGGCACAATGGAATGCTGTCCCTGATTTAGAACCCGGTCAACAACAACTTAATCCATTAACTGGGGGGTTGACTAAGTACGATCCAAAAAAAGATCGCATTGAATTAGCAAAAATGATTGTCGGAGGTTGTTTGCCTTTTTCTTTTGCTTCTTCTTCATATTTAATTACATATATTCAAAGAGTATATAATCCTTTTTTAAAGGTGTTCCTCGTAGTACTACTAGAGCCGATATTTTTAGACTTCATAATGATTATGTTATTTTCTTGCAATATTTGTTTGCTAACCTTCCATGCCATGTTAGTTTTACTTCAGACATTGGACATGCATTGAACGGTTATGATTATTTAACAATTACTTGTCATTGGATTGATGAAAAATTTAGAATGGAAAAACGTATTATTGCTTTTGCGTATGGCGAGGATCAAAGTCATCTTGGAAAATATATAAGCGAAACTATTTGTTTTATGCCCAAAAATATAATCTTTATAATAAAATACTTTGTGTATCATTCGATAATGCATCTAATAATCCGTCTTTGTAGATCTTTTAAAAGCGAAGTACAACCACCACTTCGATATATTTCATGTTCGTTGTGCTTGTCATATTTATAATTTAATTGTTAAAAATGGTCTTGATTTATTTTCTGAAATAAAACTTGTCAAAAGAAATTTGTTGGAGTTAGTCAGGGTAATAATAGGAAAAATAGAATTATAGAATTTAAAGAAAAATGTAAACAATTTAATTTGAGACCTAAATTCATGCCAGAAGAGATTATTACACGGTGAAATTATACTTATTTATTTTTAAAAGAATGTTATAAGTATAAAGACCCCATAACACATGTTGCAAATGCACATTGTAAGAACGTGATGTATATGTTAACCGACGAACATTGGAAATCAATTGGTGAACTTTTAAAAATTTTACGTAAATTTTACACTGCAACTGTTGAATTTTCAGGATCTTATTACCCAACAGTTTGTAATGCTTAAGCTCATATAGCTGAAATTTCATATTTACTATATGGTTTAAAATCAAATGTTAAATATAAAGATGCGATTCTGATTATGTTTGAAAAGTTTAAAAATATTTTTTCCTATTCACGATGTTTATTGTATTAGTGCGATCTTAAATCCTTCTATTAAAAAGTAGATTGTCATAATTTAATATTTAGTTTATATACTTATATGGAAATAGGTCAAACAGAAACTCCATCTTCATTTGATTGCATAAGTAAACTTGATACTAATTTAACTACATTATATGAATATTATGCTACATTACATGATAACACCAACTCTGCTACTAATATTCCTTCTAGTTCTGGTTCTGTGTCTACACCTGCAGGATTCAATGATGATGACGATGAAGAAGAATCTTTAGACATATGGAACACTTTTACAACACAACCAACCACAAGCCGATCTTGCGATGAGATGCAATTTTATTTGCAAAAGCCAGCGGAGCCGAAGAAATTTTTTGACCCTTTTACAATGGTGGCAGAATAACAAAAGGCAATTTCCGGTACTTGTAGCGATGACCCGGGATGTTCTTAATGTGTCGATCTCAACAGTGGCTTCTGAAAGTGCATTTAGCCAAGCACGAGATCAAATAGGAGACACACGTCACTCATTGGGTGGAAGAACATTAGAAGTGTTAGTCTGCTTAAGGGATTGGATCAGATCAGAGATAAGAAATCAAAGATGTGGAGACGTTAATTCTCCGGAAGATGAAGAAATAGATAATATTTTGGAAGGCGGGAGCGGAGGCGGGACTGGAATTAATACTCCAGATTTAGAGGCTATGAAGCATAACCAATTCAATCAACCTATAGATTACGAAGAACTTGCAAAAAAGATACATAATATGTAAATAAAATTATTATTACTTCATTATGTACTCTTATTAACGTTATGAAAGTTCAAAAGTTTACATCTTATCATTAATTTTAATTTTACTATCTATTTAAAGTTATAAACTATAAACTGTATAAAGTATAAAGTTATAAACTATAAAATAAAAAGTTAACTTTAAAGTTTCAATTTTAATATATACAACTAAATTATATATTATATTATTATATTACATATTTAAATTGAATTTAGTTTATATTATAGAAAATAAATACTAGAAATTAAAAAAATAAAAAAATAAGCCCGGACCAGAGACGGTTCGACCCGAACCGCACAAAGGCACGGAATCGGTAACGACCCGGACCGGTTGGCACGGTAGTCCGGTGAACCGGACCGATAACGATCCGAACAGGTTAAAGCGGGCTATCGGTCGGGCCGGTCGGCCGTTAGACACCTATAGTCAGATATAGACACAGTAGTGGTTGCTGTCTTGCAAGAAGAAATGTGGCTTTAAATCTCTCAGTGTTGTCTGCGACTCGCCGATCGCTTTCTTCTTTGGATTAAATTATGCTTTGAAGCTGGATTAAAGTGACTTGAATCGATTTTGAAGCTGAATTCAACGAAGAAGATGATCAACAATGAGGATTTCCAAATTGGTTTAATGGAGATTTTAATTGGGCGGGTCAAGATTTAGTTGGTGAATCTGGTTAATGAGTTGAGAATTAATTAGTTTAAGTTAATGTTGTTGGCTAACCAATGATAGGGTGCCAAGTAGGGGTGTACATTTTCGGACTGGACCGGAAAATTGGACCGAAACCGGACCAGATTGGACCGGTGGATTCCGTTCCCCGGTCCTGCATTATTGAAGATTCCGATTTTTCGGTCCGGTTCGGACCGGAATGAACCGGTTCCATATTTAAAAAAGAAAATAAAAAAAATTCTAGGTAATGTTAATTTTTATAACTCTTCTAATTAGATGTAGAAGAAAATTTGAAGATTTGGAGGAAATTGAGAAATGTAATGTTATTTTTATAACTCTTCTAATTATTTTTTAAAACTTATAATTTCTAATGTTTGACATTATTTATCTATCTTTTTTCTTTATGACTAGATGTGCAATATGATGATATGGATGATGATGTCGTTTTTGTGGACTTGGTGTGATTTAATGGCAAGCGGAGCATGAAGATTGTCAAGTTTTATTTGAGAATGTCAAGTTTTAAAAGGATATGAGTATTTTGAAAAGTCTATCTCTTAAATTCTATAAATATAAAGATACTCTGCAGATACAACACGAGGTTTATTATATCTCGAAGGGAATTATTTATATTTTCAGCAATTTATATATGGACAATATTTTTTTTTTATTTTAAAGTCAATCTATTCCCCCTCAAAGCCATTTCTTTTCTTTATTTTTTTTGGCAACATATGCTAATATTGCCATAACAACAAAAAACAAACTCTTACAAACTAAATGATAAATATAGCCCACGAAAGATAATATCATTCACATATAATAGTATTTAAGCCAATGTGGTCTCTGGCCCAATCTGTGGGCTATATTGCACCCATGATTTCTTCTTCAATTTGTTTACCTATTTTTCTAAAAGATTTTGATGGAATAAGAGGCGTTTACGATCTCTCTCCTTACAGTGTGCTTTACTCTTATGAATCAGGTTGGCAGTGGAAAATATTTTATCTTGCACCGCGTCGGAATGTGATCATACTTAATTTTTTATATAAGAAGTAGGTGGAAGAATTACAGAAAGATCATTATCCCTTTAAAGACTGATGTGGAACTTCTTCAAACCTCAACCAAACCTCCAACCTACGATAAAAGAGCTAAATTACCCTTGAAAATCTGTAGAATTGGAACATGGAAAAGAAGTTATTATTTAAGATTAACATGATAATTTTAAAACTTACTAGTTTTAATAAAAAATAGTTATTATTAATAACAACAACAATAACATACTCATTATAATTTCATGAATGACGTCTGAAATGAATAGAATATACACAAACCTTACTCTTGCCTTAGATAAATAGATATAGAAAATTTGTTTCCGGAAGACCCTCTGCTCTAAAAAAAGCATGATAAAATGTCAGATAATAATTGGTAGAAGTGAAACAATCGTAACAAAATATTACGTATAAACAAACATTATAAAAAAATATATTATTAACTGCCCCAAACTATGTTAGATTTCCATATGATCGACATGCATTTAAAACACAGCAATCAGAAACCAAAGAAGGAAGAGCATTTATGAAGTCTTTTCTATTATTTCCTGTAGTAGCAAAGATACAAAGGCTCATTTATTTATAGTTGAGTCACTAAAGTGCATAAAGGAAAACTTATAAGGTAGGAGATAACAAAGTAAATTTATCAACTAACTAACTAATTCCAAACAAACTAATTAACTGATTAATAATAATATCAGCAATCAGTCAACACTAGCATCAGTATTCTCATCACCCCTTCAAGCGAGGTCCGGAAAAGATGTTTTCCTGGCCGAGCTTGGATAAGAGATAGAAGTGTTGCTTCTGCATAAGACCCTTCGTAAGTAAATCAGCTGGTTGCTCAGCAGTAGCAATGTAAAGAGGAGACATCAATTCCTGCAGCACCTTTTCCCGAATGAAATGACAATCGATATCAATGTGCTTGGTGCGTTCATGGAAGACAGGATTGGCAACAATCTGAATAGAAAACTTACTGTCGCAGAACACTAGAACAGGTAATCTCAAAAAAATGCCAAGCTCAGAAAACAGACCAGCAAGCCAGATAATTTCTGCGACCACTGAAGCCAAACTCCGATACTCAGCCTCAGCTGAACTTCTGAAAATAGTGGGCTATTTCTTTGATTTCCAAGAAACCATTGCACTCCAAAAGAAAACCACATACCCAGTCACAAACCTTCTTGTGTTGAGACACGAGCCCCAGTCAGCATCACAATAAACTAACATAGTAAAACAGTCTCCTTTGGGCATAAATATCCCCAGCCCTGAAGATAATTTCATATACCTGACAATCTTGTTAGCAGAAGCCATGTGAGAAACCTTTGGAGTCTGCATGAATTGACTTAGACACTGCACAACAAAAGCTATGTCAGGCCTAGTATTGGTCAAATACAGCAGTCTACCAATAAGTGTTACACCCCGTGGTTTTAAGGCCATAATTTGAGGACGTAATTTAGATAATAAGATCAGAGTATTGAAAATAAAGTACACTTATATATGTTAATACGGAAATTGATATACAAATGATATGCTCCCGGAATAAATTTTGATACTACAAGTGTGATATGGACACAGTACCGTGTATATATATATATGGACATGAAATTTTCAAATTTTATATATAAGATTATTAAGTATGGGAGATTGATTTATTAATTGTGGGATTTATTTTAATAGAGGGATTAAGTTAAGTAGACAATTATGGGAATTGGACTAAAGTGCATATATTAATTTTCACCATACTTAACCTTTCATCTCCCCATTTCATTTCAAAAAAACACTCCCTCACCTTCTCTCTTTATCTCTACCAGCCGAAACTCTCCCCAATTCCATAGCCAACATTGGAGATTTTTATCAACTCTTTCTTCCAAGATTAAATCCTTCTACTAATTTCTAAGAAAATGGTGAAAGTGAAGCAGTGGAGTCACGATTGCTGTACTGATTTTGTTTCAAAAATTCCAGTTTTGAATATGAACATTTTTGAAGAAAAACAAGTAAGGAAGATAAATTTAAACTTGTAGAATACATGGATGTCATTTGGAGTTGAATAAATGGTGAAGAAAAATAGGAGCAGTGTGTCGTGACTTTTAGGGACTGTTTTAAAAAACTAAGGTAAGAATTCTTCTTTTTATAGAGTATTTGAAAGATTAAATGATGTTGTAGTTAAGAGATAAACTCATGTTAAAGAAGAATTGTAAATAAGAGATTGCATGTGATTGTTGTTGATGTTGTTGAGCCAAATGGAATGACTATTACCGATTTTTAGGGACTGCTTTGGTATACCTTGAATTTGATTGTTGTTGTTATTAGTGTCACTAATTGCATGTTGAAATTGAAAATAAACATTGATATTTAAAGTTGTATTTGGTTACATGAAAGTATTGCAATATGAAATTGGATTTTAAGGAGTTAAGAAAAGAGTTTGGTATTGTGGGTGTTGGCCTCATTGTATGGAATTATTGGACATGTGGTGTTGTATTTTAGGGGCTGTTTTGGTGGAGTTATAATGCTGGAAATTTAGTTACAATTATGCATGTACAATGTAGTAATTACCAATACATGTCTTAAAAGAATTAATGTGTAGAAAAAGGTGTTATGTTGCAAACTATAAGACTTGCACTCTTGTTGTTGTTGCTAGAATTGATGGGCTGTTTTAAAAAGTTGTTTTAATATGGATTAAGGGGCTGAATTAACAAGAGAAAAAGGTGTATTAATCACATTGGTTATTGTAGTTGTTGTCTTCCATGAACGTAAATAGAAGGAATGTATTATGATGGCGTATATGGAGTATTTGAGATTGTTTTGGTTATATCTTTAAGTTGTATCTTGTTGTTGGTATTGTTGGCTTTGTTTGTAAGTTGTGGATGTGCATATAAATAGGGGAAGTGTTGTCCAAATTTTTATAGAAAAGAGAGTCGTCATTCGATTTAACTTATACTAGAAATCATAGAGTTGACGAACGAATTACTGTTGTTATAGGTTGAAGTACTAATCGAGAGGAGTTTTAATTATAGAGTTGGTTATTTCGACAATAAGGTATGCGAATCTACCCTTTCTTCTTTTGGCATGATTTATATAAGATGAATGTACGACGGACGTACATAATTCCATTGAATCCTAATTCTTAATGATACATGATATGATAGTGTCTTGATTTCTAAGTGATAAATATTATATTTATTCCATTGAGAGTCAAATGATGATTTAATTTGTATAAAGTTACTCATGATATTCTATTCGTGCTGATATGGTTATATGACTTCACCGAGTTTCGGGCCGGGTATGTATTCGTGCACATTATATGATTTCACCGAGTCCCTCACTAGAGGGCCGGGTACGGTATGTATATGATTTTACCGAGTTCCAGAATGGGCCGGGCACGGTATGTGCACATTATATGATTTCACCGAGACCCTTACTAGGGGGCCGGGTACGGTATGTATATAGATATGATTTCATTTATCGAGTCCCAAAAAGGACCGGGTACGATATATGATATGGACTTATATGTCTCTCATTTTTATAAGGCACAATTGACTCTCATTTGTATTGTAACACCCCATTTTAACCGGAGTCGGAAACGGGATTACTATGTATGGTTGATTCCTGAATGTATTTAAAGGAGTCGCCACCTAATTATTATAGTGAATTAGGACATTAAAAATGTAGCATAAAATACTACAAATGATCTCCATTTTTAAAGGTCTGTGAAACTATGTGAGATTCTAGGTAAGAGTTCTTTATTATCCTAAAGGGAAGGGGTTAGGCACCCTATAGGATCCGCTAACTTGCGGTTGTCCGGTCAAACTTAGGTTAGTATTATTTAAAAATGCATATTTAGGAGAACATGAGTTAAAAAGATGTTTGCAAATAATTATTTAAAAGATATGTATGTATATATAGTTTCCATAGAATTGCATGAAGTTTATTTGTAAAATGCAAGGAAAATATTCTATTTGAACAAAGCAATCGCATGAGGTTTATCATAAAAAATGCAAAATAATAAAAAGATAGTTTACTAAAGTACGTATTATATGTAAATTTTAATCTTTATAAAGGGTATACAAATGGGTAGAAAGATTTTCCTCTTTTGCACTTGGTAATAAGAAAATAGATCTTTGTTATAAAAAAAGATTTGTTATTTTATGAAGTTTAATAAGAATTTGGGAACTCATTTATTTCTATAATATCAATGAAAAGGCTAAGTTATTTTGAAAAGTTTTGAAAATACATAACGGCCTAAAGATAGATTAAACTAGCGACACATTTTATTATTTAACTACCCATCTTTAATTATTCTAGGTCTAACTATTCTAAGCATTTTCAATAGTTGTATAAGGTTAGATAATAAAAATACAAATAAAAATGAAGTGTCAGAGTTAAAGAAAGGAGATAAAATGACTAGGGCAGACAAAGATATTATCCTGCCCTATTAGTTTCGAAGGTCCCGAGATCGGAGGATGCAAGGAATATAGACGCGTGTCTTCATTTGACGAGAATTATAATGAGTCTCGTAGTTGAAACTCTTCATTTGACTCCGATGCATTCCCTTCTTTGGGTGGCGAACCGAGGCGTCGTCTCGCCTCGTCGAATCCACTCGGATATGTTTTGTATGTGTGCGACTGAAGCGAAGAAAGACTTAATGTTTTCGTATTTGAATCAATACTAGAAATAAAAAATGCAGTTTTGAAGTCTGTTTTGTAGGAATATGTATTTCTGATTTTTTCTGAGCTCCTTCCAAGTTAAAAATTGAAACTTGTTCTTGGCTTTTTTAAAGGAGAAAAACCTGCCCTCAAACACAACTAGATGGTTGTATTTATAGCCCAAAATTCAGAGCCTTCAACAGCTTCTTCAAGAAGCTCTTTATTTTGAATTTCGAATTCAAAAGAGAGGGGGTAAACGTGTGACATTTGACAGATGAGGTGATGGACATGTTGAAAAATCTTGCCTTCTCAGTCTGATTTGAGGAGAAGAAAACGTTGGGACGGGGATAAGATTTTTATCCTTTGGATTGACCTTCGAACGATGTCGAATCAGTATTTTATCCACTGAATCGAAGAGAGGAAAGGTCAGCAAACCGCCAGACCTTCCTGCATGCTTCGATTCAAGGGTTAAAACGAATCCTCATGGTTCAGGCGATTTTACATGAGTCCCAATGTTCTGAAATGATTCAGAAAGAAGGGGTAAAAGGCTGGGTGATGAGAGGTGATGGGTGGCATGGCGGCGATGCCGCTTATCTGGTGGGTAAAGGGGTTATCGGCGACTGACTGGTGGTCGCTGGTGAGTTCGTCGATTTGGGGGGGGAGGGTTCTTCAGATTTTTTAGGGGTATGTTGGGGAAAGGTAAATGGTTTTAGGTTTAAGAGGGGATTAAAGAAATGGGCTGGTTTTTGGACGAAAATAAGGGTGCAAGGGAGGTTTGGGCCGCGGGTGGCTTTGGGTCTGGTTGATGAATTGGGCTGAGAGTTATTTAATTTAGGGAATGAGAATTGGGTAGAAAATATGTGTTTTTATTGTTGGGAGATTAATAGATAATTAGTCCAAATCTCCCAATTAATTAAAATATGCTTCCTTCAACTTAATTAATTTAAAAATGCACACGCATAAAATACGATACAAAAGATTTAATATATGTATTTAATTTTGAATATAATATTCATAAAAATGGTTAATTTAGTAATTGAAGAACATATTAAGAGAAAATCGATCATCAATACTGACGACGAGATATTAAAATTGTTTTGCTTATATTTTAATTATAAAAAATGTAATACTCGATATTGTAAAATTATGCGATAATTAGTGAAGAATATTAAAACTACTTATTTTTTGACGATTTTCAAGACTGAGAAGCATAGTAAAATTAATTGGAGATAAAAAGACGATCTTAATGAAATGTTCAGTAAAGACGAGACAAAATTGGGTGTCAACAGCTTGTCCCTCTTTGACTGAAGACGATGAAAGAGGTTTTGGACAAAGACGTTGACTCGTAGCCAATTTTGTCTTACTCATCAAAAAATCAGGAAATGCAAGGGCAAAAGGAACTTTTCAGGAAGAAAGGAGATCTCTGATGCTAGGAACTTGAGCGTAAAGCTGATGCTGATTTAAAAATGTCCCAGTGTCGAATTATGATGACACTGGGTTGCTTGTGATGCTAGAAAATTAAGGCGGGCAGACGTAGATTCAAATTTTTTGTCCCAGTGTCGAATTATGATGACACTGGGTTGTTGTGATGCTGAAAAATTAAAGCAGGGCGGATGCAGATTCAAAATTTTGTCCCAGTGTCGAATTATGATGACACTGGGTTCTGTGACGCTAGAAAATTAAAACCAAAGCGGAAGCAGATTTAAAATTTGTCCCAGTGTCGAATTATGATGACACTGGGGTCATTGGTGTTGCAGGATGCTGGAGGAGAGCGGATCGACATTCGAGGAACAAATTGCTTTGGTCCGCCGTAAGAGATAGTTCCACGTTGTGCTCCCACTCCTGTAAATTATGGTTCATGTAGGCTAAAACATTAATAAAAATTAGTGCCTAACTGTTAAGACAAAAAATGATAAAGCATGAATATATGAGAAAAGTGATCATGTGAGAAAGGATGTCGTCCTAAGTAGACGTAGTTGCAAATGCTGAGATGAAATGATCGTCGTTGCGTAGATGCGATGCAGATGCAGCCGTTGCGTAGGCACAATGAAAGGAACGTCGTTGCATAGACGTGATGCAGAGGTCATCATTGTATAGATGAACTGTTGATGAAGCTGTTGCATAGGCATAATGAAATAACGTCGTTGCATAAACGTTATGTGGATGTCGTCGTTGCATAAACGTTATGTGGATGTCGTCGTTGCATGGATGTGATGCAGAGGTCATCGTTGCATAGATGAACTGTTGATGAAGCCGTTGCATATGCATAATGAAATAACGTCGTTGCATAGACGTTATATGAATGTCGTCGTTGCATGGACGAAATGCAGAGGTCATCGTTGCATAGATGAACTGTTGATGAAGCCGTTGCATAGACATAATGAGATAACGTCGTTGCATAAACGTTATATGGATGTCGTCGTTGCATGGACAAAATACAGAGGTCATCGTTGCATAGATGAACTGTTGATGAAGCCGTTGCATAGGCATAATGAGATAACGTCGTTGCATAAACGTTATATGGATGTCGTCGTTGCATGGATGAAATGCAGAGATCATCGTTGCATATATGAACTGTTGATGAAGCTGTTGCATAGGCATAATGAGATAACGTCATTACATAAACGTTATATGGATGTCGTCGTTGCATGAACGAAATGCAGAGGCCATCGTTGCATAGATGAACTGTTGATGAAGCCGTTGCATAGGCATAATGAGATAACGTCATTGTATAAACGTTATATGTATGTCGTCGTTACATAGACGAAATGCAGAGGTCATCGTTTCATAGATGAACTGTTGATGAAGCCGTTGCATAGGCGTAATGATATAACGTCGTTGCATAAACGTTATATGGATGTCGTCGTTGCATGAACGAAATGCAGAGGTCATCATTGCATAGATGAACTGTTGATGAAACCGTTGCATAGGCATAATAAAAGGGACGTCGTTGCATAGACGTGATGCAGAGATCATCGTTGCATGAATGAACTGTAGATAATGTTATTGCGAAGATAAAGTGTGTTGTGACCATTGGGTCGAGATGACGCCTTTGCATGGACGTAATGTAAGGATATGATCCTTGTGGGGCCGATCTGTGATGTAGAAATTCCTTGTGAATCAAAGAATAAGTGTTGGAGACTTCCTTGTTTCTATCAAATCTGAAGACCTGCACTCAAATAAATTTGTGAGTTTGGGGAGGGGTGGTTGATTCGTGTTGACTTTTCAGCTTTGGTGCTTGATGCTTGTGTGTTCGAACTGGCTTGGACCTGTAACCCCTGCCTGCTTTCCAGTCCTGGTTAATCACTGACGAAAATATTTGTTTTGAAAATAATTCATTTATGAGAAAATATGCATAAGAATTTCTGTCGAATTACGGAATAGTGACATGCAGCGAAACAAAACAAACGTCCTTGTCCAAAATCTTGTTCCGACTGAAAAACTTAGCTGCCGATGTTTCCCAAATCTATAAGTTGCTCCCTGCAGCGAATCCTTGAATTTCGCCCCAAATACGAAGATTGTGAACTTTCAGTTGCACGAGATCGAATCCTGCGCAGACCGCTTGTCGATTTTAATCATATGAGTGTATTTCGTCACACGTGAAGCAAAAACAGGGGGTTTTCAAATAGTGGGACCGAAGCCGATTTAAGCCGCCTACGTATCCCCATGAGGGAATCAGGTCATGACGTAGTTCATTACAGGTGGAGGGGATTATGAGGTTTTCTAAAATGGGACCGAAGCCGATGTAGGCCGCCTACGTATCCCACCGAGGGAATCAGGTCATAACGTAGTTCAGATTACAAAAAATGGAATGACAGAATTTCCTGAGAGTGTGACCGAAGCCGATGTGGCCGCCTACGTATCCCGCCGAGGGAATCAGGTCATAACGTAGTTTCAATTACAAATAATTGATAACTTTTACAAAATATGAAAGAAAAGCATTACATGGAAAATCCTAGACATAATATCTTTTCACAGCATCTGCGTTGATTGCTTTCGGCCATATCTCACCGTCCATTTCAGCTAAGATCAATGATCCTCCGGTCAGTACTCGATGAACCATGTAGTGTCCTTGCCAGTTAGGTGCGAACTTTCCTTTAGCTTAGCTTTGATTCGGAAATATGCGTTTCAAAACCAATTGCCCCGACTTGAATAACCTCGTCCTTACCTTCTTGTTAAAAGCTCTATCCATTCTGTTCTGATAAAGCTATCCGTGACATACTGCAATCAACCTTTTCTCATCAATCAACATCAATTGTTCACACCGACCCTGTATCAATTCGGCTTCGCTCAACTCGGCTTCTTGGATAATTTTCAACGATGGTATTTCTACTTCTGCTGGTAGCACATCTTCTGTTCCATAAACCAAAAGGTATGGCGTGGCCCCGGTAGAAGTCCGAATTGTGGTGCGATAACCCAAAAGTGCGAAAGGCAAATGCTCATGCCAATGTTTATAATTATCAACCATCTTCCGCAATATCCTCTTGATGTTCTTGTTGGCTGCCTCTACTGCTCCATTCATCTGAGGTCGATACGGAGTGAAATTACGGTGAGCGATCTTAAAATTTCCACATATCTCATACATCAAGTTATTGTTGAGATTGGCTCCGTTATCTGTTACAATTGACTCAGGAATTCCGAATCGGCAAATGATGTTGTTGCGAACGAAATCAACCACTACTTTCTTCGTTACAGACTTGTATGACGATGCTTCCACCCACTTTGTGAAGTAATCGATTGCCACCAAAATGAATCTGTGCCCATTGGATGCTGTGGGATCAATAGGACCAATAACGTCCATTCCCCAAGCTGCAAACAACCAAGGGGAATTTGTTACGTTGAGCTCATTCGGAGGCACACGGATCATGTCGCCGTGAATCTGACATTGATGGCATTTTTGCACGAAACGACAACAATCTGTTTCCATGGTCATCCAAAAGTATCCTGCTCGTAGAATTTTCTTTGCCAAAGTAAAACCATTCATATGGGGCCGCACGTACCTCCGTGTATTTCTTCAACCAACTTATTCGCCTCCTGGGCGTCGATGCATCTTAACAAACCTAAATCTGGAGTCCTCCGATAAAGGATTTCCCCGTTTAGGAAGAAATGGTTTGCTAACCTCCGTAGTGTCTTCTTTTGAATGGTAGTTATGCCTTCCGGATATTCGTTGACCTGAAGATACCTCTTAACGTCGTGGTACCATGGTTTTCCATCTGATTCTTCGTCTATGTGGAGACAATAAGCTGGTTGGTCCAACAAATCCACTTTGATAGGATCAATGTAATTCTTATCCGGGTGCTGGATCATAGAGGAAAGAGTTGCTAGAGCATCGACAAATTCGTTATGAGTTCGTGGGATATGCTTGACTTCTATCTTGACGAATTTTTTGCACAATTCCTTGACACAATGCAGGTAATGAAGTATCTTCCTGTTCTTGGTGGCCCAATCTCCTTGTACCTGATGAATTAATAGATCTGAATCACCGATAACCAATAACTCTTGTATATTCATGTCAACAGCCATTCTGAGTCCAAGTATGCAAGCTTCGTATTCTGCCATGTTATTAGTGCATGGAAATATGAGTTTTGCTGAAATTGGGTAGTGCTGACCCGATTCGGAAACCAAAACCGCTCCGACTCCCACTCCTTTGAAGTTTACGGCTCCATAAAAAAACAATCTCCAACCTGGATAATCCTCAGAGATATCCTCCCCGACAAATAATACCTCCTCGTCCAGAAAATAAGTCCGGAGAGGCATGTAGTCCTCATCCACGGGGTTTTCTGCAAGATGATCGGCTAGTCCTTGCCCTTTTTTGGCCTTTTGAGTGACGTATATGATGTCAAATTCACTTAGCAAGATTTGCCACTTTGCTAGCTTTCCGGTAGGCATGGGCTTCTGCAGGATGTATTTGAGCGGGTCCATCCTTGAGATGAGGTAAGTAGTGTATGCAGACAAGTAATGTCTAAACTTTTGAGCTACCCAAGTCAGAGCAAAACAAGTGCGTTCGAGCAGAGTATACCGGGCTTCATACGGCGTGAACTTCTTGCTCAAGTAATAAATAGCCTGCTCTTTCTTTCATGTTTCATCATGTTGCCCCAACACGCATCCGAATGCATTCTCCAACACAGACAAATACAATAACAAAGGCCTTCCGGGATCTGGTGGTACCAAAACGGGTGGATTAAACAGATATTCTTTAATTCTATCAAAAGCTTGCTGGCAATCGACTGTCCAATTGGTTGGAGCATCCTTCTTCAGTAGCTTGAATATTGGTTCACATATCACCGTAGATTGAGCTATGAACCTGCTGATGTAATTAAGTCGTCCAAGAAAACTCATCACGTCCTTTCGACTCTTTGGAGGAGACAACTCTTGGATGGCTTTTATCTTTGAGGGGTCCAATTCAATCCCCCTTCTACTTACAATGAAACCCAATAGCTTCCCGGCAGGGACACCAAAGGCGCACTTTGCAGGGTTTAACTTCAGATTGTACTTCCTTAGCCGGTCAAAGAACTTCTTCAAATTAGTCAAGTGATCTGACGCCCTTCGTGATTTGATAATAACGTCATCCACGTAGACCTCTATTTCTTTGTGGATCATGTCGTGAAAGATAGTAGTCATGACTCTCATATAAGTGGCACCCGTATTCTTGAGTCCGAATGACATAACCCTGTAATAGTATACTCCCCAAGGTGTGGTGAACGCTGTTTTTTCTGCATCTTCCTCGTCCATCAGAATTTGGTGATAACCAGCAAAACAATCGACAAATGATTGCAACTCATGCTTTGCACAATTGTCGATGAGTATGTGGATATTTGGGAGGGGAAAATCATCCTTCAGGCTAGCTTTGTTGAGATCACGATAATCTACACATACTCTTACCTTCCCATCCTTCTTTTGCACGGGCACGATGTTGGCTAACCAAGTGGGGTACTTTGCAACTCGGATGACTTTTGCGTCGAACTGTTTGGACACTTCTTCTTTGACCTTCAAACTCATATCAGGCTTGATATTTCTTGGCTTTTGCTTTACCGGAAGGAAAGATGGATCAATGGGTAATCTATGTGAAATAATATCTGTACTTAAACCCGACATATCGTCATAAGACCATGCGAATATGTCGACATATTGCTTCAGCAATTCTACCAAGTCTTCCTTTCGTGCGTCGCTTAGATGAACGCTGATTCTTGTTTCCTTTACGAATTCTGTGTCTCCCAGGTTCACTACTTCTGTTTCATCCAAATTTGGCTTCGGCCTGTTCTCAAAATGCTCTAATTCTTTGACCAAACCTTCTGGTTGTGGGTCCCCCCATAATCCTCAAAGTCTCGTTCGTTTCTTGGGTTTTGTTTGTTCATTTCACTACATGTCACATTCACATTATCGACAGATTTATTAGCTTGTATGCTAAAAAATAAAAGAAAGTCATTAAGCAAAACAAACAATTTTTTATTTTATTTTTTAAAATAGCAAAGCACTGGCAATTTGTCATTTAAGATTTCAAAAGGGGAGGCAAAACATATATGAGATTCAGGCCTCAATCTGAATCGCATTGTTTCATAAAAAATCTAATACAAGTTCTACCAAGCTTCCCGGAGAAACATGGCCGGGGTGCAGGTCCAATTTCCTAGGATATCTCCCTGCTTGGCATCCCAAATGGTTGGCGTCTCCTCATGATCATTCAGAATCACATTGCAATCTACATCTTCTTCTGCAACAAAAAGGCTTTTGAGTCCTTCGGCGAGATCGTCTGTATCCTCCTCCTCTGGTTCCTGGGTCGTGCAAGCTTTGACAAAAGACTGATTCAGGTGCGGAACAGGCTTAGGTAAAGGAACATCTCTTCTTCCTCGGGGATTTGTTGATGATACCTCTTCAGGAGTGGGCTCATACCCAAGTCCAAAAGTATCCTTCTTGTTGGGCAGGTCAATTGACTCTATTATACCACCTAGATTCAATCTGAGGCCTTTACTTGGCTGTAAACCATTTCTCAACATTTCTTGGGCTACCATTGTGAGGGCCCGAGATAACTCCAATTTTTCAACCTTTGAAGCACATACAATCTCTCTGACGTGGAAGACCGAACCATCCAACTTCTCTACACTTTTGACTGCAGGGATCTGGTTTGCAAGATTACTCCCCTCTCCATACACAACTATTTCATGATGATTCCAAATAAACTTCAGACTTTGGTGTAGAGTAGAAGGGACTGCGCCTGCCATGTGTATCCAAGGCCTCCCCATCAACAGGTTATAGCAAGTAGAGATATCCAATACCTAGAATTCCACAGTGAATTCCACGGGTCCCACCTCCAAGATCAAATCAATTTCTCCCATGACGCTCCTCTGAGCTCCGTCGAAACCTTTGACTCTGACATGGCTTCCCCGAATCTTGTCGACATTCAATCCCAAGGCTTGGAGAGTGGCTGCTGGGCATATATTTACCGTAGAGCCTCCATCTATCAAAACTTTAGACACAAATTTATCCTTGCATTTCACTGTTATGTTCAGAGCCTGGTTATGCCCCAAACCTTCGAGAGGCAATTCTTCATCATGGAATGAAATCTTGTGAGTTTCTAAAATGTGCCCGACCAGAGCGGAGAGTTTCTCATCAGTGGTTTCCCTTGGGACATACACTTCCTTCAATACTTCCAATAACGCCCGCCCATGGGCGACAGAATTCATCAACAAGGAAAATAAAGATATCTGGGCAGGAGTTTTGTCCAGCTGCTCTATGACAGAGTATTCTTTTGTTGGCATCTTCCTCCAGAATTCTTCCACTTCGGCCTCTCTCACGGCCTTCTTCAAAACATTTTCTTTTCTTAGCGCTCCTCGCGCTGCTTCTAACGGGGCATAATATCGTCCAGATCTCGTCAATCCTGTGACGACGGCTTCAATGATCTTTTTCCCTCTTTCCCGACTACCTTCTCCGAGTGAATGATTTCGAGGGCCAACTTTTCTTACAACAAATGGCGCCACCATTCGGGATTTTTGAGTGAGCACTTCAACCTCGAACGGTGCTCTTGCTTGTACGGTAATTACTGAAGTGACCAGGGCTGCTGATTCTATTTTTTCCTCCTTATGGACCGGCACAATGGTCCCTTCTAGACTATTCTCTTTGCCAAATGTGATCACATTCACCTGGGCATTGTCGTGATTCGGCAGAGGATTGTTGTTCACATTGGGGGAAGCTTCCTTTAACTGGATGGTCACATCTTTGATTAGTACCTCAATTCTGTCTTTGAGGGTGAAACAATCCTCGGTATCATGTCCCGTGATCCCCGAATAGTACATACAACATTTGTTCACATCATATGACTGAGGCAGAGGATTAGGAATTCTTCCTGGGATCAGTAATAGTATGCCCGCAGCCTTTAATCTTTCGAACAGATGGGTTATGGGTTCAGCCAAGGGTGTGTAGGTTTTTGCGGGTCTTCTTTCGAAGTTGGCCCGGGGTCTAGGGGCATTTTATGGGTGTCCGTGTGGTCGGGGTGGGTATGTAGGTTGGTTTCGTTGAGGGTTTGGATAGGGAGTTGCTCGGGGTGGGCAGTACGTAGGCTGAGTATGGTATACGGGGTAAGGAGCTGACGAGGGTTGGTAGTATGATTGAGGGTTTTGGTTGTCTTGGCTAGAGTGGAAAGGCTGATGGTTCTGCATGTGATGGTCGTAGTAGGAGGATTGGCAGTTTCGAGTGTGTGGGTTATAGTAGGAAGGTTGATGGTTTTGATAGTTTGAACGCTGATTTCACATGACAGGAGATGCTCCATCTCTCTTCTTCTTGATTGCCGCGAGCGAATCCGACTGAATTGCTTTACTTGTTGCCTGTAGTGCGGCCAAGTTGGTGATCCTTCTTGTCTTCATACCTTCCTCTATGAAGTCTCCCATTCTCACAACTTCAGAGAAACTACGCCCTATGACACCTATCATCCTCTCATAATACGTAGAATCTTTCATCGATTGTACAAAAAGGGTAGTCATCTCGCTTTCCGCCATCGGCGGTTGAACTTTGGCGGCTTCTGCCCTCCATCTCATGGCAAACTCTCGAAAGGTCTCTGTAGACTTCTTCTCAAGCTTCATCAAATAAAATCTGTCCAAGACCGTATCGGTGTTGAACCTAAACCTGTCTACGAAGTCCTGTGCCATTGCGCCCCAATTATGCCATTTCCGCGGATCTTGACTGGTGTACCAATCTAGCGCTTCGCCAGTCAAACTTCTTATAAATAACTTCATGACTATGGCATGATCCTTACCGACTCCGACCAACTTGTCGCAGTAGGATCTCAAATGTGCTCGGGGGTTGCCTTTCCCATCAAACATATCAAACTTCGGTACCTTATAACCGAGCGGTGGTTCTACATCTGGATGTATGCAGAGGTCTTCATACTCCAAACCCTCATGCCCTTTACTCGTTTGCATGTTCCTAAGCGCTTCCTTCAGGTTATGGATCTCCCGGGCCACATTTTCATCTGTTCTTTCTCTCACCTGCCTCTCCATTTCCTCGTATTGGTCAACCTCCTGGGTGGGCGGGATTTGAACGACAACATGTTGAGCTTCTGCTGCATATACCGGTGGAACATATTGCTTATTGTGGTTGACAATGTGTGCCGCCGGTATGTGCTCTGTAGTCCAATAATGGGGGACGTGTAGGGTATTTTGGATGGGCGGTGGTTGGGGTATACGTGGGGTTGATGAGGATAGAGGGTTATTTCGTGGCTGGCTTCTTTGTGGGCTAGTTGGTGGATTAATGGACGGTGGGTTAGTATGTTGAGGATTGGGGTTATTTGGTGGAAGGTTTTGAGGGGGGTTTCGGGGAAGTGCGGGTTCAAGTGGAGCTGTTGTAATCGTTCTCTGTTCAGGAAATGGGGTGTTCAGACTAATAGACAAATTTGTGAGATTCTGCAACCGTTCCATCTCGGCTTGCATGTTCGCCATCTCCTGTAGCAATTGAGCAAGATACTCATCCTGGGCACTAGGATTTCCCCTCCCTGAATTCTCCGGTTCATGATGCGCGATTTATGCACACACTTAACGCAAGTGCACGTGTCGTGTCAAGTAATATAGTCTTAGAAGACCGAGTTATCGTCCTCAGGGATTAGTGTTCAAGTACCAAATTCTATTCCTTGTTATCTATTTGGTGACCGATAATTGATTTGTTGTTTATGACTCTAATTATGAAAACTAATTAAACTACGTTGTTTACTTCAGTAATGTGGAAATAGGGCTTCCCAATCTCCTCAACTATCCGCTTAACTTACTTATTAATGCAATTAATGATGGTTCTTCTTCTATTTTGAGATAGCAGGTTTACTAAGCCGTTTTATACTCCTGTTAAGGTTATATAAACACTCAACCCCAGTACAACACATTTCTACCCTTCGGTGATAAGATTGACTCTAGAGGAGGATTAAGACCAAAAACCTATTAATACTACACAAGTATCGGGGTACTTTCGTCCACGATTTAACCTATGTTTACCCAACTACAGCATATTCACAACCTCCCCTTTCGGATTTCGGTTAGAAATCCTAAGAATTATGATAATTAATGATCAAGTAATTACCAAGCAATCAAAACATATATTGGATAAATCTCAACAATAAGAAGAAGAACCACAAACATGCATTAATTCATAAATATAAGGTTCAAGTGAATTGACATGGAAAGCCCTATATTAAAGTTAGTTCCTAGCCATAGACATGACAAGAACTAATTTAACATCTAACATAAACTGAAAATAAAGTAAAATAAGAACAAGAAATTACTAAGAAAAGAGTCTCCAATCTTGAATCCCAAGGTGTGTGAATTGCCAAGAAGAGGAACCCTGAAATCTGGCCTAGGGTTCTCTTTTTATAGTTTCAAAATGTAGTGCAGGGTTTTCCTTCAGGCCTGGCCCATTGTCTTTCGATTTCCTGATTTTTCCCGCTTCGGCGCCGCGGCCCTGCAACTGGCGCCGCGGCGCCGGAACTTCTGCAATCCTCTGAAGATTAGGCGCCGTGGCGCCTGGCCCTGCTGGCTGGAGGCGCCGCGGCGCTGGCCTGTTCTGTGTCTGATTCGCCACTTTCTTTTTTTTCGAGCTCTGGAACCTCCGTTTCTGCCCTCTTTTTGCTCATTTTCCGCCAAAGAACAACTTTAACCAATATGACTCAAAAGAAAGAAAATCTATCCTAAGACGACACATATTTGTACAAAAATGGACAAAAGATTCACTAAAAATGACTCAAAAGGTGTATATAAAATACACTGATCAAATACCCCCAAACTTAACCTTTGCTCGCCCTCGAGCAAAGATCAAAAGAAAACAAAATAAAGACACAAGGAAAAAGAAAAATAGAAGACTCGACGACATTGATCACTTTGCTGCATTGGTGTTACTTAGAAAAACATGAAGGTTAGCAGAATAATATGCAGGAACATATAGCATGAATTTTTAGCATTCTAAACACATTAAGCTAGATATTTCGCAAACTCATTTTAATCATGCTTAATGGAAGTAAGGATACTGAATTATGCACGTCAATTTCAAAATCCTATGGCATGTTTACTTGATATTCTCCACTAATCATGGCTATGCATATAAGAGATCTTCAGGACTTTTCAGGGTTGTAATGTAGGCTTAGGCATGGGTAGGTAAAAATATGCATTTAGGCTCATTTTATGTACCATAAGCTCTTTTGCTTTTCAATTCTTCCCTTTTCTTTTGATTTCCTTTCTTCACTTCATATATATCTTTCCCCTCTTTTGTTTTGAGAGAGTGAAGTGTATTATGAATAACAAATACCCCCAAACTTAGGCTTTTGCCTATTTCTTATTACTTTTTTATTGGGGTGCATCAACCTTGTTCACTCTTTTTGTCTCTTTTTTAACACTTTCTATTCCAATCATTTCACATTCTCACTTATGGCACATGTGTGGAATTAGAGGGTGTCAAAGAAAAAGTTCAATTTTTAGGCTCAACGGGGCTGACTAGGGATATTTTTAATGTCAAGGATAGGAAAAAGTGGTAAGAATTGGCTAACAAAGAAATGCCTGAGTCATCTCCCCTAACATGCATATCCTAACTATTTCGCCTCAAATAACAATCAATCATACACATAGGTTTTAATTATTTAACAATGCACAATTCAAGCAGAAACCCCAAATAGACAGATTTCATGGGTTTTTGACATATCTAACCTAAGTGTTTAGATAGTTGCTTCTAATTCCATTACATTATTCAACCTTACTTCACTAGGTATTTCTAATAACTACAACATGCATGATCTTTGACAGAAAATTATGACTAAAAAAAAAAAAATTATAACTCAAAAATACACAAAACAAATTAAAAAGACTCAAACATACTAAAATAATTAAGACACAAATAAAACATCCCCCCCCCCCAAACTTAAATTACACATTGTCCCCAATGTGTGCAAGACTCAAAGAAAATAAAAGAAACAGGACAACTTACAGACTTGGTTTAAAGTGGTGGTGGTGGCGGTGGATAGTGCGTTGAATCCCGTGAGGGGAGAAGGGCTCTGGATTTTTGATTTGGAGAAAGGACCGTCGGATTAGGGCGTCTTCATCAAAAATTCAGATTTTCCGTCGTGGCGCCGCGGCTAAATTATGCGCTCTTACGAACTTTACGCATGGCTGCAGATAGCGGCGGCTGGCTGACTTAATTTTTACGGACTTTTGGCGCGCTGCCACACTCTGGCATGGCGCTCTGCCGATTTTTCTGGAGATCCTTGGCTTATCTTCAGTTTTCGCCCTCCAGATTCTTGGCCCTGCACCTGTCATCATAACACACAACAATACCTCCGTGAGACTGTTCTAAGTAAAGACTAACTGCATTAAAGTAAATAAATTAAAATACCTTGGGTTGCCTCCCAAGTAGCGCTGTCTTTAACGTCTTTTAGCCGGACGCAAGTTCCTTATCATTTTAGGGTGAGAGAGGTTACTAGGTTCATATATTCCATTTCATTGATCAAATAGGGTTTTAACCTCTGTCCGTTTACCTTGAAGGAGGCTCCCTCTTTCCCTTTTACTTCAACTGCACCATAGGGGAATACTCTTATCACAATGTATGGTCCTGACCAACGCGATTTTAACTTGCCTGAAAACAATCTTAACCTTGAGTTGAATAAAAGCACTTTTTGTCCTTCTTGGAAGTCTTTTGGTATCACCATCTTGTCGTGCCATACTTTCGTTCGTTCCTTGTAGATCTTTGCATTCTCATAGGCGTTATGCCTGAATTCATCCAACTCGCTCAGCTGTAGCAGCCTCTTCCGCCCTGCTGCTTTGGCATCCATGTTTAGCTTCCTCATTGCCCAATAAGCTCTATGTTCCAACTCTACTGGCAAATGACATGCTTTACCAAAAACTAACTTATATGGTGACATTCCAATTGGTGTTTTGAATGCTGTTCTGTACGCCCACAGTGCATCATCCAGTTTGATAGACCAATCCTTCCTTGAGCCGTCCACCGTCTTTTCCAATATACTCTTCACTTCCCTATTTGACACTTCTGCTTGCCCATTCGCTTGAGGGTGGTAGAAAAGTGTGGTGCGGTGGTAGACTCCATATCGGGAGAGCAATGAATTCAGCTGCCTGTTGCAAAAGTGACTTCGCCGCCATCGATGATGGCGCCGGCGTGCATCAAACCTTGTGAAAATATTCTTTTGAAGGAATCTTTAAACAGTCTTACTATCATTTTCTTTTGTGGCTACTGTTTCTACCCATTTGGACACATAATCCACTGCCAGAAGGATATACTGATTCCCAAAGGACGGCGGGAATGGACCCATGAAATCGATTCCCCACACATCAAATAGTTCCACTTCCAATATCCCTTGCGAAGGCATTTCATTCCGTCTTGAAATGTTCCCTGTTCTTTGACAACTATCACATCTCTTCACAAAGGCATGGGCATCCTTAAAAAGTGTTGGCCAATAGAACCCGTTTTGCAATACCTTTGCCGTTGTTCTTGATGCTCCAAAGTGTCCACCACAAGGTAGGGTATGACAATGAGTGAGAATCTGGTGAATCTCCTCATCTGGTATACATCTCCCGATGACTTGATCGGCACAATGTTTGTATAACATCGGCTCCTCCCAATAGTAGTGTTTTACTTCGGAGTAAAACCTCTTCACTTGCTGTCTTGTCAATCCTGGGGGTATTACCTTAGCTGCAAGAAAATTAACAAAATCAGCGTACCAAGGTAAATTACAAACCGCACTTACTTGAAAAAATTGTTCATCTGGGAAGTGATCATTTATATGCACATCATTGGTGTTCTGGCTCTCTGTGTTTTCAAGCCCTGACAAGTGGTCTGCAACTGAGTTCTCTGTCCCCTTCTTGTCACGAATTTCCACGTCGAATTCTTGTAGTAGCAAGACCCATCGAATGAGGCGAGGTTTTGCATCCTTCTTTGTCATCAAGTACTTTATGGCAGAATGGTCAGTGTATACTATCACCTTATTTCCAATCAAGTATGGCCTGAATTTCTCAAATGCATACACTATTGCTAGCAATTCTTTTTCTGTAGTCGCGTAATTTAACTGTGCGTCATTCAGAGTTTTACTAGCATAGTAAATGGATCTAAATACCTTATCGATTCTCTGTCCAAGCACTGCTCCCACTGCATAATCACTTGCATCGCACATTAGTTCAAATGGGAGCTCCCAGTTTGGTGCAATGACTATGGGTGCTGAGATAAGCTTCTCCTTGAGTGTCTGAAAGGCGGTCATGCATTCCTTATTGAATTCAAAAGCAACCCCCGTCATTAGCAAGGTGGAAAGGGGCTTTGAAACCTTTGAGAAATCCTTGATGAATCTTCTATAAAAACTGGCATGCCCGAGCTTAGCTCGACTTTTCGTTGATCTTTGGAGGTGGTAGATTTTCGATTACTGAAATCTTTGCTTTGTCTACCTCAATACCTTGGTTTGATATTTTGTGTCCCAGGACAATCCCTTCTTTTACCATAAAATCACACTTCTCCCAGTTTAGCACAAGGTTAGATTCTTCACATCGGTTTAACACTGCTTCCAAGTGCCTCAAACATTCGTCGAATGACGCTCCAAATACCGAGAAATCATCCATAAAAATATCTACAGTCCTCTCCACCATGTCTGAGAAAATTGCCATCATGCACCTCTGAAAGGTTGCAGGTGCATTGCAAAGCCCAAATGGCATCCTTCTGAATGCAAATGTACCAAAAGGGCAGGTGAATGTCGTCTTTTCCTGATCTTCTGGCGCTATCGCAATCTGGTGATACCCTGAGTAACCATCCAAAAAGCAGTAGTAGTTGTGCCCCGCAAGTCTATCCAACCTCTGATCTAGAAATGGCAACGGGAAGTGGTCTTTTCTGGTTGCCTTGTTCAACTTGCGATAGTCAATGCAGATTATCCATCCAGTAAATGTTCTAGAAGGAATGAGTTCGTTCCTTTCGTTGGTCACTACTGTCATACCACCCTTTTTGAGTACCACTTGTACTGGACTCACCCATGCGCTGTCAGATATAGGATAAATTACTCCAGCATCAAGCCATTTTATAATTTCTTTTCTGACTACCTCTTTCATGTTTGGGTTTAGTCTCCTTTGTGCCTCAATGGAGGGTCTGCTCTCCTCATCTAGATGGATCTTATGCATTACTGTTGACGGACTTATCCCCTTTATGTCTGCTAATGTCCACCCAATGGCACGCTTGTGAGCCCTCAGTACTCTCAGCAGCTTATCAATCTCTACTGTGGATAGATGGCATGAGATGATTACTGGTAGGGATTGATCTTCACCTAGATATTGGTACTGTAAATGATTGGGTATAATTTTTAACTCTAACTCTGGAGCCTTCTATGTGGATGGTACTGATCTTTCTGGCATCTGCCCAAGCTCTTCATATCTCCTCCTATCCCATTTCTCATAAGAATTCATCCAATTTGCATACTCCATCAGCCTTGGGTCGTTTCCACTACTATCATCCCATCTGGTCAGTAGTTCTTCAAGCGTATCGTCATTTCTGAACCCCTTGTCTGACACTGCATCTTCGATTATGTCAATGGCCGAATAATTGTCACTTGCATCTGGGAAGGTTGCTGCCCGAAAAACATTGAAAATCACCTCTTCTTCTTCCACCCGAAGTTTCAACTCCCCTTTGTGAACATCGATGAGAGCATGTCATGTAGCTAGGAAGGGTCTGCCAAGTATGATGGGGATTATGTCGTTATCTTTTGTGTCTAAGATGACAAAATCAGCGGGAAAGATGAATTTGTCCACCTTTACCAACACATCCTCGATGACTCCTCTAGGATGGACTATGGAGCGGTCAGCTAACTGCAAAGTGATGTTTGTAGGTTTCACTTCTCCCTTTCCAAGTTTGCAAAAAACTAGATAGGGCATCAAATTTATGCCTGCCCCCAGATCGCACAACACTTTCTGACATTCAAACTTTCCAATAGTGCATGGGATGGTGAAGCTCCCTGGATCTTGTAACTTCTGAGGTAGTTTTCTCTGTAGGATGACACTGCATTCTTCAGTCAACACCACTGTTTCGTAGTCCTCTATCCTCCTCTTTTTGCTAAGAATGTCCTTCATGAACTTTACATAGCTCGACATCTGCTCTAGTGCTTCAGCAAACGGGATATTGAGTTGCAATTGTTTGAGCATTTCCACAAATTTAGAGAATTGCTTGTCAAGAGCACATGTTTTTAGCCTCTGGGGGTATGGTATCTTCACCTGGGGTGCGTTCACAATAGCTTCTACCATTCTTTCGGCTTCTGGGCTCTGGGCGCGTGACCACGCAACTTCGGCGCGTGGCGCTAAAGTTCGCCTGTCTCAGAATCTTGGCGCGGCTCGATCGGCAGCGCCCGCGCCAGCTGGAGCTGCGAATTTTCTATTTCCACTGATTAGGCATTTTTCAGGTCAATCGCCTGACATTGATTTTTTATATTTCCTCCCATATGTGCAGAGTGCGTTTCGTGCATTCCGATGCTCAACATGCCCGCGAGTTGTCCTATTTGCGTTTCCAAATTCTTCAAGGACACTCTTGTTTCGTCCATGAACTCACTAAAAATGACTCAAAAGGTGTATATAAAATACACCGATCAGTTCATCCCTAGGAATAGTGATGAGTCCTAAGCCTGTCTGTTCTGTAATTCCTGAATCGTCCATGTTGCCTGAAGTGCGCGCTTTTGATCTTGTGAAATAAGGGTGATCTGCCAGCTTTAGTCAACACGAATCAACACTTGGGAAAGTAAAGAAGCGACTTTCTTCTAAAACATTGAGACAAACCAAATTAGTACTGTTAGTAACTGTAAAATAATATATGCTGGATAATAATATCAGGAAAGTTGTATGAAAGCTGTAAACGCGTCCTAATATGCATAGGGACCTCTTTTAATGCCAGAGGTGGGCCTAGACGACAAATACGCAAAACTGTGATAGATTGGTCCAAGCCTTTAGATTAATGCCTTTAGTTGGAAATAACTTTTACAAGTAAAACAACAAAACTCCTAAGACTATGCTAGAATGTTCTTATGTCCCTGAAGATGAAGCCCCGACACTGCTTGGTCCTGCTCCTATGCCATCGAGATCTTTGCATTACGCATCTGGGCCCACATTTCTGGGGTAATTGTCTTCTTAAGCCGATGAACCTTTATCCAATATTTCGCACCCACGTCTTGAGACCTCGCTCTCGCCGGGACTAGGACTGTATTGCCGTGATCCTCTTGAAGCCGTATGCGGTATTCGGGAGTGATGCCGCTTGCTCGTGACGCGTCTATCTTGTCAATATTATCCCAATCATCGAAGATCCGCCTAGCCCGAGGTACGATGAAACTTGGTCCAAATGTGATTTCTGAAACTCTCTTGTCTGATTGAAGCGGGATTACCTGCTCTTGACCAAATTGTCGGAGTACACGTAGTGGGGCGTATGGTGGAAGACCCTTCAAACTGATAAGCTCAAGGTAATATAATCTTTTGCACCGCACGTAGGCCCCCGTTTTGCGAGGGAGTAATGGATATTTCCATTGGACCTGATCATGGGTGCGAGATGTCAGAAACTCCTGCCAATCTTTGGCGCCGACCGGTGACACGAATCGTTTCATTCTATCATAAAAACTGTTGATCTTATAGGATGCGCTGAAGCAAATATATGTCATGTTGGAACGCTGGTAGAAATGTTCCATAGCCCACATCTGTAGGATAAGATTGCAACCCTCAAAGAAATTCGTCTCGCCCCTTTTACATTTTCCGAGAGCTCGAAATATCTCTGACAGGATCATAGGGATTAGAGTGAGTGCGCGCGTCAACTCCTCGAAGAGCTCTAGCCACGGAACATACGCAGTACTTATTTTTCCATACTCAGTGGGAAAACCAAAGTGCCTAGTAAGCGACAATGAATCAACAGGCGCCTATTTTGCCAATGACCGGGGGTACAAGAGAACTCTGCTTTGCACGTCTTGTAAGCATCCCGACGCCCATACCTTTCGTAAAGATAATCGAGAGATACCCAATTGTTCTCGAAGCAACGCAATTCCTTAGTATTCTTCAGACCCATGTACTGAAGAAATTTCTTCCCTGACTGGCTGTTGGGAAGGATCTGTCTTCTACCCTGATATACTAGATTGGTGAAATAATGCACCTCCTCCAATGTAGGGGTTATTTCAAAATCTTTGAATCTGAAAGTGACTCGGTCAGGATCCCAAAACTGGATCAAAGCTCTGACTAAATGCTGATCTGGCGAAATACCAAATAGTGAGATGAGGCATCCCAAATTTTTCCTAATCACCGCTTGACTGCTGATGTCGAGATCTTCCCACCATACTCTTAGCTTACTAGGAACTCCGCTCACCATTCTTATGTGATCCATGATACAAATGCTGAAAAAAGAATAATAAACTTACATTTCCAACTTTGGCATATCATTTGACTTGGATAAATTTATCATAATTATGCAACACATAATATGCTCATTTGGTCAATTGGGTCACAAAACCCGTCGACCAAGTTGGTGTTTTCCTAATTGTGGCGTTAATACCAAGGATTAACCCACCTAAGGTCTATGCATGCATGACTTAATATAAAAGGGTGGTATAGCTCTATCTTAAGTTTTCTAAGATTTTGGCTTACTGGACGCAAGGTTCCCGAGTGGACTACTCGAGCGAGAAGGCCACGCAGCCACCGGTTGGACCGGATTCTCCGCGTAAAATGCCAACTCTCCTGAATTTGGGTATTTGAAAGAAATTTGCGGGTGTGCAAAGCGCACCTCGCGTGTAGTGTGTGATAGTGTTAATTTTCCAGAATGGAGGAAATATGAGCGGAATGTCAATTTAAGGAAAGCGGTAACAAATAGCAGTTATGCAAAATATTTATATGTAAAACAGAATAATTTAGGCAAAACAATAAAAGCAAATAAGTGTAAAACATAAAGGAAGCAATTTAAGTAAAAAAAATAAAAAAAATAAAGCACCATAAATTAACCTATGTTTGTTATGGTTAAGAACCTAAATATCCTCAGTGGAGTCGCCATGCTGTAACACCCCATTTTAACCGGAGTCGGAAACGAGATTACTATGTATGGTTGATTCCTGAATATATTTAAAGGAGTCGCCACCTAATTATTATAGTGAATTAGGACACTAAAAATGTAGCATAAAATACTACAAATGATCTCCATTTTTAAAGGTCTGTGAAACTATGTGAGATTCTAGGTAAGAGTTCTTTATTATCCTAAAGGGAAGGGGTTAGGCACCCTATAGGATCCGCTAACTTGCGGTTGTCCGGTCAAACTTAGGTTAGTATTATTTAAAAATGCATATTTAGGAGAACATGGGTTAAAAAGATGTTTGCAAATAATTATTTAAAAGATATGTATGTATATATAGTTTCCATAGAATTGCATGAAGTTTATTTGTAAAATGCAAGGAAAATATTCTATTTGAACAAAGCAATCGCATGAGGTTTATCATAAAAAATGCAAAATAATAAAAAGATAGTTTACTAAAAGTACGTATTATATGTAAATTTTAATCTTTATAAAGGGTATACAAATGGGTAGAAAGATTTTCCTCTTTTGCACTTGGTAATAAGAAAATAGATCTTTGTTATAAAAAAGATTTGTTATTTTATGAAGTTTAATAAGAATTTGGGAACTCATTTATTTCTATAATATCAATGAAAAGGCTAAGTTATTTTGAAAAGTTTTGAAAATACATAACGGCCTAAAGATAGATTAAACTAGGGACACATTTTATTATTTAATACCCACCTTTAATAATTCTAGGCCTAACTATTCTAAGCATTTTCAATAGTTGTATAAGGTTAGATAACAAAAATACAAATAAAAATGAAGTGTCAGAGTTAAAGAAATGAGATAAAATGACTAGGGCAGGCAAAGATATTATCCTGCACTATTAGTTTCGAAGGTCCCGAGATCGGAGGATGCAAGGAATATAGACGCGTGTCTTCATTTGACGAGAATTATAATGAGTCTCGTAGTTGAAACTCTTCATTTGACTCCGATGCATTCCCTTCTTTGGGTGGCGAACTGAGGCGTCGTCTCGACTCGTCGAATCCACTCGGATATGTTTTGTATGTGTGTGACTGAAGCGAAGAAAGACTTAATGTTTTCGGATTTGAATCAATACTAGAAATAAAAAATGCAGTTTTGAAGTCTGTTTTCTAGGAATATGTATTTCTGATTTTTTCTGAGCTCCTTCCAAGTTAAAAATTGAAACTTGTTCTTGGCTTTTTTAAAGGAGAAAAACCTGCCCTCAAACACAACCAGATGGTTGTATTTATAGCCCAAAATTGAGCCTTCGAACTTCTTCAAGAAGCTCTTTATTTTGAATTTCGAATTCAAAAGAGAGGGGGTAAACGTGTGACATTTGACAGATGAGGTGATGGGCATGTTGAAAAATCTTGCCTTCTCAGTCTGATTTGAGGAGAAGAAAACGTTGGGACGGGGATAAGATTTTTATCCTTTGGATTGACCTTCGAACGATGTCGAATCAGTATTTTATCCACTGAATCGAAGAGAGGAAAGGTCAAGAACCGCCGACCTTCTGCGTGCTTCGATTGAGGTTAAAGCGAATCCTCATGGTTCAGCGATTTTACATGAGTCCCAATGTTCAAATGATTCGGAAAGAAGGGTAAAAGGTGATGAGAGGTGATGGGTGGCATGGCGCGATGCCGCTTATCCAGTGGGTAAAGGGTTATCGTGACCGTGGTGATATTTGGTGAGTTCGTCGATTTGGGAGGTTCTTGATTTTTAGGGGGTATGTTGGGGAAAGGTAAAGGGTTTTAGGTTTAAGAGGGGATTAAAGAAATGGGCTGGTTTTTGGACGAAAATAAGGGTGCAAGGGAGGTTTGGGCCGCGGGTGGCTTTGGGCCTGGTTGATGAATTGGGCTGAGGGTTATTTAATTTAGGGAATGAGAATTGGGTAGAAAATAGGTGTTTTTATTGTTGGGAGATTAATAGATTATTAGTCAAAATCTCCCAATTAATTAAAATATGCTTCCTTCAACTTAATTAATTTAAAAATGCACACGCATAAAATACGATACAAAAGATTTAATATATGTATTTAATTTTGAATACAATATTCATAAAAATGGTTAATTTAGTAATTGAAGAACATATTAAGAGAAAATCGATCATCAATACTGACGACGAGATATTAAAATTGTTTTGCTTATATTTTAATTATAAAAATGTAATACTCGATATTGTAAAATTATGCGATAATTAGTGAAGAATATTAAAACTACTTATTTTTTGACGATTTTCAAGACTGAGAAGCATAGTAAAATTAATTGGAGATAAAAAGACGATCTTAATGAAATGTTTAGTAAAGACGAGACAAAATTGGGTGTCAACATGTATATGACACAGTTGAAATGGTAATTTGATTATTATACTTGTCTCATAATATCTTTTGGCCAGTTATGATATTTCTACAGTACTTCATGTTTTACATACTCAGTATATTATTTCGTACTGACCCCCTTTCCTCGCGGGGCTGCGTTCATGCCCGCAGGTACATGTACTCAGTTTGGTGATCCTCCGGTCTAGGATTCATGTTCAGCTGGTTGGAGATCTCTATTGATTCAGAGATTAGTCATTTTGATACAGAACCTTATTTTTGGACTTATGCATATTTAGGGGCACGACGGGGCCCTGTCCCGTCATACTTCATTATCGTATTCTTAGAGGTCTGTAGACAGTTGTGGGTGGTAGATGTGCTTTTGTATATCTGTACGGTTGTGAGCAGTTTTGGATATCTCTATGTACAATGGCGGCCTCATCGACTTGCCTATTTTGTTATATGAATTAGTTGTGACTCATTGGGAGACAAGTTTATTACCGATGTTTACATTATCCTTGGTATCCATGTGATTATATGTGACAGGTGGGTATAAAGGTGCCAAGGTAGAGCATCAGGTCGCGGCCCGTCGGGTCAGGTCGGGTCATGACATTTAGTGGTATCAGAGCAGTTCATCCTCGGAATATCTACAGACCGTGTTTAGTAGAGTCTTGTGTATGGATATGTTGTGCACCATACTTATACGCAGGAGGCTGTCAGATATTTAGGATTGGTTTCTATTCTTTCATCTCATAGATAGTGCAATAGAGCTATGTTATTAGGATAATCCATTTCTAAATGACTTATTGTGTTTTCAGTTATGCCTCCGAAGAAGAGGCGCCGGAAGCAAATCGATGGCAGGAGCTACTATCCGGTCCAAGAGTTACGTGTCCTGCACGGTCTATTCACGAGGCGTACCCGATCGACCAGCTCTGCTACATCGCCACCTCCAGAGGCTCGATTCGAGGGCATCCTCACGCGGCTCGAGGCCCGGCACACGAGCCTCGGCTCACCTCGGCGAGCGGATGATAGTTCCATGAGAGATGCAGTTCAACTGCTGATCAGATTAGTGGCAGGGTAGGCCTGCAGGCAGGGACTTGGAATTGACCCCAGAGCTGATAGTTTGAGGGTTCGTGACTTCTTGAGTTGTAATCCTCCAGAGTTTTTCGGGTCAAAGCGCGATGATGATCCACATGAGTTTATTCGGCATATACAACTTACTTGAGGATATTCAAGGCTTCTGAGACTGAGTCTGTTGAGTTGGCTTCGTATCGGTTGTGGGATGTGGCTACCAATTGGTATGAGTCCTGGGAGTTATCCAGGGGCGAGGGTGCTCCTCCAGCGGTATGGGATGAGTTTACAGAGGCTTTCCTTGGCCATTTTCTGCCTCCAGAGATGAGACGAGCCAGACTCGATAGATTCTTACAGTTGAGGCAGGGTGGCAGGAGCATTCGGGAGTATAGTCTCGAGTTTGATTCATTGGCTAGATATGTGCCTACTATTCTGGTTGATATGGCAAATAAAGTGCATCGTTATGTGATGGGACTAGACCGCTATTTGATTGATGGTTGTATAGCGGTGACTCTTCAGCCAGGTATGGATATTGCCCGGATACAGGCGTATGCACAGGGGGTAGAAGACCGACACATGGGACGTCAGTCGGATAGGGATCACGACAGAGGCCAGCACAAGAGGACTAGGTTGGTTGGGTATTCGGGTGAGTCTCGAGGCGGGCAACCTCAATATCATGTCAGATATTCTTCCTAGCCAGCACAGAGTGCACCTCCACAGTCTACGGGTAGGATATTTGACCGCACGAGGTATTCAGGAGCTAGTCAGAGCTCTAGAGTTGCAGGTTCATAGGTGAACAAGGGTTCGAGTTAGTCGAGACCACCTTTGCCTCGGTGTTCTCGGTGTGATAGGTCTCATTTTGGGGAATGTCGCTTTACTACGGGTGCTTGTTTTTCTTGCGGCCGTCAAGGACATATGATGAGAGAGTGTCCTTATGAGATGGTACAGGTGGTATGGCTCAGCCTACTGGATCGGTTGATGGTTCATCATCTTCTATAGATATGCGCCACGCAGGGTGTTCATATGCTAGCAGGCCGTGGTAGAGGCCGTGGCGGAGTTTCTAGTTCTGGTGGTCCTTCAAACCGCATATACGCCTTAGCTAGTACGCAGGATCAGGAGGCGTCTCCAAACGTGGTTACAGGTATATTATCGATCTTTTTCCGAGACGTATATGCATTGATAGATCCAGGTTCCACCTTATCATATACATCTCTCCGTGTTTCTAGTAGAATCAGAATAGAACCTGAGTCGATTGAACCATTTGAGGTAACTACACCGGTAGGAGATTCGGTCATAGCTAAGCGTGTATATAAGAATTGTTCGATGGTCATATATAGTCGTCATACCATAGCAGATTTGATAGAGTTAGACATAACTAACTTTGATTTTATTATGGGTATAGATTGGTTGGCTTCTTGTTTTGCTAATTTCGATTGTAGAGAGAAGTTGGTTCGATTTCAGTTTCCAGGCGAGCCAATTATAGAGTGGAAGGGGAATACAGAATCGCCGAAAGGTAAGTTTATTTCATACCTTAAGGCAAGAAAGATGGTTAGGAAGGGTTATATTTATCATTTGGTTCGGGTGCATGATATGGAAGCGGAGGTACCGACTCTTCGATCAGTCCCGGTAGTTAGTGAATTCCCAGATGATCTTTCAGGTCTTCCTCTAGAACGGGAGATAGAGTTCAGTATAGATGTACTACCAGATACCCGACCCATATCTATTCCTTCCTATAGAATGACACCTGCAGAGTTGAAGGAATTGAAGTAGCAACTGAGGGACTTTCTAGAAAAAGGCTTCATCAGGTCTAGTACATCACATTGGGGAGCACCGGTGCTATTTGTGAGAAAGGAATATGGGTCGTTGCGGATGTGTATTGATTACAGGCATCTGAACAAGGTAACAATAAAGAATAGGTATCCCCTCACCAGGATTGATGATTTATTTGACCAGTTGCAGGGTGCTAAGTGTTTTTTTGAAGATAGACTTGCGGTCAGGTTATCATCAGGTGCGGGTAAAGGAGACAGATATTCTGAAAACAACATTCAGGACCCGATACTGACATTATGAGTTTAGAGTGATGTCTTTTGGGCTAACCAATGCTCCAACCATATTTATGGATTTGATGAACCGAGTGTTCAAGCCATTCCTGGATATTTTTGTTATTGTATTCATTGACGATATCCTGGTTTATTCACATTCAGAAGATGAGCATGCAGACTATTTGATGACAGTACTTAGGGTGCTCCAGCACCAGAGGTTGTATGCCAAATTTTCTAAGTGTGAATTTTGGTTGACTTCGGTGGCATTCTTGGGGCATATTATCGGAGCTGATGGTATTCGGGTGGATACACAGAAGATTGAGGCGGTAAAGACTTGGCCCAACCTACGATACCTACTGAGGTATGCAGTTTTCTGGGGCTAGCAGGATATTGCCGGAGGTTTGTAGAGAAGTTTGCTTCAATTTCAGCTCCTTTAACCAGGCTAACTCAGAAGACAGCTAAGTTTCAGTGGACGGATGCTTGTGAGCACAACTTTCAGTTGTTGAAGGACAAGTTGACTACGACTCCAGTTCTAACTCTTCCCGAGGGATTAGACGATTATGTTATTTATTGTGATGCTTCAGGTGTTGGACTGGGTTGTGTGTTGATGCAGCATGACAGAGTTATAGCTTATGCCTCCCGACAACTTAGAAAACACGAAAAGAATTATCCTACTCATGATTTGGAGTTAGCAGCGGTGATTCATGCTTTGAAGATATGGAGAAATTATTTATATGGAGTTCATGTTGATATTTATACGGATCACAAGAGTCTCCAATATATCTTTAAGCAGAAAGAGTTGAATCTGCGACAAAGGCGGTGGTTAGAGTTACTAAAGGATTATGATGTTGATATTCTGTACCATCTCGGGAAAGCAAATATTGTGGCAGATGCTCTTAGTCGTAGATCTATGGGTAGCTTGACGGATGTACAGCTATACAGAAAGGAGATGGTTCGTGAGATACACTAGCTAGCCAGCCTTGGAGTCCGTTTAGCTGATTCTGGAGATAGTGGAGTTGTTGTTTGAGGAGTTGCTGAGTCTACTATCATAGAAGAGGTAAAGAGACGTCAGTATGAGGACCCTGTTCTGGCACAATATAGAGATGCAGCTCTTCGAAAGGAGAAGAACCTATTCGAGGTTGCACCTTATGGGGTATTACGGTATGACAACAGATTATGTGTACCTGATGTTGCAGGGCTACGACGACAGGTTATGGGAGAGGCGCACTATGCCCATTATTTTGTTCATACAGGGTCAACGAAGATGTATCATGACCTCATATGCTTATATTGGTGGGATGACATGAAAAGGGACATAACAGATTTTGTTGCTCAGTGCCCGAATTGTCAACAGACTAAGGTCGAGCATCAGAAGCCTGGTAGATTATTGCAGGAGATAGAGATACCAACTTGAAAATGGGAAGTGATTAATATGGACTTCATTACAGGCTTACCTCGCACTCAGCGGAAGTGTGACTCTATATGGGTGATTGTGGATAGGTTGACGAAATCAGTCCATTTTCTACCAGTCAGGACTACTTATTCAGCGGAAGACTATGTGAGATTGTACATAAGGGAGATAGTGAGAATTCATGGAGTTCCCACATCTATTATATCGGACAGAGGAGCTCAGTTTGCAGCTAACTTTTGTAGATCATTCCAGAAGAGATTATGAACACAGGTGAGTCTTAGCACAGTATTTTATCCTCATACTGATGGGTTTCAGCCTACTATTCAGACACTAGAAGATATGTTGAGAGCCTGTATTATTGACTTCAGAGGTAGATGGGATGATCATTTACCACTCATTGAGTTTGCTTATAATAATAGCTACCATTCTAGTATCCAGATGGCACCGTACGAAGCCTTATATGGGAGGAAGTTCAGATCACCTATTGGTTGGTTTGATGTTGGCGAGACTAAGTTAATTGGCCCAGATATGATTCAGCAAGCTGTGGATAAGGTGAAACTTATTCAGGAGAGGTTATTAGCAGCTCAGAGTCGACATAAATTTTATGCGGATAATCTCCGCTGACACTTAGAGTTTCAGGTTGGTGATTGGGTATTCCTGAAGGTGTCACCCATGAAGGGTGTGATGAGATTCGGTAGGAAGTGGAAGCTTAGCCTACGGTACATTGAGCCTTATCAGATTATTTATAGGATAGGCAAAATTGTCTATGAGTTGGATTTACCATCTGATTTAGAAGCGGTACACCCAGTCTTTCATGTATCGATGTTGCGTAAGTGTATTGGTGATCCTTCTAGAATATTCCATGTAGATGATGTTCAGGTGACGGATGAGTTGTCTTATTAGGAGAGCCCCATAGCTATACTTGATCGTCACGTTAAAAGGTTGCGTACTAAGGATGTGTCTTTCGTCAAAGTATTATGGAGATACAATAATAGGGAAGAGATGACTTGGGAAGCAGATGACGAGATGAAGAAGAAGTACCCTCACTTGTTCCCTACGTCTGCAGGTAACCAAATTCCTTCTTTGACTATATTATTTAGTGAATAATGCATGTGTGATATATTGTGGCCCTGTGAGACATCTATGGTTTGCTGCATATAGATTAATAGGCATAGTTATAAAGGAGACTCTGCCGAAATTTTTATAACCTAAGACCTATTATGAACATTCAAGGACGAATGTTTCTAAGGGGGGAAGGATGTTACACCCCATGGTTTTAAGGCCATAATTTGAGGACGTAATTAAGATAATAAGATCCGAGTATTGGAAATAAAGTACACTTACATATGTTAATACGGAAATTGGTATACAAAGGATATGCTCCCGGAATAAATTTTGATACTACAAGTGTGATATGGATACAATACCGTGTATATATATATATATATATATGGACATGAAATTTTCAGATTTTATATATAAGATTATTAAGTATGGGAGATTGATTTATTAATTGTGGGATTTATTTTAGTAGAGGGATTAAGTTAAGTAGACAATTATGGGAATTGGACTAAGGTGCATATATTAATTTTCAGCATACTTAACCTTTCATCTCCCCATTTCATTACAAAAAAACACTCTCTCACATTCTTTCTTTCTCTCTACCAGCCGAAACTCTCTCCAATTCCATAGCCAACATTGAAGATTTTTATCAACTCTTTCTTCCAAGATTAAATCCTTCTACTAATTTCTAAGAAAATGGTGAAAGTGAAGCAGTGGAGTCACGGTTGCTGGACTGATTTTGTTTCACAAATTCCAATTTTGAAGATGAACATTTTTGAAGAAAAACATGTAAGGAAGATAGATTTAAACTTGTAGAATACATGCATGTCATTTGGAGTTGAAGAAATAGTGAAAATGGTGAATAAAAATAGGAGCAGTGTGCCGTGATTTGTAGGGATTGTTTTGGAAAACTAAGGTAAGAATTCTTCTTTTTATAGAGTATTTGAAAGATTAAATGATGTTGTAGTTAAGAGATAAACTCATGTTAAAGAAGAATTGGAAATAAGAGATTGCATGTGATTGTTATTGATGTTGTTGAGCCAAATGTAATGGATATTACCGATTTTTAGGGACTGCTTTGGTATACCTTGAATTTGATTGTTGTTGTTATTAATGTCACTAATTGCATGTTGAAATTGAAAATAAACATTGATATTTAAAGTTGTATTTGGTTACATGAAAGTATTGAAATATGAAATTGGATTTTAAGGAGTTAAGAAAAGAGTTTGGTATTGTGGGTGTTGGCCGAGACTTGTATGGAATTATTGGACATGGTGGTGTTGTATTTTAGGGGTTGTTTTGGTGGAGTTATAATGCCGAAAATTTAGTTACAATTATGCATGTACAATGTGGTAATTACCAATACATGTCTTAAAAAGAATTAAAGTGTAGAAAGATGTTATGTTGCAAACTATAAGACTTGCACTCTTGTTGTTGTTGCTAGAATTGATGGGCTGTTTTTAAAGGTTGTTTTAATATGGATTAAGGGGCTGAATTAACAAGAGAAAAAGGTGTATTAATCACCTTGGTTATTGTAGTTGTTGTCTTCCATGAACGTAAAGAGAAGGAATGTATTATGATGGCGTATATGGAGTATTTGGGATTGTTTTGGTTATATCTTTAAGTTGTATCTTGTTGTTGGTATTGTTGGCTTTGTTTGTAAGTTGTGGATGTGCATATAAATAGGGGAAGTGCTGTCCAACTTTTTATAGAAAAGAGAGTCGTCATTGGATTTAACTTATACTAGAAATCATAGAGTTGACGAACGAATTACTGTTGTTATAGGTTGAAGTACTAATCGAGACGAGTTTTAATTATAGAGTTGGTTATTTCGACAATAAGGTATGTGAATCTACCCTTTCTTCTTTTGGCATGATTTATATAAGATGAATGTACGACGGACGTACATAATTCCATTGAATCCTAATTCTTAATGATACATGATATGATAGTGCCTTGATTTCTAAGTGATAGATATTATATTTATTCCATTGAGAGTAAAATGATGATTTAATTTGTATAAAGTTACTCATGATATTATATTCGTGCTGATATGGTTATATGACTTCACCGAGTCTCGGGCCGGGTATGTATTCGTGCACATTATATGATTTCACCGAGTCCCTCACTAGAGGGCCGGGTACGGTATGTATATGATTTTACCGAGTTCCAGAATGGCCGGGTACGGTATGTGCACATTATATGATTTCACCGAGACCCTCACTAGGGGGCCGGGTACGGTATGTATATAGATATGATTTCATTTACCGAGTCCCAGAAAGGGTCGGGTACGGTATATGATATGGACTTATATGACTCTCATTTTTATAAGGCACAGTTGACTCTCATTTGTATATGACACAGTTGAAATGGTCATTTGATTATTATACTTGTCACATGATATCTTTTGGCCAGTTGTGATATTTCTTACAGTACTTCATATTTTACATACTCAGTACATTATTTCGTACTGACCCCCTTTTCTCGCGGGGCTGCGTTCATGCCCGCAGGTATATATACTCAGTTTGGTGATCCTCCGGTCTAGGATTCATGTTCAGCTGGTTGGAGATCTCTATTGATTCGGAGATTAGTCATTTTGATACAAACCTTATTTTTGGACTTATGCATATTTAGGGGCACGACAGGGCCCTGTCCCGTCATACTTCATTATCGTATTCTTAGAGGTCTGTAGACAGTTGTGGGTGGTAGATGTGCTTTTGTATATCTGTACGGTTGTGAGCAGTTTTGGATATCTCTATGTACAATGGCGGCCTCATCGACTTGCCTATTTTGTTATATGAATTAGTTGTGACTCATTGAGAGACATGTTTATTATCGATGTTTATATTATCCTTGGTATCCATGTGATTATATGTGACAGGTGGGTATAAGGGTTCCCATGTAGGGCACCGGGTTAGGTCATGACAATAAGTCTCTGGTACTGTGAAGGATCCTCCAGTGGTGAATCACAGATATTTGATTCAGCTTCAATTCCTTTTGCAGCAGTCAAATCTTGTAACCATTGATCATTCATCACAGATGTAAACTGGACATGGAGCTCCATGGGTGAGCCAGAGGTCTTAGCCTCTGTTAGCTTCAAATCTGCTAATAGTTCCAAAGTGTACTTCCTCTGATGCATCACAATGCCATCCTTGTTCCTAGAAAACTCAAAGCCCAAGAAGTATCGTAATTCACCAAGATCTTTTATCTTAAAATGTTGTTGCAGTATGTCTTTAGTTGAATTAATGAGGACATTGTCATTCCTAGTGATGAGAAGATCATCAACATAGATCAATATCATCACAATCTGATCCCCAGTCTTCTTAGTAAGAAGGGAGTAATCATAATGACTTTGAGTGAAATCAGATGCTAGCAAGGCAGTTGTCAACTTGATATTACATTGTCTTGACGCTTGTTTAAGTCCATATAATGACTTATAAGCAATCGACAAACCTTCTTTTGACTGTTATTGAGACCCTGTGGTAACTACATATACACCTCTTCATCAGGATCTCCCTGGAGGAAATCATTAAGGATATCCATTTGGTGAATGATCCACCCTTTTGATGCAGCAATGAAGATGACTGATCTGATAGTGACCATCTTGTACACTGGAGAGAATGTGTCTTGGTAATCAACACCTTCTCTTTGGTTGTATCCCTTAGCTACTAGCCTTGCCTTGAACCTCTCAATCTCTCCTGAGGCTTTGTACTTAATTTATATACCCACTTGCAACCAATGGCCTTCTTATCAGTAGGTAAATCCACAATCTTTCATGTGTGGTTGTCTTCCAAGTCTTGAATATCAGCCTTCATTGCATCTATCCACCTTGTATCCTTCACTGCCTCTGTATAGGAAGTTGGTTCAGGAGATGCTGAAATATTAGCTAGAAAGCTGTGATATGATTTAAAGAGCCCAACATAGTTAACTGTACTAGCCAAAGGATATTTGACTTGTGTAATCCTAGAATTTGTTGTTCTATGAACATAGTCCTTCATCCATGTAGGGGGCTTTCTTTCTCGAACTGGTCTGCTGGCGTGTCTATCAGGTTGAGGCATGATATCCATACTGACATGATGGTCTCCTTCCTGAACCACAACTTCAGTTGGTCTCAAACCTTCTGAAACAACCTGCTCTGCTGGCATACATATATCTGATGATATGCACTCCAACTCAGTGTTGGATACAACTTGATTGTATGCTTCAACAGTCTGAACCATATCTGCTTCATCTGTATTCAATCCAAGATCAGGAAAGAAATCTTCATCATGATCATAGGTTGGCTGCTGCATTGTAGTCTTGTCCTGATCAAGTGGAAATATATCCTCATAGAATGCTACATCTCTACTTATTAATATGGTTTGATTTACCAGATCTAGAAATATGTATCCTTTGTGTCTGATAGAGTATCCAAGCAACACTGACTTGATTGCCCTGATATCAAACTTGTCCCTTTTGATAAGATTTGTGGCATAACACAAACACCATATCACCCTTAAATGAGATAAGGAAGGCTTCTTCTGAAATAACCTCTCATATGGTGATACATTTCCAATAACCACAGAGGGTACTCTATTGATAATGTACACAACAGTCTCAATACACTCACTCCAGAATTTGGCAGGTACATGACCTTGAAATTTGATTGCCCTTGCAATCTCAAGAATATGTCTATGCCTCATTTCCACTACCCCATTTTACTGTGGGGTATATGGACAGGAAGCTTGATGCATTATCCCCAGTTTCTTGAACAAGTCATCACAAGCATGATTGAAGAACTCAGATCCATTATCGGATCTTATTTTTTGACTCTTTCATGTAACTGTGTATTAATGACTGTAAATAAATTCTTCAAAACAAAAGACACATATGATTTAAGATTCATCAAATTGATCCAAGTCCATCTAGTGTGATCATCAACTACTGTGAGAAAATATCTCATTCCAATATAAGTGGGTACTCTATAGGGTCCCCACACATCAACATGTAACAATTCAAAAGGGAATTCAACTTTACTTCTACTTCTAGGAAAATGTAATCTGACTTGTCTAGCTTTTGGACATATCTCACAATGACTTATTGTAAAACTAGCTGTATTGCCAAATTCATTTATCTTCCTTAGCACACTCATAGGTACATGACCCATCATTCTATGCGACATTACTGCTTGCACTTTTGCTGAAGAAACTGAGGAAGCTGATAATGCTTTGGCTGTAGTAACTTGGGTAAATGTTGTTTGATTGTAACTTCTCCAAGAGTCTAGCAAGTACAGAGAACCTAGTCCTTCCCAGTGAAGAGATCCTGTAATACAAAGAAATCAGGGCAAAAACCTTATAGAACAGTTCAGTTCGCTTGTTAGTTTTGAAACTGACAAGAGATTGAACTTGAAGCTTGGTACACACAGTACATCCTTTATAACATCACCTCCAGTCAACCTACAGTTTCCAGTCTGAGTAATCCTAGTAGTATCCCCTATTGGCAACTGAACTTGACCTGCATTTTCTATCAAGTTACAACTTTCAATTATACTTTTATCACTTACCATATGATTTGTGGCCCCCGAGTCCACTATCCAACTAGGAGCAGTAGCATTACTAGGCTGCACCTTACCTGCTATGTGCACCTTTAGGACAGAAATACTACTGTTGTGGGAATCTGCTAAAGCTCCCAGCACCTTCTCATACTGCTCTGGTGTGAAGGACCTCAACAGAGAGTTCAAGTGTTCATTTTGATAGTGTGTGAGAGTATTTGCATGTATCATTATGTTCCTTTGAGTGTCCTGATGTTGTCCTGAAGTACTTCCATCTGGTAATGCACTTCCTGAGACCACCATATTCACTTTCTTCTTGTTCTTCCAATCTTCAGAATTGTTCTTCCAGTCATCAGGATATCCTATTAGTTTGTAGCAACCCTCTCTAACATGTCATTTGTTCTTGAAATAATCACATACCATCAGCTTGTAACAAGTATTTCTGGTGTGACCTTTCATTTTGCAGTAATCACAGAAGGCACCTGGGATGTATTTACCATTCCCTTTATGTTGAGGAAATATGCTCACCATTGCCATTGGATCATTTGCCTCACCTCCAACCTTGCATCCACCTAAGATCATCCTTTGGCTCTCATCTTGGGCCACCATGGCATATGCTTGATTAACACTGGGAATATGACACATCAAAAGAATATGCCTTCTTGCTTGATTATAACCATCATTGAGTCCCATAAGGAACTCAAGCAGCCTCTAATTTGAGAGATGCAATATATATTCTCTGGGACTGTCACACTCACAAGTTGGTGGTGGCACAATCGAATCTATCTCATACCAGAGGTCCTTCATCTTGGAATAGTAACTGAACACATGCATTGTTCCCTGGTGAAGCAGTGCAAATTCTTTCTTCAGCTGGTACACCCTGGATATGTTGATCTTATCGAACCTTTCCTTTAAATCTTTCCAAACAGCACATGATGTGGATCTATACAGTATTCCACTAAGTAAGTTATTATTCACATTCTTCATAATCCAGGATATCACCATAGCATTGCATCTATCCCATTGTTTTGTTTGATTTGGTCCAAATGTGTCTCTCTTAACCGATCCGTCGATGAATCCAATTTTGTTCTTCGTTAACAGTGTTAGCTTCATCACACGACTCCAAAGTGTGTAATTCTCCATTCCTGATAGCTGAATTTTCACTTGAACACTCGATGGTGTATCAGATGCACTTAGGAAAAGAGGATTATTATGATCCACAATATTGAGATTTGCATTCGAATTATCTCCTACACTCGAATATGTGTGTGGTATTGCACTTTCCGTCTTACTCAATTAACTGGTTCAGATTTCGCAAATCAACAAGCAACCGACTCAATGATTGATATTCACCTCAACAAATGATCAACATCCAAATCGATCCAACAAATCAGAAGAATAGATCTCGCGATTTTCAATCACATGCAACAAATCGCAAACTAAGAATTTTGTTCCTTATATAATAAATCGATCTAAAACAGCAAATTGAAGATCAAATCAACAAAACAAAGTCTTATTGTACCAATCACAATAAAAAATCAGATCACACAACAGATCATATCACACAAATGCTAAAAAAATTGGAAAAGAAAAAATCACCTCGTTGAATATAATTTCGTGTTCTACAAATGCATGCAATGATTCAACGACTTTGATACCGTGTTAGATTTTCATATGATCGACATGCATTTAGAACACAACAGAAACCAGAAAAAGAAGAGCATTTGTGAAGTCTTTTCTATTATTTTCCTGTAGTAACAAAGATACAAAGGCTCATCTATTTATAGTTGAATCTGTGGACTAAAGTGCATAAAGGAAAACTTATAAGGTAGGAGATAACAAAGTAAAACTTATCAACTAACTAACTAATTCCAAACCAACTAATTAACTGATTAATAATAATATCAACAATCAGTCAACACAAGCATCAATATTCTCATCAAACTAACACGATAATCAAACTAATGGTCTGTTTGGCCAAACTTCTGGAAATGTGTTTCTGTTTCTCAAAAGTAGTTCTGCAGAAAATGTTTCTGGAGAATTGGTTAGGGTGTTTGGCCTATAATTATAAAAGTTCTTCTGAGAAACAGAAACAGTTTTCTGTTTGACCAACATTTTTGCAAATTTACTAGAATATTCTTTTTAATAGATTTAAAACTATTTAAAATATTATTTTCTATCATATGTTTCTAAAAATTAGTATATCTTTACAATTTAATAATTTTTTTTTAAAATTATTTAATTGCAACGTTTAATCAAAAAATAATATTATGTTGTACACAAGAAATGTAACGACAATATGATAGACAATGATTCAAATATGTCCAAAACTTCCTCCCGCCCTACCCATACCTACTCCCACCTCATCCTCAAATTTCTCTAAGATATTTTTTTTTTACTTTTATAAAAAAATATGAATTTTTCTACCCCTTACCCCCGCCTACCCCTAACCCCACCCATACTCAAATTTCTATTTCATATTTTTTGTTACTTTTATAAAAAATGATTGAAAATATAAAAAAAATTCTTCCCCCGACCATACCCCCTACCCCCACCCCACTGCCCTACCCCATCCTCAAATTTTTATTTCATATTTTTTATTACTTTTATAAAAATTGATTTGAAAATATGAAAAAAAAATTACCCCGCTGTTGACACCCAATTTTGACCCATCTTTTAGTCATTTCTTGCAATTTTAAGCATTTTAGGACACCGCATTTTATCACCATTTTTTTGACATTTTTGTATATTTTTTACCTAACATTCTATGTTGTTTTATTTTTTGTAAGTTGACATCATGTTTTTACTTTAATTAGGTATTAAACATTTTTTAAATATTATGTTATTGTTGCGCGATCATTTTATTTTACTAATTTTGCATATCTTTAAATAATTAAATGACATCCCGTCTTTACTTTTAATCAGACATTAAATATTTGCTAAATATTGTATTTTATTATTATTGCATCGGCATTTGCATTTTAATAATTTTGTATCTTTAAATAATTTTCTTTTAAATAATTAATTCATTTTTGCATTTTTGCCAAACCAGTCCAGTCCATGGCACAATCTGGATCAGTCCAATCCGCCAAAAAAACCGAAGCCCAAACTGAGGCCCAATACACCTTTCATCTTTTTCCTCCAATACCCAATACCCAATACCCAATACCCAAAACCCAATACCCAATACCCAAAACCCTAAACCTAAATCCCACCCTATAAATAAAACCCTACCCCCTATTTAAAAAAGGTACCCTATTTATCAGCCCAGCCGCAGCCTTCAAAATTATTTTCCACTCATTTCTCCCTCAACCCTCACTTTCCCTTTAGCCGTCTACCCTACTTTTACCCTTCAGCCGCACATTTAACCTTTCACTCATCTTCTTCAGCCATCCCTCACCCTCTCAACCCTATTATTCCCCTCAGCCGCCCACGGAATATCACCCCAGCGTCTACCCCTCTCCAATCTTTATCTAACCCAACCCTAACAGAACAATATACAACACACAATGACACACCCATCACCCCTTCCCCTCTCTCACCATCACTGTTCGCCGTCGACAACACCATGTTCGCAGACCACCGTCGCCCCGTATTTTTTATATCGTCTCTGCCTCGCCGGAGTTGACCACCGGCGACTGGCGGAGACGTTGCTCGGTTCTCTGTGGGAATTATTATATATATTGCGCTTTGTTTAGACTGAGTTTTACGTGAATCTTGTGCTTTGTTTTGAGATCTGTTGCATATTTTGGTTTCTTGTTGGATTGATTTTTGGATATGGAGTTCTACCGAAGTTCTTTTAAAAAAAAACTCCGGCGACCTTCAAATGGATCTGTTGTTGACTCTTTTGGACTGATTTTTGAGACTTTGCTGTCTGACCGGAATTTCTATAAACTCCGGCGACTTTGTTTGGCTTATCGTTTGGTATTTACTGTCATTGTTGCTAATGAATTGATTTTTCTGATATTTTTGATATTCACCGGAGTTTGAAGACTTCGGCGACGCTCTGTAATTTCCGTAAACTGCATCGTTCTTGTGAAACTCATCGCTTTCCGTGAATCGCTGAACTGCTGCCTTTGGGACTATTTTTGACATTTTCGCCTTTAACTGGTTTTATAGTATTCTGAACTATTTTCGAAGCTCATTGTGTTGGTTTCACATCGATCCTCGCTGGTTTCAGACAGATTTTGACTGTGTCGGGCTGATTTTGAGATTCTGCCCTTTATTCTTTTATTAAATTGATTCTGAACAAATCACTGCATTTGATAAAAACTGACTGATTTGAACAAGATACTACACTTGCTATGGCCAATGAAAAAGTTATCCGTCGATTTTTTAGGCCTCCACAATTGCGAAGACGGAAAATAAAATAAATGAAGCTTTCTGGGCAATGATGATTTCTTCCACTTACACCGGATAACCAACATGCGCTTGCAAGGCGAATTCTCGCGCCGCACTTGTTTAGACTGTCCCACATTATATTTTTTACATATCTGAGCCCTCCGTGTTTAAAACTATTACTGTTTTGGCGCGGATCCGAAGGTTTTATTTATTTTATTATTTTTAGCAATATTGACCGATGAAGGAATCTCCGTCTGATTTCCAAGGCATTCCCTGTACAAAAGACGGATTTATTTTTTGCTTTATTTATTAATTCCTGTTATTACTTTAAAATTATTTATTCTATTACTAATACTTTTACTAAGTGTTTATGCAGGTATCCAGAGATGCATTTCAAAAAGAATGTCCCGGAGTTTATTCTATGCCGTATTTAATTTCAGTTTTACTTTGCATTGCATTTTATTTTAATTCTAAATTATGTAAAAAAATGCTTAGAATAGGTAGAATAAAAGTCAATATATAATTAATCAGGTTTGAACGGATAACCGCAAGTTAGCGGATCTTAAAGGATGTCTAACCCCTTCCCTTTAGGATAATAAAGAACCCTGATCCAGAATCTCATTAGTTTCGCAGATCATTAAATGGAGATTAATTGCAGTATTTTATTACAATAAATCAAGTGTCCTAATTCACTTAAATAATTAGGTGGCGACTCCTTAAAATAAATTTAGGAATCATACCCTACGTATTACTCCTGTTTTCGACCACGGTTAAAATGGGGTGTTACTGATGATGACTCCGCTGGGGAATCAGGTTCTTGACCATAACAAACCTAGGTTTATTATTGCTTAGCTTTATTTGCTTTTATTTATTTTAAATGTCTTAAAATTGCTTGCTTAATTTTGTATGCTTAACTGTTTTAATTGCTATTTATTTTTACTGCTTTCCTTAAACTGGCATTCCGCTCATATTTCTTCCACTCTGGAAAATTCACACTATCACACACTACACGCGAGGTGCGCTTGGTGCATCAGCAATTTTTTTTCTTCAAAACCCAAATTTAGGAGAGTTGGTAATATACGTGGAGTGTCCGGTCTAACCGGTGGCCGCGTATCCTTCTCACTCGAGTTGTCCGCTCGGGAACCTTGCGTCTAGTAAGCCAAATCTTAGAAAACTTAAGATAGAGCTATACCACTTTTTTTTTATTAAGTCATGCATGCATAAACCTTAGGTGGGTTAATCCTTGGTATTAACGCCACAATTAGAAATCCACCAAACTTGTCGACGGGTTTCACAACCCAACGAACCATTAGCATATATGTGTAGCGTGATAATGATAGACAGGTCCAAGCCTGGTCATGACACGCCAAAATTGGAAAAAGTGCACCGTCATTTGGTCGCCATTTCCAACAAAACATTGCAGCTTAACGGCTTGGACTTATTTATCATAATCCCGCATATTTGGCGTTTACGCTCACCTCTGGCATAAGGGAGGTCCCAAACATATTAGGGCACGCGCTTGATTTGCATGCTTTTTGTTTATTATTGTTTGTCGCTAGCAACTCTGTACATATTATTTAATGCAATAATTACCCTTTTAACCCCTGTACATATCATGCTTATAATTCTGGCCACAAGCATTTGCATTTTTGCACTTTTTGTTGTCACATTGCAATCAGGGACTTCATCACAGAAATCGCTCTTGAACAAAGACGATTTGGACTTTGTAAGCATCAACCAACAATCCGGTCGAACCAAGCGGAGTCTTTGACTATATCACGCACTTTACATTTTACTATTTTTTATGGCTTGCCTACTCTCACCCATTTGTCATATCTTTTGCAAGAAAACCGTCCTCGCAAATAGTCGAGGGCGGACAACAACAAAAAAAAAAAAGAGGAAGAAAAAGAAAAGAAAGAAAATCATCCCAAGAATGAGCTGAGTTATGTTGACGGAAAGAAGTTAGCTTATACCAGATTCAACAAAGCATCGCTCTGGGTCTTATATTTTGCATTTTTATACATATTTGCAAATCCAATTGATATGTTTAATGTTGATTACATAATTCTTTAATATCATGCATTTTACAACATAATCATTCCGAACTACGCGTGTCTGATTCTCACCATACGGTGTGATAACGTAGGCAACCCATCTAGGGTTCGACACCACCACATAAAAAAAAATGGGGGGGGGGGACATATTTGGTTCACCCATTCATTGCATTTATCCAATCACGGACATTCATTATTGCATTTCAGTCACTCTATCTCATTCATTCATGCATTTAATTCATTCTATCACAACCATTCATTTTTCCATTACATTCTTTTACTTTGCATTAGTCTTACAGTGAACAATCATTTGTTTTGCACAGCTTTTACTTTTGCATTTCTTTCATGAATAAATTCTTTTTAAATCATACTTTTTATAACATATCTGAACGAACTATACACACCTGATTCTCGTCAAAGATGAGATACGTAGGCAGCCCTACTCGGGTTCGGTACCATTTATTCAAAAAACACAAAAATATTTTATTTAAATTCAAATTCAAAAAAAAAAAGAAGCTCTTTTAAATATCATTGTCTGATTTGGTTGATACCAACACAGTCGGGAGTGTGCATAGGAAAGAACGAGTAATAATCAATATGAGTTGACTTCGTGGTAAACCATAGATTCTTTTGGTACCTCTCACACACATATGTAATGACATTCTTGCATGCTTTTAAGATAAGAACGAAACCAACCTCATCGCTTCATGTGCATTGTGTGATGAGTTTTAGAATACGTTCAATTGCATTGCATTGTGATCTAGAACTTGGCCCGAATGTTTGTTGAGGCGAAATCCTGAGTAACACTCGGTGTAGGAAATGATCGTAGACTTTCTTTGACCCGTTTGAGCCTTTTCAGCCTACCAAATAACATTATCCGTAGTACACCCCTTTTGAGCCTAAAGCCTATTCTTTTGACAACCGCATATTACACCTATACCATTTCTGAGTGCGTACACACTATTCCTCTCTTGGCCCTACCTCCTTGAGCGCTTTAGAAATGTGCAAGTGGCTGACAAATTCTGCGTCGAAGTTTGCAAAGGCAAAATTGTCAAAGTCCAAAAAGGGAAAAAAAAAACACAAATGACGACTTCACAAAAGAAGAAATCAAAAGCCCCGACATTATAAACAAAAAATGAATGAAATGAGAGAATAACTTTGGAAAAGCGGGCTCCAAACGAAAGATTCAAAAGAAGTCGATGCAAAAAGCGGGACAAAAAGAAAGCAGGTCAGCATTAAAGCACACAAATATCAAGCACGGACGTAGTCCAACGCTCGAGGAAGGATTAGTCACTTTTTACCCAAATGATATCCATCCTCTCCCCAAGCCTACATTACAAGCCCGTGACAAGCCCTACATGATCTTATACTGAGGGTTCTCACATTAGTGGATACTTACATGACGGCCAAGCCTATGGTATCACAATTGCATGCACTGAACATCCTTTTGAGTGTGAGTGTACTTCTCTAAACGTCCCAAAATTCAAAATATTGGAATATATGTGAGAAATGAGACTTTCTTTTCAGTGAGGGCATTTGAAACATGAGATTACGTGTAGTTCGAAACCTTGGCTGCAAGCAAGTGTGTCGATACTTAGGTGTCTGAGGTACCATTTGAAACTTTAGGAATTACCTGCCGATCTTGTTTAGACTGGAAGGCGAATAACGAATTCTAAGCACAATACTAATTGTTGGTATCAATCAAATCGAGCGTGATGGCTTTTCACAAAAAAACAACAACAACAACAAACGCATATATAAAATTCTTATTTTTGCATCATGAACTACGTCTTGACTCGATTCCTCAATGGATACGTAGCGCCACATTGGCTCGGCCTCACCATTTTTAAAAGCAGATAATCATTTTTGCATCATGAACTACGTCTTGACTCGATTCCTCACGGATACATAGCGCCACATTGGCTCGGCCTCACAATTTTTAAAATCATAATCATTTTTGCATCATGAACTACGTCTTGACTGATTCCTCGACGGATACGAGGCGACCACATCGCTTCGGTCCACATTATTTGAAAACCCATAAAAATCCTTATTTTTTGCATCACGAACTACGTCTTGACCTGATTCCCTCATCGGGATACGTAGGCGACCACATTGGCTTCGGTCTCATTTTTTGAAAATTGTACAGTCATTTTTTGCATCACGAACTACGTCTGGACCTGATTCCCTCAGCGGGATACGTAGGCGGCCTAAATCGGCTTCGGTCACACCATTAGAAATCTTCCCATTGGCTCGTGTGCGATGGAATGCGTTTGATTTTTCTGAAAAGAGATATGAACAATTTCCGCCAGAGTTAAGTCTTGCCCATGCGCCCCGCATAACGAAAACTGGGACAATTTCGGGAAATGCACCATGAAGAGATCATAATAAGGATTCCAAAAGCAATCAGCAATCGCATCATTCAGCAAGCATTCGCAGCATTCAGCAAGTCCGCACAGAGATCGACAAGACTCGCAGATTCAAAGAAGCACACAACATTCAACACGTCCGTACAAGGAAGAAATCTCAGTATTTGCAGCATCACATCAATACAACCGCCCTCACGTTTTACATGATCTTCATATCAGCAAAGGCGGGAGCACAACAAAGCCCATGCGGGTTACAAACGAACAACGTCTATGCAATGACGTTATCTCAACCCAGTCGAGTCACAAAGCAGGTACGTCCATAAAATGACACCATTTCATTGTAAGCCTATGCAACGGCTTCATCCATGTTTCGTCCATACAAGACGATAATGCCCACACAAGGCGTCATTTGCATTTCGTCCATACAAGACGATAACGCCCACACAAGGCGTCATTTGCATTTCGTCCATACAAGACGATAACGCCCACACAAGGCGTCATTTGCATTTCGTCCATACAAGACGACAACGCCCACACAAGGCGTCATTTGCATTTCGTCCATACAAGACGACAACGCCCACACAAGGCGCCATCTCAGATTTCGTCCCATACAAGCAACAACGCCACACAAGGCGTCATCTGCATTTCGGCCCATACAAGCATACAACGCCATAAGGCGTCATTTGCATTTCGCCCATACAAGACATTAACGCCATACAAGGCCTCATTTGCATTTCGTCCCATATAGCATTTACAACGCCCATACAAGGCGTCATTTACATTTCGCCCATACAAACGATAACGCCACACAAGGCGTCATTTGCATTTCGCCCATACAAGACGCCATACAAGGCGTCATTTGCATTTCATCCATACAAGACGACAACGCCCATACAAGGCGCTATTTCCATTTCGTCCATACAAGCATTTACAACGCCATACAAGGTGTCATTTGCATTTCGCCCATACAAGACGACAACGCCACACAAGGCGTCATTTGCATTTTCGCCCATACAGCATTTACAACGCCACACAAGGCGTCATTTGCATTTCGCCCATACAAGACGATAACGCCATACAAGGCGCCATTTGCATTTCGTTCATACAAGATTTACAACGCCCATACAAGGCGTCATTTGCATCTCGCCCATACAAGCATTTACAACGCCCATACAAGGCTATTTGCATTTCGTCCATACATTTATAACGCCCATACAAGGCGTCATTTGCATTTCGTCCATACAAGCATTTACAACGCCATACAAGGCGTCATTTCAGATCTCGCCCATACAAGCATTTACAACACCCATACAAGGCCATTTGCATTTCGGCCCATACAAGACGATAACGCCATACAAGGTGTCATATGCATTTCGTCCATACAAGACGACAACGCCCATACAAGACGTCATTTGCATCTCGTCCATACAAGACGACAACGTCCATACAAGACGTCATCTGCATCTCGTCCATACAAGACGACAACGCCCATACAAAGCGCTATTTGCATTTCGGCCCATACAAGCATTTACAACGCCATACAAGGCGCTATTTGCATTTCGGCCCATACGAGATTGGCAACGCCATAAGGCGCGCCATTTGCATTTCGTCCATACAAGACGATAACGCCATACAAGGCAACATTTGCATTTCGCCCATACAAGCATAACGCCACACAAGGCGCCATCTGATTTCGCTTATACAGCATTTACAACGCCACACAAGCGCCATCCAGATCTCTCGCCTATACAAGACGGCGTATCATTACATCACTTCATCAACATCTACAAACACCATGTCTTTTCGAGAACCACATCACCTGCAACCCAGTGCCAATCATACTTCGACACTGGGACAAATTTTGAATTTGCGTGTGCCTGCTTTTATTTTCTATCATTGCAGCAACTCAGTGTTCTCATAATTCGACACTGGGACAAATTTTAAATCTGCATCAGCTTTGTCTTTTATCTTGACATCACAACGACCCAGTGTCGGCTTTTGCCCATTCTTTTCTTGATCCTTCTTTTAATTCTGACGATGAGAACAAAATTGGCTACAAGTCAACGTCTTTGTCCGAAAACTCTTTCATCGTCTTCGGTCAAAGAGGGACAACTGTTGACACCCAATTTTGACCAATCTTTTAGTCATTTCTTGCAATTTTAAGCATTTTAGGACACCGCATTTTATCACCATTTTTTGACATTTTTGTATATTTTTTACCTAACATTCTATGTTGTTTTATTTTTTGTAAGTTGACATCATGTTTTTACTTTAATTAGGTATTAAACATTTTTTAAATATTATGTTATTGTTGCGCGATCATTTTATTTTACTAATTTTGCATATCTTTAAATAATTAAATGACATCCCGTCTTTACTTTTAATCAGACATTAAATATTTGCTAAATATTGTATTTTATTATTATTGCATCGGTATTTGCATTTTAATAATTTTGTATCTTTAAATAATTTTCTTTTAAATAATTAATCCATTTTTGCATTTTTGCCAAACCAGTCCAGTCCATGGCACAATCTGGATCAGTCCAATCCGCCAAAAAAATCGAAGCCCAAACTGAGGCCCAATACACCTTTCATCTTTTCCCTCTAATACCCAATACCCAATACCCAATACCCAAAACCCAAAACCCAATACCCAAAACCCTAAACCTAAATCCCACCCTATAAATAAAACCCTACCCCCTATTTAAAAAGGTACTTATTTATCACCCAAATTACAAATTTCAAAATCATTTTCCACTCATTTCTCCCTCAACCCTCACTTTCCCTTTAGCCGTCTACCCTACTTCTACCCTTCAGTCGCACATTTAACCTTTCACTCATCTTCTTCAGCCATCCCTCACACTCTCAACCCTATTATTCCCCTCAGCCGCCCACAGAATATCACCCCAGCATCTACCCCTCTCCAATCTTTATCTAACCCAACCCTAACAGAACAATAGACAACACACAGTGACACACCCATCACCCCTTCCCCTCTCTCACCATCACTGCTCGCCGTCGACAACACCATGTTCGCAGACCACCGTCGCCCCGTATTTTTTATATCGTCTCTGCCTCGCCGGAGTTGACCACCGGCGACTGGCGGAGACGTTGCTCGGTTCTCTGTGGGAATTATTATATATATTGCGCTTTGTTTAGATTGATTTTTACGTGAATCTTGTGCTTTGTTTTGAGATCTGTTGCATATTTTGGTTTCTTGTTGGATTGATTTTTGGATATGGAGTTCTACCGGAGTTCTTTTAAAAAAAAAACTTGGCGACGCGAATGGATCATTGTTGACTCTTTTGGGTGATTTTTGAGACTTTCTTTGTCGTAGGAATTTCTATAAACTCCGGCGACTTTGTTTGGCTTATCGTTTGGTATTTACTGTCCTTGTTACTATTGGATTGATTTTTCTGATATTTTTGATATTCACCGGAGTTTGAAGACTTTGGCGACGCTCTGTAATTCCGTGACCGCATCTTATTCTTTGTGAAACTTTCTTTGTTTCCGTGAATCATTGAAATCTTGTCTTTGGGACTGTTTTTGACATTTTCGCCTTTAACTGGTTTTATATTATTCTGAACTATTTTCATGAGCTCTTTGTTGTGTTGGTTTAGTCATGATCCTCATTGGTTTCGCATGATTTTGGTATGTCGGTGATTTTGAGATTCTGCCCTTTATTATTTTATTAAATTGATTCTGAACAAATCACTGCATTTGATAAAAACTGACTGATTTGAACAAGATACTACACTTGCTATGGCGATGAAAAAGTTATCCGTCGATTTTTAGGCCTCACAATCGCGAAGACGGAAAATAAAATAAATGAATCTTTACGGGTAATGATGATTTCTTCCACTTACAGGATAACCAACATGCGTGGCGAATTCTCGCATGTGCACTTGTTTAGCCGTCCCACTTTATATTTTTACATATCCGAGCCTCCGTGTTTAAAACTATTCTTGTTTGGCGCGGATCCGAAGGTTTTATTTATTTTATTATTTTTAGCAATATTGGCCGATGAAGGAATCTCCGTCTGATTTCCAAGGCCTTCCCTGTACAAAAGACAGATTTATTTTTTGCTTTATTTATTAATTCCTGTTATTACTTTAAAATTATTTATTCTATTACTAATACTTTTACTAAGTGTTTATGCAGGTATCCAGAGATGCATTTCAAAAAGAATGTCCCGGTGTTTATTCTATATCGTATTTAATTTCAGTTTTACTTTGCATTGCATTTTATTTTAATTCTAAATTATGTAAAAAAAAATGCTTAGAATAGGTAGAATAAAAGTCAATATATAATTAATCAGGTTTGAACGGATAACCGCAAGTTAGCGGATCTTAAAGGATGTCTAACCCCTTCCCTTTAGGATAATAAAGAACCCTGATCCAGAATCTCATTAATTTCGCAGATCATTAAATGGAGATTAATTGCAGTATTTTATTGCAATAAATCAAGTGTCCTAATTCACTTAAATAATTAGGTGGCGACTCCTTAAAATAAATTTAGGAATCATATCATACGTATTACTCCTGTTTTCGGCCACGGTTAAAATGGGGTGTTACACCCGCCCTACCCCTACCCCCACCCCCACCCACATTGCCCTACCCCATCCCCAAATTTCTATTTCATATTTTTTGTTACTTTTATAAAAAAAATATTAAAAAATATGAATTTTTTCTTACCCTCGCCCTATCCCCACCCTACCCCATTGCCCTACCCATCCTCAAATTTCTATTTCATATTTTTTGTTACTTTTATAAATAAAAAATATGATTTTTTCTTACCCCCACCATACCCCTACCTCCCACCCCCATTGCCCTATCTATCCTCAAATTTCTATTTCATATTTTTTGTTGCTTTTATAAAAAAAAATGATTTTTTTCTTATCCCCGTCCCTACCCCTATCCCCACCCTACCTCTATTCCCAAATTTCTATTTTATATGAGATTAAAAAGAATTTTATGAAAATAAAATGGTAAATGGGTCAAAAAAATTCAATGAATGAGCAAAAAGGGTTCTCAAGAAGCACCAAATTGATGTTTTTGTTTCTCTTCCCATCTAAAAACACATTTTGGGTTTTGAAAAAAATACTTCTACCTCTGAAAAGAGGGTGTTTGGCCAAAGAAGTCCAGAAGCTTGGCCAAACACCACCTAATACTAAAACGTCAAAATATTTATTATTGACTCACTAAATAAGTTGATAATTGGTGCAACTCTTTCCTTGAAAAATATACCGTGTATTTCCACATATTTTGGGAAAATAACTCAACAAAACTGTTGTCGGTTGTGGGATCATCCGCGTATACAACTGTAAAGCCACTGCTATTAAAATGGTGAACAAAAATCAGTGATCCTTATTCACTGTTATAAATACTCCATCCCCTCTCCTCATGTCTCTCTTAACTACAAATCTTGACTCTTTTAATCTACATCTTGAATTTTGTCTATCTAGTCCACACCCAGATCTACTCTTTCCTTATAGGTAAGCTTCAAGGTTTCACATTTCTCAAATTCATTCAATAGATTGCAACTTTTTGTATACCCTTTTAATTTTCTAGGTTGAAATCTTGGATTATAATGTCGACAGTGGTGAAAGATGTGCATTCTAATGGAAATGGTGAGCCATTCAAGATCTTCATAGGTTATGATCCCCGTGAAGATGTTGCATATGAGGTCTGTCGTTATTCCCTTCTCAAAAGATGTTCAATCCCACTTGAAATCATACCCATTAAACAATCTGAGTTAAGGGAAAAAGGGTTATACTGGCGTGAAAGAGGCAAATTAGAAAGCACTGAGTTCTCATTTTCACGTTTCTTGACACCCCATTTGGCTAATTTTGAAGGTTGGGCTATGTTTGTTGATTGTGATTTCCTCTACTTAGGGGATATTAAAGAATTAAGAGATATGGTTGATGATAAATATGCTGTCATGTGTGTACAACATAATTATGCTCCTAAAGAGACTACTAAAATGGATGGGGCAGTGCAAACTGTGTATCCTAGGAAGAATTGGTCATCGATGGTTCTTTATAATTGTGGGCATCCCAAGAATAAGGTGTTGACACCTGAGATAGTGAATAAAGAATCTGGGGCATTTCTTCATAGGTTTATGTGGTTGGAAGATGGGGAAATCGGGGAAGTTCCGTTTGTTTGGAACTTTTTAGTGGGGCATAATAAGGTTGTTGAAGGTGTTCCATCTACATTTCCCAAGTCAATTCATTATACGCTTGGTGGACCTTGGTTTGAGGCTTGGAAGGATTGTGAATTTGGAGATTTGTGGATAAAGGAGCTCGAGGAGTACAAGAAGGCGACAGAGAAGAAGGCGGATTAGGCCAATGTAGCTCATGGTATTGTTTCATTTCCACAGTTTTTAGTTAAGGTTTGAGGGCTATGCTTCCTTGATTTAGTTTTCCATATTGTTTTGATCTGTATTGTCTCCATTGTGAGATGTAACTGATTCATTCCAAATCAAATACTTTGTATTCTAGTTTTACGACAATTTCTTAGTAAGCAGTTTTTCAGTCATATTTTTTGTATTGTAATAGATTCTTTAAGGAAAGAATAAAAGATCATCTCAATACTTTGAATGATTTGTCAAGTATGATTCTGGTTACTTGATGTTACATAGCTATTTTGCAGGCATATCTTGTATTGTAATTGTAATAGGAAAAACTAGAATCATTCCGATCTTTGAATGATTCACCCGATCTTTGAATGATTTACTAACTATGCTTTTGATTACTTGATGTTATAAATGAAATAGCTTTTGTCCCTCCCCTCATAGAAAGAGGAAGTTTTGTTGCTTTTGATCAATTCTGTAATATGGTCGTATCAAATACATTATCTTTCTTCCTCTCCATGGAGAAGGCATTGATCATCTCTTCGGTAATTGCATATTCAAGTTGTTTTCAAGTTCTTATGCATTATTGTTGTGGGGGATGGGGAGGGCAAGCATTCGATGATTCTTCTTTTCTTTCTGAAATTCAGGACAGGATGGGTGTGCGAGGTGTGTAATATATGGATTCTGTCTGGCTAAGGTTGGTTGACGGCCACTTTCGACTGAAATGGCGTGATTTATACTTTGCTACATCTACCTGCAATTGCAGGACTAATCTGTCATTTAGCAATGTTTCTGCAAAAGGCAACTGAGAATGTTCTTGCATCCTTACTGCTGATGGAAGAATCATGTTAGACAAATTTGTATTTCCTCTTATTCTTTTGCTTGATAAGTAGACTGGTATTCTAATAGGATGAATGGTTGAGATGTCAAGTAAACCTGCATTCACATCTAGTCTCTTAACTGATTGTAGGTATTATTTCCTCCAATCTGTTGTATCCTTCTGTCTCTCTATCTCTCCCTCCCCTAAACTTTTCCTTTATTGTAGATCCACATCATTTATCCATTGAAAGTTTGAAACTGTGTTATTTCACTCTTTCTTATGATCTAGATTGTTAGCTTGTGTGAATATTGTACATTTAATTTCCTGGTAATGAATCCAAACTAATTCTCTGGTTTAAATGTGAGATACAACCAAAGCTTCTATTTGTATTAACTTCTGTGGTGGTGGTGGTACTTTAATTACTAATAAGATGAACTTACTATATCGGACTCAATGCCCTCCTCCCTGAAGAAAAAGGGATCCTTCTATGTTGAAACATCAGTTGATAAGGCCAGTCTCTTTAGAAACCATATCTTAAGAAAAAAGAGCATTCCTTTCATGAAAATTGGCATAGAACAGGGATGCCGGAATAGAGCATGGTCCTGCATGTTTTCAGATTTCTACCTGTTCAATGTAGTATTCCAACTTACCTCTACTTCAGCATTTCAGAATTTCAGGTGCTGGCCTATCATACTCTAAATTTCACTGTTGGAGTATGACCTCAGCTTTTCTTGTATTACTTTGATTACAAACATCTGTCAGATAGTGATGAATTTGTAATGTGATTCCTAAAGTAGGTCCTGAAGTGATTTCTCCAAAAAAGAAGGAATGTGTTTTTCCCGCTTCATGTTGCTTTAAAGTACTATAGACAGGTCCAGTTTTGACAGGCCTATTTTAGTTCAGCAATTCATATTGTGATTCTAAAACATGAAAGGCTATGCTTCCATGTGTGTATTAACTATAAAACAGTATTCTGGTCTGGATCAGAAATGCTTTTTTGCATATTGGCATTGAAAAGTATGTGATAGGAACTAAAGCTTGAATTTGGTAATGTGGTTACAAGAACTACTCTTGCTTATGTGGAGCATCCATCAACCTCACAAAACCTTTCAAGCTGATCAAGTAGCACATTGGTTGTAAAACGTGTAGGTAACTCAGGATTGAGCTATAGTGAAACCGATTTTTTCCCTTTTTCTAAGGATAAAAACAGTACTGAGTTTTTAAATTTGTGTTGTCCCATGCTAAGTTTTATTTTATATGTGCATGAAATTGTTAAGACTTCTCTGAAATAGTGAAGTTGTTGTTATAAGGTTCTTGACGGATGGGTTCATACGGTATAAATGTATGATTTTCAGGAAAACAGAACAGTCAACGGTGGAGATTGCTGTCATCGTTTTGTTAGTGAAGAATCTCGTTTATGTTCCTAAGAGGAGTTTTCAGTTTGTTCTTTTCTTTATTTAATTTGCATTTGTAGTTTTTCCACTTAGATTTAATTTGAATGTTGTCACTATTTAGGAAGGAAAATAATGTCATTGGTTATGGGGAGATGAGAGTAGCAGGCATTGTTTCTCAATTCTCATAATGCTTGGTCAAACAAGTTACAGTAATAAATTATACAAATATTGGAGGATCCAGTTGCAACATTGTGTTGATACAAAAATGCTACTACTTCATACTCTAGATTCAAATTAAGGAATTTCTTTCTAAAGTTACAGACACAAGTGCTACAAAGTTAAGCGCCTCCCACCACATAATTGCAGTTGATACTTCCACGACAGCTAAATAGTAAAACCAATTGAAAGAAAATAACAATCCAATTGACCCATAAACAATGAGGTATAAACCTCGAGTGATTTGTCATTTCTGATCAAAAGATTGAATAGTACACAAGAAGAAATACCAGAACAACCGAACCACCAAATATGGACAACGTAAGGGAACTGAGTGATTTACTCACATCAAAGAATCCTAAGCTGATCCAAATTCAGCAAACCATTTCTCATGTTTTTCTATGTCAGTCGCTGAGACACTTGGTTGAACTTTGGAAATAGCTTCTACGAAGTCACACATCGCAACAGGATCCTTAGCAATGTCATCTTTGGCCATGTTCTTAATCTCCTCACGTGTCTTCCCAGCTATCTTTCGCCTCATGCCATTCATAGAAGCATCTCGGCAAACATTTGTAAGGTCGTCTCCACTATATCCCTCTGTTTTACGAGCTACTTCATCAATGTCCACATCTGGAGCTACCTGATGTCACGGCCAGAAATTTGCACTTCGTTAAAAAAAAGATTCATTCAACCAAATAGATAAACTAGGTAGAATTCCTTCAAGCTTTAGAAGCATATTCACCAAAATCTATTTACAAGTGAATGCAAAGTTACTACACTTGATCTTATCCAAAAGTCGAGAAACGTATACAAGTAAATGCAAACTTACAAAATACTTTACTTATATAACAAGTCAGAAGAAATTTCAATTACAGATCAGCATTACATAACACAGCAGTTTAGATTAAACCATAAAAAGAGTTGCATTCTTTTAATGAAATAAGAAATTAGAGTCATAAAGGTTGAGTACAATCACCAAATCCCACACCTTCTGCACACATCAATATTTGATTCATCAAATTGCTATGACAAGACATTAAAGTTCGACATCTATGTACTTACTATGCAAGAGCAAGTGTTTGGAGTGACATTTTCCAAACCCTTATATCTCAATCTTCACCAAAAAATTGCTACAGTACAGCATTACATATCTGAAAGCATCTAAAAGGATCATTTCTTAGATAAATTCAAAAACAAAAGCTGTGGACTTCTTGTTCAACGCCTTTCAATGGGTATCAGCATATCAGCACACATTCCCATAATTTACTCCAGGGAAAGATAATTATAACAGGTAAAAGAGTGCTTTCCATTTTATGAACGAAACACAAGTCTTCAATAGAACATATTGTTTCTAAAATTGGTTTTTTACAAGGGTTTCTAAAATTGGCTTTAATTCATCTGATACAAAAATAGCAGAATTTATGTATGTCATATTGCTTGATATCTCCTTGACTTTCTTGTTATTGGTTTTTTCCTATCAACTCCTCACAATTTCATTATTATTTTAGGCTGCAAACCCTTGGGTATACCCAGTAGTCAGCTGAAAAAAATATTATCCGCTGCTACCAAGATTGATAATCATGCACCAATCATACAGCAGAATTTTAGCTTTGTTAAGCACAATATATACAGCAAGGGTGATATAGCAGTAAAGAAAAATATCATTTTCAAAAGTAGCTATAGCTGCATGAGCTTACAGGAGCATACAGAGGACGAGAAATCTGATTGGGAGAACATTTTCAGAACACTGCTTACCTCAATACTTTTTAAATTGATCTTTATAAGCTCCTTCCGGCTCTCAAAGTTGGGTAGGGGAATATATATACGTTTTTCTAAACGTCTCCTGAATTTCCATAAACAGAATTAAGTCAAGGAGACATTCACATGCATCTCAATGAAATAAAGGAAAAGAATGAGTACAACAAGACACAACCTTAATGCCTCATCTATGTCCCATGGAAAATTTGTAGCTGCTAAAACCATCACAATCTTCCGGGTGCCATCTTCATTAGTGGCAGAGTTGCTTACACCATCTACCTGAACAAGAAGTTCAGACTTCACTCTTCGGGATGATTCATGCTCTCCTGAACCCCTGAAAAGCGATCCCAACCATTATCTCAGGTCCAACACCAAAAAAAAGTAATTAACTATTTAACATGCCATAATTAGTTCACAGATAAGGCACACCTGAGACCTGACCAAGCATTTTAAGGCAACATTAGTCATTTCAAAAAGTTAAAATTTCTTGTACTCCATTTGAAAAGATAAAAGTGAAGGCTTTTTATATCCAACACTAGTATAAACCAACACCATACATATTCTTCAGAAGAAACATCTAACCAAACAGATGTCAGCTGAAAAGATCTTAAACAACAGAAAAAGTCCTCACCCTCGGGAATTACAAAGAGAATCAATCTCATCAATGAAAATTGTACTGGGAGCATAAGAGCGAGCAAGATCAAACAAGCACCGCACCATGCGTTCACTCTCCCCGCGCCATTTTGAAGCCAAGGTGGCAGAAGAAACATTGAAAAATGTCGTCCCACACTCTGTAGCAACAGCCTTAGCCAAAAGCGTCTTCCCCGTTCCAGGAGGCCCAAACATAAGAACACCCTTCCATGGTCTCCTGATTCCCTGCAAGGATAAATGTCTGATCAGTAAAAAGTGTGTTGTGATATGTATACATGGAAGATTACATTATTTCCTTTTTGATAGATCTGTGAACATAATATTAACAGAAAACTCCTAGCACATTTAGCAAAGAGTATTGCCAATAGAGCCACTAGGTATTGTTGCCCAAATCACATAAGGTTTTCATATTCTTATCATAAGAAGTTTGGTTTACTCATGTGTATTTGAATCTTCACTTGTACATATGCTCCATTGATGATTAAAGACAAAAAACTCCACAATTAACTTTCCAATCCAACTATGTTACCTGGAAATATTCAGGCATCCACAATGGAAGAACAACTGCTTCCTCCAAAAGTCTTTTGGCTTCACTTAACCCAGCAACATCGTCCCATCTTACACCAGGGCTGTTATCCAAGACATCCCTCTCAAGCATAGCAGCCAGGTCTGCATCAGGCCCCTCATACTGACCTTTTTTACTCTTTCCCTCTTCAGGTTCACCATCCTAGCAATTGTAATAGAAGTTCTTAACAAACAGATTCAGATTCAACACATAATAGATGGCCTAACAAGGACACCACATTGAATATGAAAGAATTATGACGTCGATTGACCTTATAGTTAATATGAAGACTTTTATATAAGGAAACCACTACAAGCCACGTATTAGGATAAAAATAACACTTGGAGCTTGGCACATACACCACAACTAGAAGAAGCTAAGCTATGAATTTTGTGATAATAATGACCTTTGGAGCTTGCCGCATACAACATAAACAGTCAGCTCATGACTAACCACAAGCTTCTTAACAAACAAAAGACACGTGAATTACCAATGAATAATTTGAAACAGAGGGCAATTACAGAACAAGAAAAATCAAAACATAAGATTGTCCACTATTATTTACCGTAGACGTAGAATCGGCTTTTGCAGATTTTCCAGGTCCTTTCTTCCCAGCAGTTGAAGATCGAACTCCAGTAGTAGCCTTAGTAGAGCCACTGGTCTTTCCCCCACGGCCTGTGGTTCCAGTCCTTGTAGTAGATCCACGAGCCCAAGCTCCATCTTGTGGGGACTTTCTCATACCCCCCTGACCAGCTCTTGCAGGTCTTCTTGTTGTGTCTCGACTTGGTGGTCTCCAAACATCAGGGTCATCCATTGGAGCACCGGATGAGGTGGGGTATTCATCAAGCGGTTGAAAGACAAAAGATGATGACTTGGTTTGTATGGGAGGTGAATTAGGACGTCTACCCATAGGAACCTCCTTAAAAGCCCTTTTCTCGGCATCCAATTGTTTCACTACCTCAGTTTCTTCAGAAATTGCTTTTTTAACATTCATCCATTTTGAACGAATCAAAGGTTCATCAAGTGTGTTTAAGTGCCTATGCATAGACAAAAAGAAGGGACAATCTCAGTAAAAAGCCTCAAAAGTAGCTTGGAATAACTACTCAGAGTGGTATAGACAATGTTATTACTAATATTAGCAGTCATAACAAAGAACAGATTAAGGGTGTGTTTGGTATGGAGGAAAACATTTTCTACATTTTTCAGAAAATGTTTTCCAATTTTCCCATGTTTGATTGGGCCGAAATTTTTGGAAAACATTTTCCCTAGGAAAGCAAGTTTCTAAAAAAATGAGAAATGACTTACTTATGGAAGTAGGGAAAACAAGTTACATAAGTGACATTGCAAGTTCATTGTCCCCCCTCCCAATGCCCTCAACCCCCACCCTAATCCCACCCCCGCCACTCCATCACACTCTCATAGTGTTTTGGTAGATTACATACAAATATCCTTGGGATGATCTTTTTTTTCTTCCTTACCAAACACTAGAAAATAAGTAAGAAACACACTTATTTTCCATGAAAAACATTTTCCTTCATACCAAACACACCCTAAACCTTCCATTTATTTATGGGTACTCCATCAACCTTCAAAATCCCAAAAGAAAATGCAATGCAAGCAAATTTATGAAGTAAATAATCAATATCAATGGTTTCTCCATGCTACAGTATCAGATCAGGTACCCGAATAGCATTCACAACTTGGCAAAACTCTCAGTTACACAAATAAAAATTTCTTTTTGTACTCATAAAAAATAATCTTTCTGCTCATAAATGACATAAGTTATTCTCCCTTTTTGTGGAACACATCTACAGTTATACTTTCTCAAAATCAAACATGTGAAATGATTTTATTGAGACAAACATTTAACAGTCATACCGGACAAGCAGACAAATCCTAAATTGGAACAGACATTTCGCAATTTAGCACTCAGTTTTGAACTAACTCCATAAATTAGGCAAACACAGCCTAAATTTTGGAACAGTCAAAAAATCTTTTTTACTCATCAAATATAATCTTTCTACTCATAAGTGACGATGTTATTCTCCCTTTTTGCTGGTATACAGCTATATTCTCAAAACCCAACGGCAACCAAAGATGTGAAATCATTTCATTGAAACAGGCAAACACAGCCTAAATTGGAACACACATTTCGCACCCATTTGACAGCTAACTACAAAAAATACAAGAGAGAGCAAGCAAAAGGGATCTGAAGAGGAATACTTGTTGATCTGAGCAATTGCACCATCGAAGAAGATGACGGAAGTGTCATAAAGGCCTTCAAGTGCATATTCTCTAGCCAATTTCAAATGATCTTGTAATCCTGCCAGTGATGCTCCCACCATTATTCTTTAAAACTCAATCCCAAAATGTTAGGGTTTCCAAAGAAAGAAGAACAAATGACACCAACATATACATTCTCTCTCTCGCTATATATATCTGGGAACTGGAAGTTGAACTTGTTCGACCAACAATACGGCGACGTTTTGACGGTTTATCTGATGACGAGGTGGGGCAAAATTTACTATTCCCTCCGTACCGAAATAAAGAAACGCTTTTCAATTTTGATATTTAAATTAATAAAACAGTCCGGTGCATTAAGAATTTAAATTTTAGGCTTAATTGGCTCCAGACCGGCTGAATTTCACAAATGATCTTTTTTTCAGGAAACTCTTTAAAGAATACTTTACATAACTAGCAATCTTAGACATATATTATTATAAGTAGGCATTTGGCCATAGAAGTTAATTATTTTTCATTTTATTTGAAAATTTTAAAGTTGAAATTGTATTTGGTTATACTTTTTTTTAAAATATTTAGTTATTTGAATGTATTTTTTTTTTTTAAAAGTTAAATATGATTTATACCTCCCCCAAAAAAATTTAAAACTACCAAAAACACCGAAATTAATTAATTTACCTGAAACATATAACCAAATATGCTCTAAAAGAGTAATAGCTCATAATGGATAATCACATAATGTCATGAACTGAATTTCTTATTTTTTTTAAGTACAAAAAGATAAGGAGTCCATTTTTGAGAAAGGAGTCGTCTTTATAAACACAGTTTCTGCAGAAGGAGTCCATTTTTGACAGGCTTGGACCATTGGGCTCCCCTAGTGGTCGAGCCCTTACTATTGGATCTAGAATTTTGGGTATTGGATCGGTTTCATGCCAGATAGTCATATCTATATGTTAAAATATCTGGATTTTATACTTTTATATTATTATTTTTTTTGGCTTCAAACATTATGTGTTATATATGTTATTAAATTGTTACCGGAAATATATTTTTCGACTAAGAGAATATTTGGTGTGATATAGCTATAGTAAAATAATTTTTCTACTATAAAATAAAGAAAAGCTGCTTTGTTATATCATTAATTATAATAAAGGAAAACAAATGGATGACATTATTTTCAATAGTTAAATAACCAATATAAGCAGGTTGTCTTTGGACCCGTGCGAGGTGTGCTACCGCACAGAGCCTCCGAAAAATGAAAGAGCCATTTTTTTCATTTTTTCTTAAATAGTATTAGTCAAAATTTATTGTAAAGACTCATAATTCACATGTCTTTGCTCAATTAAAAGCCCAATTTTACGAATTAAAATAAAACCCCAAAATATTTGAGACGGCCCAACATATAACCAATCAACTTATTTTTAATTTGCGCACAGCCGGGGACAAGAATTATTCTACTCAAAAGCTTAAATGGGTAATTCAATGGTTTAGAGGCATAGGTGAGGAGGGGGGGTCATGTGCACCATTAACTTTGGGAAAAAATTTCCTTCTTAAATTTCAAGGTTTCGTTCTGTATTAGTGTGGTCATCTTTTTTAAATGCAGTAAAATTTGAACCGTAATCTTCCAAGTAACGTCAATGGATGTCAGTTTGGGTGATTTTCACATTTCAGGTTAAGTCTCTAACGTCATATTGTTCTTCTCCTCTGCATCTTATGTGTTTTGCGCTATCGTATGCTGCACAAGAAAATAAATCTTATATTATTTAACTGCGTGTACGACATATGAAGTATACTACAGTTGTCGCATATGAGAAATTTATTTTGGATTAAAGTTGAACTACTATAATAGAGTTTTGGGTTTATAGAAGGAATAGTTTTTCTATTATGAAAAATAATAAATTGTATATATAGTATTTCATTAATGAAAATAATCAAGGGGATTATTTCTTTCATGATATCAAAAGTCTAGATTAAAATTCTCTCTCAAAATCCTAAATTTCGAGCACCATATCCGAGAGCTTGCCTCGGTTTCGTGCAAGTTTCTTTTTCTACTCTCCCAATTTTTTTTTTCAAATTCCTAAATCACGTCTTGCGTTGCTATATGGCTAAGAACACGTTTCACCCAGCCCTTGTTGTTTCTAATATCAAAAATCACATCCCTATCGTTCTTGAAATAGAAAATGTCAAATATGTGACGTGGGCCGAGTTGTTCAAAGTTCATGCATGCTCACATCAAGTTCTCCATCACATTATCCTCGCGGATCCAACAGATACAGAGGTGTCTGTTATACCCCGTATTTCCTGAGTATGTACGTAAGGGCGTACGTATAAAAGTTTAAGCCTTAAGGTAGGCAAAGGGACGAAATTTTGTTCACAACCCCCGAAAATAATTGTTTTCCAACGAAACGTTTTCCAAACTTTGCGAAGGGAAAATTACGGTTGCAACATTAATTATTTTTGCGGATTTTTCCGAGAGATAAAATATTTTGGACCAACGGGAGGGTGACATGTGTCACCCTCAAAGTGGACGGTTTGGAGGAAGCTTCTTGACACGTTTTTTTTGATGTTAAATGCCTAAAACATTTGGTCAATGTTTTGTAGATATTTTGTGTGGTAGATGGATAAGGTGGGACCCACACACACTTGTCCAAATCCTCACCCTACACTTGCCCACCACTTGTCTTAATCTTGGCCATTGATTGGCCTATAAATACCCCCATTTGTTGAAGACTTCTTCATCCACTCCACACTTTCTAAGTCTTGAAAAATCTCTCTCCCTCTTTGTAGAGCTCTCGTCCGAGAGCACCCCTCCCCCCTTTGAGAAAGCCTTTTGGCCGAGAGGTACCCCCCCTTCCTAGTAGTGCTAGCCGAGGGTACCCCCCTACCTTGAGAGTTGTTCTCGTAAATACATCCCCCCCTTGGTAGAAAATACTCTCCAAGTATAGTTACTATTCCAAAATACCTTGGCCCAAATACCTTGTAGTATTAGAGGTTACACCTATACTAAAAGCCCGTAAATACTATTATACTTCCCTTGATCACAAAACGAAACCCTAAGGAAAATCTTCACAGTTGGTTGAAGTATTAAGAAGAAGTTGCGTAGAACTTCTAAGGGTTGTTTGGAGCGGGTTGGAGCACCCGGAGTAGGAGCTAAACGTTGCTCAGGATCGACATTTAAACTTGGATAATTTTGGGCTTATCGAGGTAAATACTCTTGTCCTTCTATTGTAATTGGAAATTACATACTGTAGTAGTATAGAAATGAATATAAGATTCATAGAAGAGAATTGAACTGTAATAGAAGGATATTACAGATAAGAATTGAACTGAAATCACATCAGAAGAATATTAAAGAAGAAGATTAAACTGTACTTACATAGGTGTATTCTGATGAGACTTGTGTAGCTTAACGGGTAGGGAAGTGCTGCCCGATTTTCCGTAGAAATAGAGAACCTACTGCTTAGAATATTCTACAGAGTAGTCTAGACTTTGATAGACTTATTTAACCGTTATAGGTTGAAGTACTGCGAGTAGCGTGTTCTACTTGAAATGTGGACAAGGCTAGCCGGGTTATAGCCGTGGAGCGTTTTGCTAATAGTCGATAATCGTCGCGAGGTATGTGATTCTTCCTATCCTCTTGAGCATGATATTTTAAAAGGAATATATATAGTACGGTAGACGTACGTGTGTTAACTGAACGTGGTTTTACTACGATGTCTTTTGACTTGAGTCTGAATAATAAGAATCTGAAGTATTTCAAAAGAGTTAAGAAACCTTTTTGAAAGAAGAGTAATACTTGGTTTTAAAAGCTTAAGAGTTATACTAGCTTTATGGGAAGTTAGGTATAACGACTTAAGAGAGATAAAAAGAATGGTTTATTGATTTTAGAAAGTTAAGAGACTTAATCTTAAAAGATAAGAGACTTGACTTAATTGAATTAATATGAATTTTGTTAAAAAATGTGAAACCTCATTCGTGAGTAATGAGTACTTGGTTTTTAAAAGGAATAATGTTTTACTGATTTCGGAAATCAGAATAAGTATCGAACAAACCACAGCAGCGCTAATAAAGGGAAATGTATTGACTAATAAAGTATTATGAAAACCAGTAGAAACCTCCATCTGCATAGAAGCTAAGATGAGACAAAATGATATTACATTTCCTAGATCATGGCTGCTTTAATAAGATTGTTATAAACAAGAATAACCTACTCACATAAGGCATATGTTTCTCAAATTGTTTTAAAGGAGAATTATATTATTAAGTGATTAAAACTATGAACTACGAAACCTTTCGAAAATGAGAAACTTGAGCATTTGAAATTAGGCAAACTTGAACGTTTGGAAAATAATGTTGTTACTTGATTTTACAAAGGGAAGTATTTTGGTTTACTTAAAAAGATAGTCACTCTATTTTTATACTACGGGTATTGTGTGACTTTTGTGAAAGAAACGGATCTTTTAAAGAATTAACGTACGTAGTACTTGGGGGTTTGAAAGCCCGAACTTATTGACATAGAATAGAAAGTACCTTGTGTGAATAACTTGACTATGTTGGTTTGTGATAACCTTGTAATATTTTCTTGTTGGTTTGATAAATAAACATGTTAGGATGCTACGTGTGTTAGTGTCTTGTAATGTTGTGTAAGGGGGTTTCCCTTGATTGTGCTTATGTTGTTTAACGATAAGGTTATGTTAGTATTATATCACTCACCTCGACTTGATCCGGAGGTTAAGTGCCTCCGACGCGGGTATAGCTCAGGCGTTGCAGGACCATGATTCGAGACTACCTCATACGGGTCCGGGGACTATGCGGGCTACGAGAGTTCGGGTTAGTGTGCGGACTTTGTGGTCATGCGATTACATGTGGCGTGCGGATGCGAGTCGGGGCGTTGCCGGGGAGTAGCTACCCTCGATGCGGGAATACCTCATGCGGGCTATGTGAGTGGCCTATCGCGAGTGCGGGAAGTTCGGGACTAGACGCGCACATTAGATCTGCGGGCGAGTGGCGGCCGATCATGTGGCGGTGCAGACAGATCTCATGATCTGATTTATGACCTTGTTGATGCGTGGGTTTTAGTAGTCGGCTATGCCTTCGTACTTACCCCGTACGGTTTTATTATGACACAGGTGGGACCTGGTGTTCATGTGTATTCCTTGGTGCTTTTATATCATAGACTGCCGGCAGTGAGGAAGGTATTCCACGGGCATGATTGATGTTGTGGGCGTGAGACCCATATTTATATTGAGTGATGACTTTGAGGGCGTGAGTCCCTGACTTGACATGACTGCTTATTTATTGTGAACTGTAGTTTGGTTATCATACATGTCTCCTGCTTTATATAGACTACTATGATTTCATTCTGATATTTTTGATTTCACATACTAAATTGTTGTTATCTTGACCTCGCCCGAGGCTGCGTTCATGCCGCAGGTAGAGGTATACCAGTGTTGATCCTCGCTCATAGGGTCACAGTTCAGCGTTTGGGAAGCTCCGTTTCTCCGGAGGCTTATCTTTGGTATAGTCCCCTGTTGTTGTAGGTGCTTACATTCAGGGGTATGGCGGGCCACTGTCCGTCGTTGTTGTCATATCATTCGTAAGTGCAGAAATCTTGTTGTGGCGAGTTTGTAATAAGGGATGTAAGCTATTCTAGTTGTTATTTATATACGAAAGACAATTTTTCTCGGATAAACTGTTCGCACTTCTTATTATTTCATGTCTTGTTTTATATTCTTGATTACTCGGATGTATGTCTACTGGGTGCGGGGTAAGGCACGATCACGGGCAGGTTGGTCGTGACAAAAATGGTATCGAGCGATTAATCCTCGGAAAGTGTCTGAGACCGTATCTAGTAAGTCTTGATTATCGGTGTGTTGTGCACCACACCAATAATGTCGAGGCTATAGGATATTTAGGATTGGTTTCCATTCTTCTCACTCGAGATCGTGCTTAGAGCCGTGTTATAAGTTGGACCCTCTAACGTATTTCTTTCCACCCGCTATGCCTCGCGTAAGGCAACCCAGAAGGCGGCAAGGCGTGAGAGCTGCGAATAGAGCACATAGGGTTACGAGGGCACAGGCCCAATCATCACCTGGGGTGGTGCTTCATTCGGGGAGTTCTGCGACATCGCCAGCCCCAGCAGAGTTTAGCGCGGCATCAGATTCTGCTGCGGCCATGATATTCGAACCTTGATTCCGACCCGATGGCGAAAGTATGGATTGCAAAGAGACGACCTGCATTACTAGCTATGGATTTAGCGGCAGAGTATATTATGTATCGATTTATCACGGGTCATGATGATCGTCTAAGAGAGGTTGTGCAAGAATAGCTCTTGATCGAGCTTGAGCATGGCACGTATGCGGGCTTATCGCGTGAGCAAGAAACGTAGAGATCGGCAGTTAATCAGGGCGGCGAAGAGGCCCGTCGGCGGGATCCTTTGGTAACTTTCGAGCGAACCGCCTCAACCAGATTAGATATGCCTCCACCATGCAGAGTGGTCCTCCGCGGGGTTCAGTTGTGGCTTAGGTTCACGCCACGTAGTTCTAACGGCCGGATTGATTTTACCTCGGTATTCTGAGATGACAGCGCCATCCCGGAATGTCGTCTTTTTGTTGATGCTTGTTTTACCTGCGGCCGTCAGGGCCATGTGTCGAAAGGGTGTCCTAGTAGGAGGGATACAAGTAGGAGGACTCAGCTTACCAGATCAGTTGCGGATTTAGTGGCTCGGAGAGGAAGGGTTGTTAGCCAGAGGAGGTCACCCCCACCTCGGTGTGGCCGTTGTGGTAGATGTCATTGTGGGGAGTGTAGTACTTCTTCGACAACTTGTTTTGCTATGCGCCCAACAGGGCAGGATTGATTAGAACGACAAAGGGGAGTGAAACAGTAGATACAGGTACATCCTTAACCCTCTAGAAATTTGTACGGGTGATAAGATGAGTATATCTTAAGTGTTATGATCAGATAGCATTGTGCTAATTGTGATTAGAAATTATGGTTAGTTAACCGGGTAAGATTGGGGATAGGGAAAGTGTGAGCCTTAGAGTTTTATGCGTAGAGACCTTAGAGGTAAGGCCATCTCGAGTAAAAGATGTATTTTTATGTTTGACCCTTATCGGAGTGCATAGTATACGTGAGATATGTTTGTGTGATAAGTCCCTGAGTGGTATGAAATGAAAGAGGGTAGTTGAGCTAAGAAGACCACTAGGTTTTCGTGACTCGATGAGGAGATTGTTCCGGATCGGGGAACAAGAGTTTTCTTGGCGATAGCGGGCGGGTTCTTGAGACCAGGTGCGGGTCAAACCGCGGATTGCATTGTGGTGGGTCGGTTCGAGGTGGTCCCGCGGTGGGGTCACGGGTGTTAGGCCCAGTTTAGTTAACCAACGTCTGAGTTCGTGGATGCGTTCGACCGATGGTCGGCCGATGAGGTCAGCCCATCTTGTCTTTCAGTCAGGACCGTTTACTCGGCAGAGGGTTATGCGAGATGTTATATATCAGGAAGGTTGTAAGACTGCACGGGGTTCCTACTTTTACTATGGCAGGCAGTGGAGCCCAGGTTACGACTATTTCTTTTCTGGAGGTTTTACCAGGCAGGGTTAGGAACTCAGGTGAGTCTCAGTATCGCATTCGCCCTCGGGCCAGTGTTTGGATCTCAGGGGTAGCTGTGAGGATTGTCGCCTCCTGTTGAGGGAGTGTTTTTAGCCACCATTTCAGTGTTCGGATATTGCCTTATGACGCCTTGTAGGGGCGGAAGTGTAAGTTGTCGGTCGATTGGTTCGATGTTGGCAAGGTTCAGATAGTTGGTTCATACTTGTTTCGGCAGGATATGGATAGGGTGAAGCTTATCCAGAAGAGGTTATTGGCAGCTCAGAGTCAACAGAAGTCGTGTGGATAATCGACGTCGACACTTGAAGTACAGGTTGACGGTCGGTATTCTTGAAGGTACCACCCCGGAAAGGGTGTGACGAGTTTTGGAAAACAGAGGAAACTTAGCCGAGGTACTTTGAGCACTTTCAGATCATTTGGAAAATAGGCCAAGTTGCCTATAGGTTAGCATTGCCGTCCGACGTAGGAGGCAGTATGTCCGGTCTTTCGTATTGCTATGATCGCAAAATATCGGAGATCCATCCAGAGTGTTCCCAGTTAATGATGACCAAGTTGGAGGTAGTAACCCAGAGATTTTGGAACCAAGCGAATGAAATGTGGTAAGTTATGAGAAAGAGTTCAAGTGTACGAGAAGGGTACGACGAGTAAGGGAAGAAGCGAGCATGTGTTAAGAACATAGGAGTGATCATTACTTTTGTGAAGTAAGGGTGCGATGGAAATATATTTTAGACCTCGGGTGGGAGCTTTTGTAGTGTTGGAGGTGATTTCTCGTGGACTTGGATTAAGTATTTGCGCGTGTGTTATTTTGTGGCCAGGTGCGGCATGATTGTTTTCGTAAGTATAGTAGTGAAGACTATACTGGCGCATGTATGTTTTGAGACTTAGAAGGAACATTCGGGACGAATGTTTCTAAGGAGGGGAAAATGTTATACCCCGTATTTCCTGAGTATGTACGTAAGGGCGTACGTATAAAAGTTTAAGCCTTAAGGTAGGCAAAGGGACGAAATTTTGTTCACAACCCCCGAAAATAATTGTTTTCCAACGAAACGTTTTCCAAACTTTGCGAAGGGAAAATTACGGTTGCAACATTAATTATTTTTGCGGATTTTTCCGAGAGATAAAATATTTTGGACCAACGGGAGGGTGACATGTGTCACCCTCAAAGTGGACGGTTTGGAGGAAGCTTCTTGGCACGTTTTTTTGATGTTAAATGCCTAAAACATTTGGTCAATGTTTTGTAGATATTTTGTGTGGTAGATGGATAAGGTGGGACCCACACACACTTGTCCAAATCCTCACCCTACACTTGCCCACCACTTGTCTTAATCTTGGCCATTGATTGGCCTATAAATACCCCCCTTTGTTGAAGACTTCTTCATCCACTCCACACTTTCTAAGTCTTGAACAATCCCTCTCCTCTTTGTAGAGCTCTCGTCCAGAGCACCCTCCCCTTTGAGAAAGCCTTTTGGCGAGAGGTACCCTTCCCTAGTAGTGCTAGTAGGGTACCACTACCTTGAGAGTTGTTCTCGTAAATACATCCCAGCAGTAGAAAATACTCTCAAGTATAGTTACTATTCCAAAATACCTTGGCCCAAATACCTTGTAGTATTCCAAGGTTACACCTATACTAAAAGCCCAGAAATACTATTATACTTCCCTTCAGTCACAAAACGAAACCCAAAGGAAAATCTTTACAGTTGGTTGAAGTATTAAGAAGAAGTTGCGTAGAACTTCTAAGGGTTGTTTGGAGCGGGTTGGAGCACCCGGAGTAGGAGCTAAACGTTGCTCAGGATCGACATTTAAACTTGGATAATTTTGGGCTTATCGAGGTAAATACTCTTGTCCTTCTATTGTAATTGGAAATTACATACTGTAGTAGTATAGAAATGAATATAAGATTCATAGAAGAGAATTGAACTGTAATAGAAGGATATTACAGATAAGAATTGAACTGAAATCACATCAGAAGAATATTAAAGAAGAAGATTAAACTGTACTTACATAGGACTGTATTCTGATGAACTTGTGTAGCTTAACGGGTAGGAAGTCTTGCCGATTTTCCGTGAAATAGAGAACCTCGCTTAGAATATTCTAAAGAGTAGTCTAGACTTTTATAGAATTATTTAACCGTTATAGGATGAACTAATGCGAGTAGCGTGTTCTACTTTAAAGGTGTACAAGGCTAATAGGGTTATAGCCGTGGGCGTTTTGCTAATAGTCGATAATCGTCGCGAGGTATGTGATTCTTCCTATCCTCTTGAGCATGATATTTTAAAAGGAATATATATAGTACGGTAGACGTACGTGTGTTAACTGAACGTGGTTTTACTACGATGTCTTTTGACTTGAGTCTGAATAATAAGAATCTGAAGTATTTCAAAAGAGTTAAGAAACCTTTTTGAAAGAAGAGTAATACTTGGTTTTAAAAGCTTAAGAGTTATACTAGCTTTATGGGAATTTAGGTATAACGACTTAAGAGAGATAAAAAGAATGGTTTATTGATTTTAGAAAGTTAAGAGACTTAATCTTAAAAGATAAGAGACTTGACTTAATTGAATTAATATGAATTTTGTTAAAAAGTGTGAAACCTCATTCGTGAGTAATGAGTACTTGGTTTTTAAAAGGAATAATGTTTTACTGATTTTGGAAATCAGAATAAGTACCGAACAAACCACAGCAGCGCTAATAAAGGGAAGTGTATTGACTAATAAAGTATTATGAAAACCAGTAGAAACCTCCATCTGCATAGAAGCTAAGATGAGACAAAATGATATTACATTTCCTAGATCATGGCTGCTTTAATAAGATTGTTATAAACAAGAATAACCTACTCACACATAAGGCATATGTTTCTCAAATTGTTTTAAAGGAGAATTATATTATTAAGTGATTAAAACTATGAACTACGAAACCTTTCGAAAATGAGAAACTTGAGCATTTGAAATTAGGCAAACTTGAACGTTTGGAAAATAATGTTGTTACTTGATTTTACAAAGGGAAGTATTTTGGTTTACTTAAAAAGATAGTCACTCTATTTTTATACTACGGGTATTGTGTGACTTTTGTGAAAGAAACGGATCTTTTAAAGAATTAACGTACGTAGTACTTGGGGGTTTGAAAGCCCGAACTTATTGACATAGAATAGAAAGTACCTTGTGTGAATAACTTGACTATGTTGGTTTGTGATAACCTTGTAATATTTTCTTGTTGGTTTGATAAATAAACATGTTAGGATGCTACGTGTGTTAGTGTCTTGTAATGTTGTGTAAGGGGGTTTCCCTTGATTGTGCTTATGTTGTTTAACGATAAGCTGTTATGTTAGTATTATATCACTCACCTTGACTTGATCCCGGGGGTTAAGCTTCCCTCCGATGCGGGGTATAGCTCAGGCGTTCTGGGACCATGATTCGAGACTACCTCATGCGGGTCCAGGGGACCTATGCGGAGCTACGAGAGTTCCAGGTTAGTGTGCGGACTTTGTGGTCATGCGGTCTATGTGGCCATGCGGACTGCGAGTCCAGGACGTTGCCGGGGAGTAGCTACCCTCGATGCGGGGAATACCTCATGCGGGCCTATGTGAGTGGCCTATGCGGGCTGCGGGAAGTTCGAGGACTAGACGCGCATTAGATATTGCGGGCGAGTGGCGGCCGATCATGTGGCGGTCTAGAGCAGATCTCATGATCTGATTTATGACCTTGTTGATGCTGTGGGTTTTAGTAGTCCGCTATGCCTTCGTACTTACCGTCACGGTTTTATTATGACACAGGTGGGACCTGGTGTTCATGTGTATTCCTTGGTGTTTTTATATCATAGACTGCCGGCAGTGAGGAAGGTATTCCACGGGCATGATTGATGTTGTGGGCGTGAGACCCATATTTATATTGAGTGATGACTTTGAGGGCGTGAGTCCCTGACTTGACATGACTGCTTATTTATTGTGAACTGTAGTTTGGTTATCATACATGTCTCATGCTTTATATAGACTACTATGATTTCATTTCTGATATTTTTCGCTTCATACTAAATTTTTGTTATCGACCTCCTTGGCTGCGTTCATCTGCAGTAGAGGTACACGATGTTGATCCTCGCCATAGTCCGATTCAGCGTTTGGGAAGCTTCGTTTCTCGGAGGCTTATCTTTGGTATAGTCCCTGTTGTTGTAGTGCTACATTCGTGGGTATGGCGGGCATCCGTCGTTGTTGTCATATCATTCGTAAGTAAGTGCAGTAAATCTTGTTGTGGCGAGTTTGTAATAAGGGATGTAACTGTTCTAGTTGTTATATATATATGCCGAAAGACAATTTTTCTCAGATAAACTGTTTCGCACTTCTTATTATTTCATGTCTTGTTTTATATTCCGCTGATTACTCCGATGTATGTCTACTTGGGTGCCCGGGGTAAGGCACCAGTCACGGGCCCGGGTTCGGGTCGTGACATTGTCAAAACCTGAGAATGATCCTAAGTTATGGACGACACTTGATGCTACTGTTCTTCAGTTGATTTATTCCACTATTTCTATCGACCTACTGCAAACGATTATCGAACCAAACGCTACGATGATGGCGGCTTGGAATAGAGTCCGTGATATATTCCAAGATAATCAAAATTCTCGTGTTGTTAATATGGAAGACTTCCCTAACGTTTCAGCATATTGCAAAAGGTTGAAGGAGTTGGCACACCAACTCCGTAATGTTGGTGCGCTCGTTACGAACGATCGTCTCGTTCTTCAGATGGTCGCAGGTCTATCTGAGGTCTATAATGGTGTTGGCACGCTTCTTCGTCAGAGCAGCCCTCTTCCGCAATTTTATCAGGCTCGTTCTATGCTTACACTCGAAGAAGCAGGCTTGGCTAAAAAGGCGGCTACCGGTGCTAGTCCCGTAGTCATGATGGTCGAGTCCAATTTTCCTCCTTCCGGTTCCAACAACTCGGGCCAAAATCGCAACAATGGTGGCAGAAAAAAAGGTTAAATTTGGAAAAATAATGACAAGAATCGCGGCGCCAACAAAGGAGGCAGCCGAAATACGGCGATGGCGGTGGTGGCCCTCGGGGCAGTACATATCAGAAACAGTCTTGGGGCCAGCAGTGGGCCACTATGCATGGAAGTGGGCCAGTCAGTATGGGCCAAACAGTGGTAGTCAAGTGTATTACCCGAGAAACTGGGCCCAATTTCTCAACGGCCGAGCCCGATTTCGGGTCGATCTCGAGTTTCGACTGGGTTATGGCGGATCGCGATCCGACCGACGGGCGCGATTAACGTCCTAATGGGCGCCATTCGCGACTGTCACTCTTAATCCATTTAATACAGATGTCTACATAAATTTCGACAGCACAACGCTGCTTTTACAACATATCCCTAAAAACGGGCGAGCCGACAAGGCTGCCAAAACAACAACAAAACAACAGTCATAATAGGCTAGCCGACTAGGCTGCCACCAACCACATCATGCGCACAAAGGCATAAATCAAAACACGCAAGCCGGCAAGGCTGCTACTAGATAACGACATCAAACCCAAAACAAAGTACAAACATCCAACCCACAACTGTCTACAGACCTCTAATAGAGTAATACTGACATATGACGGGACAGGACCCCGTCGTGCCCAAAATACGCATAAGTGAAAAATAAAGGTCTGTACCAAAAATAGCTGGCTCCGGAACAAAGGAGCTCTCCAACTGCTGTACAGAAATCCTAGACTGGAGGGTCGCCTATCTGAACACCTGAACCTGTGGGTTGTAAATTTCAAAAATTTAACTAAATTCAAATTAAATATGTAATATAATAATATAATATAGTTTATAACTTTATATTTTATAGTTCATATTGTAGTTATATAAACTATATAATTTTTTTTATTCCGAAAATTTATTAATTTATTAAATTAGTAGAAATTAGTAGACATAAGTTAACAAATAACAACTAAAGAGATAATAAAATAAAAACTAATGATAAGATGTAAACTTTCGAACTTTCATTATTCATAATGTTAATAAGAGTACATGATGAAGTAATAATAATTTTATTTACATATTATGCATCATTTTACAAAGTTCTTCGTAATTTATAGGTTGATTGAATTGGTGATGCTCCATAGTCCATAGCCTCTAAATCTGGAGTTGAAATTTTAGTCCCGTTTCCACGGTTCCGCCGCAACTTATGCAGTTGTAAAAGTGTTCCATATATCTAGAATCTAGATTCATTATCATCGTCTTTATTGAATCCTGCAGATGTAGACACATAACAGAAGCAGAACTAGAATGAAGATTAGTAGCAGAGTTGTTCAATTATCAAATAATGTAACTGTATCTTTATATTTTATACTTAATTTGTTGTTGACCAGTGTGTCAGATGAACTCTCTGTACATGTCTAACTAAAGTTCTCGTCCCCCCGTCATTATCATGTTTATAAGTTTTCCCACAAATATTACATCTAACTTTATCAGTATCCCCAATTCTATCATAAAAGTTCCACACTTTACTCCTTATTTTGATTCTCCTACTCCTTACTACTGGTAAATGAGGTGTACGACTAGTAGTACTAACATTGATAGAAGACACACTAGTAAGTGTATCAATTTCGGTTTCAACAATATTATCTATATGAGCATTATCATAATAATTATCTTCTATTTCAAAATCTTCTTTCATTTGATCATAATCTATATTTTGATTAGACGATGAAGAACCTTTAGATTTTGTACCACTTGAAATAGTTTTATTTTTATCCATTATAAAATATTTAATTTAAATAATCAACAAATAAATATGACAATTTAATAAAATAAATAGAGAATGAAACGAGTGTACCAAACTTCGGGATTCAGAACTCAATTGAAACTCGAAGCTCGAAGTCTTGCATCTTGCTACTTTGAAAATTAATAATAATAATAATAACTTGATAATTGATAATATAGAGAATTAAGAGAGTATGAAAATTGAGAATTGAAAGAATTGTAGAAATAATTGTGTGATAAAAATGAGAAGAATGTAGAGTATTTATAGATTTTTTAAAGAGTAAAAATGTAATTAACAAAAAATTAAAAAACAATAAAATAAAAATGCCAAAAACGGTCTTAAGACCGTTGCTCCACCCCCAGCCCTCCCCCCAACGGTAATATTACCGTTGTTTTATTTTTTTTTAATTTTTTTACTTTACCGGTCTGGGTCCTTTCCGGATTTCTCTGTAACCCGGCGAGTTGGGGTTAGGGCAAAACCAACTGACCGGTAAGTCTTATCGATGCGAAACGGACCGAATTTTATCTGGTCGACGATGCAGTTCCGGTCAACCCTACTTAGACAGGTATACTTCAAACTCAACCGTCAATCAAACCTCTCCAATCAACTAGTTCGAATCTTAACCATTCCAACTGGACAGACCCGTTTACACTGGGTAGGTTGTGCACTCATGCTTACTGAAAGTATATTTATGTCCTAGAGACAATCAGTATTAGGACAAATGTACTTTAATGAAAATTAATATTATGGTATTTGCATTTACTGAATTATTAGTTGATTGTTTATAATATTCTATAAATGCATCCCTAGAGGTTACATGATTATTAATAATGTGAGATTAATATTATAGTGTAAACTCTTAAACTGCCTCGACTAATGATTATCGAGAATGGGATATCGATGATATGTGATACGTCGACATGTGGTCTGCATCATATCCTTAGGGATGTACCTGCTACGAGTTATGGCAACTTGTTATGGACACATAGATATTGTTGAAGTATTGGTATACTCTGCTGATGCACTGTTTGTTATATATGTCTAAAGTGTCATCAGGCATGTGGGAGATAGATGTCCTTAGACTTGAGGTCGATACCACCTTGTTTACAGAGTAATGTACTTTGATCATGTCATAACCTCAAATGTCTTATAGGTTGAGACGCGGTTTGTTTTGGGTACATTGCAAAGTGGATTAAAGGTGGTAGTTGACTCAAGATTATGATTCATTCCTCGAATGCATCTTCGAGAGAACACTCACATTCTCATATGGTATTAAGTTGACTAAGTCGTTGGCCAACGCAGTAGATATATCTATGATATGGTCTTGTTGTCAGCTAATATAGATTATATATAATGATCAAGCTATTTGGATAGACACTTGGCAGATCCTATGCTTGATCGAGTGTGTCTTGAATGAAAGGATTTTATCTACCCATATAGAGGTTCAATTCACAGGTTTCGTGTAACTATACTTCACATATTGAGTTCGTCTTCTGGCGCAGTCTAGGAGTTCCGTGTAGACCCTAATGTTATTAGTGTTGATATGTGAAGGCTTGTAGGATAACACTAAGTCAATTGTTCTGTCTATTCAAGAATGTAAATAGAGAGAGAGAATATAAATGTTCGATTTATAATCGAGACATTAGAATAAAATAGAAAATGAGGCAAAATAGGAACAGGGCCGCGACGCATGAGACCGAGGGCCGCGACGTTATGTGTCCAGTGGGTCTGAATGACCCACTCTGCTTCAATTTTCTGTGTTTGGCCCATTTGAGAAACCCTAGCTGCATTTTGCAACTATAAATAGAGGGTTAAGCCACATATTTTATACACCAAAATTAAGAGAATTAATCTCTTCTGAAATTTTGCTGGATTTCCTAGCTTTCCAAAAGAGTAAATTACATCAAAGTCTTGAACTTGCAAATCGAGGGACTATTACGTGCTTAGCTGCACACGTGAAGATCAATTGAAGATTGAAGATTCGAGATTGCATAATTGTAAGTGTTACATCGAAGTATTACAGTTCTTATGTGTTTACATTATATAATCATCCTACAGTTTGACCGTTATATGGGGTTTGAAATATAAATATTCAAATTTTGTTGCGTGTACGAACCCGACAAAATTCTACAATGGTATCAGAGTCTGGGCTGTTTTGTGTGATTATATGATGAATGTTAATGATAATATGGGTTATGATTTGTTTAGATCTGACTTTATGTCGTTTAGAAGCTTTAAAACCTTAAATCTAAAAAACGCATGATTTTGTCTCCATATCTGTTAAACATTGATGTAATCGAGAAAGTCATTCCAATCTAAATCTTCTTAGTTGATATGCGTAACCGATTTGATTCGAACATGGTGCATTGAGATGAAGAACGAGAAGGAATTGGATGATGGTCGATGAACGTGTTGTTCAATGGTGAAAGGGGTACGAAATTGGATTTATAAATCTGACCCTAAACCAGTTTTAGGGTTTTGGAATTGCACTATTTGCATTTCTGGGACTGAGGCGTCGCGGATCCACGATGGAGCGTCGCGGCGCTGCCTTGATTACGCCAGAAAGCTTAAAATAAAATTTCGGACTTACTGCCTCTGATGCGTCGTGACGCCACCTGTTAGGGTCGCGGCACTGACAAAAGTTTTTCAGAATTTTTGGTTCTTGCACTGTCGGTAGCGCCGACGGTGGTTTTAAAAAAATCTTTTGGAATCGAATGCGAAATTTTAAATATTCTAATTCTGAAATTTTAAGAGTTTCAGAATCTGAATTAAAACCTTTTAATTGGACATATTTGGTCATTTCGGGCAAATTTTTAATCAAATAAAGTTTCTGAAAATTGGAAATTGCAAACAGGTCTCAGAAACCTGAAAATATTTTTCGAGAGTTAAAATTGAATTCTTTGAATTCAATAGGGTTCAAATTGAATTTTTAAATTTTTGAGGGATTGAACTGTAAATTTAAAAGTTTACAGAATTCCTGAAAATCAGAATTTTAAAATCAGAAAATGTTTAGGGACTGTTTGACATAGACATAGACATATATTTTAGAGTTTAGATAAATAGACACATGATTATCATTAATCGTATATTATTGTATAATATACAAATGTGCTAAGTGTTTTAAATGTGAAACATTTAATTATTTGCATAGTGTCCACAATTATTGTCTGGGTAGGCGGCGCCCAGTAATTGATTTACATAATGACCTTTTATAACTGTCTGGGTAGGCGGCGCCCAGTAGTTGTTTAAAACAATCTTATATCATGCCTATTGGGTTGATGATTTCTCATCTAAATGTGTTTAGAAATTGCATGATAAAGTGTCGTATGAAGTATGACATGTATGTTGATCTTGATTGAAATCCCTGAAAACTGAAAATGTTCCCCAAAAATTAAAATACAAGTCTAATTAAAACGCATCGTCCATTATAATTATTAGGGTGCAAAATTCTTTTCGGCGATACGAGTATTTATGTCAAAGTATTTGCTCTAAATCTACGAGGACTCAGACCTTTTCATATATGTGTTAAACGTAAAAGTAAATGATAAACTTTTGTAGGTATTCATACCAAAGTGTTTGCTCGCAAAGGCCAAGTTTACTTAGGTACATAAACACAGTCGTGTAATGGGGTTGACTTGCTTAGACAAATCTTGGCGCCAAAGTGTCGGACTAATCTAAGGGCGCAGATTAAAATGAAAGATATTTAATCAAACCATGAGTTGCAGATAAGCTTTGCAACTGATCTAGAACCTACCAAAATGTGTTATTGAAGTTATCAGCCAAAGCAAACGCGAATATAACATATGTTTGATCTTGGCCCATTATGACCTTATAATAATTTTAGGTTTGTATTCTACCTTGGGGTCGTAGAAGTATGCTAAAATATTGAGATCTAATTAAACAAAAGGCCATGTTTGATTAGTCTAAAATGAATGTGTATAATAGGGAAATAAAATTTGATTGTAGTTTCCCATCTATCTAACTCTTCAAAACTTCAAAATGTCGAGCCTATAATTGAAATGAACAAACTCACCGGGCCAAACTATCTAGACTGGCCTAAGAAATCTAAGAATTATCCTAAGGTAAGAAAAGATAGAATATGTATTGGACAAATTATTCCTCACAGTCTTTGCCGAGGATTCTGCAGAATATGCCACATTAGTTAAGGTAGCCTACCATAAGAACCTAGATGACGCCACTTTAGCACGATGCGTCATGTTGTCATCCATGTCAGTGGAACCACAGAGACAACATGAGAACTCTATGACTCTCAGTCCCAAACTATGAATATGAGTTGTTGATAGAAACTCTTCAAATGTAAGCTAAGTGTCTCAGCATGTGTTGAAGATGATAGGGCTGATAGAAAGGTTGGCCTCAATTGGTATAAGTCTGCAGAATAACGTCGCTTCCACCCTTATCTTGAACTCCCCCCCTCGTTCGTTCGAGATTTTATTGTATACTACAATATGAACGGAACAAAGGCGAGTCTACCGAAACTGCATGACATACTAAAGACCTTTAAATCTTCAACTTCCAAGAGCAAAGTTGTGCTCATGATGAGCTCCTCTAGCCGGCCCAAGCCGAAAGGTGAGGAATGACAAAAGAAGAAGGGCAAGGCAGTCTTTGCGCCCTCAGCTATGAAGCTTAAGGGAGGTGTGAAAAAGGAAAGGTGATTCCGGCCAAGGATGTATGCCTCAACTATAATAGGAAGAGGCATTTGAAGAAAGGACTGAACTTCACTAAGAGGAAAAGCACCAGATGATTCTACCTCTAGTGGATAAGGTATGTACGTCATTGAAATAAAGAGAAATTTCCAATGTACAAAACAAACGAGCTAAAATAAGTAAAAGAAATTCTACCTACCTGTGGCATTGTAGACTTGGTCATATCAATCAAACAAGGATAGAACGGTTGAGGAAACTTAACTACCTCGAACCATTTGACTTAGAATCTTATGGTAACTGTGAATCCTATTTGAAGGATAAGATGACCAATAAGCCTCTTTCTGGAAAGGGGATACGAGCCAAGGAGGTGCTTGAGTTGGTATATACCGATGTATGTGAACCATTTTTTACTCAATCTAGATGAGCTTTCTCTTACTTCATCACTTTTACAGACGACTTGACAAGGTATGTATATGTGTATATTATGAAACACAAATCTGAGGCTTTCGAAAAGTTTAGGGAGTACAAGTGTGAAGTGGAGAAACAACTCGCAAAGAGTATCAAGACTCTTCGATCTGATTGAGGAGATAAATACTTAAGTAAAGAATTTCTAGATTACTTGAAGCTACATGGAGTTCATTCCGAATAGACGCCTCCTGGAACACCACAGATGAATGGTGTTGTCGAGAGGAGAAATCGAACCCTACTTGACATGGTTTGATTCATGATGAGCTTTTCAGCTTTACCTACATATCTTTGGGGATATGCTATACAAACCTCCATTTATGTTCTAAACAGAGTTCCTTCTAAACCAGTTGAAAAGACATTGTATGAGGTATGGTGTGGCAAGAAGTCATCTCTTAGACATGTGAGGCCCTGGGGGTGCCCTGCATATGTCAAGAAGATGCTAACTGATAAGTTGGAATCCAAGAGTGAGAAATGTTACTTCGTAGGGTATCCAAAGGAAACTAAGAGATACTATTTCTATCTTCGCAGTTTCTAGGAACACAACTTTCCTTGAAGAAGAATATGTCTACGAGGAAGAGAGTTGCACAGAGATAGAACTTGAAGAGATTCAAGAACAAAGTAACATAGAGGTTGAGTCATTTCCAGATGGAAAGAATTCAGTGGGAGCTTTTGGCGAAGATTGGGTACTTACAGTACGCCCTTCGGCCAATGGGAGTGTTACGAGGAATGATGCAGAAATACAAGATCCTCCTACATAGACCTTGGGAGCAAGTGCAGTGATTGCACCTCCTCCTATTCAGGAAAGATATGAAAATGATATTTCTGAAATCTATCATGTTGGTAGATCAACCAACACAAAAGAACCTTCTCACAGTCAGAACATATCTAGAACTGAACTGCAAGACAATCAACTCCGTAGGTCGACTAGAACTCATCATCCTCCAGAAAGACTAAATTTACTTGTGAAAACATATAGTGAGATAGATATTCCAGATGATGATGAGCCTACAACCTATAACGAAGCAATGGTTGACATTGATTCGAAGAGATGGCAAGAAGCCATGAAATCTGAAAAGGAATCTATGTATGTCAATCAAGTGTGGAACTTGGTTGATTTGACAAATGGGGTTAAACCCATAAGATGCAAATGGGTCTTCAAGAAAAAGATTGATGCATTTGGCAATGTTCAGACTTATAAAGCTAGACTGGTGGCTAAAGGTTATAATCAGCGTCCTGGTATGGATTATGATGAAACCTTTTCGCCAGTTGCTAAGATATAGTCTATTCGGATTTTGCTTGCGATAGCTGCATATTATGACTATGACATTTGGCAAATGGACATCAAAACTGCATTCCTCAATGGTAATCTAATTGAGCAAGTGTATATGAAACAATCAGAGGGTTTTTCATCAGAGTCCAGACCAAATGTTGTGTGCATGTTACAGAAGTCCATTTATAGACTTAAGCAAGCCTCTAGGAGTTGGAATATTTTCTTTGACAAGGTTATCAAGTCATTTGATTTCGTCAAAAGCAAAGAAGATCTGTGTGTTTATATTAAACGCAATGATGAGGGTATTATCTTTATTGTTATATATGTTGATGACATATTGATAATGAAAGACAATAAGACTCTCATGCAGTCAGTTAAGGAATGATTGTCAATACCTTCATGATGAAGGACTTAGGTGAAGTCTGTTATATTCTGGGAATTAGGATCTATAGAGATATACCCAATATATTGTTGGCGCTGTCACAGTCGGTCTACATAGATAAAGTGCTTAGACGTTTTTCTATGGAGAATTCCAAGAAAAACAGTCTTCTAATGGGTCAAGGCATCAAGTTATCTAAGAAGGATTGTCCTTCTAGTGCTGTAGAACTTGAGTGCATAAAGAGGATCACATATGTTTCGGCTATAGGATCAATCATGTATGCCATGACCTGTATCAGGCCAGATGTGGCCTTTGCACTTAGCATGGCTTGCAAGTTTCAGCAGAATCCTGGTGAGGAACACTGGAAGGCAGTCAAAAGTATTCTTAAGTATCTCAGACATACTAAAGATTACTTCTTGGTCTATGATGGTGATGAAAAGCTAGTAGCTACTGGTTACACTGATGCTAGCTTCCAGACAGATGTTGATGACTTCAAATCTCAGTGTGGTTACACGTTCATTTTCAATAGTGGAGCAGTGAGTTAGAAGAGTTCCAAACAAGCTACAACTGCTGATTCGACTACTGAAGCAGAGTACACTGCTGGATCGAATGCTGCTAAAGAAGTTGTCGCAATTTCTGAGTTTTTGAAGGAACTAGGGGTTATTACGAGTGCTAGTTGTCCAATAACCATTTATTGTGACAACACTGGTGCAATTTCACATGCAAAGGAACCAAGATCAACAAACAGAAACAAACATATACCAAAGAAGTACTACATTCTCAGAGAGATGGTGGAGGATGAAGAAATTAGATTAGATTATGCTCCACAAACCATAATCTAGCAGACCCATTTACTAAACCATTAAGCTTGGTTGCATAATGGTCATTTTAAGAAAATGGGTATTAGATATGTTGGTGATTGGCTCTAGGCCAAGTGAGAGATTGAAAGTATATTTATGTCCAAGAGACAATCAGTATTAGGGCAAATGTACTTTATACACATTAATATTTATATTAATGGAGATTAATATTATGACATTTACATTTGTTGAATTATTAGTTAATTATTTATAATATTTTACAAGTGCATCCCTAGAGGTTACGTGGTTATTAATAATGTGAGAGATTAATATTATAGCGTAAACTCTTAAACTGCCTCGACTAATGATCATCGAGAATGAGATATCAATGATATGTGATACGCCGACATTTGGTCTGCATCATATCCTTAAGGATGTAGTATGGCTCACCTGCTACGAGTTATGACAACTTGTAATGGGCACATAGATACTTGTTGAAGTATTGGTATACCCTGCTGATGCACTGCTTGTTATATATGTCTAAAGTGTCATCAGACGTGTGGGAGATAGAAGTCCTTAGACTTGAGGTCGATACCACCTTGTTTACAGAGTAATGTACTTTGATCCTGTCCTAAGCTCAACTGTCTTATAGGTTGAGACACGGTTTGTTTTGGGTACATTACGAAGTGGATTAAAGGTGGTAGTTGAGCCAAGATTAGAATTCATTCCTCGAATGTATCTTCGAGAGAATACTCACATTCTCATATGGTATTAGGTTGACTAAGTCGTTGGCCAACGCATTAGACATATCTATGATATTATCTTTTTGTCAGCTAATATAGATGATATATAATGATCAAGCTATTTGGATAGACACTTGGCAGATCCTAGGCTTGATCGAGTGTGTCGTGAATAAAAGGATTTTATCTACCCACATAGAGGTCCAGTTCACAGGTTTCGTGTAACTATACTTCACATATTGAGTTTGTCTTCCGGCGCCGTCCAGGAGTTCCGTGTAGACCCTAATGTTATTAGTGTTGATATGTGAAGGCTTGTAGGGTAACACTAAGTCAATTGTTCTGTCGATTCAATGATGTAATCAGAGAGAGAATATAAATGTTCGATTTATAATCGAGACATTAGAATAAAATCGAAAATGAGGCAAAATAGGAACAGGGTCGCAGTGCATGAGACCGAGGGCCGCGACGCCACTTACTCAGCGTCGCAGCGCCACGTGTCCAGTGGGTCCGAATGACCCACTCTGCTTCAGTTTTCTGGGCCTGTCCCATTTGGGGAACCCTAGCTGCATTTTGCAGCTATAAATAGAGGGTTAAGCCACAAATTTTATATACCAAAATTAAGATAATTAATCTCTTCTGAAACTCTACTGGATTTCCTAGCTTTCCAAAGAGTAAATTACATCAAAGTCTTGAACTTGCAAATCGAGGGACTATTGTGTGCTCACCCTCGGCTGCACACGTGAAGATCAATTGAAGATTGAAGATTCCAGATTGCATAACTGTAAGTGTTCTATCGAAGCATTACAATTCTTATGTGTTTACATTATATAATAATCCTACAGTTTGACCGCTATGTCAGGTTTAAAACATAAATTTTCAAATTTCGCTGTGTGTACGAACCCGACAAAACCCTACACTTACCACTGGGTATATATGGTTAACGGTTAACACTAATGGGCCGTTTGACAGGCAATATTATAGAAAATAATAATGGTATTAGTTTTAATATTATTTAATCTCTTGTTTGGCAGTGTTTTAAATTTATGTATAACTAATATAACTATTAGTATATACCTTATTCAGTACTATTTTTAGTAAATCATAACATAAACAATATCAATACTATTTCTATTCTAATACACCATGTTTAGTACTACTATTTGTAGCAATTATAAAATACATGTTATTTAATACAACAAATCAAATAATCTATATCTATATTATATTAAAAGCAAGAAGTGTCTTAAAATGTTGATTGAACTTTTTGCCCTTCATTAAAATACTCTACAATAGACAAAATTGTCATTTACTAACTTTGCTAACTCCCCCTTCTCAACCCGTATCTTGTTCGTTCTGAAAACACGTCTTCCTATTCCATCTTTTCTCGAATCTCCTTTAACGGAAGAAATAGACTATTTTTGTCAAATTATTATTTAATTATCTTTATAATAAGAAGGTAAGCATCAAAGCCTAGAAAATCCAACCAATACAAAGAGCTCTTTTCAGTCCATACTCTTAACAAGTGAAAGTTGTTGCACTCACCATATCTTGCTTCGATTTCCATCAAAGCAAGAAGTATAGACTATAGACTTGCAGGATCAAGTGGGAACTTGACAGGTCTCGCAGCTACTAAGCTTCGGACCAGCTACTGATCATTGCATTGGTAAGCTATTGCCTCACCAACTAACTAATCATACCCGAGTCCCTCCTCGGGCAGAATCCTCCCTTTTTAGAGTCTTTTTGACATTTAATTATTTACATAAAATTTAGGACTTCTTTCTATCCTTTGAGGTTTAAAAGTCCTTCTCACCCACCTTTTAGGTTTAAAAGTCCTTTTTTCACGGAGTACACAAAAAAATTATGTGTGTAACCTAGGACTTGTGCAAGCCTTTTTAGAGTCCTTTTGACATATAATTATTTACCTAAAATTTACGACTTCTTTCTATATTTTTAGGTTTAAAATTCCTTCTCATCCACCTTTTAAGTTTAAAAGTCATTTTTTTCATGGAGTGTTGAAAATTTATTAACGTGAAATAAAGTTTAACCTATTATTTATGACTTAAATAATTGGGTCCCCGCACGTCGTTTTCATACACGTGCACACGTTGTACCAATGATAGTAAATTTTCTTAGTGAAAGAGATATTGGTACGTAAATGAAATGTTTGATACATGAAAGGATAGACGGTTATTGGCCAAATGACGAGTGTTTCACGTTGGTAAATGAAGGAAGAAGTGTACGATGTGTAAATGATGAAACGAGTTGGAAATTTTCGCGGAGCCGTGAAGGGCCGCGACGCCTTTGTGTCTGGTGGCTACTGGAAGTCAAGCGTCGCGACGCCTCCCAGGCAGGGCCACGACGCTTCGATGGAGAATGCTCGGCGGAAGATGAAAAGTTTTTGACTTTTGGGTTGGTTTTGGAGCATTGATCCTCCATTACTTTGCACTTGAATTCAGCCATTATTTGGTTGAATTATAACCCCTCAATAAGTGGCATTACATGGCTATTGAAAGCCGTTGCTTGGCTAGCTGGGAAGTCATCTTCATCACACTATAAATTGAGACACTTGACTCAATTGAAGAACACACTTGCAATCAGAAATTTTTGAATATTTCTTCCTCTCTAGCTTTCTTTCACACACTCAAATGTTCTTCTTTTTAGTAAACATTTGAGTTTCCTTTGCTCAATTATTTGTTGTTGTTTTATTTTGGGAGACAAGTTGTCAGTTACCATTAACTGATTTATACGGGACAATATTGTCTTAAGGACAGAGTGCTAACACCCAACTCAACAAATTCTCTGTAGTAGTTCATTTTCGTTCTTGTTCCAGGTTGTAATATTTGCTTTCATTGTTTACTTCCCATTCTCTTGTAACCATCATTGTACTCACAATATTAAGACAATATTCGTTGTAAGTGACAACAAAGATGATTGGAGGCGAACAATTTATTGTTGGATCTTCCACTAATGCACAAGGCAACCTCAATGCCTTTCCAACCGTTGCTCAAGGCACACCTAGTGCCTTCCCCACTATTGCACAAGGCTCAACCAACGCCTTTGACATTGCTCAAGGGAACGCTATTGTTCCTCCACCCGCTGGATTCCACCATGAACGCCCAGAAAAGTTCATGGGCACCAACTTCAAGAGATGACAACAGAAGATCTTATTCTTTTTTACTGTTATGGGAATGACATGTTTCCTAACAGAAGATCCTCCACAAGCTGGAGATGAAACAGACTCTTAGCCAAATGAAACGGCTGGAAGGGGCCAAGGTATTCATGTTGTTAACGGTATAAATATGGTTCTTGATGCATGAGTCATAGTGATTTCAGGTGTAAGAACTATATATTGAACTGTTTGTTCGATCCTCTTTACACGGTGTATTGCACTGTTGGTACTACCAAAGAGTTGTGGAATAAACTGCAGAAAAAGTACAATGCACAAGATGCGGGTACTAAGAAGTTCATCGTTGGGAAATTTCTGAAATTTCAAATGGTGGAAAACAAAATTGTGATGTCCCAAGTCCAAAATTTCAAATGATTTTACATCACCTGGATTTGGAAGGGATGAAACCAAATGAGCAATTCTTGGTTGCATCGTTAATTGAGAAGTTACATGCCTCGTGGAATGAGTTTATGGGTTACTTAAAACTCAAGACCAAAGAGATGACCTTTGAAGAACTTATTATCAAACTCCAGATTCAGGAAGATAATAAGAAGGCCATGCCAAAGGGGAAGCAACCCGTTGAGGCTAAGGCAAACCTGGCGGAAGCCAAAGGGAACTCGAGCAAGAAGCAAAAGTTTCAGAAGGATGGTTAAGCCCAACAACAGAGAAGTTTAAGGGGAATTTCCATCACTGAGGTAAACCTGGTCACATGGTCAAGGATTGTCGCAAACTCAAGAATGATAATAAAGAGAAGGCCAAGGGCAAGACTAAGGCTAACATCGTCGAAGACACGCTTCTTGACGATATGATTGAGGAGTTCTCGGCGATAGTACTTGAAGCAAACATCGTTGAGAATCCTTTGCAGTGGTGGATGGACACGGGTGCTACCTATCACATCTGTTCCAATAGATAAGCCTTCTCCACATATACACCAGTCACAGATAAGAAGATGTTCATGGGCAACAACGCTTCATCTGAGGTGTTGGGGGTAGGAAAGGTGATCCTGAAGATGACTTTCGGGAAAGAGCTTACACTGAAGGAGGTGATGCCCCGAAAATTAGAAGAAATTTAATTTCTGGACCTTTATTGGTGAATGTTGGTTTTAGGCTAGTGTTTGAGTCCAATAAATTTGTAATCACTAAGAATGGAACATTTGTAGGAAGAGGCTTCGTCTGTGAAGGTCTCTTTAAAGTTAATGCTTTGTCTGTAATGCATTGTTCTATTAATAAAATTGAGTCTTCTTCTTATTTGTTTGAGTCGTCTAATTTATGACATCATAGATTAGGACTTGTAAACTATCAATCTATCCAAAGGTTGGTAAAGTTGGAGTTGTTGCCGTCTATCGATGTAAACCCTCAATGTAAGTGTGAGGTGTGCGTAGAGGCAAAACTTTCAAAGAGTCCATTTAGATCTGTCGAAAGGGAAACCACTCCTCTAGAACTCGTTCACACAGATATATGTGACTTGAAGTTCGCAAAAACTAGATGGAGAAACAAGTACTTTGTGACTTTCATGGATGATAGCACAAGGTATTGTTACCTTTACTTATTAAAAAGTAAGGATGAAGCATTTAAACGCTACAAAGCATAATTTGAGAACCAACTAAGCGAATGGATTAAATCTATCTGTAGCGATAGAGGTGAAAAATATGTAGCGCATTTTGAAGAATATTATGCCAGTTGGGCATTGTTCATCAAACGACGGCCCCTTACTCACCTCAATCAAACGGTGTCGATGAACGCAAGAACCGTATTTTGAAGGAAATGATGAATGTCTTGCTCATCAATTCCGGCCTTCCCTAAAACATGTGGGGAAAATTGTCCTTACTGCTAATAAGATTCTCAATAGAGTCCCACATAAGGGTAATGATAAGACTCCATACGATCTATGAAAAGGAAAGAAACCCACATACAAATACTTGAAGGTGTGGGGTTGTCTGGAAAAAGTTTAAGTACCTAAGCCAAAACAGGTCAAGATTAGGCCTAAGACTGTAGATTGCATATTCATCGTATATGCAAACAACATTAGTGATTATCGTTTCTTAGTGCATAAGTCAGATGTACCAGACATCTATGTGGGTACAATCATAGAATCAAGGAATGTCAGATTCTTTGAAGACTCGTTTCCTAGAAAGGAAAGAGACATAACCTCTCGCAAATGAAGTTATGAACAAAGCTCTCAGGATACATGAGTCATTGACTGCCCGGATCTAGGCAGTTCAGATCTAGTGGACTCCAAAGTGGCTGATTATCTGGAATCTAGTGTTCCAGATTCTCAGGACTTGGATGTTCTAGAGATGGAACCAAGACGAAGCAAAAGGCCCAGGAAAGATAAGTCCTTCGGTCCAGACTTTATAGATTATATAGTTCATGACGAACCACGGACAATCGATGAAGCATTGTCAACTCCAGAAGCACCGCTCTGGAAAGAAGCTATAGAGAGTGAGATAGACTCCATTCTGCACAACCATACTTGAGAGTTAGTTGATCTTCCTCCAGAAAACAAAACGTTGGGTTGTAAGTGGATACTCAAACGGAAGTTAAAAGCAGAAGGATCTATAGACAAGTACAAGGTCAGGTTGGTAGTCATGGGCTATCGACAAAATGAGGGCCTTGATTACTTTGACACCTACTCTCCGGTGTCTAGAATGACGTCCATACGAGTATTCATAGATATCGCCGCATTGCGAGATCTTGAAATATATCAAATGGATGTTAAGCCAGCCTTCCTAAATAGTGATTTGGAAGAAGAAATCTATATAGACCAACCCGAGGGGTATGTGGTTCCAGGACAAGAGAAGAAAGTCTGTCGGCTTGTCAAATCTCTGTATGGGATGAAATAGGCCCCGAAGAAATGCCACGAGAAATTTGATAGTACTTTACTATCGAAAAGGTTCGCCTTTAATGAGTGTGACAAATGTGTCTACACGAAAGGAAATGCCGACTCGTTCGTCATGATATGTATTTACGTAGACGACATGTTGATCACAGAGAGCATTCTTGGGTTGATTCTAGAGACTAAGAACAAGTTGAAACAATGTTTTGACATGAAGGATATGGGTGTTGCAGATATCATCTTAGGGATCAAGATATCTAAGACATCTGATGGGCTGATCTTATCTCAATCTCACTACATCGAGAATATGTTGAAGAAGTTTGAGATGTTTGACAGTTCGCCGATAACGTCACCATTGGATATAAATCAAAAGATTAATAAAAATCGTGGTGCGCCCGTATGCCAGGAACGATACGCTCAGGTGATTGGTAGTTTGATGTACATCACAAATTGCACCCGACCTGATATCGCGTATGCAGTCAATAAGTTGGCTAGATTTACCCATAATTCAAGTGATGACCATTAGAAAGTATTAAATCTGGTACTACAATACCTGAAATACACGCTAGCTTACAGGTTGCATTAATCAAGACATCCAACTGTACTACAGGGGTACAATGATGCAAACTGGATATCTAATATAGAAAACACTAAGTACACCAGTGGATATATATTTACAATTGGTGGCGGGGCTATGTCTTGAAAATCCTCTAAGCAAACTTGCATCTCCCGATCCACGATGGAATCCGAGTTTATCGCTTTAGACAAAGCGGGAGAAGAAGCTGAGTGACTTCATGATTTCTTAGAGGATGTCCCGTGTTGGAAAAAACTCGTACCTTCTGTAATGATCTACTGAGACAGTCAGTCGGCTCTAGCAAGGGCACAAAGTTCTATGTACAACGACAAATCTCATCATATTCGACGGAGACATAAAACCGTTCGACAGCTGATCACCACAGTTATTATTTTCATTGATTATGTAAAATCAAAGGAGAACATAGCAGACTCTTTGACAAAGGGCATAACCAGAGATCAAATAGTCTATCTGTCTAGAGGAATGGACTTAAAACCAAACAATAAGAACTGATACGGTGAATACATAACCTTACTGACTAGAGATCCCAGGAATTAAGTTCAATGGGAAAACTAAATCGTAAAAGTTCAGTTGAGCGTTTTGGTGGAAGCAAGAGCACTTCAGATAATGATTTATGTAAAGAACATGAATCCAAGGTCGTTCCCGTGATATACATTAAGTGCTATCTGCATTGTGGGTAAAGGTTAAGTTTCCAAAACCTTTAATGATCCTCAACGATTGAGATTAGGTTTGGGGAAATTTTTAATAGTTTCTAACACTCGTGAAGTGAGGTATAGTAGAATACCTTGTAGGAGAACACCTATTTAAGTGCGAGGACAGGCCACCTCAAATGAACGCACTTAAGAATCCAAGACGTGTCCACGACCACAACGGACAAAACATTAAAGAAGAATAGAGTAAGAAAAGTTATTGTGTTGGTACCGTTGTCTTGGCTTACACTAAACATTGACGGTTCAAGACATCACATTCACCGCGCAGTAAGTAAGTCCGATGATATTCTACTATGGAATGTTCAAAGTCACGACTACCTATCCAAATGCAACATCGATCCGACGAAAGATTGCTAGAAAGACACCATGTGAGTGCGCTAAAATCTCTTTCAAGAGGGGATTGTTGGAAATTTATTAATGTGAAATAAAGTTTAACCTATTATTTATGACTCGAATAATTGGGGCCCCGCACATCGGAAACGCCGTTTTCACACACGTTGTACCAAAGATCGTAAATTTCATTAGTGAAAGAGATTTTGATACGTAAATGAAATGTTTGAGACATGAAATGATAGACAGTTATTGGCCAAATGACGAGTATTTCACGTTGGTAAATGAAGGAAGAAGTGTACGATGTGTAAAAGATGAAACGAGTCGGAAATCACCGCGGAGCCGTGAAGGGCCGCGGTGCAGCACCGTCGGAGTCGCGGCGCCTTGGTGTCTGGTGGCTATTGAAAGTCATTACTTGGCTCAATTGAAGAACACACTTGCAATAAGAAATTTATGAGTATTTCTTCCTCTCTAGCTTTCTTTCACACACACAAAATGTTCTTCTTTTTAGAAAATATTTTAGTTTCCTTTGCTCTATTGTTTGTTGTTGTTTTATTTTGGGAGACAAGTTGTCAATTACCGTTAAAGGATTTTTATGGGGCAATATTGTTTTAAGGACAGGGTGCTAACACCCGACTCAACAAATTCTCTGTAGTAGTTCATTTTCGTTCTTGTTCCAGATTGTAATCTTTGCTTTCGTTGCTTACTTTCCATTTTCTTGTAACCATCATTGTACTCACACGGAGTACACAAAAAATTCGGTGTAAAATCTAGGACTTGTGCAAGCCGTATATAGTGTTTGTATGTAACTAGCTTAGCAGTAATTGTATTGTGATAGGATAGCTTGTAGTATGTTTGTGATGTATACAAACACTATTAGATAGAGATTAGATATCTAAATATTAGCTTGAAAGTAACCATCACAAAGTGTATATAAACACAATGTATCAGCACGTATGTAGCATGAAGAATAATTAGGTTTTTCTTTAACCTAATTGTGTGATTTATTCTGTGTGCTTTGTGTAATTTTGAGATTTTGTCCTTAATCTTAGTTGAAATTTGTTCAATTTTTTAATTACCATAATTTATATTTGCTATGTGATCCAAGAAGATTGTGGATGAGGCTGAAAAATTCAAGTCACTAATTTGATTTTTTTCTGGTTTTGTAGGATATTGCAAGGTTGTTTTCAAAATTCGGGAGACAAAATACAATGACACAATTCTCAGACATCATAAGATAATGTATGTTGGATTTTATTTCGACACTATAACTTTTACATGTTTCACTCAACATACGATTTTACATAATTTGTTCTTGTACTCCTATAATTTTTTAAAATTTATTGACACGTGTAACTTGATTTGGCTATACTTGTATGTAGCCAGCCATGTTAGCTCCACATGAGAGCCTTTTAAATAAAGGCTAAAAAGGATACTACGATATTCTGTTGCATCAGAGAGAGGAGCCCCAACAACTGGATAGAACTTTCCTCCCCATCTTTCTGGTATCTAGCGAAATGGCAGCTGGATTCCCTAGTTCCAATGTTCTTTTGATTGCTAAACTGTACTTGAGTCTTTCCCCCTTACTCTACTCTGGCTATAGAGCAGAGCTATCTAAATGCCATCGTAGGCGTAAGACTTAGGATAGTCCATCTACTTCTTCTTCTATTGATTTATGTGCTATATGCTTAACACAGGGAAGTCGGACTCTATCAATTCCTTTTCACTGGGAACAACTCCTGTCTCTAAAGAACGAGGGTACTAGTAGGGGCATTCTTTCGCACAATTAAATAGATGTAAAAATAGGGGTACAAGGCAAGGTAATCACCACCCTTTCTTCTGAAGGTAAAAAGATTCAAGTGAACTAATCTTTTTATGCATCTTTTTTATAATTCATTCTTGCCATATAGCTCAAGAGTAATTGGGGCAAAGGAAGAGGCATCTTACACCAGCAGTTTTGGCATATATACCGTGTTGCGTACAGAGGATCAAATTTCACCCATTGGACATCTACAACTTGATGTAAATAATACTGCAGACTGTAGTACTTATAACAACCAGGGCATAAGCAAATTCCGTTAGATAGCACCATGCCCGAATGGACAAGACATTCACTTGGATCTCAAGAAATACATAAAGAACTGAAGAAAATAGAGAGAAAAGGAGATATACATGTAAAGAACAAAACTACAGCCTAATCCAGTGGCAACAAAAGGCTCATTTTTAACCAAATCTAGAACCATTTAAGGTTCTTGCGACACCTGAAGATATACCATTTGAGTGTAACCATTGAATACAGAAGTCTCTAGTCCAGATAAGCCAAGCCTCTGAAACAATCTATATTTGCCATCTTCAACAATAGGACTTTGTGCACGAGCTGGATCATATCTAGTCTGATGAGTAAGTGAAGGACCAGCCACAGGAGGGAGCTCCCAGTAAACATCTAACACTGACTCTACAAACCTGCTGTTTTGAAAATGCTCTGCATAAGTAATAGCTTTATTGCTGGTTAAAATCATCACGCATCTGCCCTCTCACACCCCACCAAGCTTCACCAGGACCGTATAGTTCCTCAATATCAACGGCCTTCTCCCAAAACTTCTTCCTTTTTGATCTAACCCTAGCTTCATCTATACCCGCTAACTGCCGACCGATCGACCAGAGCCTCATCGGTTTAACTTCGGCCGATTCATCGGCCCGCCATCGGACTATCGCCAACCCCTGGGTCGATCGGATTCTGTGTTGGCTGCGGTTCGGTCGAACAGTCCAACCGGTCCTTTCTTATTATTATTATTTTTTAATTTTTTTAAATTCTAGTATTTATTTTCTATAATATAAACTAAATTCAATTTAAATATGTAATATAATAATATAATATATAATTTAGTTGTATATATTAAAATTGAAACTTTAAAGTTAACTTTTTATTTTATAGTTTATAACTTTATACTTTATTATAGATTATAACTTTATACTTTATAGTTTATAACTTTATATTGTAAATTTGTAATTATAATTTTATTAATTTATTAGATTAGTAGATATAAGTCATATAACTTATAAGTAATAGCATTAACAACTAAATAGATAGTAAAATTAAAATTAATGATAAGATGTAAACTTTTGAACTTTCATAACGTTAATAAGAGTACATAATGAAGTAATAATAATTTTATTTACATATTATGCATCCTTTTGCAAGTTCTTCGTAATCTATAGGTTGATTGAATTGGTTATGCTCCATAGCCTCTAACCGAGTATTAATTCGCCCCGCCTTCGCTCCCGCCTTCCAAAATATTGTCTATTTCTTCATCTTACGGAGAATTAACGCTCCACATCCTTGATTTCTTCTCTCGATCCGATCCAATCCGCTGCACTAACACTTCTAATGTGCTTCCACCCAATGAGTGACGTGTGTCTCCTATTTGATCTCGTGCTTGGCTAAATGCACTTTCAGAAGCCACTGTTGAGATCGACACATTAAGAACATCCCGGGCCATCGCTGCAAGTACCGGAAATTGCCTTTTGTTATCCTGTCACCATTGTAAAGGGTCAAAAAAAAAATTCGGCTCCGCTGGCTTTTGCAAATAAAATTGCATCTCATCGCAAGATCGGCTTGTGGTTGGTTGTGTTGTAAAAGTGTTCCATATGTCTAAAGATTCTTCTTCATCGTCATCATCATCAATCCTCGCAGTGTAGACACGTAATCGTAACTAGAAGGAATATTAGTAGCAGAGTTGGTGTTATCATGTAATGTAGCATAATATTCATATAATGTTGTTAAATTAGTATCAAGTTTATTTATGCAATCAAATGAAGATGGAGTTTCTGTTCCACATATTTCCATATAAGTATATAAACTAAATATTAGATTATGACAATCTACCTTTTTAATAGAAGGATTTAAGATCGCACTCAATACAATAAACATCAGAATAGGAAAAAATATTTTTAAACTTTTCAAACATAATTGTAATCGTGATTCAGATATTTCACATTTGATTTTAAACCATAAAGTAAATAGGAAATTTCAGCTATATGAGCTAAAGCATTACAAACTGTTGGGTAATAAGATCCTGAAAATTCAACAGTTGCAGTGTAAAATTTACGTAAAATTTTAAAAGTTCACTAATTGATTTCCAATGTTCGTCGGTTAACATATACATTACGTTCTTACAATGCGCATTTGCAACATGTGTTATGGGGTCTTTATACTTATAACATTCTTTTAAAAATAAATAAGTATAATTCCAGTGTAATAATCTCTTACGCATGAATTTAGGTCTCAAATTAAATTGTTTACATTTTTCTTTAAATTCTATAATTCTATTTTTCCTATTATTACCCTGAATAACTCCAACAGCTCTTTTGACAAGTTTTATTTCAGGTGAAAATAAATCAAGACCACTTTTAACAATTAAATTATAAATATGACAAGCACAACGAACATGAAATATATCAGGAAGTGGTGGTTGTACTTCCGCTTTTAAAAGATCTACAGCAGCAGTATTATTAGATGCATTATCAAATGATACACAAAGTATTTTATTATAAAGATTATATTTTTGGGCATAAAAACAAATAGTTTCGCTTATATATTTTCCAGTATGACTTTGATCCTCGTCATACGCAAAAGCAATAATACGTTTTTCCATTTTAAAATTTTCATCAATCCAATGACAAGTAATTGTTAAATAATCATAATCGTTCAATGCATGTCCAATGTCTGAAGTAAAACTAACATGGCATGGAAGGTTAGCAAACAAATATTGCAAGAAAATAACATAATCATTATGAAGTCTAAAAATATCGGCTCTAGTAGTACTACGAGAAACACCTTTAAAAAAAGGATTATATACTCTTTGAATATATGTAATTAAATATGAAGAAGAAGCAAAAGAAAAAGGCAAAGAACCTCCGACAATCATTTTTGCTAATTCAATGCGATATTTTTTTGGATCGTACTTAGCCAACCCCCCAGTTAATGGATTAAGTTGTTGTTGACCGGGTTCTAAATCAACGACATCATTCCATTGTGCCGTATGATCGAATTTTATATGTCTAGCTATAGTGCCCGTCCCCCCGTCACCACCCCCTGTCTTATGTTTATAAGTTCTCCCACAAATATTACATTTAACTCTATCGCATCTACAATTTTATCATAAAAGAGCCACACTTTACTCCTTTTTTCTTGCTCGGGTTCTCGGTAAAGGAGGTCACGATTACGACTACCACTAGCAGCACTAACATTGATGTAAGGAACACTAGTAGGTGTAGGAGGTTTTTGTTCTTGTTCTTCAAGTTCAACAATATTATCTAATTGAACGTTATCACATTCATTATCTTCTATTCCAAAATCTTCTTGCATTTGATCATAATCTATATTTTGATTAGATGATGAAGAACCTACATATTTTTTACCCCTTGAACTAGATTTACTACAAATTCCGCAATTCCCTTAGTAAAGACATTATAAAATATTTAAATAATCAACAAATAAATATGACAATTTAATAAAATAATTAGAGAATGAAACGAGTGTACCAAACTTGGATTGAATTCAATAGAAACTCAAGCTCAAGTCTTGCGTCTTGCTACTTTGAATTTGAAAACTAATAATATTAATAACTTGAAAATTGATAATAAAGATGATTAAGAGAGTATGAGAATAAGAGAATTGAGAGAAATGTTACGTGATAAAAATGAAGAAAATGTAGAGAATTTATAGATTTTTAAAGGGTAAAAATGGAATTAAAATAAATAATTAAACAAAATAAAAACAAAATAAAATAATAATAAAATCGACCAACCAGCGAAATGACCGCTGGCCCATGCCCCCGCCCCAAATTTCTTCCCAAGCCCAATCGGTGAAATGGCCGTTGACAATTTTTTTTTGTTACCGTTCGCGAATCCTAACGGAACCGCTCGTTATCGCTAACTGGTCCGCCTTACCGGTTTTTAAATAACTCGTATGGGGTTGAGCCAACCCAACCCCCAACCCGGTATGCCCTTACCGGTCCGGGCCGGCCCGGTTAAACTACCGGGTCAACCGGTCCGGTTCCGGGTCAACCCGGACCGGTTGACAGGTTTAGGCCTTCATCGCTGTCCTTAAAGCAGATATGGCCCCCACCTGGATATCAAATAGAACAATGTATTGCACATGTATACATTTCGAGCAGCACAACAACTTCAAATTACCATAACGAGTCTATGATAAATCATAAAGGAAGGAAATCCACAACTTCAAAGCATATTAAGAAACACTAAGTTCATCTGTCACACTAGAAAGAGACATTGCTCCAAATTCCATTTCCATCAGCTTCCTTCCCTACTACATATACAGCATAGATGCCTTATCATTTATTGACACTGTCCTAGAATGCATTAGATTCATTTTTCACATTTTCCTTTTTTGGTTTCACAAAAAGATACCTTCTTTCCAAGACCAAGAGTTTGCTACCGTTCCCACACAGTTTTCTCTCCTTAACTTGGTATTCCCAATTTGATAATCAAGACTATCCCAATTCCTTATTTGAAATCAATTAGCCAGCTATTAGTGTTTGAAACTCGGATCATTTTATACACTTGGAGATGAAAAACATATTCAAATTATGATATTTGTAAATGAGCTACACTACATACCTAAGATTTGCAATCAATTAATTTGGATTCTCTTGTTGATATCATTGATTTAATTGATGCATACGTCTCTCAAATCATAGTGAGAGTTACCCCAAAATCTCTTTTAAGGGTTTTATTTAACTGGAAAGATAATTGTTGGACATGCACGTACAGAATCGTTTTTCACAACATAGTGGAGCATCAATTTCTTTTTAAAATAAATAACAGCGGTGTCGGGTTCGGCTTGCATGCACCTGATCAATGCATTAGAAACCAGCCACAGCCCACAAGCACAAGAGCTGGGTAACACACATGCCTACCAAGGGTTTAGACAGTTGAGCTTGGTAGGTTTCTAACAGGGATTCAAATATGAGATCTTGAGATTTTTCTCCTTGCCTCAACCACTCAGGGATCCCTTTCGGACTTAAATGCACTTGCAATTAAACTTCATGTGATCTGACTTATTGTGCTCTAATGAATTTCTTAGGACAAATTTAAGCTATGGATACCATTTCCTTATAAGTGAAACATAATGCTCCATAGCTAATACTAAGAACCAGAAGTTTTTCACGGGCAAGACTACTTTTTCCACATGCTTTCCATTTATTTGTTCTTCCCTTAGATAGAATCTGAAAAGTTGCATAAGGTTTTCCCAATAATTGTTAAATCGACTTAGAAAGAGGGAGAAATATAATATAAAAGTGAAAAGAAATAGACTTCTATAGAAATTTAAATTAAACAGAAATATTTAAATGCAAAAAGATTTATAACAAGATAAAAAGCAAAATAACTTAAATGTCCAGTTAGGTCTTGACATATGAAAAAAGATAGGAAGTTGAAATGAAACATACCTCTTACATAAAATTGATCACACATCTGCCTAAAAGAATAGTGGTCTCCAGTGCCAGTATCACAGTTGTCCTCAAACACAAGATGTCTAAACCCTGCTTTCAGTACTTGCTTTAGTCTGTCAAATGAAGTTCAAAATGGAGAGTCAAGTGAGGTAGAGTCAGCAATTTTGCAAAACGAGTGGCAGTCAGTATACCATTAGACAGAATGGGTACTATTGCATTACAATTAGACCGAACAAATGACCAAGAATTCCTCCATCAAGAAAAACACTACAGGAGACAAGAGCATCCAATCTAAAAGGCCATCATACCTTTTCAGTTCATTTTGATGGTCGTCGAAAAAGATAAGAACCTTGCTAAGATCCTTGATTTCATGCTTCATAACTTTTGCCCAATCAACACTTCCAAAATCAACTAAGAGAGGGACGCCTCGCGATCCGGGCTTTTAGAGATGAGGTCTTTTGGCGAAGCCAAGTCAATTTCGGGCCACCAAACCCTGCAACTGATGAGAAGGACCTATGGAGTAAAGGGAAGCGTGTACGAAACCGAGTATCTCGTATTTATTAGGGTTTTCATAAGCCAATGATGACAACCGAGACTTCGGCGAGATTTCTGTGCATTACAGTGAACCAGGTCCAGGTCTTGCATTTGGCATTCCCGCTGTTGACGTCCCATCGATCGAATTGAACTATTCTATTATAAGCGTAGCAGTTCTAATTAAAGAACTATTAGAATCTATCGCGATCTATTGCTGGCGTGCTCATACTAGACGCTGCAAAATCTCTTAGTCAATGGGGCAGCAGCCACACGACTTCAAAACAAAAGAAGGAAAATATCGTACGTGCAATTTCCATCAACATAAGCAGGTCCTTTCTTCAGATATTTCTCAGGATGACGGGGTGTAATTGATATGATTGGCGTATCTGGCATTGCTTGTCTCAGAACCCAAGTTGAGTGTCCCTTGAAAGCGTCACTCTCAATCATCAGCTCTGGTTTCAACCACCGAGCAATAAACCAAAGCCCAAAGCTGTGGTCAAAACCCATCCCATACATGTTATTCTTGATCGGTCGTCTCGTATATAGGCACAAACTCCTCCAGACCTTTGAGTAAGTCCTTGGTGGTCCATTTAACAGATTTATCATGTTTCGATCTGCCTTTTGACAGGGATTAAATTATAAGCTGCATTGGGTCATTTTAATATCATCTTCCAATGCTCAAATCCAAAATGTTCAGATAGCTACAACTGATTGTTTTTCATCAACGATTCCATTAGTTCTATCTTCCTCATAGATAGAGAATGCACGGAAAAAACCTTCTAACTTTCAAGTGGTGATCCACTTTTTATACATAAAAACATATATATATATATATATATATATATATATATATATATATATATATATATATATATATATATATATATATACGTTTGTATGCGCGAGCATGTGTGTATATAATTGTATGCAATAATTACTTCATTTAATGACACTTAATCTAAGCTACAGCTTAAGACACAATTCAGAAAAAGAAAGAAGTAAAGAAGTGTAATGACGATAAAAAATACTTATTTAATTTGGCAATGACAAAATTGCAAAGCAGCAGCAAGTAACCAATTCATCCACTTTATGCCACACGCTAAAAGTTTAAAATGATCATCTATCAAGGAACAATATAGTGAAGCTCACTATAAACAGGTAACTGAGCAGCCTATATTATGAAACTAAATTTCCATATCTGAGTGTACCAAATCTCAATTGGATAACCAGAACTCAGTTCACGCTTAATAAATGATCCCATCAGGCCATTATACCAACCATTTCCAATTTTCCATTAACACCACAAGGTTGCAGCTTTTACACATATTTATATCACCTTATTGGAGGATTATCTTTAATGTAGACACTGAGTAAATCATAAACCATGAAGAGACTAAAACGCCAGATTCAGTAACTCGCACCTTACAGTTCTCCATTCTACCCAATCAACTAGGCCTAATCCCAAACTAGCTGGAGTGGGCTATGAGATCCTGATTCAAAGATCCAGAAAAATTTGGTAAAGCAGACCTTGAGACTTGTTTTAATCAGACAAAACTGGACCACAATAAAAAATGACATGCTAAGGAAAACAGTCAAACACGTCACATAATCTGTTTAATCACAAGCCAATTGAGCATATATTCTGATCAGGAATGCATACTATACTCGGAAGCAATACTCAACACCATAAAAATACAGATCTAGACCATCCTGGATAGCAAACACCACATAAAATGAAGTTCTCATTTCTCAATATCGTATATAAGCAAATTCAAAACTTTATTTACATAGAGTTAATAGAAGATATCCATACGCAAATTTCAGAATTAGTGAGACGAAGAAAAAAGAGCTTACACCAGGGGACACCGAGAGATCCGAAGTCAGTTTCAAGGCCAAAAAATCGCAAGCGTGAAATGTGATCGGAAGAGGAAGCAGAGATACAAACAAGGTCACGTGAGTCGTAAGCGAAAGAAGTAACGACCACAAGTACGACTCCTATAAGGAGGAATGACCAGATGTGACATGTTCGACTCATGTAATTGGTGAATCTCGTAGCCGGAGACAGGTGCTTCCGAGTTTTCGATTCGTCTCCGTCGCCGTCGTCGGTAACCGGCGATGCCCTGCGTAAAGAGAGCACTCCTTCTAGCATCTCACTTTTCACTCCTACTCAACTCACTTTCACACTCAATGTGAATATCTATTTGTCCTCCAACTTTCCATTAACGATCATATTTGTCATTCGTTAAATTATGTAGTCAAATATATCCTCTACGTTAACAAAATTATCACATATATTCTTTGTTGGACGGAAATCTCATGTGGATGACACATACGATCCACGTGAGTGGGCGGACCCAAATTAAATATACAACCCACAAACTAAAAATCTCCATACCCGACCCAAACCCAAAACCCAGCCCATTCGTCTTCATCAGCCATCGCCACCACTGACACCTCCATCGACGCCTCAATCGCCTCTGTCACCACCGCCGACGCCACCTCCAACCCACAATCATGTGAAATGTTAAAATAAAAGAGTTATCAAATTAGGGTTCGAGCCGTGGAAGCAGTCACTAATGCTTACATTATGTTAGGTTGTTTACATCACACCCCTTTAAAGTGTGGTCCTTCCCTGGACCCTGCTAATGCGGGATCCATTTTTCACTATGATGTCCTTTTTTATATTAGGAAAATATATTCTTTTTTAAACTGATAGTGAATATATTTCATATATATTCACAATATATTTTTTAATTAATATTTAGTGTAATTAATGTAAAATAAAGACCTAATTTTATTGAGACTACAATTGTATACTCTGTATATATTACATTAATAAGAGAACTCCATCAAGGAGATTTACATTATTCTACATGGTATCAAGAGCCTAAAACTCCTAACCCTATCCCCCCTCTTTCTTCTTCTCTTATGACGCCAATTACTACTTGAAACTATCGATACACACACCGTATATGACTGATATGCATTGTCTGCCATCATATACTGCTCGTATACAATGATTTACAACCACCCGTAAGTCATATACGATCAATATACCCTCCATGCCATCATATACATAACAACAGCAGTCACATCCCTTTCCTTTTACAAACCGACCCACAATATGTAACTACAGACCTCTAAGAATTTCAACTGCGGCGGGACAGGGCCCCGCCATACCCCTGAATGTACATAAGTCTACCACATCAGGGAAACCGTACCAAAAGATAAGCCTCCGGAGTGAAAGGGCTTCCTTCCAAAATCAACAGATCCTAAGAGCAAGGATCACCAACGCGTACCTATCACTGCGGCATTTAACGCAGCTTCGGAAGTCGATAACAAATTTGAGTATGGAAATGTAAATAAAATGCAATAACCAAATCATGTCTGTATAACAGAATGCCCTTTTAACTCTTGAAATCAATCATATATTAACCGTTCCTTTCATTCTTTCAATAAAATTTAACAACATATTCTTACATACATACTTAAGAGTTTAATCCAGTCCTTTTCACATAACTTACATATCTTACATAACATAATCCAGTGCATTTGCGGGACACGGTGTCTTGATGAATCATGTGACATAATCCGCCCGGGCTCGGTGCATCGTGGAATCATGTAGCATAATCCGCCCGCATGGGGCTCGGTGTAAGATGCGAACCCGGCTTATGTGTAGGCTCTGGGGTAATATGGCGTAATCCCACTATGTGTAGGCTCGGTGTATCTCATAACGTAATCCAGCCTATTTGTAGGCTCGGTGTATTTTCATAACATAATCCGGCCTATTGGTAGGCTCGGTGTGATTTTCCTTACATAACATTTTAAAACCATCTTTTCACTTCTTATTAAGTCGTCATAACAACTTCCCATAAATCTATTATAACAACCTTTCATTTTAGAGAACTTATGACACTTTTATTCTTACAACATTAGGGAAACTAGGCCCAAAAATACTACGTACATACATACTTAAAAAGAATCGTAAAACTCCTTCTCTTTAAATCAATAAACATATACTTTTAAAACTCAAGTCACATATTCTTTCGAAATCAAGCCTCTTAACTTTAGAAGTAAATCAAGTAACCCATATCTTGAAAAATAACGTCTCCTAACTTGTAAAATAAAGTCTCATAATCCTTTAAAGAAAATCAAAGTTCATAGTCTTAAAACTTCATAACATACATTCTTTAAAGTCCATTTACTTACACTTATAAAATCATGTCATCTACACTTTAGAAATCAAGTCTCATAATCTTGAAAAATAAAGTTTCATACACTTCCAAAACCAAGTAGCTTATTCTCTTTAAAATCATATAACTTCCACTTTTTAAAATCAACCTCCTTTTCACAAATAAATTCAACTTACTTACTTACTTATAAAACAAGGCACAAAGCTTTAAATCCAATCTCAAAATTTCCTAACCATTCTTACCAACGTCTCCCATAAGACCTAGTAAGGACTTAGGACAATTTAAACGTACTCTTAATTTAGAATCAACAATGGAAATACTTCTTAACTTCTAAGAGTAGAAGGAATCATGAAATACTATCACATGGATATTTCATACGTAGGATCATACCAAAGAAAGAAGAGGTTCACATACCTCGCGACGATTGTCGACAAGTAGTAAAATGCTCCAAAGTACTTCAACCTTGAGCTATTCCATTCTTCAAGTAGGATACACTATACTTAGTTCTTCAACCTATCATGGTCACAATACGTCCATTAACCTCTTACTTCAAACGTAGAATATTCTAAGTGCTAAGTCGCCAAATTCTATAGAAAATCTGACAAAGACCTCCTTTGTTTTTACTTACTTTGCCACCTTTTCAAGGCGAAATACAATAACCAAACAGCCCCAATTGGCTCACAACAATATAGAAGGTAGTCCAATACAAATGAATAACCAAACATTTCAATTGGCTCACAATTTAGAAGGTAGTCCAATACAAATGAATAACAAACTACAAGTCCAAATTCGGCCACCTTGAGTTCAACAATACCTATTCTTATCCAAATTCTATTTCAATCCAAGTTATTAGCCTAACATGATATCAAGTCGCATTTGATTATAACAACCAATTTCTTCAAGTAAGTAACATGCGACGATTTCTAATAAACGACCAATTAGTAATCAAATTTTCAAGTGGCTTGCACAACATTTCGGATTAAGCTACTAGCAATCCATAATACTTATAAACTTCAACATACCAACTTCATGCTATCAACATGTAAAGCTAACAACAACAATATAAATACATAATCTTGTAACACCTTAAAAGACAAGATTATACCTTAACGATTCTTAATCCAAATCCAACCAAGTCGCTCCTTAGTAGTTTAGAGCCTCTCCAATATACTTCAATCCGCTTTGAGACCCTTAGAACAACACCAACAACTTTCCTTCCAACTTCCAATCCAAAACCTAGAAAGCCACTAGGTTTTCACTTTGCGACTAATACGAAAACTATCTTTTTACGAGATTTTTCTATTGAGATACACTCACTATACACTTGGGAACCTTGGTTTAAAGTGGGAGCTTATAGACAAGAAACAAATTTTTTTCATGTGGGAGCTAGCCAAACCCGAGACCTCTTTGAGAGAGTTCTTGAAATTCTTGAAAATTATTCTAAGTGTGGAACTTAGTCTTGCTACTAGTAGTAATATATAGGGACATGGAGGGTTAAGATATAACCAAATGGGTGGTTTAGATGAAGTCTTACAAAATATCAAGACTAATTGACCTAGACTTAGTCAACTTTCTCATGCCACAACTTGCAAGACATTAGTCATCCAAGACTTATGGTAAATGACCATATTGGCCATGCCTAAATTCGACCAAGGCATCATAAGGGGAGGTGACACGTGTCGCCCTCTCATTCGTCACAATAATTCGTTTTCCGACAAATCCATAATTTCGATAAATTTTTACAAGTCTCAAATCTTAACACTTGCGAGTTCTTACGTACTACCTTAAAACATGTCTTGTAAATACGGGGTGTAACAAAGATGAGGGCAAGTGGAGGGCAAGTGGAGGGTGGGGATTTGCACAAGTGCACCCTAACCCTACTCCACAATTCACTCACAAACATTGACCCATGGTTTAGGCCTTAAAATCATGCCAACCGTGCCCTCTTTGCCGTCCACTGTGTCACCCTCTCGTTGGTCCAAAATATTTCATCTCTCGGAAAAATCCGCAAAAAATATAAATGACATAGCCGTAATTTTCCCTACGCAAGTTTTGGAAAACGTTTCGTCGGAAAACAATTCGTTTCGTGGGTTGTGCACAAATTTTCGTCCCTATGCCTACTTTAAGGCTTAAACTTTTGTACGTACGCCTACGCATATACTCAAAATACTGGTATAACATTCTCCCCTCCTTAGAAACATTCGTCCCGAATGTTCCTTCCCAAGACAGATAACGATAAGGTTCCTCATAACTTAAACAGTTGCAAATGCCACACATGGCCACAATACAACACTTAAGCAAAATATGACAATGAAAATTTACAAGTAGGAAAGTGAGTTACCTGGAGGTGTGGGGAATATGTGAGGATACTTCTGCCTCATGTCCTCCTCAGCTTCCCACGTCATCTCCTCCTCGAGCCTGCTCCGCCACAAGACTTTGTGGAAGCCACGCCCTGGTCCGCAGACGCCTAATCGACGATCGATTATCGCTATGGGAATCTCTCATACGATAACCTGGCCACACGGACATCGTCAATCGGTGCACAGATGGATCCCCGATACATCTCTCAAGATAGAAACATGAAAACCGGATGCATCGCCTCAAGATCGGACGGCAGATCCAACTCATAGCAACCTTGCCTACCTCGCGGACAACTGACACGCCCAATGTACTGGCCGAAGTTTCCTTTCTTCCCGAATTTCATCACACCTTCATGGGTGACACCTTCAGAAAACCCAATCATCAACCTCAAACTCTAGATGCCGACGACGATGATCTGCGTATATGACTTCGCCGACTACGAGCTATCAAGAATCGCCATGGATAAGCTTCACCTTATCCACACCGCCGCACCAAATCGTCCCACTAATCGCACCTTGCCCACATCAAACCAGCCTATCGGCGATCTGCACTTCCTCTCATACAAGGCCTCATAAGGCGCCATCTGAATACTGGAGTGATAACTATTATTATAAGCAAACTCAACTAGAGGCAAATGATCCTCCCAGCTACCCCTGAAATCAATAACACAGGCTCGCAGCATATCCTCAAGAGTCTGGATAGTGCGCTCCGCCTTTCCGTCTGTCTGAGGATGGAATGCAAGATTCGTGCTCACTGCGTTCCTAGACCTTTTCCGAAAGACCTCTAAGTTAGTAAATCGGGCTCCTGTCTCGATATGATAGAAATAGGACTCATGCGATCGACGATCTCTCGGATGTAAAGTCTGGCATAATCCTCAGCCGGAAAAGTCATCCTGACGGGAAGAAAGTGGGCTGATTTCGTCAGCCTGTCGACGATAACCCAGATAGAATCATGCTTCATCTGAGTGCGAGGTAATCCAGTGATAAAGTCCATGTTGATCACCTCCCACTTCCAGGTCGGGATCTCTATCGTCTGCAATAATCCACCAGGCATCTGGTGCTCTATCTTCACCTGCTGACAACACGGGCACTGAGCCACAAACTCTGCAACGCCCCTCTTCAAGTCATCCCACCAATACACAGATCTGAGGTCGTGGTACATCTTGGTCGACCCCGGATGGATAGAGTAATGCGCGCTGTGTGCTTCCCTAGAACTCCGCCAAGTCCTGCAATATCTGGAACACACAACCTGCCCTCAAACCTTAGAACCCCATCAGGTGCTACCTCAAAAGGACCCTTCCCCTCACGAAGAGCCGCATCACGATACCGCGCCAAAACCGGATCCTCAAACTGTTGCCTCTTCACCTCCTCGACGATGGAAGACTCGACAACCTCTCGAACTCGAACCCCACTGCTATCAGAATCAATCAATCGGACTCCAAGGCTCGCTAGCTGATGTAACTCGCGGACCATGCCTCTCTTCTCTGCCGCATCCGATAGACTCCCATCGACCTACGGCCAAGAGCATCGCCACAACATTGGCCTTCCGGGTGGTACAGATATCAACATCATAATCTTTGAGTAACTCTAACCACCGCCTCTCGCCGTAAGTTCACTCCTCTGGTGAAGATATCTTGAGGCTCTTGTCAGTATAAATATCCACGAACCCCATACAAATAGTGCCTCCGCATCTTGGCGTGAATCACCGCCGCTAACTCCAAATCATGGGTGGGTAGTTCCTCTCATGCTTCTTAAGTCGCCGACGCGACGCTATAACCTTACCCACCTGCATCAACACACATCCGAGCCCGACGCCGACGATCACAATACACTACATAACCGCTGGACCTCCGGAAGAGTAACGGGCGGCCGTCGGGCCTCTCCTTCAAGAATCGAAACCCCGCCACAAGCATCACCCGAGTTGAAACTTAGCGCCTCGAGTCGGCCTAGTCAATGGTGCGAGATAGAAGCAAACTTCTACGAACCGCCGATAGTAACTCGCAGTGCCCGAAAGTCGCGCACTGCCGGAGTAGCAGGTTCAGGCCAACTCGATCGCCTCGATCTTGGGCCGTATCCACCCGAATGTCATCGGCCCGACAATATGCCCAAGAAAAGCCACGAAGCCAACCAAAACTCACATTTGGAAAACTTGGCGTATAATCGCTGGTCTCGAGAACTCTCAAAGATGCCTCAAATGCTCGCGCCCCGCCCGGCGGAAAAAACCAAGATGTCATCAATGAACACTATCACAAACGTGTCCAAAAATGGCTTAAACACTCGGTTCATCAAATCCATGAATACCGCCGGAGCATTGGTCAACCCGAAAGACATAACCCTGAACTCATAATGCCCGCATCGTCCGGAATGCGATCCCAGGGACATCCGCCTCTAACACGCACTGATGATAGCCCGATCACGATCAATCTTGGAGAAACATCTCGCACTCGCAATCGGTCGAACAAATCATCAATCACGGAAGGGGTATTCGTTTTAATGGTCACCTTGTTCACCGCTCAGAATCAACACACATGCGCAGCGTCCCGTCCTTCTTCTTCACGAACAATACCGGCGCTCCCCAGGGAGAAACACTAGGCCTAATGAAACCCTTCTCCAGCAAATCTCTCAGTTGGTCCTTCAACTCTCTCAACTCGGCAGGTGCCATTCTGTATGGCGGAATGGAAATAGGCCGAGTGTCTGGAAGCACATCGATACAAAACTCTATCTCCCTCTCGGGAGGATACGGAAGGTCGTCGAAACACATCCGGGAACTCTCGACTCTGAACGGATGAAAATCTGTACCGCAGCCTCGTGATCAAATACCCGAACGAGATGGTAGATATACCCTTCCGCACCATCTTCCTAGCCTTGAGGTAAGAAATATACCTACTTCTACGATACGGTGTTCCTCCCACTCAACAACCGGCTCCTCAGGAAACTGGAACCGTACCAATCTCTCCCTGCAGTCTACATTGGCGTAGCAAGACGCTAGCCAATCCAGACCCATGAGCACAGCAATATCATTCATATCCAACTCTATCAAGTCGGCTGGTCCGACGATGCATACGGTCATCGGACAAGCCCTATATACCCGCCGAGCTACCACCGAATCACCCATCGGCTTAGCAACCTCGAAAAGTGGTCTATGGACTCGTGCTCTATCCCTATTCTACTAGCAACAAGGGAGATATATGGACAGAGTAGAACCGGATCTATCAAGGCATACACGCCACAACATGAAACCGATAAAGTACTGTGACGACATCGGCGAGGCCTCCCGTCTGCCTACCGGACAAGGCATATATGCGTTCTCGAGGACCGCTAAATCGGGACCCGCGCCACGACCTGCCGCGACCTGGCCGCCCATGAGTACCCCGCCTGCAGGCGAGTAATCGTAGGAGATAGCAAGACGGCGAAAAGAACACGTGGTGACCACTTACCTCTGCGCGCTTGGTCTGACAGCTCGCAAAGTGGCCCGACCGCCGCAATCAGAACAAACTCGAGCGATACCACAATTCCCGTAATGGGATCTACCGACGCACACCGTGGTGGTCCCGATCGGCTAGCACTCTGCTACTCGACGTCTCGAAGTCCGGGGCCTGGTCCGCCTCGAATATCCCGCCGCCCCGAGGACGGTGTAGGAGTGCTCGAGCCGGCCGTGGTGCAAATCTAGCTGCGAGGTCGCCCACCCCGATAGCTACCAAAAGACCTCGCCGCCCCGGCCTTCTTCTGCCGCTGTCAGAAACCCGTCGGCCTTACGCCTCGCACCCAGTGCATGAGCTCGCATGCGGGTAATGTCCATGTCTCGTGAAGAGCTACACCGCACAAGACTTCGCCATATAATCATCTAGCCCGGTGGCGACGTGCACTCGCCCTCCATATCTGTTACCAATGCAGGGACATATCGAGCCAACGACCGAACTCAACGCGTTGTACTCCTGCGTGCGTCCCTCTATCTCAAAGAACAAAAATTTGTCGGCCCGCCTCCTCATCCGCGAGGCAAGAAGTGAGTGAGAAAAGCCTCGAGAACTCGTCCCAAGTAGGGACGATCGTGCTCTCCGGGATAACTCCCACGAATCAAACCAATCGATCGCGGTATCACGCAGCTATGTGGAACCAAGATCACGGACTCGGTCTCAAGCCTTGATCACTCGCATGATCCTCTCAGAATCGGCGGATGAACTCGCGGATCATCCTCGGGACTCGACCGTAGAACTGGCGCGGCACAACTCAAAAAATCTCGTAGCCTCAAACTATCCGATCTCGGGTGAACCACAGTCTTCTGAATCGAAGGCTGCGATCCAAATTTATCCTCATGTTCTGCCACGATCACGGCGAATCGGCCATCTTTGTAACCCATCTCATCCGCTTCCAGCCGTGGGGCCGAGGTGCAGTCTGGGTCTCATCACCATCGCTGCGCCTAAACCTCGCTGGGGCGGCGTCGTGGAACTCGCCGTCTCGGGTATAAATCGGGCACGAGCCCTCGTGACTCTCGGTGTCCTACTAGCGACTCCTCGGTGCCTTGCCTTCTCGGGCGGGTTGCCTTACGTGGAGGCATAAGCATAAAGAAAAGAAAATACGTTAGAGGGGTCCGACTTATAACACAGCTCTAAGGCACGATCTCAGAGTGAGAAGAATGGAAACCAATCCTAAATATCCTATAGCCTCCTGATTATTGGTGTGGTGCACAACACACCGATAATCAAGACTTCATCGGATACGGTCTGTAGACACTTTCCGAGGATTAACTGCTCTGATACCACTTTTGTCACGACCCGTTCCGGGGCCAGTGACTGGTGCCTTACCCGGGCACCCAAGTAGTCATACATCAGAGAAACCAGCGGAATATAAAAACAAGACATGAAACAATGTAAATTGAGACACAGTTTATCTGAGAAAAGTCGCCTTTCGGCATATATATATAAACCAAAATCTGGCAGTTACATCCCCAACTGTACAATAGGACTACAGACCTCTAAGGAAGTAAACAACTATGGCGGGACAGAGCCCCGCCATACCCTGAATGTACATATATCTACAACATTAGGGAGAACCATACCAAAAGTCGAGCCTCTGGAGAAGATGGAGCTCCTGACACCAAAGCAAAAGATCCTAAGGATGCGGATCTAGCACCTGCTTTCCCTTACCTGCATTTAACGCAGCCGAAGGAGGTCGACAACAGATACCAAGTATGTGAAATCAGAAAGTACTTAAATGAAATCATATCCTTTTAAATCGAATTTTACAAATATGCACGAAACAACCAATGTAACCGCACATAGTGCCATATCATAAACAAGAGCAACAATAGGTAAACTGTAACAGGTCTTTTCTAGGCTGCGAATGATCGAAGCAAGGCCAATCGCCCATAGTATCATTATGCATGCCTAATCCTGGACTCCCGTAGTCCGCATAGGCCACCTAGGCCCGCATGAGGTATTCCCCGCATCGAGGGTAGCTACTCCTCCGACATCGCCCCGACTCGTAGTCCGCATGGCCACATAGACCGCATGGCCACATGGACCGCACACTAACCTGGAACTCTCGTAGCTCCGCATAGGTCCCCTGGACCCGCATGAGGTATTCTCGAATCATAGTCACACAGACTGCCTGAGGTATACCCCGCATCGGAGGGCAGCTTAACCCCCGGTATATCATGTCAAGAGGTGAGTGATGTAATACTAGCATAACGGCTTATCGTTCAACAACATGAGCACAAATAAGAATAACCTCTTTACACAAACGTTTACAAGATACTAACACACATAGCATCACAATATGTCTACTCAACAAACCATCTCACTGTACTTTCCAGAAATCAATACAAGTCTTTTATAAACACATAAGTAAACCGTTCCTTTTATCTTTCTTAAGTCGTTATACCTAACTTCCCATAAAGCTAGTATAACTCTTAAGCTTTTGTTTAAAAACCAAGTATAACTCTTCTTTCAAAAATGATTCATAATTCTTTTGAAATACTTCAAGATTCTTGTTATTTAGACTCAAGTCAAAAGACGTCAAGTAAAACCATGTTCAGTTAACACACGTACGTCTACCGTACTATATATATACTTTAAAATATCATGCTCTAGAGGATAGGAAGAATCACATACCTTCTCGGCGAAATCCACCTGCCAAGTCGAATATGTCGCGCGCAGAGTATCAACCTATAATAGTCAAATACGTCTATCAACGTCTAGACTATTCTGTAGGATAATCTAAGCAGAGGGTTCTCTATTCTACAGAAAATCGAAAGCACTTCCTACCCTGCAGAACTATACAAGTCTACTATAAATACAAATTCATGTAAGTACAGTTCAATCTTCTTTAATATACTTCCATGTAATTACATTCAATTCTCTTCAGAATACCCTACATGTATTTTATACTTATTTCTATACTTCTACAGTATGTATTCTCCAATTATAATAGAAGGATAAGATTATTATTTACCTCGATAAGCCCAAAATTATCCAAGATATAAGTCTATCCTGAGCAAGGTTTAGCTCCTAATCTGTACGCTCCAATCCGCTCCAAGAAACCCTTAGAAGTTTCTACACAACTTTTACCTTCTACTTCAACCAACTATGAAGTTTCTCTTAGGGTTTCGTTAGTGACTAAAGGAATATAAAGTAGTATTTCCGGACTCTACGTATAGAGGTAACTTTGGAAATACTATAAGGGATTGGCTAAGGTATTTTTGGGGATAGTAACAATACTTGGAGAGTATTTTCTACCAAGGGGGGCTTTGCCGAGACTACTAGGAAAGAGGGGAGGGTGTTTCGGCTTAGCTCTAGAGGAGTGAGGCTTGGACGAGAAGCTCACAAGGGGGAAGGGAGATTTCAAGACTTGGAAAGTATTTTGTGGATGAAGAAGTCTTCAACTTAAGGGGGGTATTTATAGGGCTTTCAAGGGTCAAGATGAGGGCAAGTGGAGGGCAAGTGGAGGGTGGGGATTTGCACAAGTGCACCCTAACCCTACTCCACAATTTACTCACAAACATTGACCCATGGTTTAGGCCTTAAAATCATGCCAACCGTGCCCTCTTTGCCGTCCACTTGAGGGTGACAAGTGTCACCCTCTCGTTGGTCCAAAATATTTCATCTCTCGGAAAAATCCGCAAAAAATATAAATGACATAGCCGTAATTTTCCCTACGCAAGTTTTGGAAAATGTTTCGTCGGAAAATAATTCGTTTCGTGGGTTGTGCACAAATTTTCGTCCCTATGCCTACTTTAAGGCTTAAACTTTTGTACGTACGCCCTTACGTACATACTCTGGAAATATGGGGTATAACAAACATGGTCGCATGCCCCAGAATCCCACATCGTATAAGCATGTCCATGGGGTAGTAAAAAGAAATCCGGGAATCTAACCCGCCTCCTGGTCGCATGCCCCGGAATCCCACATCGTATAAGCATGTCCAAGGAGTAATAAAAACAATCCAGGAATCTAACCCGCATCCTAGTCGCATGCCCCGGAATCCCACATCGTATAAGCATGTCCAAGGATCAATCACAATGGAAACATACCTGTGGAATCCCCCATCACTGTCAGTACGTCCAAGTCAACTCACAATAAGACAACCGGCCCTCCAACTGAGAGTCGCGACAATGTAAAAATATAATACTTGCACTCAAAGGCTATCACAAGCAAGCATAGGCAAGTTCATAAAATCTTTAGACTTTCATTATCATACAAAAATGAATTTCATTTTATAAACTCAAGGCACTTTTGTTTTATATAAAAATCCGGGATTTTAACCTTAAGTACTACGTACTTCCATTCTTTTCAAAAGACTCATTTTTATATAAAACGCCATGATACTAACACCCGTAGTATCAAGGCATGTCTATTTTTCAAATTAAGTTACTACACCTTTAGAAATTCATTTCAAGACTTTGAAACCAAGTAACTACTAATTTCACAACCTAGGCAACTCATGCCTATCAATCAAAATAGACAACTTTCTTAACCTTTCATAAAGCCGTTATAACTAACTTCCCATAAAGCCGTTATAACTCTTTATGATTTTAGACAAATTCATTATTTTTATAACCAAGAGACTTATACTTTTAAAACCAAGTATCATATAATTTCAAAATACTTCAAGCCTCTTTAACTTTAGAAATCAAGTTACATAACTTTCAAAATACTTAAAGTCTCTTAATCTTTAGAAATCAAGTTACATAACTTTCAAAATACTTCAATTCTCTTAATATTTAGAAATCAAGTTACATAACTTTCAAAATCTCAATTAACTCACACCTTTAAAACAAGTTACTTCTCTTTAAATCATGTCATTTCTCTTCTTTTAAATCAATTAAGTAAATCACTTCTTTGACTCCCCTAAAGCCGTTATAACAACCTTTAGGTTTTGGAACTTAGACACTATCCAAAAGATTTGGAAACTACTTCCTTTTCAAGACTCTATGTACTTCAAGTAGAACACTTTCACTTTTGAAAATCCAAATTTCATCAAGGTAATGAATTATAACAACTTCCCATTTAAACATCCAAAGTACAATCAAGGAAGTATATAGAACAACTTCTATATTAGGCAATCCAAGTACAATCAAGGAGTGGATCATTTAAGGAGTAGGATTTACTTTCTTATTCATAAGGAATCATGTTAGAAGAAGATGAGATGGTTCACATACCTTTTCGGCTTAATCCACAAGCTAAGTCGAATACGCCGCACGTAGAATTGTCAACCTATAATGGCCACAACACGACTATCAACTTCTAGTTTCTAACGTAGAATGATACTAAGTATACAGTCTCTTATTCTACGGAAAATTGGGCAGCACCTCCTTTTCCACCTTTTTCAAGGTCCGAAAATCAATAACCAAAATGCCATATTTAAGGCTCAACACATCAACCAATCAAAGGGGATTACACGTCTTACAATACGTGTAAAATTCTGCCCCACAATTAATACCAAGTAGTTCAATATCCAAAGCCATTCTCGGCTAACATGTACAACAACACAAATTCCTTTCCAATTCTTTTTCAATCCAAGTTGTTAGGTCTAACATGTTATATAGTCGTAAACAACTTTAACAACTACAATTCCTTCTTTATATAACATGCGACGACTAAACTAATAACCAAATTGAATTGTAATCTCAAAGGCTAATCATGCTAGTTTCAGATTAGTGGTTTCAATGGCCATAACACTTATCAAACTTCAATATATACATCTCATGTTTGCTAATATCCATAACTACAACAATAAGTAATCTTTAATTACTAAAACGACAAGATTGTTACCTTGATAAGCCCTTATAAAATTCCAAGATTCAAAGTCGCTCCTTAGAAATTCTTAGCTCCTTTCCTTCACGCTCCAATCCGCTATTTGAAGTCTTTAGAAGTTCACAAACAACTTCTCTTCCATTTCCAATCAAAACTTATGAAAATGACTTAGGTTTTCGCCTTGCGACTAACGTGAAAACGTCTTTTTCCGAGATCTTTCTATTGAGATATCCTTACAATACCCATAGGAACATTGGGTTAAAGTCTTGTGAATAATGAACCACAATTGCAAAAATTTTGTGTGGAAAAAACCTCAAACCCGAGAGCACTCTTCAAGAACAAGAAGGTGTGAAATTTTTCTAAGTGTTGAAGACTTGTCTTGCTACTAGTGTAGTATATATAACATAATGGAGGGTCAAGATTACAACATTTGTGTGGCTAGGATGAAAAATACTTAATATCTAGTCAAGTGGCAAGTTGACTTGATCAATTATCTCAAGCTTTGTCAAGACTTGATCATCTACATTGGTCATTGACCATAGTACCCTTGGTCCAATTCGAGCAAGCCCATGTGGGGGGGGGGGGGGGTGACACGTGTCGCCCTCCCATTCGTCCATAAAATTTCGTAACCCTCTTGGGCCCCACAAAACGTAAAATTTCTCGGGTGGGCCCTTGATGCGCGAAAAGATGCACACACTTTAACGCAAGTGCACGTTGTCGTGACAAGTATTATAGTCTTGGTAAGACCGAATATCGTCCACAAGGATTAGTGTTCAAGTACCAACTATCTATCTTTTGGTATCTATTTGGTAATCGATATTGATTTTTGTTGTTTATAACTAATAATTATAAAGGCTAATTAACTATAGTATTACTTCAGTTGTGATGGGAATAAGGCTTTCATGTCTCCTAAACTATCCGTTTATGTTACTTATTAATGCAATGAAATATGGTTCTTCTTCTCTCGGAGCTAGCAGGTTTACGAAATCGTTTTATATTTCCGTTAAGGATATATAAACACTCAACCCCAGTATTGCTCCTTTCTACCTTTCGGTGATAAGGATGACTCTATAGGAGGATTAAGAACAAAAGCCTAGTTAACCGTCACGCACCATGCGTAAAATTAGGGTTTTTAAGCCTCTCATTAACGCTACATAAATAATTGAGGTATTTTCATCCCCAATCCAAAATATGTCTACCCAACTTACAACATATTCACAACCTCCTCCTTTCGAAGTTTGATTAGAAATCATACAAATAATGATAATTAGTGATCAATTAATTACCAAGCATTCAAAGCAATTATTGGATAAATCTCAACAAGAAGAAGAATAACCATAACATGCATCAATTGATAACATAAGTTTCTAGTGAATTAACATGGAAAGCCCTATAAAAGAATTAGTTCCTAGTCATTGACATGACAAGAACTAATTCAAGGTTTATCATACAAAACTGAAATAAAAGAAAGAAAAAGGAAAGAAAAGTACTAAGTTTAGGTCTCCAATCTTCAATCCAAGAATCCTTGTGTTGTGCAAGAAAGGGAACCCTTAAAAACTGTCTAGGGTTCTCCTTTTATAGGCTCAAAACCGCCTCAACCTTTTTCCCTTCAGGCCTGGCTCAGAATTCATCATTAAACCTGATTTTCCCGCGGCCATGCGCCGCTCAGCCGGCGCGCCGCAACTCGCAGCATTTAGGTGATTTGGCGCGCCCCGATCTCGCTGCGAGAGGCCGGGCGCCGCAACTCGTAGCCTCTCTGATGATTAGGCGCCGCGGCCCTGCACTTGTCTGCAGATGGCGCGCGGCTCGTGCTTACGCTCGCTCGCCACTTTCTCTGCTTTTACGCTCTGGAACCTCCACTTTTGCCCTCTTTTAGCTCCTTTTCCGCCATTAGTCCCTTTTAACCACTTTGACTCAAAAGAAAGAAAATCTATCCTAACACGACACTTATTTGTACAAAAAGGGACAAAAGACTAACTAAAAACGACTCAAAAAGTGTATATAAAATACACCGATCAAATACCCCCAAACTTAACCTTTGCTCGCCCTCGAGCAAAGATAGAAAGAAAGAAATAAAGGACTCAAGAAACGAAAATAAAAGACTCACTGACATTGATCACTTTTGCTGCATTGATGTTATCTAGAAAAACATGAAGGCTAGCAGAATAATATGCAGGAACATATAGCATGAAATTTTAGCACACTAAACACATTAAGCTAGATATTTCGCAAACTCATTGTAACACCCCATTTTAACCGGAGTCGAAAACGGGAGTACCACGTATGGTTGATTCCTAAATGTATTTTAAGGAGTCGCCACCTAATTATTATAGTGAATTAGGACACTTAGTTTATTGCAATAAAAATACTGCAATTGACTTCCATTTATTGGTCTGCAAAATTAGTGAGATTCTGAGTCAGGGTTCTTTATTATCCTAAAGGGAAGGGGTTAGGCACCCTTTAAGATCCGCTAACTTGCGGTTATTCGTTCAAAACCTAGGTTAATTATTTATTGGTCTTTTTATTCTACCTATTCTAAGCATTTTTAATAATATATAATTAAAATAAAATGCAATACAAAAATAATAAAAGCTTAAAATTAAATGAGACATAAAAATAAAGCTCCGGGACATCTTTTAGCCCTTTTTAGGCCTTCTGCACAAGATAATCTCCTGCACTGCATAAACACTTAGTAAAAGTATTAATAGTAGAATAAATAATTTTAAAAGCAATAACAAAAATTAATAAGTAAAGCAAAATAAATAAATCCGTCTTTTGCACAGAGGAGGCCTTGGAAATCAGACGGAGATTCCTTCATCGGCCAATATTGCTAAAAATAATAAAATAAATAAAACCTTCGGATCCGCGCCAAAACAGTAATAGTTTTAAACACGGAGGGCTCAGATATGTAAAAATATAAAGTAGGAGAGCCTAAACAAGTGCGGCTGCGAGAATTCGCCTTGCCAAGCGCATGTTGGTTATCCGAGGTAAGTGGAAGAAATCATCCTTGCCCAGAAAGCTTCATTTATTTTATTTTTCCGTCTTTGCAACTATGGAGGCCTAAAAAATCGACGGATAACTTTTTCATCGGCGGACAAGTGTAGCATCTTTTTCAAATCAGTAAAAATACCAACAGTGTAGTATTTGTTCAAAATCAGTAAACCAGCAAAAAATGTCCAAAATCAATAGCAATACGCCAAAACCAGTCCAATAAATGGCCCAAAAATAGTAGCAAAATAGCCTAAAAACCAGTCCGCGAAAATGGCTAAAACAGTGACAACAAAGGCTGAAAAAAAAACATCCAAAATTAGTCCAGCCATTAGTAAAAAAACGCCACCCGCATCACGCCCAAAGCACAGTGAGCGATTCACGGAGCGTAACAAGGCACGAAGCAAGAAGCTCACGAGTTCTAAAACTCCGGCGAATCACCAAAACAGAAATCAAATCAATCTCCAACCAAATATACCAACAACAGATATACCACAGATCCCGCAATAAAGCAAAACGAAGTTCGCCGGAATTTTTTAAACTCCGGCGAGGTGAAATAATAACAAAAAAATCAGTCTGAACACAACAAACAATATGCCATGGATCCAAGAAATAAATAGGACTGAACCAAGTGATAAAACCACAACACAAACAGAGCAAGAGCAGCGGCGTAAGTGAGGTTGGGAATAGTGGTGGTCGACGATGATGGGACGGGACTGGTTCTGTTGGTTTTTGACGAGGAAAGGAGAGGGGGGATAGGGACGGCTGGGTTGTGTTGGTGAAGTAGGGTGTTCGCCGGAGCTTGGAGCTCCGGCGAAGGGAGGCGGCGGCGGCGACAGGTGAGTTAAAGAGATAAAGTGAGGGTGGAGGCTAAGTAGATAGAGGGTGAGGGCTGCTGGGGTTAAGGGCTGATGTTAGTGTGCGGTGGTGTGGGAAGGTCGCCGGAGTTCAACTCCGGCGAGGAGCGGCGGCTGCGACAGGTGAGTTAAAGGGATAAAGTGAGGGTGGAGGCTAAGTAGATATAGGGTGAGGGCTGCTGGAGGTTAGATAATGATAAATGGGCTTCGGAGGTCTTGTGCGGATGACCTTGGTTATGTGGGGCTGATTTTTGTTGTTGGGGGGAAAGTGGGAGTATAATGTTTTATTTATAGGGTAGGTTTTTAGGGTTTGGGTTTAGTTTTGGGGGGAAAATGAAAAGTGGTTTTAATTTTAAGGGGGAAAAATAAAAGATGGAAGTTTGGGTGAAATTAAAAATAGTGTTGGCTTGGACTGATTCAAATTGTGTCTTGGACTGGACTGGTTTGACAAAAATGCAAGGCTGGTTAATTATTTAAAAGAAAATTATTATTTAAAAAGATGCAAGATTATAAAAATGCAAATGCCGACGCAATAATACTAAAATGCAATATTTAAGAAATGTTTAATGCCTGATTAAAAGTAAAGCGGTCGATTAATTATTTAAAAGATGTGAATATTATTAAAATAAAGCGATGGCGTAATAATAAAAACATAATATTAACAAAACATAATGCTTAATTAAAAATAAAAGATAAAAATGCAAAAATCTTGATTAAAATGCGGTGTGCTAAAATACTTAAAATTGCACGAAATATACAAAAAACGGGTCAAAATTGACTGTCAACAGCATGTCCCTCTTTGTACGGAGATGATGGAAGAGTCTTCGGACAAAGATGTTGACTTGTAGCCAATTTTGTCCTGTTTTATAAACTGGAACTCAAAAATAGGGATGATGCAGATTCAAAAAATGTCCCAGTGTCAAATCATGATGACACTGGGTCGTTGTGATGCAAAAATTAAAAAGCAAAGCTGACGCTGATTAAAAATGTCCCAGTGTCGAAGTATGATTGACACTGGGTTGCAGGTGATGTGGTGCTGAAAAAGACAAGGTTATTGTAGATGTTGATGGCATCATTGCATAGACGCGATGCAGATGCTCGTCGTTGCATGGACGAAACATGAATGAAGCCGTTGCATAGGCTTTTATGAAATGACGTCGTTTTCGGACGCAATGCAGATGCTCGTCGTTACATGGACGAAACATAAATGAAGCTGTTGCATAGGCTTAAATGAAAAGGCGTCGTTGCATGGACGCGATGCAGATGCTCGTCGTTGCATAGACGAAACATGAATGAAGCCGTTGCATAAGCTTAAAAAATAAAAAGGCGTCGTTGCATGGACGCGATGCAGATGCTCGTCGTTGCATGAACGAAACATGAATGAAGCCGTTGCATAGGCTTAAAATGAAAAGGCGTCGTTGCATGGACGCGATGCAGATGCTCGTCGTTGCATAGACGAAACATGAATGAAGCCGTTGCATAGGCTTAAAAATAAAAGGCGTCGTTGCATGGGCGCGACGCAGATGCTCGTCGTTGCGTAGGCGAAACATATATGAAGCCGTTGCGTAGGCTTAAATGAAATGGCGTCGTTGCATAGACGCGATGCAGATGCTTCGTTGCGTATGCGAAACATGAATGAAGCCGTGCATAGGCTTAAAATGAAAAGCGTCGTTGCATGGACGCCGGCGGTGCTCATCGTTGCATAGACGAAACATGAATGAAGCCGTTGCATAGGCTAAAAATGAAAAGGCGTCGTTGCATAGACGCGATGCAGATGCTCGTCGTTGCATGAACGAAACATGAATGAAGCCGTTGCATAGGCTTTTAATGAAATGGCGTCGTTGCATAGACGCGATGCAGATGCTCGTCGTTGCATGGACGAAACATGAATGAAGCCGTTGCATAGGCTTTTAATGAAATGACGTCGTTGCATAGACACGATGCAGATGCTCGTCGTTGCATGGACGAAACATGAATGAAGCCGTTGCATAGGCTTTTAATGAAATGGCGTCGTTGCATAGACGCGATGCAGATGCTCGTCGTTGCATAGATGAAACATGAATGAAGCCGTTGCATGGGCTTTTTAACATGAAAAGGCGTCGTTGCATGGACGCGATGCAGATGCTCGTCGTTGCATAGACGAAACATGAATGAAGCCGTTGCATGGGCTTTTAAAATGAAAAGGCGTCGTTGCATGGACGCGATGCAGATGCTCGTCGTTGCATAGACGAAACATGGATGAAGCCGTTGCATAGGCTTATATGAAATGGCGTCGTTTTCGGACGCAATGCAGATGCTCGTCGTTGCATAGACGAAACATAGATGAAGCCGTTGCATAGGCTTATATGAAATGCATTGGTTTAGGGGCGTACCTGTTTTGTGACCCGTCTGAGTTGAGATAACGTCATTGCATAGACGTTGTGCGTTTGTAACCCGCATGGGCCTATTGTTGTGTTCCTGCCTTTGCTGATATGAAGATCCTGCACTCAAAGAAAACTTGTGAGTTTTTTAGGAAATGAGTGGTTGATTAGCGTCGACTCTGTAGCTTTGGCTCTTGACGCCAGATCCTTGGTTTGCACTGAAGACCTAGTTGGCCTGCTTTTTCCTGTCTATTGCCATTTTCTTGCACTGAATTCCTTAAAATGTCTCAGTTTCTGGTAATGAAGATGTTGAACTGGGTAAGGTTGCATCTTGACGCTATCAAGGCGATCAGGTAAGCATTTTTTTTTTATTTTTTTTTATAATGAATGAAAAATTAATGCGAGAATATGGACAATGTACAATTGAGTAGATGAGAATGTCACCCTCAAAATATGGCACAGTCATGTGTATGTAGTAATGGATGCAAAATATATGAGGATGCTAAACTCTCCAATTGACAAAATCGGGTCATGTGCAAAAACAAGGAAGAAATATTTCTAACGGTGTGAACGAAGCCGATGTGGCTGTCTACGTGTCCCGCCGAGGGAGTTAGGTCAAGACGCTGTTCATGCTGCAAAAATAAGAATTTTTATGATTTTAAAATGATGCGGGACCGAAGTCGATATGGCCGCCTACGTATCCCGCCGAGGGAATCAGGTCAAGACGTAGTTCGTGATGCAAAAAATAAGATTTTTTATGATTTTAAAATGATGCGGGACCGAAGCCGATATGGCCGCCTACGTATCCCGCCGAGGGAATCAGGTCAAGACGTAGTTCGTGATGAAAAAATAACAATTTTTATGATTTTAGAATGATGTGGGACCGAAGCCGATGTGGCCGCCTACGTATCCCGCTGAGGGAATCAGGTCAAGACGTAGTTCGTGAAAAAATAATTTTTATGTAATATGCATTTTGTTGTTTTTTCTGAAAAAATGGAAGACGACATTACGTTCTGACTCCAGTTGATACCAACAATTAGTATTGTGCATAAGGATGTTCTTTTATTGTTTTCAGTCTAACCGAGATTGACTCTGGTGTAATTCACACAGTTTCAGATAGTACCTCAAACATACCTGAGTGTCGACACACTTGCTTGCATCCAAGGTTTCGAACTACACGTAATCTCACGTTTCAAATGCCATCACTGAAAGAAAGTCCCATTTTACACATGTATTTCAGTATTTTGAATTTTGGGACGTTTAGAGAAGTACGCTCACACTCAAAAAGATGTTCAATGCATGCAATTGTGATACCATAGGCTTGGCCGTCATGTAAGTATCCACTAATGTGAGAACCCTCAGTATAAGATCATAATAGGGCTTGTCACGGGCTTGTAATGTAGGCTTGGGAAAGGGAATGGATATCATTTGGGTAAAAGTGACTAATCATTCCTCGAGAGTTGGACTACGTCCATGCTTGATATTTGTGCGCTTTAATGCTGACTTGCTTCTTTTGTCCCAGTTTTTCTGTACCGACTTCTTTCGAATCTTTCATTTGGAGCCCCTTTTTTTTTCTCGGGGTTATGTATATATTTTTTTTATTATCGGGGCTTTTGATTTCCTCTTTATGTGAAGTCGTCTCTGCATTGTTTTTTTTTGTTTGTTTTTTTTGAGACTTTGACAATTTTGTCTTTGCAAACTTCAACGCAGGATTTTGTCAGCCATTTGCACATTTCTAAAGCGCTCGAGGAGGTCGGGCCAAGAGAGGGATAGTGCGTACGCACTCAGAAAGGTTATAGGTGTAATATGCGGTTGTCAAAAAATAGGTTTTAGGCTCAAAGGGGTGTGCTAGGGATAATGTTATTTGGTATGCTGAAAAGGCTCAAACGGGTCAAAGAAAGCCTACGATCATTTCCCACACCGAGTGTTGCTCAGGATTTCGCCTCAACAAACATTCAGGCCAAGTTCTAGATCACAATGCAATGCAATTGAACTTATTCAAATAACTCACCACACAATGCATATGAAACGATGAGGTCGATTTCATTCTTATCTTGGAAACATGCAAGACAATGTCATCTGCGGGTATGAATAAGAGGTACCAAAAGAATCTATGGTTTACCACAAAGTCAACCTATACTGATTATCACTTTTGTTTTTGTTTTTGTTTATGCACATTTGTAACTGTGTTGGTATTAACAAAGTCAAACAATAATACTTAAAAAATGTTTTTGTATTTTTTTGAATAACACATTTATATTTATTTTTTTGAATAAAATATTTGTTTTTTTTTTTTTTGTATTTTTCAAATAATTGTTTTTTTTTTGTATTTTTTGAATAAATGGTACCGAACCTGAATAGGGCTGCCTACGTATCCCGCCGAGGGAATCAGGTGTGCGTAGTTCATTCAAATATGTTATAAAATGTACGCTTGAAAACATATATCAAAAAAAATAGCAATGTAAAGCTGTGCAAAAGAAATGATTGTCCGCTGTGGACGAATGCAAAGTAAAATGAATGCCCGAAAACATGATGAATGGGATGCATGAGTGAGACATGCGCTCTTTTTTTTTTGTTTTGTTTTATTTTTTTTTGTTTTGTTTTTATTTTTGTGGTGTCGAACCCAAAATGAGTTGCCTACGTATCACACCGTGTGGTGAGAATCAGACACGCGTAGTTCGAAATAATTATGCTGTAAAATGCATGATATGCGAAAACTTGTAATTAACGCTAAACATATTAATTTAATTTGCAAATATGAATAAAAATACAAAGTATAAAAGAATTGAGAACGATGTCTCGTTGAATCTGGTATAAACTGACTTCTATTAGTCAACATAATTCTCGCTCCTTGTGATGACTTTTTTTTTTCTCTTTTTCGAACGCCCTCGACTATTTGCGAGGACTGTTTTCCTGCAAAAATATGAGAAATAGGTGAGAGTAGGAAAATGACAAAATAACAAAATGAACGGGTGTGACCATATAGTCAGAGACTCCCCTGATTGGTTCGACCGGACTGGTGGCTGATGCTTCACAAAGTCCAAGTCGCGCTATTCAAGAGTGATTTACATGAGAAGTCCCGATTGCAATGTGAGAGCAAAAGGTGCAAAAATGCAAATGCTCGAGCCCGGAATCACAAAAGAGCAATTATTGAATTAAATAATATGTACAGAGTTGCTAGCGACAAACAATAATAAACAAAAAACATGCAAATCAAGCGCGTACTCTAATATGCTTGGGACCTCCCTTATGCCAGAGGTGAGCCTAAACGCCAAATATGCGGGATTATGATAAATAAGTCCAAGCCGTTAAACTGTAATGTTTTGTTGGAAATGGCGACCAAATGACGGTGCACTTTTCCCAATTTCGGCGTGTCATGACCAGGCTTGGATCCGTCTATCATTGTCACGCTACACATAGTATGCTAACGGGTCGTTGGGTTATGAAACCCGTCGACAAATTTTGGTGGATTTCTAATTGTGGAAACGATACCAAGGATCGACCCACCTAGGGTGTATGCATGCATGACTTAAAAAAAATGTGGTATAGCTCTATCCTAATTTTGCTAAGATTTGGCTTACTAGACAAAATGGTTCCCGAGCGGACTACTCGAGTGAGAAGGCTACGCGGCCACCGGTTGGACCGGATTCTCCGCGTCTATTACCAACTCTCCTAAATTTGGGTTTTGAAGAAAGAATTTTGCTGATGCACCAAGCGCACCTCGCGTGTAGTGTGTGATAGTGTTAATTTTCCAGAATGGAGGAAATATGAACGGAATGACAATTTAAGAAAAGCAATAAAAGAATGTAGCAATTAAAGTAGTTAATTACAAAATAAAAGCAAACAATATAAAATATTTACAACAAATATAAAAGCAAAATAAAGTGCAATATTTAATTAACCTAAGTATGTTATGATCAAGAACCTGGTTTCCCCAGCGGAGTCGCCATGCTGTAACACCCCATTTTAACCGGAGTCGAAAACGGGAGTACCACGTATGGTTGATTCCTAAATGTATTTTAAGGAGTCGCCACCTAATTATTATAGTGAATTAGGACACTTAGTTTATTGCAATAAAAATACTGCAATTGACTTCCATTTATTGGTCTGCAAAATTAGTGAGATTCTGAGTCAGGGTTCTTTATTATCCTAAAGGGAAGGGGTTAGGCACCCTTTAAGATCCGCTAACTTGCGGTTATTCGTTCAAAACCTAGGTTAATTATTTATTGGTCTTTTTATTCTACCTATTCTAAGCATTTTTAATAATATATAATTAAAATAAAATGCAATACAAAAATAATAAAAGCTTAAAATTAAATGAGACATAAAAATAAAGCTCCGGGACATCTTTTAGCCCTTTTTAGGCCTTACGCACAAGATAATCTCCGGCACTGCATAAACACTTAGTAAAAGTATTAATAGTAGAATAAATAATTTTAAAAGCAATAACAAAAATTAATAAGTAAAGCAAAATAAATAAATCCGTCTTTTGCACAGAGGAGGCCTTGGAAATCAGACGGAGATTCCTTCATCGGCCAATATTGCTAAAAATAATAAAATAAATAAAACCTTCGGATCCGCGCCAAAACAGTAATAGTTTTAAACACGGAGGGCTCAGATATGTAAAAATATAAAGTAGGAGAGCCTAAACAAGTGCGGCTGCGAGAATTCGCCTTGCCAAGCGCATGTTGGTTATCCGAGGTAAGTGGAAGAAATCATCCTTGCCCAGAAAGCTTCATTTATTTTATTTTTTCCGTCTTTGCAACTATGGAGGCCTAAAAAATCGACGGATAACTTTTTCATCGGCCAGACAAGTGTAGCATCTTTTTCAAATCAGTAAAAATACCAACAGTGTAGTATTTGTTCAAAATCAGTAAACCAGCAAAAAATGTCCAAAATCAATAGCAATACGCCAAAACCAGTCCAATAAATGGCCCAAAAATAGTAGCAAAATAGCCTAAAAACCAGTCCGCGAAAATGGCTAAAACAGTGACAACAAAGGCTGAAAAAAAAACATCCAAAATTAGTCCAGCCATTAGTAAAAAAACGCCATCGAACACACCCAAAGCAATAGAGCGATTCACGGAGCGAACAAGGCACGAAGCGAGAAAGCTCACTGAGTTCTAAAACTCCGGCGAATCACCAAAACAGAAATCAAATCAATCTCCAACCAAATATACCAACAACAGATATACCACAGATCCCGCAATAAAGCAAAACGAAGTTCGCCGGAATTTTTTAAACTCCGGCGAGGTGAAATAATAACAAAAAAATCAGTCTGAACACAACAAACAATATGCCATGGATCCAAGAAATAAATAGGACTGAACCAAGTGATAAAACCACAACACAAACAGAGCAAGGGCAGCGGCGTAAGTGAGGTTGGGAATAGTGGTGGTCGACGATGATGGGACGGGACTGGTTCTGTTGGTTTTTGACGAGGAAAGGAGAGGGGGGATAGGGACGGCTGGGTTGTGTTGGTGAAGTAGGGTGTTCGCCGGAGCTTGGAGCTCCGGCGAAGGGAGGCGGCGGCGGCGACAGGTGAGTTAAAGGGATAAAGTGAGGGTGGAGGCTAAGTAGATAGCGGGTGAGGGCTGCTGGGGTTAAGGGCTGATGTTAGTGTGCGGTGGTGTGGGAAGGTCGCCGGAGTTGAACTCCGGCGAGGAGCGGCGGCGGCGACATGTGAGTTAAAGGGATAAAGTGAGGGTGGAGGCTAAGTAGATAGAGGGTGAGGGCTGCTGGAGGTTAGATAATGATAAATGGGCTTCTGAGGTCTTGTGCGGATGACCTTGGTTATGTGGGGCTGATTTTTGTTGTTGGGGGGAAAGTGGGAGTATAATGTTTTATTTATAGGGTAGGTTTTTAGGGTTTGGGTTTAGTTTTGGGGGGAAAATGAAAAGTGGTTTTAATTTTAAGGGGGAAAAATAAAAGATGGAAGTTTGGGTGAAATATGCTCTCCGAACCGTGCGGGAAGGTTTCCCATCACACGGCTCACCAACTTGATCTTCCGCGGGAACCGTATGTCGCCTATTTGCTGTGGATCTACTGGCCCGGACGCTTGAATCTATTCCACCGCAAACAACCGAATATACTACTGCAGGATCTACGAGTTTGCTTTTGGCTGCTAAGGACTTGATTACGCTTGGCTTCTCCCTCTATTTCCAAAAAATAGTGTTGGCTTGGACTGATTCAAATTGTGTCTTGGACTGGACTGGTTTGACAAAAATGCAAGGCTGGTTAATTATTTAAAAGAAAATTATTATTTAAAAAGATGCAAGATTATAAAAATGCAAATGCCGACGCAATAATACTAAAATGCAATATTTAAGAAATGTTTAATGCCTGATTAAAAGTAAAACGCGGTGCCGATTAATTATTTAAAAAGATGCGAATATTATTAAAATAAAACGATGGCGTAACAATAATAAAAACATAATATTAACAAAACATAATGCTTAATTAAAAAATAAAAGATAAAAAATGCAAAAAATGCTGATTAAAATGCGGTGTGCTAAAATACTTACAATTGCACGAAATATACAAAAAACGGGTCAAAATTGACTGTCAACACTCATTTTTATCATGCTTAATGGAAGTCAACATATTGAATCATGCTTGTAAAATTCAGAAATCCTATGACATGTTTACTTGCTATTCTCCACTAATCCTGGATATGCATAAAAGAGATCTTCAGGACTTTAAGGGTTGTAATGTAGGCTTAGGTATAGGTAGGTAAAAATAGGCATTTAGGCTCATTTTTTGTGTACCATAAGCTCTTTAGCTTTTCAGTGTTTCCCTTTTCTTTTGATTCTTCTCTTCACTTCAAATCAATCTTTCCCTCTTTTGTTTTTGGAGAGTGAAGTGTATAATAATAACAATCACCCCCAAACTTAGGCTTTTGCCTATTTCTTATTACTTTGTTTTATTGGGGTGCATCAAAGTTGTTCACTCTTTTTGTCTTTTTTAACACACTTTATTCCACAATTTCACGTTTTTACTTATGGCACAATTGGTGGGAATATAGGGTGTCAAAGAAAAAAGTTCAATTTTTAGGCTCAATGGGGCTGACTAGGGATACTTTTAAAGTCAGGGATAGAAAAGAGTGGTAAGAATTGGCTATCAAAGAAACGCCTGAGTCATCTCCCTAACATGCATATCCTAACTATTTCGCCTCAAATAGCAAGCAATCATAACACATAGGTTTAAGTCATTTAGCATGCACAATTCAAGCAAGAAACTCTAAATAGACAGATTATGTGAGTTTTTGGCATATCTAACCTAGATGTTTAGATAGTTGCTTCTAATTCCATTACATTATTCCACCTTACTTCACTAGGTGTTTCTAGTAACTACAACATACATGATCTTTGACAGACAATTATGACTCAAAAGAAAAACAATTGTGACTCAAAAATACACAAAAACAACAAAAAGACTTAAACATACTATAACAATAAGACACAAATAAAACACAAATAAAACACACCCCAAACTTAAATCACACATTGTCCCCAATGTGTGTAGACTCAAAGACAATAAAAGAAATAAGACACTTACAGACTTGGCTAAAATGGTGGTGGTGGCGGTGGCATGGGATAGTGCATGGACCACTGGTTGAACAAGGAACTCATCTCATTAATTTGCTGTCGCGTTTCTTGCTGTCCTTGTATCACTGTATCCAAACTTTGCATCATCCTCATCTGATTCTGAAGCAATTGCTCCATCATGGGCACTGAGGGTTCTGAATCTGTGGTTGGCTGGTGGCTAGGCCCTGCCGCATATTGAGCCTCTATTTCAGGCTCATCTTCGTCCATGGCGCCTGCGCTCACTGGTGGTGGTTGTGCTCTTCTTCTTGCTGCTGGGGGGCTTGGGTCTGGGAAAGAGTGCACTATCCCATATGTCACAGGCAGTTGGTTTCTCTCATTAGTATCAGTGGGTAGGATTGGGACCCCATTCATGTGGCATAAACTGGTGATAAGTGAGCCATGTCCCAATCCACCTGTTGTTACCAACCTGTTGATTTCTTCAATACTTTGCACTACCTCTTTCCCCACATCAATTGTTTTCCCCGTCATGATCCCATTTATCAATTTGATCCTATCTTCTGGCACTCTGGTGAAGTGCGTTGATGGAATCAGACGGGCACTGATGAAATATAGCCAACCGCGTCGCTTTGTTGAATCGCACTCGCCATCCTTGACCCATTTCTTGCAATATCAAATGCAGCCCCAGGGTAGCTCACTGTGTTTGCAACGGCGTCGATTGATCTTTGGTGGTGCGTCGACCACGGTCCGCGAGTTTGGTCGCCACCTCTTTCTTCAACATCTGATGTTTTTAGAGACATATTTATCACTTCTGCCGTTACAGGCATATATTTTCCCCTTACAAAGCATTCATTGTCCACCCTCTCCGGAAAGTTAGCATAGAATTCACGCACCATTGCTGTGTTCATAGGTGCTATCTTGTCCGGGTTTACAAATCTCCTCCACCCCATCATCTCAATCATTGCCCGAATGGGCTCATAGGCATCCTCCTCCCCAAGCGACTCCCTCTGATAGTCCATTCCCCTTTCAGGGATTAAGGGCCTAGTACTAAGCTTTTTGTATCTTTGGAAGGCTTGGTAGCTCACAAACCTAGTATCATCGTATTGTGGGGCTGAGGTGGATGTGGAGGCTCTTCTCTTTCTGGCGGACATGGTTAAAACACTTTCTGCAGCTTACAACTTAGTAGCACAAATGTTCCCCAACACAATCAACAATTAGCAGCTAAAACACTAATACCCCCAAACTTCAATTCTACTACCCAATACCCACACCCTCCTTGTCTACTCCTTCTCTAAACTTCACAACCAATTTTTCAGCACCCCAACTACTTCACAATGCAACACTTCTCCAAAATACTACCTTCTTTAACTACTGAAAGCTTTCAAGAAAAGATGAAGATTACCTTTTTATGGTGTTCTTCAAGGTGTTCTTGCTTCTAATGGTGATTTGAGGCAATGGGATGGAGTTTTGTTGGTTGAGATAGCTAAGGGTTTTAGGAATTTAAGAGTTTTGGTTGTGGTTGGGTTTGATTTGTGGATGATTTGTGGGTAAATTATGGATTTTCGTGGGTTTTGTGGAGAAGGGGGGTTAGGTTTTGGTTTTGAAATTGGGGAAAATCTGATTTCTAGGCGTCTTTTAATTTCTGGATTTCCGCCGCATGCGCTTTTAGCCGCGCCAATGTTCTGCACTCTTCGGGAATTTCGCGCGCGACCATACTGGCGCCGTGGCGCCTAGACTTGGCAATATTTCTGGATTTTTGGCGCCGCGGCCCTGCTCCTGGGCGCCGCGGTGCTTACCCGTTTTTCTGGAAATCCCGGTTGTTCTTCAGTTTTTCGCCCTTCAATTTATTGGCCTATACTTGTCAATCAAAACACAAACATTACCTCCGTGAGACCGTTCTTAATAAAAAAAACTATTATAGTGAAATAAATAAATAAAAAAATACCTTGGGTTGCCTCCCAAGTAGCGCTGTCTTTAACGTCTTTTAGCCGGACGCAAGTTCCTTAACTCAATAAACGTAGGGTGGATCAACCCCACAACTAATCCATTTTCTCCACATTTTTTGTTTTCTTTTTCTTCGTCTCCTCTTAGCATTATCGTTAAGGGGGAGTTCAGGAACACATACCTGCTTTTGTGGAGGTTCGGCCATCCATGCCTGCTTTCGTGGGCTCATCTCCCTTGGTTTGGCTTGTATGGGCTCACAAGGAGGTTTGATGGTGCTGATTGCAAAGCACCTGCTCATGGGTGGTGGCTCAATGATGTGTTTAAATACTTTAAACACCATTTCTTCCTTCTCCACCCTCAGTGTCAGCTCTCCTCTTTCTACATCGATCAAGACTCTCCCTGTCGCTAGGAATGGTCTCCCCAATATGATAGGGATTTCTGCATCTTCTTCCATGTCAAGTATGAGGAAGTCCGCAGGAGTTTTTTTTTTCCTACTTTAACAATCACGTCCTCAATCTTCCCTCTTGGATGAACCACTGTCCTATCGGCCAGTTGCAGGCTCACCGTGGTTGGTTTTGCCTCGCCCAACTCCAATCGTTTAAATATCGATAAAGGCATCAGATTTATACTTGCCCCTAAATCGCACAGAGCTCTGTTGCATGTCACCCTGCCAACGGTGCAAGGTAGTGTAAAACTCCATGGGTCTTTTAGTTTAGGGGGCAACTTCTTCTGTAATATAGCACTGCACTCCTCCGTTAGTGCTACTATCTCATACTCCACCAGTTTCTTCTTCTTTCCCAAGATCTCCTTCATGAACTTGAAATAGGAGGGCATCTGCTCCAATGCTTCTATAAAAGGTATGTTGATATGCAGCTTTCTGAATGTCTCCAAGAATTTGGAGAATTGTTTATCAACTGCCTTCCGCTGTAATCTCTGGGGGAATGGAATCTTCTCTGTATACTCCTTCTCTGGAGTTTTCTCTACTACTGGGTGGGATTCAACCACCTTCTCTTGTTCTATCTCTGCCCTTTGTTCAACTACTGGCTTAGGTGACTGCTGCTCCAACTGTTTGCCACTTCTCAATTGTACTTCCTGGCATTGCTCCCTTGGATTTACCTCTGTGTTGCTTGGCAGTGTACCCTGTGGCCTGCTGTTTTCTTGCTTTGCTAGCTGACCCACTTGTGTTTCTAAGTTCCTGAATGAGGATCTAGCTTCTGTCACGAACTGGGTCTGAGCGTTGGTGAGTGCCAACAAAGCTGCTCTCACTCGTCGACTTTTTCACGAACCGGTGCATTGAATCGCTGGGGATGTGGGGCCCGAGTAAAGTGGTCGCTGATTCTGTTCTCTGGGTTTGCATCGCCCCTATATTGGTTCTGTTGCTCGGTCTCCTCTCCATGAGAAATTTGGGTGATTCTCCACCTGGATTATATGTGTTGGAGTAGGTTGTTCGTGGCCTCGATAATTACCCACTACCGACTCTGCCTGCTCCATTGGTATATTATTAGGATCAGCTGAAGGACACCTATCGAATGTATGTGGGCCACCACATATCTCATAGTTTTTTGGCATCTGCACTGCATTCACTGATATTGTATGTTGCTGCAACTGTTTCGCCAAAAGGGCCACTTGGGCATTCAAGGCATCAATGGCATCTATTTCGTGGACTCCCACTGTTCTCCTCCCACTCGTTGATCTCTCTTCTGTGACATGGTTGTTGGTGGCCATATCTTCTAATAATTCGTGAGCGTCGTGGGCTTTTTTCCTCATGAATGTCCCACCTGCTGCTGCATCTATAATGGTTCTGGTTGTTCCGCTGAGCCCGTTGTTGACACCCAATTTTGACCCTCTCGATCAGCCATTAGCTATAAAATTAGACTAATTTTGTAAAATAATTTCTTATAATTTTTTATAATAAAATGCAGCGATAAAACATTAAATACAGACATAAATAAGCAATTTAATAATGGCACCGCGTCTTACATAGAGTATTAAGAATTTAGAGTTCCGCGTCCACATTGATTAATTTTAAGCCCTGTCATGATTCTTAATTAATAATAAATACATAAAATAAATAATTTAGCAATGACGTCGTGTCAAGTAGCATAGTCACATTTATTAATACGCAAAGCAATTTCATAACTTATTTTAAATAATAATGCACAATAATAAGATTTTAAATAATAGCGCCGCATTCTAAAACATTAAGCACTAATTAAATAGCACGCCCGCGTTTATAACAATTAGTCTAATAAAGCACCTAGTAATTTAATCACAATTTATTAATTCAATTTACCACTAATTTTACCTAAAACTAGCTCCTAAAACCAATACCCAATTTAAATACCTAATAGCCCAACATCATCCCACACCCGCAGCCCAACCCGCAAGGCCCAGTTCGCCCTACCCCTTTATTTTCCCTTACCGCAAGCCCAACAACCTTTATTTCCCCTTACCATTCCAGCCCACACCCGCACAACCCACTCTCCTCAGCCCAACACCCCTCTGCCAATATACAGCAGCCCTTTCACCTCACCTTCACTTCACCTTCCTAAAATAAACGCAGCCCTAGCCGCACCTCTCCCTCGCACTCCCATCGCTCATGCCGAGATTCTCGCCGGAGAATCCGGCGAATCACCCCCACGAATCCACTACCATATCGACGCCTCTGTACTTATCATAGAAATGGAAACAAATCAGTAGAAATCACATACGAATCGTCCCCTCAAATCAAGTCTTAAACTTACCATAAATCGAAGCCTAACTAGGGACTATAAAGACGAGGTTTGGACATGCAATGAAGAGAAAAAGAAAAGAAAAAAAAGGGAGAAGATACACAGCATCGATTGGAGACCCCTAGCAGTGGTCAACAACCCAGAGCGGCAGCAGAACATCGGGGAAGGAGCAAGGGTTCAGCACCCAGACCATTAGCATCGCACGAATAGGAAGTTCGAAACCCTTTCTTTCAATTCCAGCCAAGAAACCAGCAAACAAACCTTGCCCTTTATCTCGCATCGCAAAACCAAAACTTGAGTGGACCGACGACTTGATACGCTGCCCCGGTTCGCTGCCCGGAGAAGGTAAAATTATTTCCCTTTCAGCTTGGACTCGTTTTGATAACAATGTGTGCGATGTGTCTTGCTGTGTATATGTTAATACCATATTAATAGTTGTTTATACGTATTAGATCAATTGTTGGACATGTTCTCGTTTGTATCAATTGTTATTAATATTTGCGACTGTGATGTCGAGTAGTTAGAGCCTTTTAGCATTTTCCTGTTTACTCGATCTGTCGCTGTCAAATATGTAGCATTTGGGTCACAGTTAGAACCATGATACGAATATGCTATCTTAAGGAATGCATAACAGAGATTAGGATCAATCATTTGTTTAGAGTGATGTGGTTTCCTTTAGATTATAACCCCTTGTCAATCAAAACACAATATATGACTATATTTTGCATCCTGTTGGCAGTGACATAATTCCTGTGCTGATTTTCTGTGTGTATTCAAATTGGATCTTCATGTCTAAAACTGCCTATTATGATGCGTGTACTTGCTTGCCGGGTTCTCTGAATATTGTTACAAATGTCATATCATAACTGTGTGTTCAGTCCAGACCAAATGGGTCACTGCCTATCTGAATATGCTGCCTCCTGCTTGTCCATTCCTGTATCCTTTTCTGCCCTGTCCCTGCATGACTGCTAGTTGATAAATGTTGTGCCTGTTACATCTTCAAGCCAATGGTTGAATCATGCCATAATTGACCACATATTGTTTCTTTTCTCTTGTTAGTATATGAATCTATATTTATAGACTGTAATCAAATCTGATTCGTAGTGAACATGTGTTTGGACTTGCCTATTATCTTTTTCTCTCCTCTGTTTGTTGCTGCGTACTACCCCGTCTGTTTGCTTGACGAGATGGTGTCAAGAATAGGGAATCACCAAAGCCTACTGTTTAATTGGTCTTTCTTTAAAAACTGAAATGTTACTTTTTGAGGCTTATTTCTGTCTCTGCCTATTGCCTACTGCCTACTGTCTATTGCCTAATGCCTACTGCCCCTGCATACATCCTGTTTGCTGCGTTATTTATCTGTCTCCTCTGTATTCTGCCTACTGAAAATCTGAAATTTCACATTTAGGCTTGTCTTGTGTTTCTCTGCATTCTGTTTGCCTAACGCCTGGTTTGTTCTGCCTCTCCTGATAATTATTACATTTGGGCCAGCATAGTTGTTTCCTCTGTTTGCTTTACTGTTTGCTATTCCCCTGGGCCCAACAATGCACGTTAAAATGTAGAATCAATGAATCATGCGTATGTTCAGCCAAGATCATTTCTGTTTACTGATGTCTTTGACACAATTGGATAGATACTAATCTTTATCATTTTCTTATTTTCACATGGCACGCACCGGAGCAAAATAAAGAGTCTCACGGCGAGACTCATCTTGAGCTACTTCTAAAGAAGGCCCGCATTTATGTGCATTCATCTCGCATAGGAACTTCCAAACCGCGGCGAAAGGATATCGCCATTCTTCGAGTCACCATTATTAATTCATATCCTTTCCCTATTCATTTGTTGTAATTATTTGTCTAACATCTACTCTAACATTAATATATTCAGAATAGTTTGAGCTTGGGTCATCCTTAGTAAAAAGTTTAACATTAGAAATTTATTTGCCCCTCTAAGTAAACCATTTTAACTCAAGTTATAACTAAATCATTTAGTCAAATAATTATTCATGTAGTCTAGACATTATTTTCTAATCTTAACTTGCATAACTATGATATTATTTTCAAGGTTCCTAACCCACCTACTATAACATCCATATAGAAAATTCTTATTTTTTTTATATACTAAGAAACCCCCCTTAAAGCATGTGGTAAACTAACCAAGGCAGGCAAATGTATACATTTAGTCAATAAACCCATTTTGCATCGCATATTTTTTTTATACAATAATATAAGGCATGCTTTAAACTCTACATGTGTTTTATAGCACTAATCTTATTAATCTTTTGCCAAAAAATACTTTCTATTAAATATCTTTCAAAACATGCATTTTTAGCATAAATAACTAACCCTAGGTTTGAACGGACAACCGCAAGTTAGCGGATCCTTTAGGGTGCCTGACCCCTTCCCTTTAGGATAATAAAGAACCCTTGCACAGAATCTCACTAAGTTTCACATACCATTAAATGGAGTTAGTGTTGACTTTAACCTAGTCGACATTTAGATGTCCTAATTCACCCAAACTAATTAGGTGGCGACTCCGCGAACCCTTAGCACCCTTTAGCATTGAGCACCTTTTAGCATTCTTTTGCACTTTAGCATATAGCACCTTTTGCATTTTAGCATTCTTTTTAACATTTAACATTTTATTATTTATTTCCTAACACTTTTTCTAAGCAGGAGTTTTCGCTATAAAATGTCGCGGTCGAAAAAGGGCGTGACACCCGTTATAGAAGATATGGACCAAGTTCCACAACTCAATGCAATGGTGTGGGCATTTTCTCTGCAAATCTTTGAACCTTTCCCACGCTTCGTACAGTGACTCTCCATCTGCTTGGTAGAAGTTATTCAACTCCCCTCTCAATTTTGCTGCTTTGCATGGGGGAAAAAATTTGGCCAAAAATTTATGTGCCAGCTCTTGCCATGTAAAAATCGAATCGGCTGGCAGGGAATTCAACCATACTTTTGCTCTATCCCTGAGTGAGAAGGGAAAGAGCCTCAATCTGACGGCATCATCAGTAACGCCGTTATATCTGAAAGTTGCACATAGCTCCAAGAAATTGGCTATGTGCATGTGTGGATCCTCTGATGGCAGTGCTCCAAATTGCACTGTGTGCTGCACCATGCTCAGAATCGCCGGTTTTATCTCAAAGTTGTTTGCTCATATTGCAGGGAGCCTAATACATGTCTGTGCTCCATTCACCCTTGGTAGCACGTAGTCTCCCAAGCTTCTTTCTGCCTGGACTTGAACTCTTTCCTCGACATCCATAGGTACTTGTCGAGGCATTCCTGGATTGGGCTGATTTTCACCTAACTCTTCTCTCATTATGTTGTTATTTTGAACACCGTCCATCTCTATCAAGGTTGCAATCCGCTGATTCTTTACATTACGTTTCGAGTTTTCTCAATCTCTGGATTGAAGGGAAAAAGAGTGTCTGCCCCTCTTCTCCTTCGCATAAACTGATTTCCTGAAATAGATCAAAAAGAGACAACAAATCACGGCACCCTGATTTCTACCAAAAATAACGAAAAAACGTGAAAATTACAATAAAAACCAAATTAGAAATTAAAAATAGATAACTTTGATATTGAACTATGCCTAGTCCCCGGCAACGGCGCCAAAAACTTGATGCGCGAAAAGATGCACACACTTTAACGCAAGTGCACGTTATCGTAACAAGTAATATAGTCTTGATAAGACCGAATATCGTCCACAAGGATTAGGGTTCAAGTATCAACTATCTATCTTTTAGTATCTATTTGGCAATTGATATTTGGATTTGTTGTTTATAACTAAGAATTATAGAACTATTTTAACTAATGAGTTTACTTCAGATGTGATGGGAATAGGGCTTCCATGTCTCTTCAACTATCCGCTTATGTTATTTATTAATGCAATGAATTATGGACTTCTTCTCTCGGAGAAAGCAGGTTTACGAAATCGTTTTATATTCCCGTTAAGGATATATAAACACTCAACCCCAATATTGCACCTTACCTACCTTTCGGTGATAAGGATAACTCTATAGGAGGATTAAGAACAAAAACCTAGTTAACCGTCACGCACCATGCGCAAAATTAGGGTTTTTAAGCCTCTCATTAACACTACATAAATAATTGAGGTATTTTCATCCCCAATCCAAAATATGTCTACCCAACTTACAGCATATTCACAACCTCCTCCTTTCGAAGTTTGATTAGAAATCATATAAACAATGATAATTAGTGATCAATTAATTACCAAGCATTCAAAGCAATTATTGGATAAATCTCAACAAGAAGAAGAATAACCATAACATGCATCAATTCATAACATAAGTTTCTAGTGAATTAACATGGAAAACCCTATAAAAGTATTAGTTCCTAGCCATTGACATGACAAGAACTAATTCAAGTTCATCATACAAAACTGAAATAAAAGAAAGAAAAATGAAAGAAAAGTACTAAGTTTAGGTCTCCAATCTTCAATCCAAGAATCCTTGTGTTGTGCAAGAAAGGGAACCCTTAAAAACTGCCTAGGGTTCTCCTTTTATAGGCTCAAAACCGCCTCAACCTTTTTCCCTTCAGGCCTGGCCCAGAATTCGTCATTAAACCTGATTTTCCCGCGTCGGCGCCGCGACCCTGCTATCGGCGCCGTGATCGGTGTATTTTATATACACTTTTCGAGTCATTTTTAGTTAGTCTTTTGTCCCTTTTTGTACAAATAAGTGTCGTATTAGGATAATTTTCCTTTCTTTTAAGTAAAAATGGTTAAAATGGCCAAATGGCGGAAAAGGAGCCAAAAGAGGGCAAAAGAGGAGGTTCCAGAGCTAAAAACAGAGAAATTGGCGAACGAGGCTCAAACCCAGACCAGCGCCGCGGCGCCTCCTGCAGACAATAGCAGGGCCGCGGCGCCCAATGCCCAGAGAGGCTGCAGAAGACCCAGCGCCGCGGCGCCTCATGTCAACACGTGCGGTCGCGCGCCTAATCATCGAGAGGCTGAAGTTGCAGTGGCCGCGCGCCTCGAGACCAGAGATCGGGCCGCTCCAAATTACCCGGTGCCACGTAACTTCCGCGCCGATAGCGGGCAGCGCGCCGACGCGGGAAAAATCAGGGTTTTGACAATTTTCTGGGCCAGACCTGCAGGGAAAAGTTAAGGGCGGTTTTCAGCCTATAAAAGGAGAACCCTAGGCAGTTTTTAAGGGTTCCCCTTCTGGCACAACACAAGATTTTCTTGCTTGGAGATTGGATACCTAAACTTAGTAATTTCTTTCCTTTTTCTTTTCTTTATTTCAGTTTTGTATGATGAACCAAGAATTAGTTCTTGTCATATCTATGGCTAGGAACTAATTCTCTTATAGGGCTTTCCATGTTAATTCTCTAGAAACTTATGTTATGAATTAATGCATGTTTATGGTTATTATTCTTCTTGAGAGATCTATCCAATAATGCGTTGAATGCTTGGTAATTAATTGACAACTAATTATCCTTATATGATTTCTAATTTACTTGAAAGGAGAGATTGTGAATATCCGTAAGTTGGGTAGACATTCTTGATTGGGGATGAAAATACCTCAATTATTTATGTAAGCGTTAATGAGAGGCTTAAAACCCTAATTTTGCGCATAGTGCGTGATTGCTAACTAGGTTTTTGTTCTTAATCCTCCTATAGAGTTATCCTTATCACCGAAAGGTAGGTAAGGTGCAATACCGGGGTTGAGTGTTTATATATCCTTAACGGGAATATAAAACGATTTCGTAAACCTGCTTTCTCCGAGAGAAGAAGTCCATAATTCATTGGATTAATAAATAACATAAGCGGATAGTTGAAGAGACATGGAAGCCCTATTCCCATCACATCTGAAGTAAACTCATTAGTTAAAATAGTTCTATAATTCTTAGTTATAAACAACAAATCCAAATATCAATTGCCAAATAGATACTAAAAGATAGATAGTTGATACTTGAACCCTAATCCTTGTGGACGATATTCGGTCTTATCAAGACTATATTACTTGTTACGATAACGTGCACTTGCGTTAAAGTGTGTGCATCTTTTCGCGCATCAAGTTTTTGGCGCCGTTGCCGGGGACTAGGCATAGTTCAATATCAAATTTATCTATTTTTAATTTTAATTTGGTTTTTATTGTAATTTTCACGTTTTTTCGTTATTTTTGGTAGAAATCAGGGTGCCGTGATTTGTTGTATGTTTTTGATCTATTTCAGGAAATCAGTTTATGCGAAGGAGAAGAGGAGCAAACACTCTTGTTCCCTTCAATCCAGAAATTGAGAAAACCTGTAAACAGAACAGAAAGAATCAGCGGATTGCAACCTTGATAGAGATGGACGGTGTCCAAAACAACAACATGATGAGAGAAGGGTTAGGAGAAAATCAACCCAATCCAGCCATACCTCGGCAAGTACCTATGGATGTCGAGGAAAGAGTTCAAGTCCAGGCAGAAAGAAACTTGGGAGACTATGTGCTGCCTAGAGTGAATCTGGAGCACGCATATGACAGGCTCCTCGCATGAGCAAACACGAGGTAGTGTTTGTGATGTGATTGATGTGCAGCAAATAAACCGGGCGGCGAAAATCAAGAAAACCAGAATTTTCAGAAAAAGCGAGGCGGCGCACCGTGAGCAGGTCGCGCGCCAAAAGAATCAAGAGGCGCTGAAGTTTGGCGCGCCGCGCGCCCGTAAGCAGGTCGCGGTAGAAATCCGTAAAATTTGCCAAGTTTAGCCGCGCGCTTCGTAACAGGCCGCGACGCAGAAGTCCCAAGAAGTCTGAACATTAGCGCCGTGGCGCCAAAAGCGTGGTCATGGCGCAAGCGGTAATCCGAAACTTAAAACGCCAAATCGATTCGCCAAATTCAAAACCAAAAACCTAACCCCCTCCTCCAAAAACACACGAAAATCCAAACATTTGCCCACAAATCCTCCACAAATCCAACCCAACCACAACCAAAACTCTTAAATTCCTAAAAACCCTTAGCTATCTCAAACAACAAAGCTCCAGTCCATAGCCTCAAACCACCATTAGAAACAAGAACAACTTGAATCTTCTCATAAAAAGGTAATCTTTTTCTGTTCTTGAGATCTTTACTGAAGTCACAGGAGGTAGTAGTTTGAAGGAGTATTGTAGTTGTGAAGTAGTTTGGGTGTTGAAAAATTGATTGTGAAGTTGGAGAAGGAGTAGACAAGGAGGGTGTGGGTATTGGGTAGTAGAGTTGAAGTTTGGGGGTGTTGTGTTTTAACTGCTAGTTGTTGATTGTGTTGGGAAACATTTGTGCCACTAAGTTGTAGGCTGCAGAAACTGTTTTAACCATGGCCACCAGAAAAAGAAGAGCATCCACATCCACCTCAGCCCCACATTACGATGATACTAGGTTTGTGAGCTACGAAGCCTTCCAAAGATACAAAAAGCTTAGTACTAAGCCTTTAATCCCTGAAAGGGGAATGGACTATCAGAGGGAGTCGTTTGGGGAAGAGGATGTTTATGAGCCCATTCGGGCAATGATTGAGTTAAGGGGGTGGAGGAGATTTGTAAATCCGGAGAAGATAGCACCAGTGAACACAGCAATGGTGCGGGAATTCTATGCTAACTTTCCGGAGAGGGTGGAAAGGGGATGCTTTGTAAGGGGAAATTATGTGCCTGTGACAGCAGAAGATATAAATACACAATTGAAGATAGTTGATGTTGAAGGAGGAATTGGTGATCGGAGCCATTTTAGAACATGGTCTAGGAGCACCGACAACATCAACTGGAATACCGTCACAAACACAGTGAGCTACCCTAGGGCTGCTTTTGATATGACGAGAAATGGGTCAAGAGCACTGAGCAGGTGCCAATTCAACAAAGCAGCCAAGGGTTGGCTATATTTCGTCAGTGCCCGCATGATTCCATCCACGCACTTCACCAGAGTACCAGAAGATAGGATTAAGCTGATATATGGAATTATGAGGGGGTTGACGATTGATGTGGGGAAAGAAATAGTGCAGAGCATTGAGGAAATCAGCAGGTTGGTGACAACAGGTGGATTGAGACATGGCTCAGTTATCACCAAGATATGTCACATGAATGCGGTCCCAATCCTACCCACTGATACTAATGAAAGAAACCAACTGCATGTGTCCTATGGGATAGTGCACTTTTTCCTGCACTCCAAGCCCCCGTGGCGAAGAGTACAACCAGAAGAAAGAAGGCAGCAGCAGAGGCCGCAATGAACGAAGATGATCCTGAAATAGGGGCTCAATATGAGGCAGGACCTAGCCACCAGCCAACCACAGAATCAGCACCTCCAGTGCCTATGATGGAGCAAGTGCTCCAGAACCAGAGAATGATGATGCAACATTTCGACACAATGATACAAGGACAAAATGAGTTGAGACAGGGACAACATGAGTTGCGACAAGGGCAACAAGAATTGAGGCAGGAGCAACAACAGTTGCACCAGCAGTTTGACGAGATGAGTTCCCTGTTCAACCAATGGTCGATGCATTATCCACCGCCACCACCACCATTTTAGCCAAAGTCTGTAAGTGTCTTATTTCTTTTATTGTCTTTGAGTCTACACACATTGGGGACAATGTGTGATTTAAGTTTGGGGGTGTTTTATTTGTGTCTTGTTTTATTTGTGTCATGTTATGTTTTATTTAAGTCTTTTGATTTTTTTTATGTATTTTTGAGTCACAATTTTTTTTTTCTTTTTCTTTTTGAGTCATAATTGCCTGTCAAAGATCATGTATGCTGTAGTTGCTAGAAACACCTAGTGAAGGAAGGTGGAATAATGTAATAGAATAAAAGCAACTATCTAAACACTTAGGTTAGATATGCCAAAAACTCACAAAATCTGTCTATTTGGAGTTTCTTGCCTAAATTATGCATGCTAAATGATGAAAACTTATGTGTTATGATTGCTTGCTATTTGAGGCGAAATAGTTAGGATATGCATGTTAGGGAGATGACTCAGGCATTTCTTTGATAGCCAATTCTTACCACTCTTTTCTATCCCAAACTTTAAAAGTATCCCTAGTCAGCCCCATTGAGCCTAAAAATTGAAACTTCTTATTTGACACCCTATATTCCCACAAATTGTGCCATAAGTAAAAATGTGAAGTAGTGGAATAAATTGTGTTAGAAAAGAGACAAAAAGAGTGAATGAGCTTGTTGCACCCCAAAAAAACAAAGTAATAAGAAATAGGCAAAAGCCTAAGTTTGGGGGTGCTTGTCATTATTATATACTTCACTCTCCCAAAACAAAAGAGGGAAAAGATAGAATCGAAGTGAAGGAAAGAACACAAAGAAAAAGGGAATTACTGAAAAGCTAAAGAGCTTGTGGTACACGAAATGAGCCTAAAAATGCCTATTTTTACCTACCTATACCGAAGCCTACATTACAACCCTTAAAGTCCTGAAGATCTCTTTTATGCATATCCAGGATTAGTGGAGAATAGCAAGTAAGCATGCCATAGGATTTTTGAATTTATATGCATGATTGAGTATATTGACTTCCATTAAGCATGATAAATATGAGTTTGCGAAATATCTAACTTAATGTGTTTAGTGTGCTGAAAAATTTCATGCTACATGTTCCTGCATATTATTCTGCTAACCTTCATGTTTTTTTTAGTTAACATTAATGCAGCAAAAGTGATCAATGTCAGTGAGTCTTTTATTTTTCGTTTCTTTGAGTCTTTTATTTCTTTCTTTCTATCTTTGCTCGAGGGCGAGCAAAGGTTAAGTTTGGGGGTATTTGATCGGTGTATTTTATATACACTTTTCGAGTCATTTTTAGTTAGTCTTTTGTCCCTTTTTGTACAAATAAGTGTCGTATTAGGATAATTTTCCTTTCTTTTAAGTCAAAATGGTTAAAATGGTCAAATGGCGGAAAAGGAGCCAAAAGAGGGCAAAAGAGGAGGTTCCAGAGCTAAAAACAGAGAAATTGGCGAACGAGGCTGAAACCCAGACCAGCGCCGCGACGCCTCCTGCAGACAATAGCAGGGCCGCGACGCCCAATGTCCAGAGGTCGCAGAAGACCCAAAGACCGCGGCGCCATGTCAGCAGTGCGGTCAGCGCGCTAATCATCGAGAGGCTACAGATTGCGGCCGCCGCGCCTCGCACAGAGATCAGGGCCGCGGCGCCAAATCACCCGAAGTGCCACAGAAGTTCCGGCGCCGATAGCAGGGCCGCGGCGCCGACGCGGGAAAAATCAGGGTTTTGACGATTTTCTGGGCCAGGCCTGCAGGGAAAAGTTAAGGGCGGTTTTCAGCCTATAAAAGGAGAACCCTAGGCAGATTTTAAGGGTTCCCCTTCTTGCACAACACAAGATTTTCTTGCTTGGAGATTGGAGACCTAAACTTAGTAATTTCTTTCCTTTTTCTTTTCTTTATTTCAGTTTTTGCATGATGAACTTTGAATTAGTTCTTGTCATATTTATGGCTAGGAACTAATTCTCTTATAGGGTTTCCATGTTAATTCTCTAGAAACTTATGTTATGAATTAATGCATGTTTATGGTTGTTATTCTTCTTTGAGAGATCTATCCAATAATTGCGTTGAATGCTTGGTAATTAATTGACAACTAATTATCCTTATATGATTTCTAATTTACTTCGAAAGGAGAGATTGTGAATATGTGATGCGCGGTAAGATGCACACACTTTAAACGCAAGTGCACGTTATCGTGACAAGTAGTATAGTCTTGATAAGACCGAATATCGTCCTCAAGGATTAGGGTTCAATTACCAACTATCTATTTTTTGGTATCTATTTGGTAAATTGATAATTGATTTGTTGTTTATAACTAAGAATTATGCAAGCTATTTAAATATAAAGATTTACTTCAGTGGTGATGAGAATAGGGCTTCCATGTATCCTTACTATCCGCTTATGCTACTTACTAATGCATTAACTTATGGTATTCTTCTTTTGGAGAAAGCAGGTTTACGAAATCGTTTTATACTCCCGTTAGGGTTATATAAACACTCAACCCCAGTATCGCACCTTACCTACCTTTCGGTGATAAGGATAACTTTATAGGAGGATTAAGAACAAAAACCTAGTTGACCGTCACGCACAATGCACAAAATTAGGGTTGTTAAGCCTCTCATCAACGCTACATAAATAATTGAGGTATTTTCATCCCCAATCCAAGAATGTCTACCCAACTTACAGCATATTCACAATCCCCCCCTTTCGGAATCTGATTAGAAATCATATAGTGATAATTAGTTGTCAATTAATTACCAAGAATTCAACTCAATTATTGGATAGATCTCACAATAAGAAAAATAACCATAAGCATGCATTAATTTATAACATAAGTTTCTAGCAATTCAACATGGAAAGCCCTATAAGAGAATTAGTTCCTAGCCATTGACATGACAAGAACTAATTCCATGTTCATCATACAAAACTGAAATAAAGAAAAGAAAATTACTAAGAACGAGTCTCCAAGCCAAGCATCCAAGGGTTGTGTTGTGGAATATTTACAAGATGGATTGGTGGATGGGTGGATGTAGAATGGTGAATGGTGGAATGGAGAATGAATAATTCTTCTAATGATGTAGAGTATTTATAGCCAAAGAATCCTTTTGGTGAAGGGTTAGGGATTTGTAGGAAAGGAAAAGTTATTAGAATCCTTTTAGGTAAGGGTTTTAAGGTAGGAAAAGTTATCCCTTTAGGTAGGAAAAGTTATCCCTTTAGGAAGGAAAAGTTATCCTTTTAGGATTCTGAAAACAAGTCAAATTCGTCCAGCACTTCATAATTCGCGTCGGCCATGGCCTCAAGATCAGCAACTTTCGGACTTTCAAGATATTGGGCGCGGCTGCTGCTCAGCCGCGCGGTGACGCTTTTTCTCGCGTATTCCGCTTGCCGCCCTTTTTTCGTCCGGACTTCGTCTGATCTCTTCTCTAATTTCCAGAACTTCTTAGACTTTATTTCTTGGCCCTTTTAGTGTGCAATTCCATCTCTTTTATACTCATTTCATCTCTTTTTCGTCATTTCTCCATTTTTGATCGCTGTGACACAAAAGAAAGGAAAACGACCCTAATACTGTACTAAACATAAATGAAATGAGTAAAATACTAACTAAAAATGACTCAAAAAGTGTATATAAAATACACCGATCAATATGCTGTAAGTTGGGTAGACATTCTTGGATTGGGGATGAAAATACCTCAATTATTTATGTAGCGTTAATGAGAGACTTAAAACCCATAATTTTGCGCATGGTGCGTGACGGTTAACTAGGTTTTTGTTCTTAATCCTCCTATAGAGTTATCCTTATCACCGAAAGGTAGGTAAGGTGCAATACTGGGGTTGAGTGTTTATATATCCTTAACGGGAATATAAAACGATTTCGTAAACCTGCTTTCTCCGAGAGAAGAAGTCCATAATTCATTGCATTAATAAATAACATAAGCGGATAGTTGAAGAGACATGGAAGCCCTATTCCCATCACATCTGAAGTAAACTCATTAGTTAAAATAGTTCTATAATTCTTAGTTATAAACAACAAATCCAAATATCAATTGCCAAATAGATACTAAAAGATAGATAGTTGATACTTGAACCCTAATCCTTGTGGACGATATTCGGTCTTATCAAGACTATATTACTTGTTACGATAACGTGCACTTGCGTTAAAGTGTGTGCATCTTTTCGCGCATCGCGCGGCGCGCAACTTCTGCGATGCCGGGTTATTTGGTGCGTACGATCTCTGTTCGAGCGCGCGCTGCAACTCCTGTAGCCTCTCTAATGATTAGCGCGCGCCCCGCACTGCTCTGCAGAGCTGTGCGCGCCGCTACTCGCTTTTCACGCTCTCGCTACGCCCGAACATCCACTTTTGCCCTCTTTTAGCTCCTTTTCCGCCATTAGTCCCTTTTAACCACTTTGACTCAAAAGAAAGAAAATCTATCCTAACACGACACTTATTTGTACAAAAAGGGACAAAAGACTAACTAAAAACGACTCAAAAAGTGTATATAAAATACACCGATCAGCCCTACATGACCAAATCCGTAAAAATAACTTCCACAATGTTAATAAATTTCATACTCCTCAAATAATGCATTTTGAGAATCTAATTCTCATCAACGAACATTTTTCCTTTCCGACGTTCGGAAGATTTTCCTTCGGAAAAACAATTCTTTCTTTTGTACCAATTTTTCAAGTCTTGTGTTCTCGCGTCTATTCTCTTATACATGTCCTGGAATTACGGGGTGTAAAACGTCTGTTACACCCCGTAGTTCAGGTTATGCTTATGAGAACATACGAAAGGAATTAAGTTTTAAATTTTTGAAAGATAGGTCGACAGAATGTTTCGGACGAGTTGTTAGTCAACTTTGAGGCGGTTTATGTCACGTTACATTGAGATTTCCTAGGTGTTTCAAAGGCCTAGTACGTAGTTCGTTGAGTCTAGTTTCCCACGCAACCAACCGTTCGTCGATAGGACGTCGGAGTAGAAAGTTATGGAAGTTATAAGTTCGGGCGCAATCGGCGAGAAAACATTTTTCGGTCGAGGGCCACGCCATGCCGGATCTGAGGCCGCGACGGATAAACTGAGAAAACACTGAAGATGCAGCGCCGGGAAGCAGGGCCGCAGCGCCGGAAGTTCTGAAAGGTTGCGGAGGTTTCAGCGCCTCGGCGCCGAGACGGGTTTTTCTGCGAATCTGGGAAAAATCAGAACTGTTTTTTTATAAAAGAGGCCATGGGTGGGTGACAAGTGTCCCCCCCATCTGATTTTTGCATGTCCTATTTATTGACCAAGTCTTGAAGACTTGGTCATTCTTCAAAGCTCCTTCTTCTCTCTTAAAAGGTTCTTCCTTCTCTCTAAAATTCCTCTCCCTTCTCTCTAGAAATTCAAGAAGAAACCAAGGCTTAGAGAAAATTTCAGAAAAGATGGCAAGAAGGGAACTTGTTGGCAAGCTTGTAGGAGTTTTGTGGAGGTGATTGTGGAAAGAAGACAAGTGAAATTTGTTGGATTAATTTGGGTAAGCTCTAAGGTAACAATCCTTTCTCTTTTGCTAATAAATTGTGTTGCATGTGTGGAAGAAAGGATTTGTAGTTGTCAATATTGCTCTTAGATATATTGCATATAGTAATTGGATAAGAATTTGGATTAAAAAGGAATTGGATAAGAATTTATGTTGTTATACCTCAAAATTGCCAAATTGGACCTTGTAGTTTGTGTTAGTTGTTATGTATTGTGGGGTAGAATTTTACACGTCCAAGTTAGGCGTGTAATTGTTATACCCCGTATTTCCAGAGTATATACGTAAGGACGTACGTGCGACAATTTGAGACTTAAAGTTTGGCATAGGTTCGAAATTTGTGCACAACACCCGATTAGAGTCGTTTTTCGACGAAACGTTTTACAGAGCTTGCGTAGGGAAAATTCCGGCTATGTCGTTTTGTATTTTTGTAGATTTTTCCGAGCGACGGAAAATTTTTGGGCCAACGAGAGGGTGACACTTGTCACCCTCAAGTGGACGTTGGGGTTGGACGATGGGTCACGGATCCTTGGCCGATTGGCTCCTTGTTTTGGCCTTGTTTTGTGCCTTGTTTTATGGCTTGTTTGGTGCCTTGTTTTGTGGAGTAGGGTTAGGGTGCACTTGGCTTGATCAAGGCCTTACACTTGCCTTGCACATGGCTTGATCTTGGCCATTGGTTGGCCCTTGGCTTCCCTATAAATACCCCTCCCTTTGTTGAAGACTTCATCATCCAAAATGTGTTCTAAGTCTTGAATTCCCTCCCCTCCCTCTTGTGGCTCTTGTCCAAAGCCTCTCCCCCTCTCCCTTCTAGTGGCCTTTGGCCGAGAGGTTCCCCTCCCCCCCCTTGTGGTGTCTTGCCGAGGGGTACCCCCCCTAGCCTAGTTGTTTCGTATTATATACCCCCCTTTTTGTGGTATTGAAATACTCCTCCAATTATTGTTATAATGCCCAAAATACCTTAGCCTTTACCTTGTAGTATTCCAAAAGTTACCTCTATACGTAGAGCCCGGAAATACTACCTTTTGTCCTTTTAGTCTCAAACCGAAACCCTAAGGAAATCTTCATAGTTGGTTGAAGTATTTAAGTAGAAGTTGGTTAGAACTTCTAAGAGTTGTTTGGAGCGCACGGAGTAGGAGCTAAACCTTGCTCAGGACCGACATTATAACTTGGATAATTTTGGGCTTATCGAGGTAAATATTCTTGTCCCCTTATTGTAATTGGAAATTACATGTTGTAGGATTATATAGTTGAAGTATACTATATATAGAACTGAACATAGCTTTGCGGCAATGTCTTTTGACTTAAGCCCAATATAAAGAAGAGAATCAGTAATTACATAGGGTTGTATGTGATGGAGACTTGTGGTATTCTTGTATAGTAGAATTGTATACGTCGGTTAGGCGTATAAACCCCTGGTTGGCTTGATAGCCGGCCTCGATAGAGGAGGAGATTTACTGTTGCGGGGAGAGTCTTAGAATTTTCTGTAGAATATGGAACCGTGCGGTTAGAAGTTAATAGACGTTTGTGGCCTTATAGGTGGAAGTACTACGAGTAGCGTATTCTACTTGAAGAGTGGAAAAGGCTAGCCGGTTACAGTACTGTGGAGCGTTTTGCTTATTGACGATAATCGTCGCGAGGTATGTGAACCTCTTCCTATACGTCTCGCATGATGCTTTGTAAACTTTTTAGTACGGTAGACGTAATTGTGCTAATTGAGTTGGTTGGTTTAAAACATAGGGTGTTATAATAGCTTTATGGGAAGTTAGTTATAACGACTCTATGTAGGTAAAAGATTGGTTTATTGATTGTAGAAGTTAAGAGACTTGATCTTGAAAGATAAGAGACTTAACTTGTTTTACTTGGTTATTAACATTTTGTTAAAAGTGTTGTGAAACCTCATTCGCGAGTAATGAGTACTTGGTTTTAAAAAAAGAATAATGTTTCTTGATTTGGAAATGAGAATAAGTGTCGAGCAAACCACAACAGCGCTAATAAAGGAAAGTGTATTGACAAATAACTAATTGTTATTAAAACCAGTAGAAACCTCCATCTGCATAGAAGCAAAGATAAGACAAAATTGTATTACATTTCCTAGATCATGGCTGCTGTAACAAGATTGTTGTAAACAAGAATAAAACGGCTCACGTATAAGACATATGCTTCTCAGATTGTTTAAAAGAGAATTTTATTCTTAATTGATTAAGACTATGAACTATGAAACTTTTCTAAAATAAAGAGACCTGAGTAATTGAAATTAGGCAAACTGGAACTTTAGGGGAAAGAATGTTGTTGAAAAGGAAAGTGTTTTGGTTTACCTAAAAATGTGAGTCACTCTATTTTTATACTACGGGTATCGGGTGACATTTATAAAAGGAATGGATCTCTTTAAAAAGAATTTAACGTACGTAGTACTTTAGGGTTAAAACCCGGACTTTGATATAAAATGGAAGTACCTTGAGTTAAGTATAACTTGCCTATGCTTGTTGTTGTATAAACTTGCATATGCTTGTTGTTGTGTAACTCGCCTATGCTTGTTGAGATAGCCTTTGTTGTGCAAATGTTGATATCAGGTGACTTCTTGAGAAAGAGTGGATCTTTTATAAAAGTTTAGAAGTGTGGTAAATTGTTTGAGCTTGTTTGTGATAGCACAGTTGTCAGATGTATTGTTATTGTGGTTGCGTGGACATGTCTACACCGACGCAGTCCGGGGCATGTGGCTACGCGGCGGGGTTGATTACCCGATATAGTGTTATTGTGGTTACATGGACATGTCTACACCGTCTGAGATTCGGGGCATGTGGCCATGCGGCGGGGTTGATCACCCAGTATATTGTTGTTGATGTCGCATGGACATGTCTACACCGAGGCAGAATTCCGGGGGCATGTGGCCACGCGGCATTGTTAGTATTGTTGCATCATGGACATGTCTACACCGTCACGAGAATTCGGGGCACGCGCCGCGATGCGAACATGATTGATGTTGTGGGCGTGAGACCCATAATTATATTAGTGACGACGCTGAGGCGTGAGTCCTCGACTTGGCTTTTATGTTGCATCGTATTTTGTTATCATACATGTCTCGCTTTACGTGATCGTTATGATTTAAGCTGATATTTTGATTCCATACTGCACTGTTATCGACCTCGCCCGGCCGCGTTCATGCCGCGGTAGGAGTACATCGGTAGTTGATCATCGCCTTAGGATCACGATTCGGCGTTGGGAAGCTCCATTCTCGGAGGCTTATCTTTTGGTATGTTACCCGAGTTGTAGGTTCTGTACATTCTGTGGTATGGCGGGGCCCCGTCCCGTCATGTTGTATAAAAACTCTTAAGTGCAGTAATCTTGTTGTGGCGGGGTTTGTAAAAGGATTAAACCTCGCTTTGAAAGAGTTGTTTATATATATTTTATCGGAAGGTAACCGTTTGGTTGACTGTTTTATGATCATATATCTTGTTTCTTGTTTAAGTTTTATTTTCCATTGGTTTTCTCGATGTTGTGTCACTAGGGTGCGGGTAAGGCACTACCACGCCCGGATCGGTCGTGACAAAAGTGGTATCGAGCGCTTAATCCTCTGAAAGTGTCTGCACCGTGTCTAGTAGAGTCTTGATTATCGATGTGTTGTGCACCACATCTATAATCGTGAGGTCGCAGGACATTTAGGATTGGTTTCCATTCTTCTCCTCCGAGATCGTGCCTTAGAGTATGTTGTAAGTTGGACCCTCCGACGTATCTCGTTTTACGCTTATGCCTCCGCAGGCAACCAGAGCCAGAAGGAAAAGCGGTGCCGCTAGTGAGATACAGAGGAGTATGAGGCGCAGCGTCCAAGACTGAGATTATGCTTGACGGCGAGGTTTGCGACGCCCGGCCAGCAGAGTTTAGAAGCGCAGCGATGGCTGCCGAGACCACAAGATGCGAGCCTCGGTCCCATAGTCCGAGCAGATGAGACGGGTTACGCGAGTTGGCCCGATTATTGGCGGTCGTGGCGAACATGAGATAGGCCGGACGCCAGGTTCGATGGCGCCGATGGTTCACCTAGATCGGATAGTTTGAGGCTACAGGACTTTCGAGATGTAGCCCGCGAGTTCTACGGTCGAGGCACGAGGATGATCCGCAGGAGTTCATCCGAGCGATTCTGACCGGATCATGAGTGATCAAGGCTTCAAGACCGAGTCGGTGGTCTTTGGTTCGCATCGGCCGCGTGATACCGCAATGATCGTGTTTGATTCGTGGGAGGCCCGGGAGAGAATGCACTTCCACCGTTTGGGACGAGTTCGTGGGCATTTCTTGCACATTTCTTGGCTCCACAGATGAGAGGCTCGGACCGACAGATTCTTGATGTTGAGGCGAGCAGGCGTCTGATTCGGGAGTACAATGTGGAGTTCGACTCATTGGCTCGGTATGCCCCAGAGTAATGGCGATATGGAGGGCGAGTACACCGCCACGTTCACGGGTTAGATGACTACTTGGCGAGGCTTGCTCGGTGTAGCTCTTCAGGGCATGGACATTGCCCGCACGCAGCTTATGCGACTGGGGTGAAGAGCGGAGAGGTCGACGGAATGACCAATCACAGAAGAGGCGAGCAACAGTGGTCCTTTGGTGACTTTCGAGGCGGACCGCCTCAGTGAGACTAGTTTGGTACCTCCGCCCGGTCAGAGTGGACCTCCACAACCTTCGTGGCATCCAGTATTCGGGAGCAGTCGTGGCTCCAAGGTTCAGTTTCGGGAAGTAGGGGTGTTGGCCAGATGCAGTCACCCCTACCTCGGTGTGGTCGATGTGGTAGACCGCATTTCGGGGAGTGTCGTGGTGCCAGGGCTTGTTATTTTGCGGCCAGCGGGCCATCTTGCGAAGGCTGTCCGACCAAGGGTAGCACGGATGTTACGACTCAACCTTCGAGGATCTGTGGTGGTTCATCACCTTCACTAGCTGCTATCGCCTGCGGTATCGTGATTAGAAAAGCGGTAAAGACAGGTATATCCTTAACCCTCTAGAGTTTTGTATGCTGATGTGTTTAGTGTTATGTTCGGATAGCTTTGTGCTAAAATGTGATTTAGAAACCTGGTTAGTGCAGAAGGGTAAGCCTGGGGGCATGGTAAGTGTGAACCTTAGACTATTTCACGATTGAGACCTTAGAGGTAAGGTCGTCTTGTGTAAAAGATTTATTCTATGTTTGACCTTTATCAGAGTGCGTAGTATACATGGGAGATATTTGTGTGATAAGTCCATGGGTTGTGTAAATGAAAGTGGTGGCTTTCATGACGTGAAATTGTAAGATTTTTCCGTATCGGGGAACAAGAGTGTGGCGCGGTTGTGGGGTCGGGTTGAGGTCGTATTGCGGGTCAACCCAGAGTCTTGTTTAGGTAAGTCGATTAGGTGGTCCCGCCAGGTAGGGTCACTGGGTGCTAGGCCCCAGTTTAGGTGACCATCGTATGAGTTCGTGGATATGTTCAACCAGAAGCGGTTCGTGAAGGCCGGGAATGGCCTTAAAGAAGATTGAGGTTAGTAAGATGACCAAGTTTGGAGGTAGTGACTCCACAGTTTTGGGAACTGAAGCGATGACTGAAGTATGGCACGTCCTGAGAGACACTAGAACCTCAGGGATCGCATGCAGTTCGGTACCATTTGTTGGGTCGCCGGAGTGACACTAGAACCTCGCGGCAAGGTGACAAAAGTGGTATCGCACGACGAGTAAGGAAGGAAGAGAACGTGTGTTATTTCGTGGCCAAGCTGTGGCGTTGGCAACTTGTTAGAGGAACTTTATCGTTATCCGACTTGAGAAGGAACATTCGGGACGAATGTTTCTAAGGAGGGGAGAATGTTATACCCCGTATTTCCAGAGTATATACGTAAGGACGTACGTGCGACAATTTGAGACTTAAAGTTTGGCATAGGTTCGAAATTTGTGCACAACACCCGATTAGAGTCGTTTTTCGACGAAACGTTTTACAGAGCTTGCGTAGGGAAAATTCCGGCTATGTCGTTTTGTATTTTTGCGGATTTTTCCGAGCGACGGAACATTTTTGGGCCAACGAGAGGGTGACACTTGTCACCCTCAAGTGGACGTTGGGGTTGGCCGATGGGTCACGGATCCTTGGCCGATTGGCTCCTTGTTTTGGCCTTGTTTTGTGCCTTGTTTTATGGCTTGTTTGGTGCCTTGTTTTGTGGAGTAGGGTTAGGGTGCACTTGGCTTGATCAAGGCCTTACACTTGCCTTGCACATGGCTTGATCTTGGCCATTGGTTGGCCCTTGGCTTCCCTATAAATACCCCTCCCTTTGTTGAAGACTTCATCATCCAAAATGTGTTCTAAGTCTTGAATTCCCTCCCCTCCCTCTTGTGGCTCTCGTCCAAAGCCTCTCCCCCTCCCCCTTCTAGTGGCCTTTGGCCGAGAGGTTCCCCTCCCCCCCCTTGTGGTGTCTTGCCGAGGGGTACCCCCCCCCTAGCCTAGTTGTTTCGTATTATATACCCCCCTTTTTGTGGTATTGAAATACTCCTCCAAGTATTGTTATAATGCCCAAAATACCTTAGCCTTTACCTTGTAGTATTCCAAAAGTTACCTCTATACGTAGAGCCCGGAAATACTACCTTTTGTCCTTTTAGTCTCAAACCAAAACCCTAAGGAAATCTTCATAGTTGGTTGAAGTATTTAAGTAGAAGTTGGTTAGAATTTCTAAGGGTTGTTTGGAGCGCACGGAGTAGGAGCTAAACCTTGCTCAGGACCGACATTATAACTTGGATAATTTTGGGCTTATCGAGGTAAATATTCTTGTCCCCTTATTGTAATTGGAAATTACATGTTGTAGGATTATATAGTTGAAGTATACTATATATATAAATGAACATAGCTTTGCGGCAATGTCTTTTGACTTAAGCTGAATATAAAGAAGAATCTGATCGTAATTACATAGGGTGTATGTGATGGAGACTTGTGGTATTACTGTATAGTAGAATTGTATACGTCAGGTTAGACGTATAAACCCCCCCACCCCTGGTTGGCTTGGTAGCCGGCCTCGATAGCGGAGGAGATTTACGTTGTTGCGGAGAGTCTTTAATTTTACGTAGAATATGGAACCGATGCGGTTAGAAGTTAATAGCGTTTGTGGCCTTATAGGTGGAAGTACTACGAGTAGCGTATTCTACTTGAAGAGTGGAAAAGTCTAGCCGTTTCTGATCGTGGAGCGTTTTGCTTATCGTCGATAATCGTCGCGAGGTATGTGAACCTCTTCCTATCCTTCTAGCATGATGCTTTGTAAACTATGTAGTACGGTGAGCGATACGTGTGCTAAATGAGTTGGTTGGTTTAAAACATAGGGTGTTATATTAGCTTTATGGGAAGTTAGTTATAACGACTCATGTAGGTAAAAGATTGGTTTATTGATGTTAGAAGTAAAGAGACGTGATCTTCAAAGATACGAGACTTAACTTGTATAACTATGTTAATAACATTTTGTAAAAATTCTTCTGAAACCTCATTCGCGAGTAATGAGTACTTGGTTTTAAAAAAAGAATAATGTTTTACTGATTTCGGAAATGAGAATAAGTGTCGAGCAAACCACAGCAGCGCTAATAAAGGAAAGTGTATTGACAAATAACTAATTGTTATTAAAACCAGTAGAAACCTCCATCTGCATAGAAGCTAAGATAAGACAAAATTGTATTACATTTCCTAGATCATGGCTGCTGTAACAAGATTGTTGTAAACAAGAATAAAACGGCTCACGTATAAGACATATGCTTCTCAGATTGTTTAAAAGAGAATTTTATTCTTAATTGATTAAGACTATGAACTATGAAACTTTTCTAAAATAAAGAGACCTGAGTAATTGAAATTAGGCAAACTGGAACTTTAGGGGAAAGAATGTTGTTGAAAAGGAAAGTGTTTTGGTTTACCTAAAAATGTGAGTCACTCTATTTTTATACTACGGGTATCGGGTGACCTTTATAAAAGGAATGAATCTCTTTAAAAAGAATTTAACGTACGTAGTACTTTAGGGTTAAAACCCGGACTTTGATATAAAATGGAAGTACCTTGAGTTAAGTATAACTTGCCTATGCTTGTTGTTGTATAAACTTGCCTATGCTTGTTGTTGTGTAACTCGCCTATGCTTGTTGAGATAGCCTTTGTTGTGCAAATGTTGATATCAGGTGACTTCTTGAGAAAGAGTGGATCTTTTATAAAAGTTTAGAAGTGTGGTAAATTGTTTGAGCTTGTTTGTGATAGCCCGTTGTCAGATGTATTGTTATTGTGGTTGCGTGGACATGTCTACACCGTCGCAGTCAGGGGGCATGTGGCGTGCGGCGGGGTTGATTACCCGATATAGTGTTATTGTGGTTACATGGACATGTCTACACCGTCACGGTCGGGGCATGTGGCGTGCGGTTGGGTTGATCACCCGATATATTGTTGTTGATGTCACATAGACATGTACACCGAGGCGACTCGGGGCATGTGGCGTGCGGCATTGTTAGTATTGTTGCATCATGGACATTTCTACACCGATGCAGAATTCCGGGGGCATGCGGCCATGATGCGAACATGATTGATGTTGTGGGCGTGAGACCCATAATTATATTGAGTGATGACGTTGAGGGCGTGAGTCACTGACTTGACTGCTTTTATGTTGCGTACTGTATTTTGTTATCATAAATGTCTCGCTTTACGTCGTTATGATTTAATCGCGATATTTTGATTTCACATACTGCTTGTTATGCGACCTCGCCCGGGGATGCGTTCATGCGCGGTAGGAGTACATCGGTAGTTGATCCTCGCTCTTAGGATCACGATTCGGCGTTAGGAAGCTCCATTCTCGGAGGCTTATCTTTTGGTATGTTACCCGAGTTGTAGGTTCTTGTACATTCGTGGGTATGGCGGGCCCCTGTCCGTCATGTTGTATAAAAACTCTTAGAGGTGCAGTAATGCTTGTTTTGGCGGGGTTTGTAAAAAGATTAAAGCATTCGTTTTGAAAGAGTTGTTTATATATATTTTATCGGAAGGTAACCGTTTGGTTGCTTTGTTTATGATCATATATCTTGTTTCTTGTTTAAATTTTATTTTCATTTAGTTTTCTCGATGTTATGTCACTAGGGTGCAGGGTAAGGCACGATCCGGGCAGGATCGGTCGTGTGATAATCCCTTTGTGTTGATTGGATTGTTGAGCCTTAAGGGTGGCGTGTTTGGTTATTGAATTCTGCCTTGAAAAAGGTGGCAATGTATGTAGAAACAAAGGAAGTGCTGTCCAATTTTCCGTAGGAATAAGGGACGTTTCTATTAGAATGTTCTACGTTGGAGATAGAGGCTAATGGACGTATTATGGTCATTATAGGTTAAACATACTACGTGCGGTATATTGGACTTGCAAGTGGATTGACCCGAAGAGGTATGTGGAACTTTCCTATCTCTTGAGCATGAATAGTTGCACTTATGTAGTACGATGAGCGTCTGAGGCTTTGATATCCCTTACTTGTTTTAAGGATGGCCAAGTTTGGTGAGTAAGGGGATTAACTCACTTCTTTAAAAAGTATTAAGGATGTCTTAAGTTTTCAAAGTTAAGGGACTTGAAGTGTTTTAAGTATATGATACTTGTTTCGTTTTAAAAGTATAAGTCCCTTGGATATAGGGAAATGTATTTGACTAATGTATAACGTTAATATGACTTTATGGGAAGTTGGTTATATTAGCTTTATGGAAGGTTAACAAAGAAAGATTTACTCTAAGTAAAACAAGTACGGATAAATGATTTGGATTTGTGAAAGACAAATTGATTTTAAGGCATTAATTGCCTAAGGTTTTGAAAGAAATGGAGTCACTTGATTTAGAAGCCTATTATATTTCTAAAAGGAAATGTGACTTGTCTTGAAAAGTAGTCGTGACTTGATACTACGGTTATTAGTATCTTGGAAGTTTTATATAAAAAAGAGTCATTTCTTAAAAGGTTAGAGGTACGTGGTACTTGGGTTGAATTCCCGAATTTTCTCTTAAATGACATGTTAGTGCCTTAAGTAAACTAAAATGAGAGGATATGTTAATAAGAAGTTAGGGGGATTTTCTTAACTTGCTTATGTTATGATAAGCCGGTAGCACTTATGTTATGTATGATAGCCGGTTGTGCTAGGTTATGTATTATTATTATTATTACGGGGTAAACCCCGAGTTACTACTTATGCCATGGATTTGCTACCCATGATGCGAGTGCAGCGCTTGTACTCATGCGGGCTCACCGGGTCCATGCGGGTGAAATAGTCCCATGCGGGTGAAATAGTCCCATGCGAGGCGGATGAACTCATGCGGGTCCACAGGACCTATGCGGGTGAAATAGTCCCAGGAGTAGGATTGCTTAATGATACTATGGGCGAGGGACCCTGTTTTGATCATGAGCCTCCTATTTTTATGCAGTAAAGTTTATACTTGTTACTCTCATTGTTAGTAAGGCACAGTGTAATGTAATTTGATTTTCATCCATGACTCCAGCTTATTTTATACTTATGATATTATTATAGTATTTTCCAGTTTTACATACTTGGTACATATTGTGTACTGACCCCCTTCCTCGGGGGCTGCGTTCATGCCGCAGGTAGGGGTAAGCAGGTGGTGGATCCTCATTATTAGGATCTTTGCTCAGGTGTCAGAAGCTCCATTTCTCCGGAGGCTTGACTTTTGGTACGGTCCTCCCTGATGTTGTAGATATTTTGTACATTCAGGGGTATGGCGGGGACCTGTCCCGTCATAGTGGTTACACACTCTTAGAGGCCTGTAGTCCTGTTATAAATTGGGATGTAACTGTTCAGTTTTTTTATTATATTTATGTTTACGGAAAGGTAACCATTTTGGGTTAGCCTGTTTCATGTTTTATATGGTTTCTTGTTATGAGTTTACTTCCGCTGATTTTCTCTGATGTTGTATCACAAGGGTGTCCGGGGTAAGACACCAGTCACGGGTCCAAGGTCGGGTCGTGACAAAAGTGGTATCAGAGCAGTTAATCCTCGGAAAGGGTCTACAGGCCGTATCTAGTAGAGTCTTGATTATCGGTATGTTGTGCACCACATCTATAATCAGGAGGCTACATGATATTTAGGATTGGTTTCCATTCTTTCACTCTAAGATCGTGCAATAGAGCTGTGTTATAGGTTGAACTCCCTCTGACATATTTTTATGTATCAGTTATGCCTCCACGCAAGGCAACCGCGGCCCAGAAGGCAAGCGGTGAGGAGGCGCTAGTAGGATCTGAGAGGTTACGAGGGCACAGGCCCAGTCTTTACATGAGATGATGTTTTGGACGGCGAGTTCCACGACATCGCCAACCCCAACAGAGTTCGGGCGGCCAGCGGCCATCGAGACCACGTGCACGAGCCTCGCCATTACGGCTGGAGCGAGAGGATATGGGCTCTGAGAGATGGCCCGATTATTAGCCAGATCGTGGAAAGCAAGAGGGCAGACGGAGGCAGTTCGGTTGTACCGTAGTTCACCCAGTCGATAGCGAGACTTGGGACTTTTTGAGTTGCATCCCACCGAGTTCTATGGGTGAGGCACGAGGATGATCCTCGGGAGTTTATCCGAAGCACTCTGACGGATCATGCGAGTGATCAAGGCCTCAGAGACAGAGTCGGTAGTTTTGGGTTCACATCGGCTGCGTGATACTGCAGTTGACTGGTTTGATTCATGGGAACTGTCCCGGGGGGAGCATGCGCTTCCAACTGTTTGGGATGAGTTCTCAGAGGCGTTTATTAGCCATTTCTTGCCTCCACAGATGAGGAGAGCTCGGGCCGATAGATTTCTGACGTTGAGACAGAGTGGGCGGACGGTCCGGGAGTACAACGTAGAGTTTGACTCATTGGCTCGGTATGTCCCCGCTTTAGTGGCAGACATGGAGGACAAAGTACACCGCTATGTCACAAGGCTCGATGATTACTTAGTAGAGAGTTGCACGGGAGTAGCTCTTTAGCCGGGCATGGACATTGCCGCACGCAGCTTATGCGCAGGTGTGAGAACGTAGGGTAGCGGATTGATAGATATCAGCAGAAGAGGGCCAGGACAGCAGGGTCCTCTTGTAGTTTTTGAGGTAGACAACCTCAGCAGCAGACCGGATTTGCACCTCAGCCGGTTCAGAGCGCTCCTCCACCGTCTTCCGGACGTCCAAAGTATTCAGGGGCAGGACAGGGCTCCAGGGCTTCGGGTTCCTAGAGGAACCAGAGTTCCAGTCAGACGAGGCCGCCTATGCCTCGGTGTGGTCGATGTGGTGATTACCATCATGGGGGATGTCGTGTTCCTCCAGGAGCTTGTTACGCTTGTGGCCAGCAGGGCCATTTGAAGAGAGATTGTCCGACCAGAGGCGGCAGGAATGTTATGGTTCAAGCGAAGTCGATTCTTTGGATCTTCGTCATCGGTGGTCGCGCCACGGAGGCGGGTTGTTCCGCGGACCAGCGAGCGCGGCAGGGTCGTGGTGGGTCCCGATTCAGCGGTCCTCGACCGCATTTATGCTATGTCGGCCGTCGAGGACCGGAGGCGTCACGGATGTCGCCAGTACATTATTGGTTTCATGTTGTGATGTATATGCTTTGATAGATCCAGGTTCTACCTTGTCCTATATATCTCCTCATATTGCTGGTAGAATAGGGATAGAGCCCGAGTCCATAAAACCTTTTGAGGTGGCTACGCCAGTAGGTGATTCGGTGGTAGCTGAGCGGGTATATAAAGCTTGCCCAGTGACTATATACAGTCGTCAGACTCTAGCCGACTTGATAGAGTTGAATATGACGGACTTTGATGTGATTATGGGTATGAATTGGCTAGCGTCGAGTTGAGAATGGGGAGAAGATATCAAACCGGGCAGGGAAGAAAACAATGCCCTTCACACCTAAGTGCCACAGGCTGAATATGCAAGAGTTAGGATAGATCTTTGCTACTTTGAGGAGATTTGAAACCATCAATATCTGTTTGAAAACTAGCATCTGTATACCCAGTGGCAACCAACTCATCAACTCCACCATAGACTAAGAAGTAATCTTTAGTACGCCTGAGGTACTTAAGAATAATCTTGATTGCTTTTCAGTGTTCCTCTCCAGGATCCTGCAGGAACTTGTAAGTCATACTAAGTGCGAATGCCACATCTGGCCTAGTACAGGTCATGTCATACATGATTGATCCTATAGCCGAAGCATATGAGATCGTCTTCATGCGCTCAAGTTCAATAACATTAGAAGGGCAACCCTTCTTTGATAACTTGATGGCTTGACCCATCGGAAGACCGCCTTTCTTGGAATTCTCCATTGAAAAGCATCTAAGCACTTTGTCTAGGTAGACTGACTGTGACAACCCCAACAATCTATTAGGTCTATCTCTATAGATCCTACTTCCCAGAATGTAGCAGGCTTCACCTAAATCCTTCATCATGAAGGTCTTGGACAACCAATCCTTAACTGACTGCATGAGGGTCTTATTATCTTCTATTATCAATATGTCATCAACATATATAATAATGAAGACAATACTCTCATCTTTGCGTTTGAAATAAACACAAGGATCCTCTTTGCTTCTGACAAAATCAAAAGATTTGATAGCATTGTCAAAGCGAATGTTCCAACTCCTAGAGGCTTTCTTAAGTCCATAAATGGACTTCTGTAGCCTGCACAAAATATTTGGTCTGAACTCACATGAAAAACCATCGGGTTATTTCATATACACTTCCTCAATTAGATTACCATTGAGGAATGCAGTTTTGACGTCCATCTGCCAAATGTCATAATCATAATGTGCAGCTATCGCAAGCAAAATCCGAATAGACTTTATCTTAGCCACTGGTGAAAAGGTTTCATCATAATCCACACCAGGACGCTGTGTAAAACCTTTAGCCACTAGTCTAGCTTTATACTTTTAAACCTTGCCAGATACATCAATCTTCTTCTTGAAGAACCATTTGCATTCTATGGGTTTAACCCCATTCGGCAAATCAACCAAGTTTCATACCTGATTGATATACATAGATTCCATTTTGGATTTCATGGCTTCTTGCTATCTCTTCGAATCAATGTTAGACATTTATTCGCTGTAGGTTCTAGGCTCGTCATCATCTGGAATATCTAGCTCATTTTGTGTTTCCACAAGCAGATTTAGTCTTTCCGGAGGACGATGAGATCTAGTGGACCTACGGAGTTGATTGTCTTGCAGCTCGATTCTGGTATGTTCGATCGTGAGTAGGTTCTTGTGCGCTGGTCGATTCACCAACATTAGAGCTTTCAGAAATGTCATTTTCATGTCTTTCCTGAATGGGAGGAAATGCAACTGGTGCACTTGCTCCCAAGGTCTGTGCCGGAAGATCTTGCATTTCTGCATTATTCCTCGTAGTACTCCCACTGGCCGAAGGAGGTACCCTAAATACCCAATCTTCGCCAGAAGCTCCCACTGAATTCTTGCCTTTATCATCGGGCAAGGATTCAACCTCTATATTACTTTGTTCTTGAATTTCTTCAAGTTCTATCTCCGTGCAACTCTCATCCTTGTAGACATATTCGTCTTCAAGGAAAGTTGCGTTCCTAGAAACAAATATCTTATGTTCTCTAGGAAGATAGAAGTAGTATCTTTTAGTTTCATTTGGATACCCAACAAAGTAACATTTCTCACTTTAGATTCCAACTTATCAGTGATTAACTTCTTGACATATGCAGGACACCCTCAGGGCCTCATGTGTCTAAGTGATGGCTTCTTGCCACACCATACCTCATACGGTGTCTTTTCGATTGATTTAGATGGATCTCTATTTAGAACATATATTGAGGTCAAAATAGTGTATCCCCAAAGGTATGTAGGAAGAGCGGAAAAGCTAATCATGGAACGAACCATGTCAAGTAAGGTTCAGTTTCTCCATTCGGCAACACCATTCATCTGTGGTGTTTCAAGAGGTGTCCATTCAGAATGAACTCTATGAAGCTTTAAGTAGTCAAGAAATTCTTTACTTAAGTATTCACCCCCACGATCAGATCGGAGAGTCTTGATACTCTTTGAGAGTTGTTTCTCAACTTCACACTTAAACTCCTTAAACTTCTCAAAAGCCTCGGATTTGTGTCTCATAAGATACACATATCCAAACCTTGATAAGTCGTATGTGAAAGTGATGAAGTAAGAGAAACCCTCTCTAGCTTGAGTCGAAAATGGTCCACATACGTCCGTATGTACCAACTCAAGCACCTCCTTGGCACGGATCCCCTTTCCAGAAAGAGGTTTAATGGTCATCTTACCTTTCAAACGGGATTCACATTTACCATAAGATTGTAAGTCAAATGGTTCGAGGTAATTTAATTTCCTAAACCATTCTATCCTTGTTTGATTGATATGACCAAGTCTGCAATGCCATAAGTAGATAGAATTTCTTTCATTTAACTTAGCCCTTTTATTTTGTACATTGAAAATTTCCCTGTGGCAGTTTAATGTATACAATCCATTCAAAAGAGGTGCAATTCCATACACAACATTATCTAAAGTCAAAACCATATTGTCATTAGACGTGTTTGAGGAAAAACCCTCTGAATCTAGTACAAGAATGGAAATAATATTCCTTGTCAAAGAAGGAACATAAAAACAATTGTTCAACATTAAAACTTTGTCGGAAGGTAAATCTATCCTATAAGTTCCCACGCGCTCTGCAGCAAATCGTGCTCCATTTCTGACGCGCAGGTCCACCTCGCGAGACCCGACCTTCCTGCTATCAGTTAGCCCATGCACATTTGTACAAATGTGTGAGCCACAAGCGGAATCAAGTACTCAGAAATGAGAATCATTTATAGATAGATTAATTTCAATTACAAACATACCTTGCACATTAGCACCTAGTGCTATTCTTCCGCCTGGAGCAGTGCAATCCTTTCTCCAATGCCCCTTCCTGTTGCAATTTATGCAAACATCCGATGTCGGCAGTTTCTTCTTCTTCTTCTTCTTTGCCCCTCTCATGGGCTTCATTGCTGTTGCCGGAGCAACAACTTTGCCCTTCCCATTCTGTTGTCCCTTACCTTTCGGTTTGGGGCGACTAGAGGAGCCAACCATAAGAATAGGCTTGGTCTTAGAGGTCGAAGATTCAAAAGTCTTTAATATATTATGTAACTCCGAAAAAGTCGCTTTAGTCTCATTCATGTTGTAATTAACAATGAAACTCTTAAACGACTTAGGAAGTGAGGCAAGGATGAGGGTGGTGGAGACTATGTCATGAAACCTTATTTCTATAGAAGTTAACCTCTCAATCAGCTCAATCATCCTCAACACATGAGGTGAAACTTGGCCCCCTTCATTTAGCCTACACTTGAAAAGTTCTATGAGCAGGTCATACTCCATTGTCTGGCTCTGTGAATCATAAAGACTCCTCAAATGGGCTAACATTTCATTGAGCCCCATAGTTTCATGTTGTCTTTGCAATGTAGGTGACATAGAAGAAAACATTAAGCATTGAGCTGCGGTGGCATCCTTATAATGTTTCTTGTAGGCAACATGGTCAAAAATTGCATACTCTGCAGAGTCCTCCGCTGGAGCGATGGGGAATACTTTGTCCAATGTATACTCAATTGTTTCCTGTCTAAGGACAATTCTAACATTTCTTAGCCAGTCAATAAAGTTGGGTCCGGTGAGTCTGTTTGACTCCATGAGCATTTTCAACGAAAAGTTTGACATTTCTGAAGATAATAGATAGAACAGGAAAATGCAATCAAAATTCATTTTCCTAAATTATACACATTCATAATAAACTAATTTAACATGACCTTTTGTTTAATTAGCTCCCACTATTTTGCATACTTCTACGACCCCAAGGCAGAATACGGACCTAAATCAATATAAATGTCATAATGGGCCAAGATCAAACATATGATATATCTGCGTTTGCTTTGGCTGATAACTTCAATAACACACTTTGGTAGGTCCTCAACCAATTGTAAAGCATCTCTACAACTCTTGGTTTGATTAAATATCTTTCATTTTAATCTTACGTCTTTAGACTAGTCTAACACTTTGGCGCTAAGATTCATCTAATCAAGCCAACCCCATTACACAACTGCGTTTAAATGCCTAAGTAAATTTATCCTTTGCAAGCAAACACTTTGGTGTAAATATCTACAAAAGTTTATTATCTACTTTCATTTTAACACATCTATGAAAGGACCTTGGTCCTCTTAGACTTAGAGCAAATGTTTTGACATAAATACATGTATCGCCGAAAAGGACTTAGCACCCTAACAATTATAATGGACGACGCGTTATAATTAGACTTGTATTTAATGTTTGGAGAACATTTTTAGTTTTCGGGGATTCATTCAAGATCAACAATCAAGTCATACATCATATGACATCCTATCATGCAATTTCTAAATACAATTAGATGAGAAACCATCAAACCCAATAGGCATGATAAAAGATGATTTTAATCACATACTGGACGCCGTCTACCCAGACAGTTATAGCGGTCATTTGAATTTAAACAATTACTGGACGCCGCCTATCCAGACAATAATTGCGGACGCTATGCTAATAATATAAATACATCACATTTAACACTTAACACATTTGTATATTATTCAATAATATACTATTAATGATAACTATGAGTCTATTTGTCTAAACTCTATAATCTATGTAAATGCCAAACAATCCCTAAATATTTTTTGATTTTAAAATTTTGATTTTCGGGAATTCTGTAAATTTTCAGAATTTACACTTTAGTCCCTTAAGAATTTAAAATTCAATTCCGAACCCTTATAAATTCATAAAAATGCAATTCTAAACTTCAGAAAATATATTAAAAACTTCTGGGACCTGTTTGTAGTTTCCAGAACCTAAAATCAACTTTCAGAAAACTTTCTTTAATTATAGATTTACCCGAAAGGACCAAATCTGTTCGATTAGAACTTTATTTTCAGAAACTGAAACTTCTAAAACTTCAGATTCAGAATCTGAAACTTTTAAGTCTCTGTTTCTGATTTTCAATTTTTTTATAAAGACGTCGTCGACACCTCGGTTCCATCTGGTGGCACCGCGGTGCCTTCGGCGAGAACCTCGTGATCTGCCAGTTAATTAGCACCGCGGTCCTGATAAGTGGCACCGTGGTGCCTCATAATTATCGTCACAGGCGCCGCGGTCCCAACAGGTGGAACCACGGTGCCTTGAAGGTAGATTGTCCGAAAAATTAATCTCAAGCTTCTGGATGAACATCACCGGGACTCCCACAAATAGTACTGAGGTGCCTCTGGCTTCATCTGGGCAGCACCACAATGCTCTATAATGGAACCACGGTGCGGCCATATGCGAGGAGTTTAATGCAGTTACTTCACAATACACTTGAGATTTTGTTTCGTGACCTAAGGGGGTGAATGTAATCTGTTGTATGTGGCTATTTCGTCATAAGTTCAGAGATAATAATGTCATTGAATGTCACAAGGCCAGACTTGTGGAAAATGGCACAGGGCAACATGAGGGTGTTGATTGTGGTGAGACTTTCATCCCAGTGGTTAAGCCAACTACCATCCACACGGTTTTGAGCATAACTATGGGGAAGAATTAACCTATTCACCAACTTGATGTGAAGAATGTTTTCTTACATAGAGATTTGAAAAAAACTATTTATATGCATCAACCACTAGGATTTGTGCATCTGGAGGCTCCTCGGCATGTTTGCCATTTTTGTAAGTCGCTATATGGGTTGAAACAAGCCCTCAGGGCCTGATATGACCGGTTTGCCACTTATATCATAAAAACCGGCTTCGTGTGCAGCAAGAGTGATCATTCATTATTCATTTTTCATCGAGGTACCAACACAACTTACCTTCTGTTATATGTTGATGATATTGTTCAGACAACTTCTTCTGAAGGCCTGAAGCACGAGATCATTACTCTACTCAAGTATGAATTTGCAATGACTGACTTGTGCAAGCTGAGTTATTTTTTTGGGATATCAGTGACTAGATCCGCTCATACCATGTTCTTGTGTCAGAGCAAGTATGTATAGGAGATCCTCTACAGGGCTAAAATGGCATCGCGGTGCCTCATAATTATCATCACAGGCACCGCAGTCCCAACAGGTGGAACCGCAGTGCCTTGAAGGCAGATTGTCCAAAAATTAATCTCAAGCTTCTGGATGAACAACACCACGACTCCCACGAATAGGACCGAGGTGCCTCTGGATTTATCTGGGCAGCACCACGGTGCTCCATAATGGAACCGTGGTGCCGTCGCCAAAACCCTAGCAGGCACCGCGGTGCTCCTTCATGGAACCGCGATGCCTCTCCTCCAGAAAATCACAAAATCTGAAATTTCCGAACCCCTAAAACTGGTTTAGGGCCAGATCTTTCAGATATATCACTTGTATTACCATCACCATTAAAACAACATGTTCATCGACCATCAAATCCAATTTTCTTCTCGTTCTTCGTTTCAATGCACTATGCTTTAAGTCGGTAACACATATCAACTTAGAAGAGTTATTTATTGGACTGACTTATTCGAATACATTATTGTATTAACAGATCTGGACACAAGGATTATGCGTTCTAAAGATTTAGGATTTTAAAGCTTTTAACACATAAAATATAGATCTAAATAAATCCTAACCCATATTATCATTAATATACATTACATATCATACGAAACAACCTGACTCTAATATCACTGAAGGTGTTTACGTCGGGTTCGTACACGCAGTGGAATTTGAAAATTTATGTTACAAACCCGATGATGATCGAACTGCAGTATGATATTGTTATACCCCGTAGTTCTGACCTTACGTGTGAGAGCGTACGAAAGCATGTAAGACTTAAAATTTTCGAAAGATAGGTTGACGGATCGTTCCGGATGGGTTTTAGTCAACTTTGAGTCGGGTTATGACCCGATGAATTGAGAGTTCCTAAGTGTTTCAAAGTCCTAGCGCGTAGGTCATTGAGTCTAGTTTCCAACGCAACCAACCGTTCGTCGATAGGACATCGGAGTAGAAAGTTATGGGAGTTACAAGTTCGGTCTGTGACGGACGAAATGTTTGGACAAAGCGGCGCGGCGCGAATAATCTGAGGGGTCGCTGAAGTTGCAGCGCTGTAGCGAGGCGGCGCCGGAAAGTCTGAGAGGCGAGAGTTTCTTGCATGGCCAGCGCGGCAGCAGCGGGTTCTGCGAAGTTGAGTGGGGATTTCTGCACTGTTTTGTTTTAAAAGAGGTCATGGGTGGGTGACAAGTGTCGCCCCCCCATCTGAATTCTTGCATGTCTTATATTGACCAAGTCTTGAAGACTTGGTCATCTTTCAAATCCCTCTCTCTAAGCTAAAGCTCTCACTTCTCTCTAAAATTCCAAGAGGAATTCAAAGCCTAAGGAAAATCTGAAAAGTTAAGGACAAGAAGGAAGCTTGTGGCTAGCTTGTAGGAGTTATTGTGGTGGTGTTCTTGGAAAATAGGCTAGCAAAATTGTTGGAATAGTTTTGGCTAAAGCTCTAAAGGTAACATTTCTTCTCTTGTGGTTAGTTATTAATGTTGCATGTGAAGAAGAAGGAACTTGTAGTAGTAAATAATGCTCTTAGAGTCATTGCATGTAAGAAATGTGGTTTGGATATGAAAAGATTGGTTAAGAAGATATTATGAGCATGTTGTAGCCTACAAACTACTTTAGAATTGTTAAGTGAATTGTTGTACTTTATGGAGCAGAATTTTACACACCCAAGTTTAGGTGTGTAATCCCCTTTGAAATGTTTGGATTGTTGGGCCTAAGATGTGGCGTTTGGATGTTAAATTCGGCCTTGTGAAAGGTGGCAAATTATGTAGAAACAAAGGAAATGCTGCCCAATTTTCCATAGGAATTAGTAACTCTGAACTTGGATTATTCTACATTGAAATTAGAGGTTAATAAGCGTATTATGGTCATTATAGGTTGACATATTACGTGCGATAATTTTGGACTTAACAAGTGGATTGACCGAATAGGTATGTGAAGTCTTCCTATCTCTTGAGCATGAGTAGTTGTATCTATGTAGTACGGTAGACGTACATGATTTGATATTCTTACTTGTTTTAAGTATATAAAGACTTGTTTCGTTTTAAGAAGTATACGTCCCTTGGTTATGGGAAAAGTAACATTTTTACTAAAGTATAGAGTCAATACAACAACTTTATGGGAAGTTGGTTTGTTAGCTTTATGAAAGGATGATAAGAAGAGATTTACTCTAAGTAAGGTAAGTAAGGACAAATGACTTAATTTACGAAAGACAAATTGATTTTAAGGCATCAATTTCCCAAAGGTTTTATATGAAAAAGAATCATTTTTTTAAAGAATATAAGTATGTGGTACTTTGGGTTAAATTCCCGGATTTTCTTTTATTAAATATGATTAGTGCCTTGAGTAAACTAAAATGAGAGGGTATATGAACAAGACTAATAAGAAGTATGAGCTTTCGTAACTTATATATATGATTATGATATGATGACCGTTTGAGCTAAGGTAAGAGTATAAATGAGGGGCAAGCCCCAAGATCGTTATACCACCTTCTCCAGGGTAAGAGTATGAATGAGGGGCCATCCCCAAGATCGTCATACCACCTTCTTCAGGGTAAGAGTATATCTGAGGGGTAAATCCCCAAGATCGTTATACCACCTGCTTCAGGGTAAGAGTATATCTGAGGGGTAAATCCCCAAGATCGTTATACAACAACTAACGTGGATTTGCTACCCACGATGCGAGGAATACCTCATGCGAGTCCTATGGGCTTATGCGGGTGAAATAGTCCCATGCGGGCAGGTATAGCCTATGCGAGGAATACCTCATGCGGGTCCACAGGACCCATGCGGGTGAAATAGTCCCAGGAGTAGGATTGCTTATTGATACTACGGGCGAGGTACCCTGTTTTGATCATGAGCCTCCTATTTTTATGCAGTATTATATATATACTTGTTACTCTCATTGTTAGTAAGGCACAGTGTACTGTATTTTGATTGTCTTTCATGACTCCAGCTTACTTTTAGACTTATGATATCATTATTACAGTATTTTCCAGTTTTACATACTTGGTACATATTGTGTACTGACCCCCTTCCTCGGGGGCTGCGTTCATGCCGCAGGTAAGGGTAAGCAGGTGGTGGATCCTCGTTCTTAGGATCACTGTTCCGGTGTCAGAAGCTCCATTCCTCCGAAAGCTTGTTTTGTTGGTACGGTTTTTCCCTGATGTTATAGACATTGTGTATATTCAGGGGTATGGCGGGGCCTGTCCACGATTGTTATCCTTAAGTGCGTGGTCACGTATGTGTTTTGGGTGTAAGAGCAAGTTATCTTGCTATACTTTTGATTAAGTATGTTTTATGGAAGCGACCTTATCGGTGGCGGTGATGTTTACCTTTTATAAGTTATGTGTTATGTATGTTCATTGCTATTCTCGATGTATACGGCGGTACCGGTAAGGTACGATCGCGGCCCCGGGGTCGGGTCGTGACAAAAGTGGTATCAGAGCAGTTAGTCCTCGGAAAGTGTCTACAGACCGTATCTAGTAGAGTCTTGATTATCGGTGTGTTGTGCACCACATCTATAATCAGGAGGCTGCAGGATATTTAGGATTGGTTTCCATTCTTTCACTCTAAGATCGTGCAATAGAGCTGTGTTATAGGTTGAACCTCCTCTGATGTTTTCCCTTATGTATCAGTTATGCCTCCACGCAAGGCAACCGCGGCCCAGAAGGGCAAGGCAGCTGAGGGTGCTGCTAGTGGGACGCGGAGGGTCACGAGGGCACAGGCCCAGTCCTTACCAGAGATGATGTTTCGAGCGGCGAGTTCCACGACGTCGCCCGGCCTGTGAGTTCGAGGCAGCGGAAGAGGCTCACGAGACCGCGATGCGAGCCTCCATCCCACGTCGGTGAGTATAGAGATTACGGGGAACATATCCGCTTATTGACCAAAGATAGTGGCGGCAACGCCGACGAGAAGCGACCCAACCCAGAGCCGAAGCGGTTTACGGATTCGGGATTTCCTAGGTTGTCATCCACCCGAGTTCTATGGTTCGAGATTCGAGGAGGATCCGCAGGAGTTTGTTGGGCAGTTACAGCGGACCATGCAGGTGCTTAGGGCCTCAGAGACTGAGTCCGTTATACTAGCTTCTTACCGGTTATGCGATATTGCGTTGAACTGGTTAGAGTCATGGGTGTTGTCGAGAGGTGATGATGCTCTTCCAGCTGTTTGGGAGGAGTTCACAGAGGCTTTCCTGGATCACTTCTTACCTCCTGAGATGAGGAGAGCCCGCGTAGATAGATTCTTGACCTTGAGGCAGGACGGGAGGACTATCAGAGAGTACAACCTGGAGTTTGATTCCTTGGCCAGGTATGCACACACCATTGTAGCGGACATGGCAGACAGGGTTCATCGATATGTGATGGGGTTAGACCGTCATATGATTACTGCATGCTTGGGGGTGGCTCTTCACCGAGGATGGATATTGCGGAGATGCAGCGTATGCGCGGGATTGAGATAGAGAGAGCGAGATCAGCTAGATTTAGGCGGCCCAAGAGGTCGAGACAACAGGTCTCAGGCGATTTTAGGCGACAACCTCAACAAATGACTAGGTCCACATTTCACCCGGCCAGAGTGCTCCTTCTCGATTTCGCGGGAGGACCGATCACCGTTATTCGAGTAGGTCGTGGATCCGAGACTTGTGGTTTCAGGAGGCAGACCGTCACCAATCGAGACCACCCACATCTCGGTGCGTTCGATGCGGTAGGTCTTGTAACACCCCATTCTAACCGGAGTCGAAAACGGGAGTACTACGTATGGTTGATTTCTAGATGTATTTAAGGAGTCGCCACCTAATTATTATAGTGAATTAGGACACTTATTAAATAGCATAAAAATGCTATAAATGATCTCCATTTAAAGTCTGCGAAAGCTATGTGAAATTCTGGATCAGGGTTCTTTATTATCCTAAAGGGAAGGGGTTAGGCATCCTTTAAGATCCGCTAACTTGCGGTTATCCATTCAAACCTAGGTTAATTATGTATTGACTTTTATTCTACCTATTCTAAGCATTTCTCATAATTCACAATTAAAATAAAATGCAATACAAAAATAATAAAAACTAAAATTAAGTGCGACACAAAATAAAACTCCGAGACGTTCTTTTGAAATGCATCTCCGGATACCTGCATAAAAACTTAGTAAAAGTGTTAGAAATAAATAATTTTAAAGTAATAGCAAGAATTAATAAATAAAGCAAAAATAAATCCGTCTTTTGTACAGGGAAGGCCTTGGAAATCAGACGGAGATTCCTTCATCGACCATTGTTGCTAAAAATAATAAGATAAATAAAACTTTCAGATTCGCGCCAAAACAGTAATAGTTTTAAACACGGAGGGCTCAGATATGTAAAAAATATAAAGTAGGACAGCCTAAACAAGTGCGGCTGCGAGAATTCGCCTTGCGGTATGTTGGTTATCCGGTGTAAGTGAAAGAAATCATCATTGCCCAGAAAGCTTCATTTATTTTATTTTCCGTCTTTGCAACTGTGGGGGCCTCAAAAATCGACGGATAACTTTTCATTGGCCAAACAAGTGTAGCATCTTGTTCAAATCAGTAAAATAACAGTGTAGTATTTGTTCTAAATCAGTAAACCAGCAAAAAAATGTCCAAAATAGCAATATGGCCAAAACCAGTATCATAGCCAAAATCAGTAGCAAAATAGCCTAAAACCAGTCCGCCAAAATGGCTAAAAACAGTGACAACAAAGCGCGAAAGCGATGGAATAAACAAGAACAAAGCAACGAAAATGGTCCAAAGATCGGCCGAAAACAACAAAGCTTCGCCGGAGTAAAACTCCGGCGTATCACCCAAACAATAAATCAAACCAGTCTGCCAACAACAGATAACAGTGCGCAATCAACCCAACGAACAACAGTAAACCAGCGAACCCAAAACGATGCAAACCCAAGGTCGTCGGATTTTTTTTATTCCGGCCAGACACAATAAAAATCAGAAAACAGTTAAACAAATCAGTCCAACAACACAACAACATAATAATAACGAAAATGGAAACAAGCGGGCGGAAGCGTGGCGTCACTTCCACGGCAGGTCGCCGGAGCAACGCCGCCCGGCCGGTTGAGCGACGCGATGGTGTTGGTCGACAGTGGCTTCACCGGAGCTGGTGGTCGACGAGAGATAGGGAAGAGGGCGACGGGATGGTGGCGACGGGAATGAGGGTGTGGGCGACGGGACAGTGGGGGTGGTGGTGAGGTTCGCCGGCGATGGGAGTTTCAGTGGTGGTCGACGGGAGGTGTGGATACGGGAGACGGGCAGTGTGTGCTGAGGGTTACAGAGAGATAGGGTGTTCGCCGGAGCTTGGAGCTCCGGCGAAAGGGGCGGCGGCGACGAGGTGATGAGGAGAAAGAATGAGAGAGAGACGAGGGTTGAGAGAGGGGGGGGTCAGATTTTGTATTGTGCGGCTGGCTTCCAAAATGAAAGGGGGGATGTTTTATTTTATAGGGTAGGTTTAGGGTTTGGTATTTGGGGGGGAAAAATAAAAAGTGGGGTATTGTTTTTGGGGGGAAAATGAAAAGTGGATTTTGATTTTAGGGGGGAAATAAAAAGATGTTTTGATGAAATTAAAATGGTGTTGGGTTGGACTGATTCAAATTGTGTCTTGCACTGGACTGGACTGGTTTGACAAAATGCAAGGCGGGTTAATTAATTAAAAGAAAAATTATTTAAAAAGATGCAAAATTATTAAAATGCAAATGCCGAAGCAATAATGATAAAAATGTAATTTTTAAAACATGTTTAATGTCTGATTAAAAGTAAAAACGGGATGCCAATTAATTATTTTAAAAAATGCAAATATTATAAAAATAAAAACATAATATTAACAAAGACATAATTCTTAATTTTAAAATAAAAAGATGCAATGCGTTTTGTGAAAAACTAAACATAGAATATTATGTAAAAAATGCAAAAAATGGTGATTAAAATGCGGTGTCCTAAAACACTTAAAATTGCAACAAATATACAAAAAACGGGTCAAAATTGATCACAATGACATGTCCCTCTTTGTACGGAGATGATGGAAGAGTCTTCGGACAAAGATGTTGACTTGTAGCCAATTTTGTCCTGTTTTATAAACTGGAACTCAAAAATAGGGATGATGCAGATCCAAAAAATGTCCCTGTCCCAGTGTCAAATCATGATGACACTGGGTCGTTGTGATGCAAAAATTAAAAAGCAAAGCTGACGCTGATTAAAAATGTCCCAGTGTCGAAGTATGATTGACACTGGGTTGCAGGTGATGTGGTGTTGAAAAGGACATGGTGTTTGTAGATGTTGGTGGCATCATTTGCATGGACGCGATGCAGATGCTCGTCGTTGCATAGACGAAACATAGATGAAGCCGTTGCATAGGCTTAGATGAAATGACGTCGTTGCAAAGACGCGATGCAGATGTTCGTCGTTGCATAGACGAAACATGGATGGAGCCGTTGCATAGGCTTAGATGAAATGACGTCGTTGCATAGACGTGATGCAGATGTTCGTCGTTGCATAGACGAAACATGGATGAAGTCATTGCATAGGCTTTAAATGAAATGGCGTCGTTTTCGGACGCAATGCAGATGTTCGTCGTTGCATAGACGAAACATGGATGAAGCCGTTGCATAGGCTTTAAATGAAATGGCGTCGTTTTCGGACGCAATGCATATGCTCGTCGTTGCATAGACGAAATATGAATGAAGCCGTTGCATAGGCTTAAATGAAATGGCGTCGTTGCATAGACGCGATGCAGATGCTCGTCGTTGCATAGACGAAACATAGATGAAGCTGTTGCATAGGCTTAAATGAAATGGCGTCGTTGCATAGACGCGATGCAGATGTTCGTCGTTGCATAGACGAAACATAGATGAAGCCGTTGCATAGGCTTAAATGAAATGACGTCATTGCATAGACGCGATGCAGATGCTCGTCGTTGCATAGACGAAACATGAATGAAGCTGTTGCATAGGCTTTAATGAAATGGCGTCGTTGCATAGACGCGATGCAGATGTTCGTCGTTGCATAGACGAAACATGAATGAAGCTGTTGCATAGACTTTAATGAAATGGCGTCGTTGCATAGACGCGATGCAGATGTTCGTCGTTGCATAGACGAAACATGAATGAAGTCGTTGCATAGGCTTAAATGAAATGGCGTCGTTGCATAGACGCGATGCAGATGCTCGTCGTTGCATAGACGAAACATAAATGAAGCCGTTGCATAGGCTTTAAATGAAATGGCGTCGTTTTCGGACGCAATGCATATGCTCGTCGTTGCATAGACGAAACATGAATGAAGCCGTTGCATAGGCTTAAATGAAATGACGTCGTTGCATAGACGCGATGTAGATGCTCGTCGTTGCATAGACGAAATATAGATGAAGCCGTTGCATAGGCTTAAATGAAATGGCGTCGTTGTATAGACGCGATGCAGATGTTCGTCGTTGCATAGACGAAACATAGATGAAGCCGTTGCATAGGCTTAAATGAAATGGCGTCGTTGCATAGACGCGATGCAGATGTTCGTCGTTGCATAGACGAAACATGAATGAAGTTGTTGCATAGGCTTTAATGAAATGACGTTGTTGCATAGACGCGATGCAGATGTTCGTCGTTGCATAGACGAAACATGAATGAAGCCGTTGCATAGGCTTAAATGAAATGGTGTCGTTGCATAGACGCGATGCAGATGCTCGTCGTTGCATAGACGAAACATGAATGAAGCCGTTGCATATGCTTAAAATGAAATGCATTGGTTTATGGGCGTACCTGCTTTGTGACCCGCCTGGGTTGAGATAACGTCATTGCATAGACGTCGTGCGTTTGTGACCCGCATGGGCCTATTGTTGTGTTCCTGCCTTTGCTGATATGAAGATCCTGCACTCAAAGAAAACTTGTGTGTTTTTTAGGAAATGAGTGGTTGATTAGCGTCGAATTTGTAGCTTTGGTTCTCGACGCTTGCATGCTCAGACTGGTTTGGCCTGCTTTTTCTCTTTCATTTTTTTTTATCGCCATTTTCTTGCAGTGAATACTTAAAATGTCCCAGTTTCTGATACATGAAGATGTTGAACTGGGTAAGGTTGACTCTTGACGCTATTAAAGCGATCATGTATGCAATTTTTTTTTATCATGAATGAAAAGCTAATGCGAGAATATGGACAAAATTGAGTCCATTGCAAAACAAGGAAAATATTTTTTAATGTAGTGACCGAAGCCGATGTGGCTGTCTACGTATCCCGCCGAGGGAATCAGGTCAAGACGTAGTTCATGCTGCAAAATACAATTTTTTTATGATTTTTAAAATGATGCGGGACCGAAGCCGATGTGGCCGCCTACGTATCCCACCGAGGGAATCAGGTCAAGACGTAGTTCGTGATGCAAAAAAATGACTGTACAATTTTCAAAAATGAGGCCAGAAGCGATGTGGCGCCACGTATCCATTGAAGGAATCAGGTCAAGACGTAGTTCGTTATGCAAAAATGATTATTTTATATGCATTTTTTGAAAAGTGGAAAGACAACATCACGTTCTGACTTCAATTGATACCAACAATTAGTATTGTGCTTAGGAATTCCGGTATTCACTTCCAGTCTAACCAAGACTGACTTCTGGGTAATTCCTATAGTTTCAAATGGTACCTCAGACACCTAAGTATCGACACACTTGCTTGCAGCTAAGGTTTCGAACTACACGTAATCTCACGTTTCAAATTCCCTCACTGAAAGAAAGTCCCATTTCTCACAAATATTTTCAGTATTTTGAATTTTGGGACGTTTAGAGAAGTACGCTCACACTCAAAAGGATGTTCAATGCATGCAATTGTGATACCATAGGCTTGGCCGTCATGTAAGTATCCACTAATGTGAGAACCCTCAGTATAAGATCATGTAGGGCTTGTCATGGGTTTTTAATGTAGGCTTGGGGAAAGGGATGGATATCATTTGGGTAAAAGTGACTAATCCCTCCTCGAGCGTTGGACTACGTCCGTGCTTGATATTTGTGTGCTTTAATACTGACCTGCTTTCTTTTTTCTTTCCTCTTTTTTTTTGTCCCAGTTTTTCTGTACTGACTTCTATTGAATCTTTCGTTTGGAGCCCGCTTTTTTCCAAATTTATTCTTGCATTCTTTTCTTCGGGGCTTTTGATTTCTTCTTTTGTGAGTCATCATTTGTGTTTTCTTTTTCCTTTTGGGACTTTGACAATTTTTGTCTTTGCAACCTTTGACGCAGAATTTTGTCAGCTACTTGCACATTTACAAAGCGCTCAAGGAGGTCGGGCCAAAAGAGGATAGTGCGTACGCACTCAGAAAGGGTATATGTGTAATATGAGGTTGTCAAAAGAATAGGCTTTAGGCTCAAAAGGGTGTACTACAGATAATGTTATTTGGTAGGCTAAAAAAGGCTCAAACGGGTCAAAGAAAGCCTACGATCATTTCCCACGCCAAGTGTTACTCAGGATTTCGCCTCAACAAACATTCGGGCCAAGTTCTAGATCACAATGCAATGCAATTGAACTGATTCTAAAAAACTCACCACACAATGCACATGAAACGATGAAGTTGATTTCGTTCTTATCTTAGAAGCATGTAAGGCAATGTCATTTACGGGTGAATAAGAGGTATCAAAAGAATCTATGGTTTACCACGAAGTCCACCCATACTGATTATTACTCGTTCTTTCCTATGCACACTCCTAACTGTGTTGGTATCAACCAAATCAAACAATGATACTTAAAAGAGCCTTCTTTTGTATTTTTTTTTTTATGCTTTTTGATTTTTTTTTTGTATTTTTGAATAAATGGTACCGAACCGCAGTAGGGCTGCCTACGTATCTCATCTTTGACGAGAATCAGGTGTGCGTAGTTCGTTCAGATATGTTGTAAAACGTATGATTTAAAAGAATTTATTCATGAAAGAAATGCAAAAGTAAAGCTGTGCAAAACAAATGATTGTTCACTATAAGACTAATGCAAAGTAAAAGAATGTAATGAAAAAATGAATGAATGTGATAGAATGAATGAAATGCATGAATGAATGTGATAGAATTATTGAAATGCAATAATGAATGTCCGTGCAATGAATGGGTGAACCAAATATGTACCCCTTTTTTTTTTTTTGGTGGTGTCGAACCCTAGATGGGTTGCCTACGTATCACACCGTATGGTGAGAATCAGACACACGTAGTTCGGGATGATTATGTTGTAAAAAGAATTATGTAATCAGTACTAGACATATCAATTAGACTTGCAAATATGTATAAAAATGCAAAATATAAGATCCAGAGCGATGCATTGTTAAATCTGGTATAAGCTGACATTTTTCCGTCAACATAACTCAACTCATTCTTGGGATGATTTTTTTTTTTTGTTGTTGTTGTTGTTGTCCGCCCTCGACTATTTGCGAGGACGGCCTTCCTGCAAAAATATGACCAATGAGTGAGAGTACGCAAGCCACAAAATAGTAAAATGTAAGAGCGTGACGACATAGTCAAAGACTCCCCTGATTGGTTCGACCGGACTGGTGGTTGATGCTTCACAAAGTTCAAATCGTGATGTTCAAGAGCGATTTACGCAGTAGAAGTCCTGATTGCAATGTGACAACAAAAGTACAAAAATGCAAATGCTAATGGCCGGAATTATAAGCATGATATGCACAGAGGTTAAAAGAGTAATTATTGCATTAAATAATATGTAAAGAATTGCTGGCGACAACAATAGTAAACCAAAAAACATGCAAATCAAACGTGCCTAATATGCATGGGACCTCTCTTATGCCAGAGGTCGGCCTAAACGTCAAATATGCGAGATTATGATAAATAGGTCTAAGCCGTTAAACTGCAATGTTTTGTTGGAAATGGCGACCAAATGACGGTGCACTTTCTCCAATTTCAGTGTGTCATGACCAGGCTTGGATCCGTCTATCATCATCACGCTACACATAGTATGCTAATGGGTCGTTGGGTTGTGAAACCCGTCGACAAATTTTGGTGGATTTCTAATTGTGGCGTTAATACCAAGGATTAACCCACCTAAGGTTTATACATGCATGACTTAATATAAAAGGGCGGTATAGCTCTATCTTAAGTTTTCTAAGATTTGGCTTCCTAGACGCAAGGTTCCCGAGTGGACAACTCGAGTGAGAAGGCTATGTGGCTGATCAGACGAACCGATCTAACTCCACGCAAGCGCCAACTCTCCTAAATTTGGGGTGTTCTTGAAGAAATTTGCGGGTGCGCGAAGCACACCAGCACGTGTAGTGTGTGAGAATGTGAATTTTCCAGAGTAGAGGAAATATGAACGGAATGCCAATTTAAGGAAAACAGTAAAAGCAAATAGTAATTAAAACAGTTAAGCATACAAAATTAAAGCAAGCAATTAAAACAAATTGAAATAAAAATAAATAAAGCCAAGCAATAATAAACCTAGGTTTGTTATGGTCAAGAACCTGGATCCCCAGTGGAGTCGCCATCTGTAACACCCCATTCTAACCGGAGTCGAAAACGGGAGTACTATGTATGGTTGATTCCTAGATGTATTTAAGGAGTCGCCACCTAATTATTATAGTGAATTAGGACACTTATTAAATAGCATAAAAATGCTATAAATGATCTCCATTTAAAGTCTGCGAAAGCTATGTGAAATTCTGGATCAGGGTTCTTTATTATCCTAAAGGGAAGGGGTTAGGCATCCTTTAAGATCCGCTAACTTGCGGTTATCCATTCAAACCTAGGTTAATTATGTATTGACTTTTATTCTACCTATTCTAAGCATTTCTCATAATTCACAATTAAAATAAAATGCAATACAAAAATAATAAAAACTAAAATTAAGTGCGACACAAAATAAAACTCCGAGACGTTCTTTTGAAATGCATCTCCGGATACCTGCATAAACACTTAGTAAAAGTGTTAGTAATAAATAATTTTAAAGTAATAGCAAGAATTAATAAATAAAGCAAAAATAAATCCGTCTTTTGTACAGGGAAGGCCTTGGAAATCAGACGGAGATTTCTTCATCGGCCATTGTTGCTAAAAATAATAAGATAAATAAAACTTTCAGATCCGCGCCAAAACAGTAATAGTTTTAAACACGGAGGGCTCAGATATGTAAAAAATATAAAGTAGGACAGCCTAAACAAGTGCGGCTGCGAGAATTCGCCTTGCCAGCGCATGTTGGTTATCCGGTGTAAGTGAAAGAAATCATCATTGCCCAGAAAGCTTCATTTATTTTATTTTCCGTCTTTGCAACTGTGGGGGCCTCAAAAATCGACGGATAACTTTTCATAGGCCAAACAAGTGTAGCATCTTGTTCAAATCAGTAAAATAACAGTGTAGTATTTGTTCTAAATCAGTAAACCAGCAAAAAAATGTCCAAAATAGCAATATGGCCAAAACCAGTATCATAGCCAAAATCAGTAGCAAAATAGCCTAAAACCAGTCCGCCAAAATGGCTAAAAACAGTGACAACAAAGGGCCGCGAAACAGTGGAATAAACAGCAACAAAGCAACGAAAATGGTCCAGCATCAGCCCGGAAAACAACAAAGCTTCGCCGGAGTAAAACTCCGGCGTATCACCCAAACAATAAATCAAACCAGTCTGCCAACAACAGATAACAGTGCGCAATCAACCCAACGAACAACAGTAAACGGCGAACCCCAAAGCGATGCAAACGAGGTCGCGATTTTTTTATTCCGGCCAGACACAATAAAAATCAGAAAACAGTTAAACAAATCAGTCCAACAACACAACAACATAATAATAACGAAAATGGAAACAAACAGCGGGCAAGGAGCAGCGGCGTCACTTCCACGACGAGGTCGCCGGAGCAACGCCCGGCCGGTTTGAGCGAGGCGATGGTGTTGGTCGACAGTGGCTTCACCGGAGCTGGTGGTCGACGAGAGATAGGGAAGAGGGCGACGGGATGGTGGCGACGGGAATGCGGGTTTGGGCGACGGGACAGTGGGGGTGGTGGTGAGGTTCGCCGGCGATGGGAGTTTCAGTGGTGGTCGACGGGAGGTGTGGATACGGGAGACGGGCAGTGTGTGCTGAGGGTTACGGAGAGATAGGGTGTTCGCCGGAGCTTGGAGCTCCGGCGAAAGGGGCGGCGGCGACGAGGTGATGAGGAGAAAGGATGAGAGAGGCGATGGGTGAGAGAGTCGATTTTGTATTGTGCGGCTGGCTTCCAAAATGAAAGGGGGGATGTTTTATTTTATAGGGTAGGTTTAGGGTTTGGTATTTGGGGGGGGGGGGGAAATAAAAAGTGGGGTATTGTTTTTGGGGGGAAAATGAAAAGTGGATTTTGATTTTAGGGGGGAAATAAAAAGATGTTTTGATGAAATTAAAATGGTGTTGGGTTGGACTGATTCAAATTGTGTCTTGCACTGGACTGGACTGGTTTGACAAAATGCAAGGCGGGTTAATTAATTAAAAGAAAAATTATTTAAAAAGATGAAAAATTATTAAAATGCAAATGCCGAAGCAATAATGATAAAAATGTATTTTTTAAAACATGTTTAATGTCTGATTAAAAGTAAAAACGGGATGCCAATTAATTATTTAAAGAAATGCAAATATTATAAAAACAAAAACATAATATTAACAAAGACATAATGCTTAATTTTAAAATAAAAAGATGCAATGCGTTTTGTGAAAAAATAAACATAGAATATTATGTAAAAAATGCAAAAAATGGTGATTAAAATGCGGTGTCCTAAAACACTTAAAATTGCAACAAATATACAAAAAACGGGTCAAAATTTACTGTCAACAGGTCTCATCCGGGAGAGTGTCGTATGGGTTCGGGAGCTTGTTACTCTTGTGGCCAGCAGGGCCATGTGAAGAGGGATTGTCCGTCCTTAGGCGGCGGGGGTGTTATGGTTCAGCCGACGGTCGATTCTTTGGATCTTCGTCTTGGTGGTCGAGCGCCGAGGCGAGTGTTCACGGGCAACAGCGCGGCAGAGTCGTGGTAGGGTCCCGATTCTAGCGGTCCTCGAACCGCATCTATGCTATGTCGGTAGTCGGGACGGAGGCGTCACGGATGTCGTCACAGTACATTGTTGGTTTCTTGCTGTGATGTATATGCTTTGATAGATCCAGGTTCTACCTTGTTCTATATATCTCCTCATATTGCTGGTAGAATAGGGATAGAACCCGAGTCCATAAGACCTTTTGAGGTGGCTACGCGATGAGTGATTGATGGTAGTGGCGGGTATATAAGGCTTGCCACGTGACTATAGACGATCGTCGGACTCTGGCGACTTGATAGAGTTGGATATGACAGACTTTGATGTGATTATGGGTATGGATTGGCTAGCATCTTGCTATGCCAATGTAGACTGTAGAGAGAGATTAGTTCGGTTCCAGTTTCCTGGCGAGAAGGTTATCGAGTGGAAGGGGAATACGGCGTCGCCGAGGGGTAAGTTTATTTCTTACCTCAAGGCTAGGAAGATGGTGCGGAAAGTGTATATCTATCATATGGTTCGGGTATTAGATCACGAGGTGAGATCTGGACCTTGATCGATTCCGATCGTTAGAGAGTTTCGGGCGTATTCCCGCACGAGCAGGGTGTCCTCCCGAGAGGAGGTTGAGTTTTGCATTGATTTGGCACGGATACTCGGCGATATATATTCGCCATACGAGGATGGCACTGCCGAGTTGAAGGAATTGAAAGACCGGTGAAGGACTTCTTTGGAGAAGGGCTTTATCGGGCCAAGTGTTTCTCCTGAGGAGCGCGGTGTTATTTGTAAAGAAAGAAGGGCGGGGCAGCTGCGTATGTGTATCGATTCTGACGGTGAACAAGGTAACTATCAAACAGATATCCTCTCCCGGGATTGACGATTTGTTTGACGATTGCGAGTGCAAGGTATTTTTCCAAGATAGATCTGATGCAGTTATCATCAGTGCGAGTTAGAGGCAGATATCCCAAAGCGCATTCAGGACCGGTATGTGCTATGAGTTGGTGATGTCTTTCGGGTTGACAACGCCCATCGATATTCATGGATCGATGAGCAGGTGTTCAAGCCATTCTTGGATATGTTCGTTATAGTTTTCATTGATGATATATTGGTGTATTCGCGCACGCAGCGAGCATCTGGTCATTTGAGGCGATATTAGAGTCCTCGGGACCGGCGATTGTATGCCAAGTTCTCGAAATGCGAGTTTTGATTAGCCGGTGGCTTTCTTAGGGCATGTTATCGGGGCGATGGTATTCGGGTTGATCTGGAGATTGAGCGATCGAACTTGGCGGACTCCACTACAAGCGGACGAGTGCGCGCATCTTTGGGCCTTGCAGTTATTATCGGAGGTTTGTGGAGAAGTTTGCTTCTATTTGGCACCTTTGACTAAGTCGACTCGAAGGCATCTATGTTCGGTGGGCGGATACTTGTGAGAAAGTTTCCATTGCTAAAGGAGAAATTGACGGCCGATTCTTACTCTTCCAGAGGTTTAGATAGATATGTGGTTTTATTGTGGCGTCAGTGTCGGGCTTGGAGTGCGTCTTGCGATGCAAAGACGACAAGGTTATAGCGTACGCATCTCGACAGCTTAGGAAGCATGAGAAGAACTATCCCACATATGACTTAGAGTTGGCAGCAGTGATTCATGCCTTGAAGATCTGGAGACATTATTTATATGGAGTTCATGTGGATATTTACACAGACCACAAGAGTCTCCAAAGATATCTTCACGAGAGGAGTGAGCGTGCGGCGAGGCGGTGGTTGAGCCGCTTAAGGATTACGATGTTGATATTCTATACCACTCAGGGAAGGCCAATGTAGTTGCAGATGCCCTTAGTCGCAGATCGATGGGTAATCATGCGATGTCTGACGGAGAAAAGGGATATAGTCGAGAGTTACATCGCGAGCCTTGGGGGTTCGTTTGGTTGATTCCGATAGTGAAGGAGTTCGGGTTCGAGAGGTTGCGAGTCTTCCATCGTCGAGGAAGTGAAGAAGCGGCGATATGAGGATCCGATTATGGTCTGTCGAGATGCCGCTTTTGAAAGAAGAGTCTATTTGAGATAGCGCGGATGGGGTGCTAAGATTTGTTGTCCGGTTGTGTGTTCCCGATGTAGCGGGACTTCGGCCAGTGCAGGGAGGTACACAGTGCTCGTTATTCTATTCATCTGGGGTCGACTAAGATGTATCATGACCTCAGATGCGTGTATTGGTGGGATGGCCTAAAGAGGGACGTTGCGGAGTTAAATAGCGCGATGCGGATTGTCGAGTCAAAGTTGAGCACGAAGCGGTGGGTATTGCGAGCCATTGATATTCCGACTTGGAAGTGGAAGGTGGTAAATATGGATTTTATTACAGGGTTACCTTCCACTCAGAGGAAGCATGATTCCATT